>CM042695.1:398067715-398701111 GCA_023614405.1 Avena insularis
AAACGACGAGTTTTTGGGTATATCTCTCAAACATGAATCGGGTCTTACGGTCTATGCAAATCGCCCTTGAACCCAAAACTGTGGACAACAACCCAGCAAAACGACCATAAAACATGAACATGGAACCGCGAGTTTTTGGTCATAACTCACAAAATGTATTAGTTCTTACAGTCGTTATAAATCACCATGGAACCCCAAAACTATGGGCAATAACTCATGAAAATGGCCATAAAACATGAAAACGGTGAGTTTTTTGTCATAACTTACAAACATGGATCGGGTCTTAGGTCTGTGTAAATCGCCATAGAACCCCAAACAGTGGGCCATAGCTGATGAAAACGGCCACAAAACCTGAAAATGACGAGTTATTTGTGATATCTCTTAACCATGTATAGGGTCTTATGGGCCATGTTAGTCACCCTAGAAAACCCCGAATGCTTGGTGATAACTCTCATACATGTATCGAGTATTATAGCCGTTATAAATCTCCCTATAAACCCAAAACTATGGGCAATAGCTCATGAAAACGGTCATAAAACACGAAAACGACGAGGTTTTAGTCATATCTCTCAAACATGAATACGGTATTACGGGCCATGCATATCGCCCTAGAACCCCCAAATATGGGCAATAACTCATAAAAACAGCCATAAACCATGAAAACGATGATTTTTTGGTCATAATTCTTAAATATGTATCACGTCTTACAATCATTATAAATTGCCCTAGAACCCCAAAACTATGGGAAATAACTCATCAAAGCGGCCATAAAAGCGTAAAAATGATGAGTTTTTGGTAACTCTCAAACAAGTATCGGGTCTTAGGTCAGGGTAAATCGCCTTGGAATACATAAACAGTGGGCAATAGCTAATAAAAACAGCCATAAAACATGAAAATGACAAGTTATTTTTATATCTTTTTAACATGTATTGAGTCTTACGGGGCATATTAGTCGCCCTAGAACCCCAAACCTGTGGGTAATAGCTCATGAAAATGACAATAAAACGTGAAAATGATGAATGCTTGGTGATAACTCTCATACATGTACGGGTCTTACATTCATTGTAAATCTTCCTACAACCCCCAAACTATGGGCAATAGGTCATCAAAATAACGATAAAATGTGTAAATGAATAGTGTTTGGTGATAACTCTCAAACTTGTCTCGGGTCTTACGGGCCATGAAAATCTTCATGGAACCCCAAAACTGTGGGCAATAGCTCATGAAAACGGCCATAAAACGTGAAACCGATGAGCTTTTGGTTATATCTCTTAAACATGAATTGGGTATGACGAGCCATGCAAATCTCCCTTGACCCTTAATACTATGGGCAATAAATCATGGAAATGGCTATAAAACACGAAAAGCAGAGTTTAGTCGTAACTCTCAAACATGTATTAGGTCTTACGGTCATTATAAATCACCCTGGAATCTCAAAACTATGGGCAATAACTCATGAAAACGACCATAAAACATGAAAACGATGAGTTTTTAGTCATAACATTCAAACATGTACCGGGTCTTAGGTCGGGGTAAATCTCCCTGTAACACCTAAATAGTGGGCAATAGCTCATAAAAACAGCCATAAAATGTGAAAATGACGAGTTATTTGTGATATCTCCTAAACATGTATCGGGTCTTACGGGCCATGTTAGTCGCCCTACAACCCCAAAACTGTTGGTAATAGCTCATGAAAATAGCCATAAAACGTGAAAATGACAAGTGCTTGGTGATAACTCTCATACATTTACCGGGTGTTACATTCCTTGTAAATCGCACTAGAACCCCCAAACTATGGACAATAGGTCATAAGAACAGCGATAAAACAGGAAAATGAATAGTTTTCGGTGATAACTCTCAAACATGTCTGGGGTCTTACGGGCCATGCAAATCTCCATGAAACCCCAAAACTGTGGGCAATAGCTCATGAAAACAGCCATAAAACACGAATAATTTTTTGTGATAACTCTCAAACATGTCTCGGGTCTTACGGGCCATGAAAATCTCCATGAAACCTCAAAACAGTGGGCAATAGCTCATAAAAACTGCCATAAAATGTGAAAATGACGAGTTATGTCTGATATCTCTGAAACATGTATCAGGTCTTATGGGCCATGTTAGTCCCCCTGGGCCATCTTAAACTGTGGATGCTAGCTATTGATCCAGGACTAGCATTGTAAACACAGGGATCTCTACCTTATCAGGTTGGGACCTCTACACCCTAGAACCCCAAAACTATGGGTAATAGCTAATGAAAACGATCATAAAACACTTACGGTCGTTAGAAATCTCCCTGGAACCCCAAAATTATGGACAATAACTCATGAAAACGTCCATAAAACGTGAAAATGTTGAGTTTTTGGTCATAACTCTCAAACATGTATCAGGTATTTGGTAAGTGTAAAATGCCCTGGAACCCCAAAACAGTGGGCAATAGCTCATGAAAACGTCCATAAAATGTGAAACTGACGAGTAATTTTTTATATCTCTTTAAGATGTATCGATTCTTACGGGCCATATTAGTCGCCCTGAAACCCCAAAAGTGTGGGTAGTAGCTCATGAAACCGACCATAAAACGTGAAATTAAAGAATGATTGATGATAACTCTCATACATGTATCGGGTCTTACATTCGTTGTAAATTGCCCTAGAACCCCCAAACTATGGACAATAGGACATGAAAACGAATAGTTTTTTGTGATAACTCTCAAACATGTCTGGGGTCTTACGGGCCATGCAAATCTCCATGGAACCCCAAAACTATGGGGAATATCTCCTAAAAACGGCCATAAAACATGAAAACAATGAGTTTTTGGTCTTAACTCTCAAAAATATACCAGGTCTTACGGTCGTTATAAATTGCATTGGAGCGCCAAAACTACGGGCAATAACTCATGAAAACGTCCATAAACGTGAAAATGATGAGTTTTTGGTCATAACTCTCAAACACTTACGGTCGTTACAAATCTCTCTGGAACCCCAAAATTATGGGCAATAACTCAGGAAAATGGCCATAAAACGTGAAAACGTTGAGTTTTTGGTCATAACTGTCAAACATGTATTGGGTCTTACGTCAATGTAAATGCCCTGAAATCCAAAAACAGCAAGCAATAGCTCACAAAAATGGCCATAAAACATGAACATGACGAGTTATTTTTTATATCTCTTTAACACGTATCGAGTCTTACAGGCCATATTATTCGCCCTGGAACCCCAAAATTGTGGGTAATAGCTCATGAAAATGGCCATAAAACGTGAAATTGACGAATGATTGGTGATAAACTCTCATACATGTACCGGGTCTTACATTCGTTGTAAATCGTCCTAGAACCCCCAATCTATGGACAATAGGTCATGAAACAACGAAAAATCGTCAAAATGTATAGTTTGTGGTGATAACTCCCAAACATGTCTGGAGTTTTATGGGTCATGCAAATCTCCATGGAACCCCAAAACTATGGCCAATAGCTCATGAAAATGCCCATAAAACTCGAAAACGACGAGTTTTGATTATATCTGTCAAACATGAATCGGGTCTTACGCCATGCAAATCGCCCTCGAACCCTAAAACTATGGGAAATAACTCATGAAAATGGCTATAAAACACGAAAACGGCGAGTTTTGGGTCCTAACTCTCAAACACTTACGGTCGTTAGAAATCTCCCTGGAACCCCAAAATTGTGGGCAATAACTCATGAAAGCAGCCATAAAACATGAAAACGATGAGTTTTTGGTCATAAATTTCAAAAATATATCGGGTCTTAGGTCGGGGTAAATCGCCTAGAACACCTAAACAGTGGGCACCAATTCATGAAAACGGCCAAAAACGTGAAAATGACTTCTTTGTGACATGTTTTAAACATCTATCGGGTCTTACGGGCCATGTTAGTCGCCCAAGAACTCCAAAACTATGGGTAATAGCTCATGAAAACAACCATAAAACGTGAAAACGACGACTTCTTGGTGATAACTCTCATACATGTACTGGGTCTTACATTTGTTGTAAATCGCCCTAGAACCCCCAAACTATGGACATTAGGTCTTGAAAAAGGCGATAAAACGTGAAAATGAATAGATTTTGGTGATAACTCTCAAACATGTCTTGGGTCTTATGGGCCATGCAGATCTCCATGGAACCCCAAAACTATGAGCAATAACTCATGAAAACGGCCATAAAACGCGAAAATGACAAGTTCTTGGTCATATCTCTCAAACATGAATCGGGTCTTTCGGGCCATGCAAATCTCGCTTGAACCCCAAAAATATGGGAAATAACTCAGAAAACATCTATAAAACACTAAAACGACCAGTTTTGGGTCCTAACTATCAAACACTTACGATCGTTAGAAATCTCACTGAAACCCTAAAATTGTGGGGAATAACTCATGTAAACAGCCATAAAACATGAAACGTTGAGGTTTTGGTCATAACTCTGAAACATGTATTGGGTCTTAGGTCAGTGTAAATGCCCTGAAACCCAAAAACAGCGGACAATAGCTCACAAAAATGGCGATAAAACACAAAAATGACAAGTTATTTTTTATATCTCTTTAACACGTATCGAGTCTTACATGCCATATTATTCGCCCTAGAACCCCAAAATTGTGGGTAATAGCTCATGAAAATGGCCATAAAACATGAAATTGACGAATGATTGGTGATAAACTAATACATGTAGCGGGTCTTACATTCGTTGTAAATCGTCCTAGAACCCCCAAACTATTGACAATAGGTAATTAAAACAACGAAAAATAGTCAAAATGAATAGTTTGTGGTGATAACTATCAAACATGTCTGGGGTCTTACGGGTCATGCAAATCTCCATGGAACCCCAAAACTATGGGCAATAGCTCATGAAAATGGCCATAAAACACGAAAACAACGAGTTTTTGGTTATATCTGTCAAACATGAATAGGATGTTACGGGCCATGCAAATCTCCCTTGAACCTCAAAATTGTGGGCAATAACTCAGCAAAACAGCCATAAAACACGAAAACGACGAGTTTTTGGTCATATCTCTAAAACATGCATCGAGTCTTATGGTCGTTATAAATAACCTTGGAACCCCAAAACAATTGGAAATAACTCATGAAAACGGCCATAAAACGTGAAAATGATGAGCTTTTGGTCATAACTTTCAAACAAGTATTAGGTCTTAGGTCAGGGTAAATCATACCATAACACCTAAATAGTGGGCAATAACTAATGAAAATGGCCATAAAATGTGAAAATGACGAGTTATTTGTGATATCTCTTAAACATGTATCGGGTCTTACAGGCCATGTTAGTCGCCCTAGAACCCCAAAACTGTGGGTAATAGCTCTTGAAAACGGCCATAATACGTGAAAATGACGAGTGCTTGTTGATAGCTCTCATACATGTATGGGTCTTACAGTTGTGGTAAATCGCCCTACAAATCAAAAACTTTGGGCAATACGTCATGAAAACGACCATAAAACTTGAAAACGAATAGTTTTTGGTGATAACACTCAAACATGTCTCGGGTCTTACGGGCCATGCAAATCTCCATACAACCCCAAAACTGTGGGCAATAGCTCATGAAATCATCTACAAAACGCGAAAACGATGCATTTTTTGTTATATCACTCAAAAATAAATTGGGTCTGACAGGCCATGCAAATCGCCCTTGAACGCCAAAATAGTTGGAAATAGCTCATGAAAACGGCCATAAAACTTGAAAATGATGAGTTATTTTTTATACCTTTTTAACATGTATCGGGTCTTACGGGCCATATTAGTCACCGTGGAACCCCAAACCTGTGGGTAATAGCTCATGAAAACAACAATAAAACGTGAAAATAACGAGGGCTTGGTGATAACTCTCATACATGTACCGGGTCTTACATTTGTCGTAAATCGTCCGACAACCCGTAAACTATGGGAAATAGGTCATGAAAACAACGATAAAACGTGAAAACAAATAGTTTTTGGTCATATCTATCAAACATGAATAGGGTCTTACACGCCATACATATCGACATGGAACCCCAAAACAATGGGCAATAGCTCATGGCCACAAAATGCAAAAAACGACGAGTTTTTGGGTATATCTCTCAAACATGAATCGGGTCTTACGGTCTATGCAAATCGCCCTTGAACCCAAAACTGTGGACAACAACCCAGCAAAACGACCATAAAACATGAACATGGAACCGCGAGTTTTTGGTCATAACTCACAAAATGTATTAGTTCTTACAGTCGTTATAAATCACCATGGAACCCCAAAACTATGGGCAATAACTCATGAAAATGGCCATAAAACATGAAAACGGTGAGTTTTTTGTCATAACTTACAAACATGGATCGGGTCTTAGGTCTGTGTAAATCGCCATAGAACCCCAAACAGTGGGCCATAGCTGATGAAAACGGCCACAAAACCTGAAAATGACGAGTTATTTGTGATATCTCTTAACCATGTATAGGGTCTTATGGGCCATGTTAGTCACCCTAGAAAACCCCGAATGCTTGGTGATAACTCTCATACATGTATCGAGTATTATAGCCGTTATAAATCTCCCTATAAACCCAAAACTATGGGCAATAGCTCATGAAAACGGTCATAAAACACGAAAACGACGAGGTTTTAGTCATATCTCTCAAACATGAATACGGTATTACGGGCCATGCATATCGCCCTAGAACCCCCAAATATGGGCAATAACTCATAAAAACAGCCATAAACCATGAAAACGATGATTTTTTGGTCATAATTCTTAAATATGTATCACGTCTTACAATCATTATAAATTGCCCTAGAACCCCAAAACTATGGGAAATAACTCATCAAAACGGCCATAAAACGTAAAAAATGATGAGTTTTTGGTCGTAACTCTCAAACAAGTATCGGGTCTTAGGTCAGGGTAAATCGCCTTGGAATACATAAACAGTGGGCAATAGCTAATAAAAACAGCCATAAAACATGAAAATGACAAGTTATTTTTATATCTTTTTAACATGTATTGAGTCTTACGGGGCATATTAGTCGCCCTAGAACCCCAAACCTGTGGGTAATAGCTCATGAAAATGACAATAAAACGTGAAAATGATGAATGCTTGGTGATAACTCTCATACATGTACCGGGTCTTACATTCATTGTAAATCTTCCTACAACCCCCAAACTATGGGCAATAGGTCATCAAAATAACGATAAAATGTGTAAATGAATAGTGTTTGGTGATAACTCTCAAACTTGTCTCGGGTCTTACGGGCCATGAAAATCTTCATGGAACCCCAAAACTGTGGGCAATAGCTCATGAAAACGGCCATAAAACGTGAAACCGATGAGCTTTTGGTTATATCTCTTAAACATGAATTGGGTATGACGAGCCATGCAAATCTCCCTTGACCCTTAATACTATGGGCAATAAATCATGGAAATGGCTATAAAACACGAAAACGACGAGTTTCTGGTCGTAACTCTCAAACATGTATTAGGTCTTACGGTCATTATAAATCACCCTGGAATCTCAAAACTATGGGCAATAACTCATGAAAACGACCATAAAACATGAAAACGATGAGTTTTTAGTCATAACATTCAAACATGTACCGGGTCTTAGGTCGGGGTAAATCTCCCTGTAACACCTAAATAGTGGGCAATAGCTCATAAAAACAGCCATAAAATGTGAAAATGACGAGTTATTTGTGATATCTCCTAAACATGTATCGGGTCTTACGGGCCATGTTAGTCGCCCTACAACCCCAAAACTGTTGGTAATAGCTCATGAAAATAGCCATAAAACGTGAAAATGACAAGTGCTTGGTGATAACTCTCATACATTTACCGGGTGTTACATTCCTTGTAAATCGCACTAGAACCCCCAAACTATGGACAATAGGTCATAAGAACAGCGATAAAACAGGAAAATGAATAGTTTTCGGTGATAACTCTCAAACATGTCTGGGGTCTTACGGGCCATGCAAATCTCCATGAAACCCCAAAACTGTGGGCAATAGCTCATGAAAACAGCCATAAAACACGAATAATTTTTTGTGATAACTCTCAAACATGTCTCGGGTCTTACGGGCCATGAAAATCTCCATGAAACCTCAAAACAGTGGGCAATAGCTCATAAAAACTGCCATAAAATGTGAAAATGACGAGTTATGTCTGATATCTCTGAAACATGTATCAGGTCTTATGGGCCATGTTAGTCCCCCTGGGCCATCTTAAACTGTGGATGCTAGCTATTGATCCAGGGACTAGCATTGTAAACACAGGGATCTCTACCTTATCAGGTTGGGACCTCTACACCCTAGAACCCCAAAACTATGGGTAATAGCTAATGAAAACGATCATAAAACACTTACGGTCGTTAGAAATCTCCCTGGAACCCCAAAATTATGGACAATAACTCATGAAAACGTCCATAAAACGTGAAAATGTTGAGTTTTTGGTCATAACTCTCAAACATGTATCAGGTATTTGGTAAGTGTAAAATGCCCTGGAACCCCAAAACAGTGGGCAATAGCTCATGAAAACGTCCATAAAATGTGAAACTGACGAGTAATTTTTTATATCTCTTTAAGATGTATCGATTCTTACGGGCCATATTAGTCGCCCTGAAACCCCAAAAGTGTGGGTAGTAGCTCATGAAACCGACCATAAAACGTGAAATTAAAGAATGATTGATGATAACTCTCATACATGTATCGGGTCTTACATTCGTTGTAAATTGCCCTAGAACCCCCAAACTATGGACAATAGGACATGAAAACGAATAGTTTTTTGTGATAACTCTCAAACATGTCTGGGGTCTTACGGGCCATGCAAATCTCCATGGAACCCCAAAACTATGGGGAATATCTCCTAAAAACGGCCATAAAACATGAAAACAATGAGTTTTTGGTCTTAACTCTCAAAAATATACCAGGTCTTACGGTCGTTATAAATTGCATTGGAGCGCCAAAACTACGGGCAATAACTCATGAAAACGTCCATAAACGTGAAAATGATGAGTTTTTGGTCATAACTCTCAAACACTTACGGTCGTTACAAATCTCTCTGGAACCCCAAAATTATGGGCAATAACTCAGGAAAATGGCCATAAAACGTGAAAACGTTGAGTTTTTGGTCATAACTGTCAAACATGTATTGGGTCTTACGTCAATGTAAATGCCCTGAAATCCAAAAACAGCAAGCAATAGCTCACAAAAATGGCCATAAAACATGAACATGACGAGTTATTTTTTATATCTCTTTAACACGTATCGAGTCTTACAGGCCATATTATTCGCCCTGGAACCCCAAAATTGTGGGTAATAGCTCATGAAAATGGCCATAAAACGTGAAATTGACGAATGATTGGTGATAAACTCTCATACATGTACCGGGTCTTACATTCGTTGTAAATCGTCCTAGAACCCCCAATCTATGGACAATAGGTCATGAAACAACGAAAAATCGTCAAAATGTATAGTTTGTGGTGATAACTCCCAAACATGTCTGGAGTTTTATGGGTCATGCAAATCTCCATGGAACCCCAAAACTATGGCCAATAGCTCATGAAAATGCCCATAAAACTCGAAAACGACGAGTTTTGATTATATCTGTCAAACATGAATCGGGTCTTACGGGCCATGCAAATCGCCCTCGAACCCTAAAACTATGGGAAATAACTCATGAAAATGGCTATAAAACACGAAAACGGCGAGTTTTGGGTCCTAACTCTCAAACACTTACGGTCGTTAGAAATCTCCCTGGAACCCCAAAATTGTGGGCAATAACTCATGAAAACGGGCCATAAAACATGAAAACGATGAGTTTTTGGTCATAAATTTCAAAAATATATCGGGTCTTAGGTCGGGGTAAATCGCCTAGAACACCTAAACAGTGGGCACCAATTCATGAAAACGGCCAAAAACGTGAAAATGACTTCTTTGTGACATGTTTTAAACATCTATCGGGTCTTACGGGCCATGTTAGTCGCCCAAGAACTCCAAAACTATGGGTAATAGCTCATGAAAACAACCATAAAACGTGAAAACGACGACTTCTTGGTGATAACTCTCATACATGTACTGGGTCTTACATTTGTTGTAAATCGCCCTAGAACCCCCAAACTATGGACATTAGGTCTTGAAAAAGGCGATAAAACGTGAAAATGAATAGATTTTGGTGATAACTCTCAAACATGTCTTGGGTCTTATGGGCCATGCAGATCTCCATGGAACCCCAAAACTATGAGCAATAACTCATGAAAACGGCCATAAAACGCGAAAATGACAAGTTCTTGGTCATATCTCTCAAACATGAATCGGGTCTTTCGGGCCATGCAAATCTCGCTTGAACCCCAAAAATATGGGAAATAACTCAGAAAACATCTATAAAACACTAAAACGACCAGTTTTGGGTCCTAACTATCAAACACTTACGATCGTTAGAAATCTCACTGAAACCCTAAAATTGTGGGGAATAACTCATGTAAACAGCCATAAAACATGAAACGTTGAGGTTTTGGTCATAACTCTGAAACATGTATTGGGTCTTAGGTCAGTGTAAATGCCCTGAAACCCAAAAACAGCGGACAATAGCTCACAAAAATGGCGATAAAACACAAAAATGACAAGTTATTTTTTATATCTCTTTAACACGTATCGAGTCTTACATGCCATATTATTCGCCCTAGAACCCCAAAATTGTGGGTAATAGCTCATGAAAATGGCCATAAAACATGAAATTGACGAATGATTGGTGATAAACTAATACATGTAGCGGGTCTTACATTCGTTGTAAATCGTCCTAGAACCCCCAAACTATTGACAATAGGTAATTAAAACAACGAAAAATAGTCAAAATGAATAGTTTGTGGTGATAACTATCAAACATGTCTGGGGTCTTACGGGTCATGCAAATCTCCATGGAACCCCAAAACTATGGGCAATAGCTCATGAAAATGGCCATAAAACACGAAAACAACGAGTTTTTGGTTATATCTGTCAAACATGAATAGGATGTTACGGGCCATGCAAATTTCCCTCGAACCCTAATACTATGGGAAATAACTCATGGAAACAGCTATAAACACGAAAACGATGAGATCTTTTTATCATAACTCTCAAACATGTATTAGGTCTTACGGTCGTTATAAATCACCCCCGAACCCCAAAACTCTGCGAAATAACTCATGAAAACGGCCATAAAACATGAAAACGATTAATTTTTTGTCATAACTTTCAAACATGTATCGGGTCTTAGGTCGGGGTAAATCGCCCTGGAACACCTAAACAATGGGCAATAGCTCATGAAAACGGCCATAAAACATGAAAATGATGAGTTATTTTTTATATCTCTTTAACACGTATCGAGTCTTTTTAGGCCAAATTATTTGCCCTGGAACCCCAAAATTGTGGGTAATAGCTCATGAAAATGGCCATAAAACGTGAAATTAACGATTGATTGGTGATAAACTCTAATACATGTACCGGGTCTTACATTCGTTGTAAATCGTTCTAGAACCCCCAAACTATGGACAATAGGTCATGAAAACGACGAAAAATCGTCAAAATGAATAGTTTGTGGTGATAACTCTCAAACATGTCTGGGTCTTACAGGTCATGCAAATCTCCATGGAACCCCAAAACTATGGGCAATAGCTCATGAAAAGGCCATAAAACACGAAAACGACGAGTTTTTGGTTATATTTGTCAAACATGAATCGGGTCTTGAGGGCCATGCAAATCGCCCTTGAACCCTAATACTATGGGAAATTACTCATGGAAACAGCTATAAAACACGAAAACGACGAGATTTTTTTATCATAACACTCAAACATGTATCAGGTCTTACGGTCGTTATAAATCACCCCCGAACCACAAAACTATGGGCAATAACCCATGAAAACGACCATAAAACATGAAAACAATTAGTTTTTGGTCATAACTTTCAAACATGTATCGGGTCTTAGGTCGTGGTAAATCGCCCTGGAACACCTAAACAGTGGGCAATAGCTCATGAAAACGGCCATAAAACATGAAACTAATGAGTTATTTTTTATATCTCTTAAAAATGTATCGAGTCTTACGTGCAATTTAGTCTCCCTAAAACCACAAAACTATGGGTAATAGCTCATGAAAACGGCCATAAAACATGAAAACGACGAGTGCTTGGTGATAACTCTCATACATGAACCGGGTCTTACTTTCGTTGTAAATCGTCCTACAATCCCCAAACTATGGACAATAGTTCATGACAACGTCAATAAAACGTGAAAATGAGTAGTTTTTTATGATAACTCTCAAACATGTTTGGGGTCTTACGGGCCATGCAAATCTCAATGGAACACCAAAACTGTGGGCAATAGCTTATGAAAACGACCATAAAACGTGAAAACGATGAGTTTTTGGTTATATCTCTCAAATATGAATTGGGTCTTATGGGCAACACAAATCGCCCTTGAACCGCAAAACTATGGGCAATAACTCATGAAAACGACTATACAACACGAAAACGACAAGTTTCTGGTTATAACTCTCAAACATGTATCAGGTCATACGATGGTTATAAATCACCCTGGAACCCCAAAATTATAAGCAATAACTCATGAAAACGGGCCATAAATCATGAAAAGCGAGTTTTGGTCATAAATTTCAAAAAAATATCGGGTCTTAGGTCGGGGTAAATCGCCTAGAACAACTAAATAGTGGGCACCAGCTCATGAAAACGGCCAAAAACGTGAAAATGACGAGTTATTTGTGCAACTTTTAAACTTGTATCGGGTCTTACAGGCCATGTTAGTCGCCCAAGAACCCCAAAACTATGGGTAATATCTCATGAAAATGGCCATAAAACGTGAAAACGACGAGTTCTTGGAAATAACTCTCATACATGTACGGGGTCTTACATTCCTTGTAAATCGCCCTAGAACCCCCGAACTATGGACAATAGGTCATGAAAACGGCGGGAAAACGTGAAAACGAATAGATTTTGGTGATAACTCTCAAACATGTCTTGGGTCTTATGGTCCATGCAAATCTCCATGGAACCCCAAAAATATGGGAAATAACTCATGAAAACGGCTATAAAACACGAAAACGACGAGTTTTGGGTCCTAACTCTCAAATACTTACGATCGTTAGAAATCTCCCTGGAACCCCAAAATTGTGGGCAATAACTCATGAAAAAGGCCATAAAACGTGAACACGTTGAGTTTTTGGTCATAACTCTGAAACATGTATCGGGTCTTTGGTGAGTGTAAAATGCCCTGGATCCCCAAAATAGTGGGCAATAGCTCATGAAAACGGCCATAAAACGTGAAAATGATTGGTTATTTTTTATATCTCTTTAAGATGTATCGAGTCTTACAGGCCATATTAGTCGCCCTTGAGCCCGAAAACTGTGGGAAGTAGCTCATGAAAGTGGCCATAAAACGTGAAATTAAAGAATGATTGATGATAACTCTCATACATGTATCGGGTCTTACATTCATTGTAAATTGCCCTAGAACCCCCCCCCCCTCCCCAAACTATGGACAATAGGACATGAAAACGGCGATAAAACATGAAAACAAATAGTTTTTGGTGATAACTCTCAAACATGTCTGGGTCTTACGGGCCATGCATATCTCCAGGGAACCCCAAAAATATGGGGAATAGCTCCTGAAAACGGCCATAAAACACGAAAACGATGCGTTTTTGGTCTTAACTCTCAAACATGTATCAGGCCTTACGGTCGTTATAAATCGCATTGGAGCGCCAAAACTATGGACAATAACTCATGAAAACGGCCATAAACGTGAAAATGATGAGTTTTTGGTCATAACTCTGAAACACTTACGGTCGTTACAAATCTCTCTGGAACCCCAAAATTGTGGGCAATAACTCATGAAAACGGCTATAAAACGTGAAAACGTTGAGTTTTTGGTCATAACTCTCAAACATGTATTGAGTCTTAGTTCAGTGTAAATGCCCTGAAACCCAAAAACAACAAGCAATTGCTCAAAAAAATGGCCATAAAACATGAAAATGACGAGTTATTTTTTTATATCTCTTTAACACGTATCAAGTCTTACAGGCCATATTATTCGCCCTAGAACCCCAAAATTGTGGGTAATAGCTCATCAAAATGGCCATAAAACGTGAAATTGACGAATGATTGGTGATATACTCTCATGCATGTACCGGGTCTAACATTCGTTGTAAATCGACCAAGAACCCAAAACTATGGACAATAGGTCATGAAACGACGAAAAATCGTCAAAATGAATAGTTTCTGGTGATAACTCTAAAACATGTCTAGGGTCTTATGGGTCATGCAAATATCCATGGAACCCCAAAACTATAGGCAATAGCTCATGAAAATGGTCATAAAACACGAAAGCGACGAGTTTTTAGTTATATCTGTCAAACATGAATCGGGTATTATGGGCCATGCAAATCGCCCTCGAACCCTAAAACTATGAAAAATAACTCATGAAAACGGCTATAAAACACAAAAACGACGAGTTTTGGGTCCTAACTCTCAAACACTTACGGTCGTTAGAAATCTCCTTGGAACCCCAAAATTGTGGGCAATAACTCATGAAAACGGGCCATAAAACATGAAAACGATGAGTTTTTGGTCATAAATTTCAAAAATATATCGGCTCTTAGGTCAGGGTAAATCGCCTAGAACACCTAAACAGTGGGCACCAGCTCATGAAAACGGCCAGAAACATGAAAATGACTTATTTGTGAGATCTTTTAAACATCTATCGGGTCTTACGGGCCATGTTATTCGCCCGAGAACCCCAAAACTGTGGGTAATAGCTTATGAAAGCAACCATAAAACGTGAAAACGACGAGTGCTTGGTGATAACTCCCATACATGTACCGGGTCTTACATTCATTGTAAATCGCCATAGAACCCCCAAACTATGGACAATAGGTCATGAAAAAGGCGATAAAACATGAAAACGAATAGATTTTGGTGATAACTCTCAAACATGTCTTGGGTCTTATGGGCCATGCAAATATCCATGGAACCCCAAAACTATGGGCAATAGCTCATGAAAACGGCCATAAAACGCGAAAATGACAAGTTTTTGGTCATATCTCTCAAACATGAATCGGGTCCAACGTGTCATGCAAATGTCCCTTGAACCCCAAAACTATGGGAAATAACTCATGAAAACGGCTATAAAACACGAAAACGACGAGTTTTGGGTCCTAACTCTCAAACACTTACGGTCGTTAGAAATCTCCCTGGAACCCCAAAATTGTGGGAAATAACTCATGAAAACGGCCATAAAACGTGAAAACGTTGAGTTTTTGGTCATAACTCTCAAACATGTATCGGGTCTTTGGTGAGTGTAAAATGTCCTGGAACCCCAAAACAGTGGGCAACAGCTCATGAAAACGGCCATAAAACGTGAATGACGAGTTATTTTTTATAACACTTTAAGAAGTATCGAGTCTTACAGGCCATATTAGTCGCCCTTGAACCCCAAAACAGTGGGTAGTAGCCATGAAAGCGGCCATAAAACGTCAAATTAAAGAATAATTGATGATAACTCTCATACATGCATCGGGTCTTACATTCGTTGTAAATTGCCCTAGAACACCCCCCCCCCCCAATCTATGGACAATAGGACATGAAAACGGCGATAAAACATGAAAACGAATAGTTTTTTGTGATTACTCTCAAACATGTCTCGGGTCTTACGGACCATCCAAATCTCCATGGAACCCCAAAAATATGGGGAATAGATCCTGAAAACGGCCATAAAACATGAAAACGATGAGTTTTTGGTCTTAACTCTCAAACATGTATCAGGTCTTACGGTCGTTATAAATCTCATTGGACCGCCAAAACTATGGACAATAACTCATGAAAACGGCCATAAACGTGAAAATGATGAGTTATTGGTCATAACTCTGAAACACTTACGGTCGTTACAAATCTCTCTGGAACCCCAAAATAGTGGGCAATAACTCATGAAAACGGCCATAAAACGTGAAAACGTTGAGTTTTTGGTCATAACTCTCAAACATGTATTGCGTCTTAGGTCAGTGTAAATGCCCTGAAACCCAAAAACAGCAGGCAATAGCTCACAAAAATGGCCATAAAACATAAAAATGACGAGTTATTTTTTATATCTCTTTAACACGTATCGAGTCTTACATGCCATATTATTCGCCCTGGAGACCCAAAATAGTGGGTAATAGCTCATGAAAATGGCCATAAAACGTGAAATTGACGAATGATTGGTGATAAACTCTCATACATGTACCGGGTCTTACATGTGTTGTAAATCGTCCTAGAACCCCCAAACTATGGACAATAGGTCATGAAAACAACGAAAAATCATCAAAATGAATAGTTTGTAGTGATAACTCTCAAACATGTCTAGGTCTTATGGGTCATGCAAATCTCCATGGAACCCCAAAACTATGGGCAATAGCTCATGAAAATAGCCATAAAACACGAAAACAACAAGATTTTGGTTATATCTGTCAAACATGAATCGGGTCTTATGGGCCATGCAAATCGCCCTCGAACCCGAAAACTATGGGAAATAACTCATAAAAACGGCTATAAAACAATAAAACGACGAGATTTGGGTCTAACTCTCAAACACTTACGGTCGTTAGAAATCTCCCTGGAACCCCAAAATTGTGGGCAATAACTCATAAAAACTGGTAATAAACGATGAGTTTTTGGTCATAAATTTCAAAAATATATCGGGTCTTAGGTCGGGGTAAATTGCCCTGGAACACCTAAACAGTGGGGACCAGCTCATGAAAACGGCCAAAAACGTGAAAATGACTTCTTTGTGACATAAAACGTGAAAACGACGAGTGCTTGGTGATAACTCGCATACTTGTACTGGGTCTTACATTCGTTGTAAATCGCCATAGAACCCCCAAACTATGGACAATAGGTCATGAAAAAGGCGATAAAACATGTAAACGAATAGATTTTGGTGATAACTATCAAACATGTCTTGGGTCTTACGGGCCATGCAAATCTCCATGGAACCCCAAAACTATGGGCAATAGCTCATGAAAACGGCCATAAAACGCGAAAATGACAAGTTTTTGGTCATATCTCTCAAACATGAATCGGGTCCAACTTGTCATGCAAATGTCCCTTGAACCCCAAAACTATGGGAAATAACTCATGAAAACGGCTATAAAACACGAAAACGACGATTTTTGGGTCCTAACTCTCAAACACTTACGGTCGTTAGAAATCTCCCTGGAACCCCAAAATTGTGGGAAATAACTCATGAAAACGGCCATAAAACGTGAAAACGTTGAGTTTTTGGTCATAACTCTCAAACATGTATCGGGTCTTTGGTGAGTGTAAAATGTCCTGGAACCCCAAAACAGTGGGCAACAGCTCATGAAAACGGCCATAAAACGTGAATGACGAGTTATTTTTTATAACACTTTAAGAAGTATCGAGTCTTGCAGGCCATATTAGTCGCCCTTGAACCCCAAAACAGTGGGTAGTAGCCATGAAAGCGGCCATAAAACGTCAAATTAAAGAATAATTGATGATAACTCTCATACATGCATCGGGTCTTACATTCGTTGTAAATTGCCCTAGAACACCCCCCCCCCCCCAATCTATGGACAATAGGACATGAAAACGGCGATAAAACATGAAAACGAATAGTTTTTTGTGATTAATCTCAAACATGTCTCGGGTCTTACGGGCCATCCAAATCTCCATGGAACCCCAAAAATATGGGGAATAGATCCTGAAAACGGCCATAAAACATGAAAACGATGAGTTTTTGGTCTTAACGCTCAAACATGTATCAGGTCTTACGGTCGTTATAAATCTCATTGGACCGCCAAAACTATGGACAATAACTCATGAAAACGGCCATAAACGTGAAAATGATGAGTTATTGGTCATAACTCTGAAACACTTACGGTCGTTACAAATCTCTCTGGAACCCCAAAATAGTGGGCAATAACTCATGAAAACGGCCATAAAACGTGAAAACGTTGAGTTTTTGGTCATAACTCTCAAACATGTATTGGGTCTTAGGTCAGTGTAAATGCCCTGAAACCCAAAAACAGCAGGCAATAGCTCACAAAAATGGCCATAAAACATAAAAATGACGAGTTATTTTTTATATCTCTTTAACACGTATCGAGTCTTACATGCCATATTATTCGCCCTGGAGACCCAAAACATCTATCGGGTCTTACGGGCCATGTTAGTCGCCCGAGAACCCCAAAACTGTGGGTAATAGCTTATGAAAGCAACCATAAAACATGAAAACGACGAGTGCTTGGTGATAACTCCCATACATGTACCGGGTCTTACATTCATTGTAAATCGCCATAGAACCCCCAAACTATGGACAATAGGTCATGAAAAAGGCGATAAAACATGAAAACAAATAGATTTTGGTGATAACTCTCAAACATGTCTGGGTCTTATGGGTCATGCAAATCTCCATGGAACCCCAAAACTATGGGCAATAGCTCATGAAAATGGCCATAAAACACGAAAACAACAAGATTTTGGTTATATCTCTCAAACATGAATCGGGTCTTATGGGCCATGCAAATCGCCCTCGAACCCTAAAACTATGGGAAATAACTCATAAAAACGGCTATAAAACAATAAAACGACGAGATTTGGGTCTAACTCTCAAACACTTACGGTCGTTAGAAATCTCCCTGGAACCCCAAAATTGTGGGCAATAACTCATAAAAACTGGTAATAAATGATGAGTTTTTGGTCATAAATTTCAAAAATATATCGGGTCTTAGGTCGGGGTAAATTGCCCTGGAACACCTAAACAGTGGGCACCAGCTCATGAAAATGGCCAAAAACGTGAAAATGACTTCTTTGTGACATAAAACGTGAAAACGACGAGTGCTTGGTGATAACTCGCATACATGTACCGGGTCTTACATTCGTTGTAAATCGCCATAGAACCCCCAAACTATGGACAATAGGTCATGAAAAAGGCGATAAAACATGAAAACGAATAGATTTTGGTGATAACTCTCAAACATGTCTTGGGTCTTATGGGCCATGCAAATCTCCATGGAACCCCAAAACTATGGGCAATAGCTCATGAAAACGGCCATAAAACGCGAAAATGACAAGTTTTTGGTCATATCTCTCAAACATGAATCGGGTCCAACGTGTCATGCAAATGTCCCTTGAACCCCAAAACTATGGGAAATAACTCATGAAAACGGCTATAAAACACGAAAACGACGAGTTTTGGGTCCTAACTCTCAAACACTTACGGTCGTTAGAAATCTCCCTGGAACCCCAAAATTGTGGGAAATAACTCATGAAAACGGCCATAAAACGTGAAAACGTTGAGTTTTTGGTCATAACTCTCAACCATGTATCGGGTCTTTGGTGAGTGTAAAATGTCCTGGAACCCCAAAACAGTGGGCAACAGCTCATGAAAACGGCCATAAAACATGAATGACGAGTTATTTTTTATAACACTTTAAGAAGTATCGAGTCTTACAGGCCATATTAGTCGCCCTTGAACCCCAAAACAGTGGGTAGTAGCCATGAAAGCGGCCATAAAACGTCAAATTAAAGAATAATTGATGATAACTCTCATACATGCATCGGGTCTTACATTCGTTGTAAATTGCCCTATAACCCCCCCCCCCCCAATCTATGGACAATAGGACATGAAAACGGCGATAAAACATGAAAACGAATATTTTTTGTGATTACTCTCAAACATGTCTCGGGTCTTACGGGCCATCCAAATCTCCATGGAACCCCAAAAATATGGGGAATAGATCCTGAAAACGGCCACAAAACATGAAAACGATGAGTTTTTGGTCTTAACTCTCAAACATGTATCAGGTCTTACGGTCGTTATAAATCTTATTGGACCGCCAAAACTATGGACAATAACTCATGAAAACGACCATAAACGTGAAAATGATGAGTTATTGGTCATAATTCTGAAACACTTACGGTCGTTACAAATCTCTCTGGAACCCCAAAATAGTGGACAATAACTCATGAAAACGGCCATAAAACGTGAAAACGTTGAGTTTTTGGTCATAAATCTCAAACATGTATTGGGTCTTAGGTCAGTGTAAATGCCCTGAAACCCAAAAACAGCAGGCAATAGCTCACAAAAATGGCCATAAAACATGAAAATGACGAGTTATTTTTTATATCTCTTTAACACGTATCGAGTCTTACATGCCATATTATTCGCCCTGGAGACCCAAAATAGTGGGTAATAGCTCATGAAAATGGCCATAAAACGTGAAATTGACGAATGATTGGTGATAAACTCTCATTCATGTACCGGGTCTTACATGTGTTGTAAATCGTCCTAGAACCCCCAAACTATGGACAATAGGTCATGAAAACAACGAAAAATCATCAAAATGAATAGTTTGTGGTGATAACTCTCAAACATGTCTGGGTCTTATGGGTCATGCAAATCTCCATGGAACCCCAAAACTATGGGCAATAGCTCATGAAAATGGCCATAAAACACGAAAACAACAAGATTTTGGTTATATCTGTTAAACATGAATCGGGTCTTATGGGCCATGCAAATCGCCCTCGAACCCTAAAACTATGGGAAATAACTCATAAAAACGGCTATAAAACAATAAAACGACGAGATTTGGGTCCTAACTCTCAAACACTTACGGTCGTTAGAAATCTCCCTGGAACCCCAAAATTGTGGGCAATAACTCATAAAAACTGGTCATAAACGATGAGTTTTTGGTCATAAATTTCAAAAATATATCGGGTCTTAGGTCGGGGTAAATTGCCCTGGAACACCTAAACAGTGGGCACTAGCTCATGAAAACGGCCAAAAACGTGAAGATGACTTCTTTGTGACATAAAACGTGAAAACGACGAGTGCTTGGTGATAACTCGCATACATGTACCGGGTCTTACATTCGTTGTAAATCGCCATAGAACCCCCAAACTATGGACAATAGGTCATGAAAAAGGCGATTAAACATGAAAACGAATAGATTTTGGTGATAACTCTCAAACATGTCTTGGGTCTTATGGGCCATGCAAATCTCCATGGAACCCCAAAACTATGGGCAATAGCTCATGAAAACGGCCATAAAACGCGAAAATGACAAGTTTTTGGTCATATCTCTCAAACATGAATCGGGTCTTACGGGCCATGAAAATATCCCTTGAACCCCAAAACTATGGGAAATAACTCATGAAAACGGCTATAAAACACGAAAACGACGAGTTTTGGGTCCTAACTCTCAAACACTTACGGTCGTTAGAAATCTCCCTGGAACCCCAAAATTGTGGGCAATAACTCATGAAAACGGCCATAAAACGTGAAAACGTTGAGTTTTTGGTCATAACTATCAAAACATGTATCGGGTCTTTGGTGAGTGTAAAATGCCCTAGAACCCCAAAACACTGGGCAATAGCTCATGAAAACGGCCATAAAACGTGAAAATGACGAGTTATTTTTATATCTCTTTAAGATGTATCGAGTCTTACAGGCCATATTAATCGCCCTTGAACCCCAAAACTGTGGGTAGTAGCTCATGAAAGCGACCATAAAATGTGAAATTAAAGAATGATTGATGATAACTCTCATACATGTATCGGTTCTTACATTCATTGTAAATTGCCGTAGAACCCCCCCCCCCCTCCCCAAACTATGGACAATAGGACATGAAAACGACCATAAAACATGAAAACGAATAGTTTTCGGTGATAAATCTCAAACATGTCTAGGTCTTACAGGCCATGCAAATCTCCATGGAACCCCAAAAATATGGGGATTAGCTCCTGAAAACAGCCATAAAACATGAAAACGATGAGTTTTTGGTCTTAACTCTCAAACATGTATCAGGTCTTATGGTCGTTATAAATCGCATTGGAGCGCCAAAACTATGGACAATAACTCATGAAAACAGCCATAAATGTGAAAATGATGAGTTTTTGGTCGTAACTCTGAAACACTTACGTTTATTACAAATTTCTTTGGAACCCCAAAATTGTGGGCAATAACTCATGAAAACGGCCATAAAACGTGAAAATGTTGAGTTTTTGGTCATAACTCTCAAACATGTATTGGGTCTTAGGTCAGTGTAAATGCCCTAAAACCCAAAAACAACGGGCAATAGCTCACAAAAATGGAGATAAAACATGAAAATGACAAGTTATTTTTTATATCTCTTTAACATGTATTGAGTATTACATGCCATATTATTCTCCCTGGAGACCGAAAATAGTGGGTAATAGCTCATGAAAATGGCCATAAAACGTGAAATTGACGAATGATTGGTGATAAACTCTCATACATGTACCGGGTCTTACATTCGTTGTAAATCGTCTTAGAACCCCCAAACTATGGACAATAGTTCATGAAAACAACGAAAAATCGTCAAAATGAATAGTTTCTGCTGATAACTCTCAAACATGTCTGGGGTCTTACGGGTCATGGAAATCTCCATGGAACCCCAAAACTATGGGCAATAGCTCATGAAAATGGCCATAAAACACGAAAACGACGATTTTTTGGTTATATCTGTCAAACATGAATCGGGTCTTACGGGTCATGTAAATTGCCCTCGAACCCTAGTTTTATGGGAAATAACTCATGGAAACAGCTATAGACACGAAAACGACGAGATCTTTTTATCATAACTCTCAAACATGTATCAGGTCTTATGGTCGTTATAAATCACCCCCGAACCCCAAAACTATGGGAAATAACTCATGAAAACGGCCATAAAACATGAAAACGATTAGTTTTTGGTCATAACTTTCAAACATGTATCGGGTATTACGTCGGGGTAAATCGCCCTGGAACACCTAAAAAATGGGCAATAGCTCATGAAAACGGCCATAAAACATGAAAATGATGAGTTATTTTTTATATCTCTTTAACACGTATCGAGTCTTACAGGCCAAATTATTCGCCCTGGAACCCCAAAATTGTGGGTAATAGCTCATGAAAATGGCCATAAAACGTGAAATTGACGATTGATTGGTGATAAACTCTCATACATGTACCGGGTCTTACATTCGTTGTAAATCGTCCTCGAACCCCCAAAACTATGGACAATAGGTCATGAAAACAACGAAAAATCGTCAAAATGAATAGTTTATGGTGATAACTCTCAAACATGTTTGGGGTCTTACGGGTCATGCAAATCTCCATGGAACCACAAAACTATGGGCAATAGCTCATGAAAATGGCCATAAAACATGAAAACGAAGAGTTTTTGGTTATATCTGTCAAACATGAATCGGGTCTTCCGGGCCATGCAAATTGCCCTCGAACCCTAATACAATGGGAAATAACTCATGGAAACTTCTATAAACACGAAAAAGACGAGATCTTTTTATCATAACTCTCAAACATTTATCAGGTCTTACGGTCGTTATAAATCACCCCCGAACCCCAAAACTATGGGCAATAACTCATAAAAACGGCCATAAAACATGAAAACGATTAGTTTTTGGTCATAACTTTGAAACATATATCGGGTCTTAGGTCGGCGTAAATCGCCCTGGAACACCTAAACAATGGGCAATAGCTCATGAAAACGGCCATAAAATATGAAAATGATGAGTTATTTTTTATATCTCTTTAACACGTATCGAGTCTTACAGGCCAAATTATTCGCCCTAGAACCCCAAAATTGTGGGTAATAGCTCATGAAAATGGCTATAAAACGTGAAATTGATGATTGATTGGTGATAAACTCTCATACATGTACGGGGTCTTACATTCATTGTAAATCGTCCTAGAATCCCCAAACTATGGACAATAGGTCATGAAAATGAAGAAAAATTGTCAAAATGAATAGTTTGTGGTGATAACTCTCAAACATGTCTGGGGTCTTACGGATCATGCAAATCTCCATGGAACCCCAAAACTATGGGCAATAGCTCATGAAATAGCCATAAAACACGAAAACGACGAGTTTTTGGTTATATTTGTCAAACATGAATCGGGTCTTACGGGCCATGCAAATCGCCCTCGAACCCTAATACTATGGGAAATAACTCATGGAAACAGCTATAAAACACGAAAACGACGAGATTTTTTTATCATAACACTCAAACATGTATCAGGTCTTACGGTCGTTATAAATCACCCCCGAACCACAAAACTATGGGCAATAACCCATGAAAACGACCATAAAACATGAAAACAATTAGTTTTTGGTCATAACTTTCAAACATGTATCGGGTCTTAGGTCGTGGTAAATCGCCCTGGAACACCTAAACAGTGGGCAATAGCTTATGAAAACGGCCATAAAACATGAAACTAATGAGTTATTTTTTATATCTCTTAAAAATGTATCGAGTCTTACGTGCAATTTAGTCTCCCTAAAACCACAAAACTATGGGTAATAGCTCATGAAAACGGCCATAAAACATGAAAACGACGAGTGCTTGGTGATAACTCTCATACATGAACCGGGTCTTACTTTCGTTGTAAATCGTCCTACAATCCCCAAACTATGGACAATAGGTCATGACAACGTCAATAAAACATGAAAACGAGTAGTTTTTTATGATAACTCTCAAACATGTTTGGGGTCTTACGGGCCATGCAAATCTCAATGGAACACCAAAACTGTGGGCAATAGCTTATGAAAACGACCATAAAACGTGAAAACGATGAGTTTTTGGTTATATCTCTCAAATATGAATTGGGTCTTATGGGCCACACAAATCGCCCTTGAACCGCAAAACTATGGGCAATAACTCATGAAAACGACTATACAACACGAAAACGACAAGTTTCTGGTTATAACTCTCAAACATGTATCAGGTCATACGATGGTTATAAATCACCCTGGAACCCCAAAATTATAAGCAATAACTCATGAAAACGGGCCATAAATCATGAAAACGATGAGTTTTTGGTCATAAATTTCAAAAAAAATATCGGGTCTTAGGTCGGGGTAAATCGCCTAGAACAACTAAATAGTGGGCACCAGCTCATGAAAACGGCCAAAAACGTGAAAATGACGAGTTATTTGTGCAACTTTTAAACTTGTATCGGGTCTTACAGGCCATGTTAGTCGCCCAAGAACCCCAAAACTATGGGTAATATCTCATGAAAATGGCCATAAAACGTGAAAATAATGAGTTATTTTTCATATCTCTTAAACATGTATCGAGTCTTACGTGCAATTTAGTCTCCCTAAAACCACAAAACTATGGTTAATAGCTCATGAAAACGGCCATAAAACATGAAAACGACGAGTGCTTGGTGATAACTCTCATACATGAACCGGGTCTTACTTTCGTTGTAAATCGTCCAACAACCCCCAAACTATGGACAATAGTTCATGACAACGTCGATAAAACGTGAAAACGAGTAGTTTTTTATGTTAGCTCTCAAACATGTTTGGTGTCTTACGGGCCATGCAAATCTCAATGGAACACTAAAACTGTGGGCAATAGCTTATGAAGTAAAACGTGAAAACGACGAGTTTTTGGTTATATCTCTCAAATATGAATTGGGTCTTATGGGCCGCGCAAATCTCCCTTGAACCGCAAAACTATGGGCAATAACTCATGAAAACGGCTATAAAACACGAAAACGACAAGTTTCTGGTTATAACTCTCAAACATGTATCAGGTCTTACGGTGGTTATAAATCACCCTGGAACCCCAAAATTATAAGCAATAACTCATGAAAATGGGACATAAAACATGAAAACGATGAGTTTTTGGTCATAAATTTCAAAAATATATCGGGTCTTAGGTCGGGGTAAATCGCCTAGAACACCTAAACAGTGGGCACCAACTCATGAAAACGGCCAAAAACATGAAAATGACTTATTTGTGACATCTTTTAAACATCTATCGGGTCTTACGGGCCATGTTAGTCGCCCGAGAACCCCAAAATTGTGGGTAATAGCTCATGAAAACAACCATAAAACGTGAAAACGGCGAGTGCTTGGTGATAACTCTCATACATGTACCGGGTCTTACATTTGTTGTAAATCGCCCTAAAACCCCCCAAACTATGGACAATAGGTCATGAAAAAGGCGATAAAACGTGAAAACGAATAGATTTTGATGACAACTCTCAAACATGTCTTGGGTCTTATGGGCCATGCAAATCTCCATGAAACCCCAAAACTATGGGCAATAGCTCATGAAAACGACCATAAAACGCGAAAACGACAAGTTTTTGGTCATATCTCAAACATGAATCGGGTCTTACGGGCCATGCAAATCGCCCTTGAGACCCAAAACTATGGGAAATAACTAACGTCTATAAAACACGAAAACGACGAGTTTTGGGTACTAACTCTCAAACACTTACGTTCGTTAGAAATCTCCCTGGAACCCCAAAATTGTGGGCAATAACTCATGAAAATGGCCATAAAACGTGAAAACGTTGAGTTTTTGGTCATAACTCTCAAACATGTATCGGGTCTTTGGTGAGTGTAAAATGCCCTGGAACCCCAAAATAGTGGGCAACGGCTCATGAAAACAGCCATAAAACGTGAAAATGACGAGTTATTTTTTATATCTCTTTAAGATGTACCGAGTCTTACAGGCCATATTAGTCGCCCTAGAACCCCAAAACTGTGGGTAGTAGCTCATGAAAGCGGCCATAAAACATGAAATTAAAGAAGGATTGATGATAACTCTCATACATGTATCGGATCTTACATTCATTGTAAATTGCCCAAGAACCCCCCCCCCCCAACTATGGACAATAGGACATGAAAACGGTGATAAAACATGAAAACGAATAGTCTGGGGTCTTACGGGCCATGCAAATCTCCATGGAACCCCAAAAATATGGGGAATAGATCCTGAAAACGGCCATAAAACACGAAAACGATGAGTTTTTGGTCTTAACTCTCAAACATGTATCAGGTCTTACGGTCGTTATAAATCGCATTGGAGCGCCAAAACTATGGGCAATAACTCATGAAAACGGCCATAAACGTGAAAATGATGAGTTTTTTGTCACACGCTAAAACACTTACGGTCGTTACAAATCTCTCTAGAACCCTAAAATTGTGGGCAATAACTCATGAAACGGCCATAAAACGTGAAAACATTGAGTTTTTTGTCATAACTTTCAAACATGTATTGGGTCTTAGGTCAGTGTAAATGCCCTGAAACCCAAAAACAGTGGGCAATAGCTCACAAAAACAGCCATAAAACATGAAAATGACGAGTTATTTTTTATATCTCTTTAACACGTATTGAGTCTTATAGGCCATATTATTCGCCTTGGAACCCCAAAATTGTGGGCCCCCTAGCCGCCTCCCAGCCTCGCCTCTTCACCTATAAGAAGCCCACAATGTCTAAACCCTAAGCACCCAATCAAAATTCCACGAAACCGTCTGTAGCCTCCGCCACCATCGTCCCTAGATCGGGGGATCTGAAGCTCTTCCCGACACCCTACAGGAGGGGAGATCATCCCGGAGGACTTCTTCTTCATCATGCCAGCCTCCGGTATGAAGCGTGAGTAGTTCCACCTTGGACTACGGGTCCATGTAGTAGCTAAATGGTTGTATCTCCTCCTTTGTGATTTCATGTCTAGATCTTGTGAGCTCCTTTCATGATCAAGATCTCATCTATTTGTAATCATTCATGTTGTGTTTGCAGGGATCCGATGGATATTGAGATTACTATGTCAGATTGATTAATGGTTTTGTCTTATTGATTCTATCATGTCTGTGTTGTTTGTGATATTGCATACTCTCCATTGTTAGTAGATATCTTGGCCAAGTAGTTTCTAGTGACTCCAAGAGGGCGTATTTATGCTCGATAGTGGGTTCATACCTCTATTTAATCAAGGGAAGTGACAGAAATCTCTAAGTTTGTAGATGTGTTGTTGCCACTAGGGGAAAACAATGGTCTCTTGTTCATGGAACAAGTGGATTGTTTACCTTACACACTTTGACTAAAGCAGTTGTTTGTTGCTTGCAACTTAATACAGGAGGGGGTTCGAATGATAACCCAAAGGTGGACTTCTAGTCATAGATTCAGTTGGATGACGGCCTATGTATCTTATTATATTGCCCAATCTAATCTCATAGGATCTTTATGTCTAGTATTGCATTGTTATGCCTTGCATAGTCCTGTAATATCTATACATCTGTTTCCATCACTTATAAATTATTTCATTTGTAAATTTTCTTTTTTTAATTCAAATCAAATATAAAACTTTGGAAAATCATATCTTCTATTGTAAAAATCCAAATAAAACAAATAATATGTCTATTATTATCAGAAAAATATAAATAATCTTAATATAATATCCATACATCTGTGTGCATCATTTATAAATTATTTCATTTGTAAATTTTCTTTTCTTAATTCAAATCAAATATAAAACTTTGGAAAATCATATCTTCTATTGTAAAAATCTAAATAAAACAAATAATATGTCTATTATTATCAGAAAAATATGAAGAATCTTAATATAATATCCATACATCTGGTTGCATCATTTATAAATTATTTCATTTATAAATTTTCTTTTTTTAATTCAAATCAAATATAAAACTTTGGAAAATCATATCTCCTATTGTAAAAATCCAAATAAAACAAATAATATGTCTATTATTATTAGAAAAATATAAAGAATCTTAATATAATATTCGTTTAGTCCCGGTTGTAGTCACTAACCGGGACTAAAGATATTTCCCGCCATTTCCAACCATTGGCGTACTGGCGGGCAATACGTATCTTTTGGAAGCATATTCTTCATCATTTTCAGCAAATTTTCAAATGAGGAGTCAAGTATAGCAAACTTAGCCTTCCATGGCAGCAATTCCAGTGTGCCGCCCAGATTTTTCAGACTATTTTCACAATTTGGGTACAACAACATTTTGTGATCCTCTAACATGTGATTGAACTTCTCCCTCTCCTTTTTAGTTTCACAGTTTCTTCGTGCATCGCCAATGGTCCGACCAAGATCATTAGCAGGTTCATCATGTGTCTCTTCTTTATCCTCCCCTTCAGCATCCCCCATGAAAGTATCTTCGTACTCAGGGAAACCATGATAGTTGTCATCTTCCTCCTCTTCTTCATTGTCTTACATTATAACCCCTACCTCCATGCTTGGTCCAACAATTATAATTGGGCATGAAGCCGGACTTCAACAGGTGGCTGTGAAGGGTTTTTATCTCAGATTAATTCTTCCGATTCCTACATCCACTATATGGATAGAATACAAAACCATTGCGCTTGTTTGCATCAACAACACGAATGAATTTATACACGCCATTAATGAACTCTCCAGAGCGTCGGTCAGTACCGTACATCCATTCCTGGATCATCTGCATTATAGTAAAAGTATATCAAAAACCATTACACAACATGATAAAATTATTATAAGTTATGTTGAGAGTTTCTAGAGCATTAATTTTGAATTTTGAAAAAATTACATGTACCAATTTGTGAATTGGAGAAAATAATTAACATGATAAATGTGGAGTTTCGGATTATTGTTCTATCAGTGAAAACCCCATTCCATTCTAAGCACTGAAACTCTAAAATTACACATTTCAATTTTTAGTAACTATGTGCCTAATCAAAATTTGTTACACATATATATCAAAATCCTTCTACTTCTAGAGCATGCATGCATTGATCCATATCTCTATACTTCTAGAGCATGATAGAGCTAAAGTAGCAATAAGAGATGAAAGAATGAAGTTCTAACCTTTTAAAGCTTTGGATTTAGGGGTTGCAAACTAAATCTTGAGAAAAAAATGGCATGAACTCGCTTGCTTTTTTGAGAAAAATGGCCACCATATGCTTTAGGGAAGCTGGACAGGAAGCAGAATATATAATGGTGGACAACTAGTCCTGGGTCGTGATACGACCTGGGACTAATAGTCCATGAAGAGACCAGCTGGCCTGCTTCAGGTTATTAGTCCCGAGCCGTATTACGGACCGGGACTAGAGATCTGGTCTGGCCCGGGACTAGTGTCTACGGCCATTTCTAGTCGTTACAGGCCTCACGGCCTGGGACTAGTGCTAGCACTAGTCGCTGGCTGTGACAGGCCGGGACTGCTGGCATTGTTCACATCGAACCGAAGACCCTTTTTCCAATAGTGTTTTAAAAGGACTTGTGTGTGTATATATACTACACGGAACATTTTTTCCTCCCCGAACCCGAGTTTTATTTTGGACCACTAGATCTCCATTACAATGGTGGATAGCCCATCTTCTTCCTTCTGCCAAGCACCTTCTTTCTATCTGGACTCATCTCTCGCCTGCACTCACCCCCAGCATGCCCTCCTATCTCATGTGTGCTGGCTGGATCCGCTGCCACGGCCGTCTACTCCCTAATTAACCCATCAACATGGTGGCCCCACCCAACAAGTGGTGCTTACACATCATGAGTTAATGCAGTAGTTGTCGACTTGGCTCGCATCTCTGTTGTTTCTCCCTTGTACTGTACATGGTATCAGATTGGCATCCAATGCTATTTTGTTAATCCCTTTGCTTCTTGATCCGATCTGATCCGACCACTAGTTTCCGCTCCAAAGGAGAGCCTTCTCGATCACTCCTCCTCTAACTCCTCCACCAATTAAGCTCATCGGATCAACTTCAGCACGTGCTGGATCCCGCAAACCAGAGTGTGCACCGCACAATCATTGTCGACTTGGCTCATACCTCTCGTTTCTCGCTCGTTTAAAAAAAATATTACAAGAAGCTAAACAATCAAATATTGTGAGATGAAGGAGTACAACAAAGTAAAACGATCTTATTTTGTGTACGTAGTACTTGTTGTATACCACAATTGCTAATAATTTCATTTTTTTTTTACAATCTCAGAAAAATTAAGTGCGCTATATATTGGGACTCTTTTCTTACATGTGTTTGATATAGACTCCTCTCCTAGTAATGATGGTGTACACTCTACCCACCATGGTCGTTCAATTTAATTCTGTTGTATCTAATGATGCAATCCAGATCTAGTGTCCTGGGCGGTTTATTGCCAGCATGTGACATGTTGCCCACTCTAGTCTAGTAAAAATGACAATTCCAAGAGTGAGATCTAAGGATGGTCATAGTACATAGTAATTTAGAATAATAACATTTAAATGTTACTAGTCTAAATTAGTATTTTTATAGTGAAAAATAACTTATATGTTGTAACATGCAATATCACATTAATTAGATTGTAGACTCATTTTGTCTTGATATATATGATGTTACACTAACATAGCTAGTTATTCTATTTATATCTCTTTTCATTAACTTATTAACACATAAGCAAAAGTGTTAAGTTGGACTCTTAGTTACTAATAATGTTACCCCCACTATGATCAGCCTAAGGCTACTCATAGTGGGAGTAACTTAGCTAGTAACATGCATATACATGCAATGCCAACTAAGCAAATTGGTGACATGGCATGATAATTAATAAAGAAATAGAGGAAGGTAGTAACTTAGCTACTCCCTCCGTCCAGGTTTATTGGGCTTAATCGGAGCAGCACTGACCAAGGTGAGATTCTATTGGTGGAGAAAAATCGCATAGACAGGTTGTAATCGCTGATTTCCTCTCATTGACTACGGGGATTATTAATTACTATAGCAGATCTTCCGTTACATGCAATGTCATGCATAGGATAATCTCATGGAGTCATGTACAAAAGGTTGTCACGAGGCTGGTTTCTAGGAATCGAGGCAATTAAACCATGAATTAAGTAGCAATTTTTTTTAGTTCTGCTAGTAGCCCAGTAAACCTGGATGGAGGGAGTAGTTACCGTAACATTACACATACCAAGATCATATGAGTATATAATCTAACTAATTAGGCCTTGCATGACACTACCTATATGTTACTATCCATAACAAAGGTAGTAACAGTAACATGGACTAGTAGCATCTGCAAGTTACTAGTCTAAGTTATTTAGCACTATGATCAGCCTAAGGCAATTTATAATGGAGTGTATCTTAACACATTATCCTAGAAATAATTAAGTGGTGTCTCCATATTTAATGATTTAGATGACATGCATGCATTTTATTTGAAAATCCATTTTTGAACCTAGGTATATTTGCACCCGGTACAAAAATAACATATTTCAAAATTTTGTAAAATTTCAAAAAAAAAATCATGTGTAGCTTCATGTTTTAGGTTCACGCACAGTCATTTCAAGAAAAACCGATATGTTTTGTGTGCTATGCAAAAAAGATAAAAAGTTGTCTTGTAGCACGTTACTTTAGCACCATTTTTTGTCTTTTAACACAAGTCGTCTAAAATGTGTTTTTTTTTTTGCGAAACGACTTTGCGCGCACCAAAAACTTGGAGTTCTATATGTGCACATTTTTCTGAATTTTTTTGGCATTTCAAATTTTGACAAAAATCAAATTCGAATAAAAGGTGCATATGAGCTCGGGGGCCAAATAGCCGCGTTCCATTTGATTGGCCTAACCATGTTTTTTGTATATAGTTTCGTACAAAAGATATTTTTTAGATAAAATACAAACTCAATTTTTTTCTCGTTAATTATATTGCCGCATAGACAAAATGTCTAAAACCAACCACTATGAAAGACATAGCCCGGCCGGGCCTCTATAATAAATAGCGGCACCAGGCCCGAAGGTAGCTAAACATCCAGGTCTAGTGTCTTGGGCTGGGCGGTCGTTTATTGCCAGCATGTGACATGTTGCCCACTCTACTATCTAGTGAAAAAGACATACAATTCCATGAGTGAGATCTCTATAATATACATCGCCCGGCCTCTATAATAAATAGCAGCAGCCGAAGTTAGCTAAACATCCATCCGCGCGCCATATCGATCGACGTCGAACATGGCTGCCATACCTTTCGCTCTGCTGCTGGTGGCAGCCGCCGCGTTCACCCCCTCCCTCTCTTCCCTGCAGCAGGAGCAGCATGGGTTGGATGGCGAGGCACTGCTGATGCTAGGGAGGTTCCATGGGTGGATGGCGGCGCACGGCCGGTCGTACGCCACCGAGGAGGAGAAGCTGCACCGGTTCGAGGTGTACCGGAGCAACATGGAGTTCATCGAGGCAGCGAACCGGGACAGCCGGATGAGCTACCGCCTCGGCGAGACCCCGTTCACCGACCTCACCCACAACGAGTTCATGGCCATGTACAGCAGCAGCAGCAGCAACCCGTCGACGTCGGAGTCGACGATGGTTATCACGACTCACGCTGGCCCTGTCCACGAGGGCACCACCGTCGACGTCGAAGAGCCGCCGCCGCGCCGTGCCAACCTGACGGCGGTGGTGCCTCCGGCGAGCGTCGATTGGAGAGCCAAAGGCGTCGTTACGCCACCCAAGTTTCAAGGGGCATCATGTGGTAAGTACTAGTACTAGTAACATGCATGCATTCCGATATAGTATTAGTATATACTCTTATTTATTCATTATTCATGCACGTAGTACACACGCACGCCACTGATATATATATTACTAGTATAATTGCGTGCCTGTGGATAATTAATGCAGCGTCCTGCTGGGCGTTCACGACGGTGGCGACGATGGAGAGCGCGCACGCAATCAGCACTGACGGACCGCCGCCGGTGCTGTCGGAGCAGCAGCTGGTGGACTGCGACACACTCAACCACGGCTGCAGCAGCGGCTGGATGGACAAGGCCTTCAAGTGGGTGATCGAGAAGAACAACGGCGGCATCACCACGGAGGCGGCGTACCCCTACACCGGCAAAAAGGGCAGGTGCCAGGCGGCGGGCAAGCCGGTCGCCGTGACGCTCCGCGACTACAAGATTGTTAGGCCGCCCGGCAACGAGGCGGGGCTCATGGAGGCCGTGGCCAAGCAGCCCGTCGCCGCATCCTTCGACTACAGCGACCCCTGCTTCCAGCACTACCGCGACGGCGTGTACGACGCCGGCTGCTCCAGGTCCGGTGTCTACACCAAGGGGGCGTGCAAGACGGCGCAGAACCATGGGTTGGCCCTCGTCGGCTACGGGACCAAGCCCGATGGGACCAAGTACTGGATCGGCAAGAACTCGTGGAGCGAAAAGTGGGGCGACAAGGGCTTCATCTACCTCCTCAGGGACTCGCCGCCATTGGGCCTCTGCGGCATTGCGGCGCTCCCGGTGTACCCAATCATCTGATCGAACCTCCAGGCCGGCCGTGCACCTATCCTTCATATTTATACTACTTATTATATGTACTAATAATGCTGAATAATTGCACGGTACCTCGCTCTATTTATCCATCACTTGTAATACTACTCCATATGTCCATCTATATATGCATGTAATTAAAGCTTCGGATGCTACACATGCACCATCCTTGCCTGCACAATAAACAATAAGCAGTGACATGCTATCTTCCGTTTTAAATTATACATCTTTTTGACTTTGCTAAATTCATTCATAGCAGAAAATTGCCATGCACCTACATATATAATACATACATTATGCATACGCCACGATCCATCTATCTAGATATAATCAACGGATGAATATATATTCAGAATACATACCCTTAAAGACCGACAAAACTTTACGAATATGGACTCGTTGGTGATGTAGTCGATCTCTTGCTGATCTCAAGATCGTATAAAAGTTCGACGGCCCCGCAACTTAGCGGAGCATCCGTGATCGCACACACGTCCGGAACCCCGACCACCTCCACGAACTTGCTCCAGCAATGCAGTGGAAGTAGCAAATCCTCGCTCCAAAAAAACCACCAGAAACATGTATCTCGCTAGTCCGAGACCATAGGAAAATAATACTAGAGGTGGAGAGAGATCCTTCACGAGGAGGTGTGAGATGAGAGGAGGAAGGGGGGGAGCGCAATGGCCATGGGGTGGCAGCCATGGTGGGTGCCCCACCTCTTCCACATTTATGTGGGTGGAGCTCCCACTCCCATAAAAAGCCTTCACTCAAAATTTCACTCATCTCCATTAAATTTCCACCAAATTTAATGCAAGCTTTCATTTAATAAAAATTTTTTATTTTATTTAGAATTTTGTTAATTACATTAAGTAACAAACATTCACATAAAACCCTTGCAACATTTAAATTTCACATACAGAATCAGTTTCAGCAATTCCACCGAAAACAATTCCGGTTTCCATTGAAATAATTCCAACGTATTTTTCTTTCTCTGGCATCTTATTTGCTCCAAATAGTGTCGGTATCCCTTAAGTGTGTCACCCTACGGTTCGCGAATAATATAGACATGATCAAGACCCCTCTCCAATCAATAATCAGCAGCGGAACCTAGATATTCGTACTGACTCCCATACATTCAACGATACCTAGTTTGATCTCGTTACCGACATGTACTCTTTTCTCGTTTTTGTGATATAATATTCTAGTGATCTCCATCACTTGCTTGCAAGCTATATAAATGTGATATCACCGAGAGGGCCCGGAGTATATCTCTCCTTCATTTGGATGGAAAAATCTCACTCTTGATCCATGAGCCTCTATATAATATTATCGAAGTATCTGAACCCATCTTTATAGTCACTCTGTTACAGTGTGACGTTTGATGTTATCAAGACACTCTTCATATGTTAGTGATTGACATTATCTCATGGGCTAAGGACTAAAGTTATTTATAATGATGTTATAGTAATTTAAACATAATGACTTTGATCGTATTACTATACTTCGTATGAATGTTCATCACATCATTCCACCAATGTTGTAACTTCGTTATTAACAACATCTAATGTCAATGATCAGAAAACCTTGATCATCATGTTAATCAAGAAGCTAGTTTATATGAGAGGCATAACTAGGAACTCTTTATTTATTTATTAAACATACGTGTATTAAAGTTTCTGATTAATACAATTATAGCATGAGAAATAAACATTTATCACAAACAAGGAATAAGATAATAACCACCTTATTATTGCCTCTCAGGCATATTTCCTTGAGATGTTACATCGGATTATAAGAGAGATTCGTCTATACGAGTTGGTTGTGTGCTTATTGTGATTGCTATGCCCTAAAGGCCCTGTAGGTTCGGCTTACAAAGGCGGAAAGATCTAGGGTTACTGAAAAGATCTATCTAGCTATGTTAGAGAGTCGATAGCTAAGTACAACTTGAATAAAGTTTGATGGATCCGGCTAACTAAGTACAAAGTCGGTAACTGGAAAGACCTATCCGGCTATGTTACGGAGTCTGTAAAAGTCTTGTACAATCTTATGATCACACGTTGAATAAAATTTGATGGATCTTTGTCTACATCTTGTTCATTACCTTCTGTGCGGAGCCCCCTGCAAAACAAATAATCGCCATTCTGATCCTTGGAAGTGTGATTGTCGTCAGACGTATCAATAAGACCGTAACACATCGAAATATAACTAAAATAATTTACGTATATGTGAAACCCAAGTAAAACGTTTCTTAAAGTTGAAATTTGTCTCAATATTTACGAATTATATTGGAAAACATTTTTTAAACAATAGCATATCACAGGAAATTGTCAAAAGAATCAGTACAAAATTGTTAACTTTGGATTTTGTTTAAACAACTAGTATTGAAAGGAAACGTTTAATATCCATTAATCTACTCCATATATTATTTTTGAAAACTATTACTGGGGAGAGTATTATTGTACGTACATATGGAATACGAGCTCGGATGCGTTTCTGGCCGCCGGAGCTGAACGAGCTATCACTGAGCAGTGCACAAAATAAAGAGACGTGATTTTCCACATTATATATGTGTGTTATCAAGCTATATCAGAACAAGTAGGGTTGGCTGTGAGAGAGTAGGCATGAAGGACCCGGTTTCTTATCGAGTTCCGACTCCGTCACAACCTCGTCTTGGCTTCCAAGTTCCAACTCGATCGTACTACTAGCTCGATCGTCTTGGTCGGTGTACATACATAATTCGATCGTCTAACTTGATCGATCTTCTAAGTTCTAACCACCCATGGCTGCGGAGGACGATGTGCTGTCCAAACGGAAGGCGGAAGAAGAAGACTCTTCTCCGGGGGTTGGGGATCAGAAGGCCCACGAGACGGTGGCGGATGTCGACGAGACGGCTGCAGCGGCGGCGTGAACGAGTGCTCCGATGAGGAGGCCGACCCGGTGATCCGGAACCTGAACCTAATGAGCAAGATGGATCTGATGACGCCCGAGTGGATCGAGAATAGGAAGAACCAGCACTATGAAGACATCGACCTCTATAACAGGGCCTATGACGCCCTCGAGAACGGAGACATCTCGTCGTCGGACGACGAGGCCGATGTGGCCGAGTACGAGGAGTGGAGCAGACGGCTCTGGGCATCCGTCGACTGGGGCAACCTCAACACCGTCGGTGGGGAATCCCGCGGCATGGATGCCATCGCCGTGTACCCTGCTATTCTGCAACCCGGAGAAGAGGATGAAGACAAGGACCAAGATGGTGCTGCTGCTGCTGCTGCCCCTTCAAGCTGAAGAAATCATCAAATGCACATGTTTCTCTATCTTCTATTGTGGGCTATTTCTATGCTGTAATTACGGTGCAATTGTAATGTCATGGAATGCTTTTCTCATTGTCTTTATTTGTGACTGAAGTAACTGATCAAGTTGATCGAGTAGATTATTGTGAGCGTATGTTGTTTTGCTCTGTTCAAGTTGTATATGAAAAGACAGGCTCGTACAAAATCATGTGTAATACGAAGACTGAAATTAACTTGGTTGCCACATACTCACATGTGACTTACAACACAAGGAAAAATTAGAAGCGAATACGAGCAAAATATCTCTTGGTACGTTTGCACCAAGAACTAGACCGTAATCTGCAAACGAAAATATTGTAATTTCATCAAAGAAATTCTCAATGGACCGATGGGAATTCCGAAGCATCTGTACAATTTTGGTTGACTATAATAAATATGTATAAGTTGCGGACCCGCGGTGACTCACTACAGGACGCGCGTGCTACGCCGTAGGCCAAAATGCCCTCGAGTATGGTACGCTGACGGCTGCCCTCGGCTTAACCTCCTCGGCAAAGGTTCCCTCGGCGGAGCATATACAAGCCGTCAGCGTACGCTACGCCGACGGCTTTGCGCTCGGCGTAGCGGCCGTCGGCATAGCCTGTCGACCGGTTGCAAAAACATTTTTTTTTAAAAAAAAATTAAAACTATATTTTTTTCTCAATTTTAATCTTTGAATTGTTAGAATTGTTAATCTCTTTAGAATCCGTTTCCGCAAAGTAATTTATACATTGTTGTCAATACTATGATATCAATCCTATTAACTCTTATATCATCATGTCACATGTTTTACTTTTTGAAATTACAAATAATTATTTAAGTAAACATTAATGAATAAGTAAAAATATTATTGCATTTTAAAAATATAACAATTTTACTTTTTTTATTTTTCTATTTAATATGGAATAATTAATATCTTTAAATGCGTAAATCGGAATTCGACAAATAATATGTCTAAATTTATCAGAAAAATGAGAGGAATCCAAATATGATATCCATATCAACTAAAGACTAACCCTCCGTTTTTGAATTAGCTATTTGGTGATTGCTTCAGAAAATCCCACTTTTTGCGCTTGGAAAATAGAAAATGCCTTTTTGGTGCGATGAAAAGGAAAATTTTCATTGGATCTTTGAAAAAATAGCATATTGTGAACCTAAAAATGATTTTTCTAAAAAAACATGAGCATCGGATCATGTACCTATAGTTCATATATGACCCACATCCTGCCGATTCGGTAGGAATTTGTCTTTTTCACCAGAGGTGGATGGAAAGGTTTTGGATCCCCTGTTGGGACATTGTCCATATAAGGTGGTATAGTATTTTTGTAAAATATGGTGGTAGCATTTTGAATTAGCCATTTGGTGATTGCTTCACAAAACGTCTGTTTTTTATGCTCGGAAAATGGAAAATGGCTTTTTGGTGCGACGAAAAGGAAAACTTCCTAATGCAATATTGTTCGTCATCCCATTATGCACATGTATGCACAATATGGGAACATTATTATAAACTATGCCTTAATTCTAGCCATAACATTGGTCATTTGACCCGAAAGCCAAGAAACCTCGAATGAGATAGGTCATTTTGTGAAGGTTTTTTCAGACATAATCAATATACCAGGTTTGATATTTTTCCTTATAACTATGTCACATAATAAGACACCACGCGAAGGTTTCGAATTGTTTCGATCGTTTTTGAAGTTTTTTTATGCCCATTTTAAACTATCGTCAAACTTTGTCGAACGACGGGCATGCAGATTCTTAGCTCGGGGCCGAGCCTCGCTAAACTTGCATTGGATATTTGATAAAATAGCATATTGTGAACCTAAAAATGATTTTTGTAAAAAAACATGAACATCGGATCATGTACCTGTAGTTCATATCTGACTCACTTCCTACCGATTCGGCAGGAATTTGTCTTTTTCACCAGGTGTGGAAAGAAAGGTTTAAGATCCCCCTATTGGGACATTATCCATATAAGGTGGTCTAGTATTTTTGTAAAATATGGTGGTAGCATTTTGAATTATCCATTTAGTGGTTGCTTCACAAAACCGTCTGTTTTTTATGCTCAGAAAATAGAAAATAGCTTTTTGGTGCGACGAAAAAGAAAACTTCTTCCTACAACATTGTTCGCCATCACATGATGCACATGTATGCACAATATAGACACATTATCACAAACTATGCCTTGATTCTAGCCATAACATTGGTTATTTGACCCGAAAGTCAAGAAACCTCGAATGAGATAGGTCATTTTGTGAAGGGTTTTTTCAGACATAATCAATATACCAAGTTTGATATTTTTAATTGTAACTATGTAACATAATATGACACCACGCGAAGGTTTCGCATTGTTTCGATCGTTTTTGAATTTTTTATGCCTGTTTTAAACTATCGTCAAACTTTGTCGAACGACGGTCATGAAGTTTCTTAGCACGGGGCCAAGCCTCGCTAAAATGGCATTGGATCTTTGATAAAATAGCATATTGTGAACCTAAAAATTATTTTAAAAAACATGAACATCGGATCATGTACCTGTAGTTCATATCTGACCCACTTCCTCCCGATTCGGCAGGAATTTGTGTTTTTCACCAGGGGTGGACGGAAAGGTTTAAGATCCCCTGTTGGGACATTGTAAATATAAGGTGCTCTAGTATTTTTGTAAAATGTGGTGGTAGCATTTTGAATTAGCCATTTGGTGGTTGCTTCACAAAATCGTCCGTTTTTTATGCTCGGAAAATGGAAAATGGCTTTTTGATGCGATGAAAAGGAAAACTTCCTCCTGCAACATTGTTCGCCATCTCATGATGTACATGTATATACAATATGGACACATTATCACAAACTATTCCTTGATTCTAGCCATAACATTGGTCAGTTGACCCAAAAGCCAAGAAACCTCAAATGAGATAGGTCATTTTGTGAAGGTTTTTTAGACATAATCAATATACCAAGTTTGATATTTTTACTTGTAACTATGTCACATAATATGACACCACGCGGAGGTTTTGCATTGTTTCGATCATTTTTGAATTTTTTATGCCCGTTTTAAACTATGGTCAAACTTTGTCGAATGACGGGCATGGAGATTCTTAGCTCGGGTCCGAGCCTCGCTAAACTTGCATTGTATCTTTGATAAAATAGCATATTGTGAACCTAAAAATGATTTTTGTAAAAAAACATGAGCATCGGATCATGTACCTGTAGTTCATATCTGACCCACTTCCTCCCGATTCGGCAGGAATTTGTCTTTTTCACCATGGGTGGACGAAAAGGTTTAAGATCCCCCTGTTGGGACATTATCCATATAAGATGGTCTAGTATTTTTGTAAAATGTGGTGGTAGCATTTTGAATTAGCCATCTGGTGGTTGCTTCACAAAACCGTCCGTTTTTTGTGCTCGGAAAATGGAAAATGGCTTTTTGGTGCGACGAAAAGGAAAAGTTTCTCCTGCAACATTGTTCGTCATACCATGATGAACATGTATGCACAATATGGGCATATTATCACAAACTATGTCTTGATTCTAGCCATAACATTGGTCATTTGACCCGAAAACCAAGAAATCTCGAATGAGATAGGTCATCTGACCTGAAAGCCAAGAAACCTCGAATGAGATAGATCTATTGTTGTACTACAGCTAATTTTGTATGTGCACTGCTACTATTCGTATTGATTAATACATCTAGTATGTTAGAGTTTTACATGTTCGTAGTTGTTATAGTCAAGTTTTATATTCTAAAATTAATTATGAAAATTATAGCTAATAATCTAACAAGTTTCAATTGCATACACCAACCCTAGCATAGCATATGGTGCAGAAGTAATTTAATACATCAACGGTGATCTAGGTTTCTTCCTTTCCTTACATATGGCTGGTCAGTATGGTTTTTCTGGATCCACTTGTTTACACTTTTTTCTTCGTTTTTCTAATAGTAGGAATATACGTGCCAGAACACTTTAAATTATCTGACAACACAATCACTAAAATGATACTATCATATTTCATTCACAACACAAGAACTGAAACAAGTTGAATTAACTCAAAACTAGGTATGCCCACTACGGGAATAACAATATAGGCCGACGACAATATGTCGGGACCGTCGGCGTAGCTTGATGGGCCGTCGGCCCAGTTTTACCGTCGGCGTAGGATAAATAGGCCGACGGCAGCCGCCGGCATAAACGGGGCCGTCGGCGTAGCATACTAGGCTAGGCGTAGCCATTTTTCTTTTTTGGCCCATTAATCTTAGATAAATCATAACTAAATCATTTAAATTCAGAAAAATACATATAATATATCAAAATTTGCATAAAAATAAGATCTATCTATATAAACTTAAATATTACATATTTGTTTAAAAAATATATAAAATATATAAATACTTTCGTATAACATATTTTTCATTTTTCGAGTGCAAAAAAGGGGTGTTTTGTGAAGCAACCACCAAATGAAAGTTTCAAAATAATAATACCACATTTTTCAAAAATATTAGACCATATTGAATGCACAATTTGCCAACCTAAATATCTCAAACCTTTTCGTCCACCCCTCATAAAAAAGACAAAATCCTGCTGAATTGGTAGGAAATGAGTTAGATGAACTACATGTACATGATATGATGCTCATGATTTTTTGCAAAAATAATTTTATATTCACAATATGCTATTTTATCAGAGATCTAATGCAAGTTTAGTGAGGCTCAGCCCCGAACTAAGAATCTTCATGCCCCTCGATTTAGAAAGTTTGGCGATAGTTTGAGACGGGCATAAAAAATTAAAAACGATCGAAACAATGCAAAACCTTCAAGTGGTGTCATATTATGTGACATAGTTGCATGGAAAAATACCAAACTTGGTATATTGATTGTGTCTCAAAAAAACCTTCACAAAATGACCTGTCTCAATTGAGATTTTCTGGACTTCAGGTCAAATGACCAACGTTATTGCTAGAATCGCGGTATAGTTTGCGATAATATGCCCATATTATGCACAGATGTGTACCATGGGATGAAGAAAAATACTGCAGGAGGAAGTTATCCTTTTTGTTGCACCAAAAAGCCAATTTTTATTTTCCGAGTGTAAAAAACGGGGCGTTTTGTGAAACAACCACCAAATAAAAGTTTCAAAATGATAATACCATATTTTTCAAAAATACTAGACCAAATTGAATGAACAATTTCCCAACCGGGGTATTTCAAACCTTTCCGTCCACCCCTCGTGAAAAAGAAAAATTCTTGCCGAATCGGTAGGAAATGAGTTAGATTTAAACTACAGGTACATGATATGATGCTCATCATTTTTTGCAAAAATAATTTTTAGATTCACAATATGCTATTTTATCAGAGATCTAATGCAATTTTAGTGAGGCTCAGCTCCGAGCTAAGAATCTTCATGCCCCTCGATTTACAAAGTTTGACGATAGTTTGAAACGGCATAAAAAATTCAAAAACGATCGAAACAATGCAAAACTTTCGCGTGGTGTCATATTATGTGACATAGTTGCATGAAAAAAATACCAAACTTGGTATATTAATTGTGTATCAAAAAACCTTCACAAAATGACCTATCTCAATCGAGGTTTTCTGGATTTCAGGTCAAATGACCAATGTTATTGCTAGAATCACGGTATATTTTGCAATAATGTGCCCATATTATGCACGCATGTGTATTATGGGATGGCGAACAATGTTGCAGGAAGAAGTTCTCCTTTTCGTCGCACCAAAAAGCCAATTTTTATTTTTCGAGTGCAAAAAACGGGGCATTTTTTGAAACAACCACCAAATAAAAGTTTCAAAATGATAAGACCACATTTTTCAAAAATACTATACCATATTTAATGGACAATTTCCCAACCGAGGTATCTCAAACCTTTCCGTCCACCCCTCGTGAAAAAGATAAATTCCTGCCGAATCAGCAGAAAATGAGTTAGATTTGAACTACAGGTACCTGATATGATGCTCATGATTTTTTGCAAAAATTATTTTTAGGTTCACAATATGCTATTTCATCAGAGATCTAATGCAAGTTTAGTGAGGCTTAGCCCCGAGCTAAGAATTTTCATGCCCCTCGACTTAGAAAGTTAGACTATAGTTTGAAACGGGCATAAAATATTCAAAAACGATCGAAACAATGCAAAACCATCGCGTGGTGTCATATTATGTGATATAGTTGCATGTAAAAAATACAAAACTTGGTATATTGATCGTGTCTCAAAAAAACCTTCACAAAAATGACCTATCTCAATCGAGTTTTTCTGGATTTCAAGTCAAATGACCAATGTTATTGCTAGAATCGTGATATAGTTTGCGCTAATGTGTCAATATTGTGCACTCGTGTATATCATGGGATTTCGAACAATGTTGCAGGAGGAAGTTTTCCTTTTCGTCGCACCAAAAAGCCATTTTTTATTTTTCGAGTGCCAAAAACGGGGTGTTTCATAAATCTTGTCATAATTTCAGTTGGTCTAATATTTAAAAGTTACGATATATAATTAAATAGATGATAGGGATATCATATTTGGATTCCTCTCATTTTTCTGATCGATCTGGATATATTATTTGTCAAATTGTGATTTACGGATTTATAGATATGAATTATTCAAATTTAAATGAAAAAAGAAAAATAAATAAAATTTATTTTATTTATTTGATTTCAAATTATTATTACTTAGTCATTGTTGTTTAATCAAATAGTCGTATGGAATGTAAAAAAATAAATATGTCTAACATTATAGTGTAATGGTTAATAGGTTTGATATGATAATATTCACAACAAGTTTTAGTTTCTTTGTCGGAAGCTCATGTGGAAGAAATGAAGAAGTTAAGCATGCTGGGGCTGGAGTACATTTAGGATGGGTGACCGGTTGGAAAGTTTTAATAATTGTGCAATTTGACTTGAGACTAAGTATACTTATAATTAAAATGGCCATGTGAGATTAATAAGTTAAACAATTCAAAAATCTTACAAAAATTTGAAAAAAAAAATTGAATTTTTTTTTGGAAAAATCTAGGCCAACGGTAAAGCCTTCGGCGTAGCCAAACGACCGTTAGTCATCTAGGTGGGCCTCATATGGTCTACACCGACGGATTTTCTACGCCGACGGGAGAAGGGGCTATGCCTACGGGGCTGTACGCCGACGGCAGCCGTCGGGCCAGCCTACGCCGACGACATTTAGGGACTACGCCGATGGGACCCGGCCGTCGGCGTATTCATCTTCTCCTGTAGTGTCCAAGCAATGCGATAGATACGCAATAATACTCTAGAATCTTTTACTTTGTATCTTGGTAATGGATCCTTCTACTTAAAATAAAAATAGACAGTCACAAACTCAAGATCTATGTCGGTATATTCATAGAGTGCACGTTTCTTAATTAGCACTCTTGCAATATTGCGGTGACCCAGCATACCACTGCATGTGTAGTACACTATAGTCGTTGAGTAAATATCACATCCCTCAGAGTCGTACAATAGAAACATTGCGGGCCCATATTACAAACATACACACATTATTATTACAATACTAGAAGTTCAAGAGTTCGAAAAGATTCAACTTACAAATCCAAACATAAAGTGTTTTAGCGGAATTTAAAAGTAACAACTCCATCTAAGAGTTGAGCTCAACAGCTTATTCTATAGGGTTTATGCTGCTCGGCTCCGTCGGTTACTACTAACTAGAGCGCTAGTTTGATTCGTTGCCATCTACTCCATAGCGGATTTCGTAATCCACTCCTTCAACACCTCCGGACAGGTCAGGCTCCTCGTAGAACACATCTTCTTTGCATTCGGCTGAATACATAGGTGTGTCTTCGGGATCTTCAGAGTCTAAGCAAGGGATCAAAGGAAGGGTGAGTAACAGCGTTACCCAGCAAGTTCATGATATGCAAGGTGGTAGGTTTGATGCTCTATCTACCACCTCGGACTATAAGTCCTTGGCACTATGCAGTTTTTGTAAATCTTTCGTTAAATATTGATTTTATTATGAAAATCTATGACCATCAGCCTTCACATGTTGAGTAGAACTTTCATGGAGTTCCTTTCCTGCCGCGTTCGTAGCTCCTTCCTGAAACAGGGAGTAACAAGTTACAGTTCTTACACCCTGCAGAGGTGCGTTACTTTACCCATGAGATATCAACTCTTTGTTGCACAACCGGGCATACTTTCCCGTCCACAATTCCATGATGTGGGGCCTAGTAGGTGATCCAAGCCAATCACTGCCCCCTTCACGACATCGCATGCCTCCTTGGTGTACACCATGCCCACACATTGAATTACGACAATAGTTTGTACATACCGTTAGATGCCAGAACTATCGTCGGACGTTGAGGGTTCCCACCCATATGCTGCATATCCTATACGAATTACCAATTAATATGCACGCTACGAGTGATAACAGCCACGACCTTCATATTCGGCTACATGCGAGAGGAAGAAGACACAACTGACTTCTTTGTCCCATTCCAAATCTCATGGTTAACACGTGATATACGGTGCTAGAATCACTGATGTCATGGGTTATTAAGTCCCTAATTAATCATCATTGTTGCAAATAGAAACCTAAGTTCTATTGCTCCATTATATCTTCACTTAGGATAATACCTAAGATTTTATTTGCTTGAGAAAATAATATTTTCTTTCATTGGAGTATAGATGATAACACAGAACTTGCAAATACTTTGATAAAGACTCTTCAAAGGACATGAGCAAGTGATGAACTTGCCTTGTGATTGCAAGGTAGTGAAGTCAGATGCTTGCACTGGACCTTGAGCTTCTATGTCTACAAAATATCATTATTGCCCGGTAAGGACAATATTTAAAGAGGGAAAATGATTATGCAAAGTAATGTAATGCATTATTTATTTTTGTGTGTTCTACCCATTATTTTAGTTTCAAAATTCCTTTAAGTAGTAAAGGATTTATAAATATTAATTTTTAATATTTATTGAATATTGTATTCTTTTATTTTATTCCATTTTATTTGAATTTTATATATTTAATAATTCCTTTTAAGAATTATCATTTAAATACAAGAGTGATATTAAATATTTATTTAGTATTTTTCTAAAATACTACAATATTAATATATAATAAAAATGATATTTATTTATTTTTATCATCTTTCTTTAATTTTATAAAATTCTATAAGGAATATATATATTATAAAATTATTGATAAAAATTATAGGCATAAAAATATATTTCTTAATTTATTTAGATAGATTGGATTATTGTGAATCCAAAAATATTTGATATATAATTTCTAGATTTTTATTTTATTTTCTAGAATTTATTTAATTCAGGGGTATTTTGGTCTTTTCTTAATTATTAAAACTTTCTTTAGATTGTTGGGCTGGCTTTATTGGGCTTATTGGGCTTATTAGGCCGTTTTGGCCCAAGTGGCTATGAACAAAGGGCTCCCCTAAGGGTTCCTGGCCCTCTCAGCCCACTCCCTTTGTCTCTCTTTCGTCCTCATCTTCTCTCTCCCTTGACCCCGTGGGGTGCTGGCGCCGCCGCCGAGCGATGCCCACCGCCGTGGCCCTCCCTGGCCGCTGCTGTGGTGCAGGCCGAGGTTGTCGAATATGATGGTTCATCTCCTCCGCCTCTATTTGACTTTGGAGCTCTCCTATGGCCATGCTGGCTTTGTTCCCGAACCCTAGGGTTTGGAGTTGGGTGTTGGCACCGCCGCTGCTGATCCTGCTGTGGGGGTGTACGATGATATGCGCTACTATGGTTGTCGTCGTGGATGTCGCCATGGCTGGTGCGGGTTGTAGCGCCCTCTGGGTGCTCCCCTGGCCGCCACGAGCTCGTCGGCCCCTCTGCTTTCTCTTCAATTCGTCAACGAGGACCCCGAGTGAGTTGTGCCTCTGTGGATTCTAGTTCATCTTGTTACCTCAAATCCCTTTGTGTGTATCTAGTGGCCAGTCTTAGTTATGTGCTTGTATTGCTACTAGGGTTCATCCTTGGTGCTTGTAAGATGCTCCTATGGTCTGGTCATGATGTTTAGTGAGGATTTGTGTGCTCTGCACCTCAGTGCTTGTGGTCATCCTTTGAGTATGTGGTGTTGTTGTTGGTCTGAGACTAACACTGAATCAAATGCTAGGTTTTCATAGTATTGCCTTTGGTTGATACTATGGTGGCTTAGTGTTTATCTGTTGTCAGTATCTTGATACTGACAGTGATCTAGTCAGTAATGATTCACTATCTTAGTTATGGTTGGCTTGCCTGATTATGCTTAGTCTGAATTTTATTCAACAGAATCAAATGATTCTTTGAAAATGAATAGATAAGTATGATTTGATCCATGTGTCTGCTCTCAGGGAAATGATTTGATAGTTTATTTGTGTAGATTGGACTATTTGATTGTCTTAGTGCTAAGATCAGTGCTTATAAAACCTTCTTAGAATGGTACATAAGTAGATCTTGTTGCTGACTTTACTTATGGTCATTTTTGGAATTTGATAGATGCTGATAAATAAGTTGGGAAGCTTATTGTTTGATCAGGCCTATGATGCTGGTATGAGGCTCTAGGATTTAGGTCCTAGTTGGTTAAATAAATGGTTTGTTTATAACTTATAAGATCAGAGGTGCTACTCCCTCTAGGAGATGTGCCCTGATCTGGTAAGAACAAATGAGGGATTATTTAAGTTGCATGTGTTAACACCAAACTCTGTGAGGCTGGTCTGAGAAATTGGTGCTTTTGGCTAGGTTAGATTTCTGATCTTTATACTCAAAATCTCTAGGATAGATTCATATCACCAGGATGATTATGGAGAGATTGTTTCATAAAATAACACATGCTTCTATCTAAATAATATGAATAGATCATGTTATGGTTTTATGATACTCACCACAAAACTGATGATTGTTGTGTTTGGTGTGATGTTGATCTTGCTGATTGGATCCTGCCCTTCACCTCTGGTGCTGTTCTTGTTTCCCTGAGTGCTTGTGCTTGGCCTTCATCTAGCCTGCTCCTCCTAGCTCCTGTGGCTTGGCCTTGCTGTCCACCTGGTTCTTCCCCCTCCTTATGTCACCATCTGGTGATGTTTGGTTGATCTTTGGTGGTGCTTTGGTTTAGCTGGTTTTGCTATGGCTAGACTGCTGATGCTTGTGGTGTATGTGCAAGGAACTGGTACCGTGGTTCTTGCCCACGGCTGTGTTGAACTCTTTTGATTAAGTACACAACTGTGGCTGTTTTGACAGCACACACCATGCATTTAGGTGTGTAAGCTGTTTGTGTCCCTGTTGCATCCTTGAGGATATGCTCAAGGTTGATTAACCTTTTTATCTGATTACCTTTATCTGCCTGGTGAAACTTGCCCCTCCTACTGATTGGAATTGTTTGACTTATGGCTTATTAATTATGAAAGATGTAATTCTTTCATATTGGTGAAACTTGCCCCTAAAGATTTACTCAATGATGATAAGTGGAACAGTGCATCTCATTGTTACTACTGAGAGTAAAATATCTTAACCCTTTATTTTCTTTCTTTTTGTTTGTTCTTTGTTTTGCAGGTACAAGAGTTGAAGATTCAAGATTTAGAATAGGTTTTCTTTTTCTTTATAGGATATTTCCCTTGTAGTCTTTATTTTATTCTTTTGTAAGAAAGATGTATTAGTTAAATAATAATGTAATTTCCTCTTTCTGTAATTCCACTTTTGTAAAGATTCTTTATTAATTTTGTAAGTTAAATTTTGTAACTTATTGATGAAATGATTATATAAAATAAATATTCATTATTTAATTGTCAATCTTACATAGAGTTTCTAGTTACAATGTATTGTTTCTTTATCATCTTCATAATTTACCTTTTTGTGACTTATTCATTTAGTAAATATATGGAATAAATATTCATTCACTTGATTGTGTTATGTTATTTAATATTTGATTTATTAAATATTATTTCTTGATTAAATAATATTTACTCAAACATAATCTTAATCTTTTAAAAATATAAATTCAAATCTCAAGTTTGAATTCAAATTCATTTCCCCAAAACACACTAATTCATAAAGATCATATCAAAGTTTATAACGATCATTCTCCAAGGCTATTCATAAACTTAAAGAGTGAAAAAAACTTTGACCACTTTAAGTTTTTATTTGTCGAAAAATTTATCCACATTTTTTTACAAATGAATGCATGCAATTGCACAGATTCTTAAATCTACCTTTCATTACTTCCTAAATGCTGGGATGTTACAAACATCATCCTTAAGTATACCAAAATAGTTATAAACAAGTACGTACACGCAAACGTACATTTAAACTGTATACTACTGCTAGGCGCACTAGCTCAGAATTCATCGATGTCATGGGCTTGAGGAATGAGCAGCGGCAGCATCGCGGGCCTCTTGGTCGTTGCTTTATATCTGGTAGAAATTCTCGCAGACGACGAGGTGTTGGCGATGGTGATTCTTCAGTTCCTCGATGAACTCCGGTGTGGACAGCTTCATCTTGCCCATCTTGTTGAGGTGCTGGATGAACTCGTCGTCCTCGGGCTCATCTTTGAAGCGGCAGTCGTCGTCCGTCACCTGATCTGCGAGCTCCGGTAAAGTGTCTTCTTCCGGCTTGCCGCCGGTCGCCATCGGATCCATCGGTGGTAAGATCTTGTGCTGTCGATCGAGAAGTTGGATTAGGGAATCGCTGGGTGCGGTGATCTATATACACGGGCTGGAACCATATGAACTGCTGGGTCGGAATCGGAAATCGAGCCCGTCAAGGATTCTTTTGGGCCTCATCTGAACCACCGCGCCACCGTCATTTTCATGCATGTCGCTGCTCTCATTTTATCCCACCAAGCTGTGTATCGCGACGAAAAAAGCTCAGGGAGCGCTATGCGACGCCGACGAAGGTTGACGCTGGCCCCTGGAAATCTCTCACCGGCTTCGGCCCACTCCACCTCGCCGGCGACTTCTGCATCAGGTTCGAGGTTCCAATGCCTTGGTTTCGAATCGGGATCGGATGGCGAGGATGCGAGGACGGCGCGGGAGGTCTTGGTTTCGTTGGAAGATGTGGATGGCGAGCTTGGCTGGACGAATGCCTCGGGCCGCCGTCAGTTGTCGGATGAGGAGCTGCGGCAGCAGTTCTGGGAAGACATTGGCTTCCCGACGCCGGCGTCGCGTTTCTGGGAAAGGTCACCGGTGGTGTCTCCGCCGCCGCATCGATCGCCCTCGCCTAGATGCTCGCCGAGAATCAGCTGCAAGTCGCTGGCCAGATCGCGATCACTGTCCCCTCCTGTGGTGGTTGTCCCGTCGAAGATCAAACCCTAGAAGGGGCCCCTCCCTAGGCGGAGATCGTTGGCCCCGCCGGTTCTTGGTCAGTTCGTTGAGGCGGCAGGCCTGGCGCGTTTTCCGGATCGGAATCCGCGTTCTTCGCGGACTGCTGCCAGGGGGAGGGCGCGGGTGACAGCTCCGATGTGACGGCGGGCCTGTTCGACGTGAACGTGGACCAGACCGAGCCGGTTCATGCGACCGAGGACCTGTCCGGGTCGGTCTACTCCTGGTCGGGCCTGGCTAGGCGTCTAAGGGCCTTGTGGACCTGGGGATCGGCAGATCGCTTCGATTCCACGCCGCCAAACCTAAGCCCTTCTACTCAGCCGCCGGGTCTGCGGTCTTCGCTGTTGTCGCCGTCTCCGCCGAGTCCGGGTTCTACACTGCTGCCACCGTTTTCGTCGAGCACTTCTCCCTCCGCGGTGGTTCCCGGACGCACGTTCGTGGCCGTCGTCTCTTCGTCAACTATGGCGGGTCAGTTCTCGGGGGGAAACCCTAGGGCTATGACGGTTCAGCCTCCGCAGCGGGCTACGACGTCGGTGCAGCAGCCGCTGGGACAATCTTCCCAAGCTGCGAATGCACAGATGGTGCCTACGTCGACTGGTTCTCAACCAAGGGCTACCCAACCATCTGCTCCGATTTCTTCCGTTGGTGGCATGCCGCAGCCGCCACCGTTCGTTGAGTTTCCCCCGGGTGTCGTCTTCAGACCTCCGGCGACGTATTATGCAGCCGCACAAGGGAGCCAGCCGCAACCACTTCAACCTCCGTACCGGGGACCGATGCCGCAGTTTGCTGGTGGTCAAGGGCCGGTGCCTGGTGGACACATGCAAGGAATGTTTCAGCCAAATTCCTTTGCTGCAGGGGCTGTTTCATCGGGGGTGCCGGTGCCGAAGAGGAAAAAGAAGAAGAAGCCGGTGCAAGGTGTGGCGCAACCTCAGTTTGCGCCTGGAACCAATTTGCAGCAGCCTATGAAATTTCAGCAAACTGCAATGGCTGGGCAGCAGCAATTTGGGTATCCGCTTGGTACGACCGCTCTTGTTTCACCGTCTTTTCCACCTACTGGTCAGTTTCAAGGTAATTTGAATGGTAATCAGATGCATTTTAATTCTGCTGTGGTTGATGCACCTGCTGCTGCGGAGGTGGTGCCTGTAACAAAGAAAAATAAGAAGCCAGTTAGGTGTTGGAAGTGCGCTGTGGACACCCATGCATCCAAGGATTGCAAAGCCGTACATTATTGTTATATTTGTGATGTCAAGTCTCACCCAACCTTGAGGTGTCCTGTGTTGAAACAGCCGAGACCTAATGCTTTTATGACGGGGATTGGTCATGACAAGACGCTGTTTGCTCAGATTCCTGACAGTGTGGTCCGTAGAAATTTGGAGACTACTCAGACACCTATTGCTTTGATAAAAGTTACAGGAGATGCAGTCTCAGCTGATATGGTACAACAACAGATTGCCAGAAGGTGTCCGTTACAATCACAGTGGAAGTGGGAAGCTTTATCTTATGGGGATAATGATTACTTGGTAAGCTTTCCTTCGTTTGAGGTGCTAGACAGAGTGGATGGCAGCCAGTTCTCGATGCCCCTGGGTAGGACACAACTTGCCATTTCGGTCTACAAGACTCAAGAGGTTCCGCATAAGATAATCCTTGAACAAGTTTCGGTGCATGTTGAGGGGGTTCCGCATTCTCTGCGGACTTTTCTTGGGCTTTGGGCTGTTAGTTCTCTTATGGGTACTACCTTGGATGTGGATCTTCTGAGCCTCCGGTGGCGGGGTGTCGTCCGTATCCTTGTTGCTATGTGTGATATTTCAGTTTTCCAGAAGAAGAAGGATGCTTTAGGTTTCTTCCTATTGTCTGACGTTGTGGTTGATCTGAAAGGTTATGAGCTACGCTTCAGATTGGAACCCGCTGATTATGTGCCTGAACCTGATTTCTCACCGCTACTGTGGAGAAAGAGTAAGGATGATTCTGAGGATGATGGATCTGGAAAGAATGGTGACGATGCCATGGATACTTCTGGACCAGCGGATATCACTACTGCTCACACTTCGGCTGGATAGTCTGGTGGTCAGACTTTTGAGAAGGGTGCACCATCTACTTATACTCGACAGGTTCCGGGTTCGATTTATGCGGTGACTCCCTTTAATGCTTCACCTACTACTCCGCGTGGCAAAGAACTTTTAGACGCTCTTCCAACGGATTCCCCACTTCGCGGGAAGGCTTGTGGATCTCCCAGGGTTTCTCCTTATCAGCTATCGGCTACACTTCAGGCGGCGAGCAGGTCGGCTGGGAGGTCTTCGCCCCAGGGGGGATCGCCGGTTGCTGGTTCGTCGCTGGCTTGGCGGGCTGCTGGAGTGCCGATGGCCCAGGAGGGGCCGTCATCTGCTGCGGGGCAGGTGGTGCTACCCACTGCTGATGCGCATGGCGGGCGGCCTACTGCTACAGTACTCGACGGCCCAGTCGTTGCTACCCAGATGGGGGGGTGCGCGGCGGGTAAGGCCAAGGCGGGTCTGCCATCTGCCGATGCTACAGTGGCCCAGGCGGGGCTGCTGTCTGATGCGGATCAGGCCCAGGTGGGGCTGGATGCTGGCCTTGGAACCGTGGCCCAGGAGGGGCTGCGGGAGGGCGCTATTTCGGCCCAGGAGGGGCGACCATCTGGGGGAAATCTGGCCCAGGCGGGGCTGGATATTACCCTGGAGGTGGTCACGCCGATTCAGGAGACACTGGCGCGGGGTAGTTCACGCCATGGGGTCGATGCTCTTGGAGAGACGGCCTCTGACGAGGACTCGATGGTCAAGGCAATGCGCAGGAAGGCGGAAATAAATCTTGATTCAAATGGTATGAAGTCTTAGAAATCATTTCTTTCTTTTTCTATACCTGTAATGACTAAGAAACTAGCAAACGTTGGCGTTAGTCTGGGTTATTCTGCCAAACGGGTTAATTTATCTAGTAATGTACTTAGGCATATGGAGGTTGACCATTTGACGGTTACTCCTAAGGCCTCTTTTATTTCCGAATCTTTATCAGCTGAGGAGGAGGAGTTGCATGCCTCAATAGATGGTCAACTGCTCTCTCACTTAGTTGGTGAAGTATCGGAGGTTGGCTTTGATGAGACGGAGCTGGGTTCACTCTTTGAACTAAAAGCTTCTGGTCGAAAATCAAAGAGCCAAAGATCTAGGAAAAGGACCCGTGTATCCAAAAGCATTATTGTTTCTCAATGAATGGAATGTTTCAAACAGCAGAGGTCTTCGGGACTTGGCTAAACATCTATTCTTTGCCGATTATGTAAGAGAACATAACTTGGATTTCTTGGGTATTTCTGAAACCGGTCCACGTGATTTCTCACAAGCTCTGCTCAATCGCCTTTCTGGTGGAGTGGACTTTACGTGGGTATCACGTCCTCCATGTGGTAGATCCGGGGGGATCCTGTTAGGCGTCAGAGATGAGACTATGGAAGTCTTGGCCAGTTCGGTTGGAGATTTTTTTATTAAACTTCATATCCGTAACAAGGCCGACGATTTCACATGGTCTCTAGTCGCTGTCTACGGGGCTGTCCAGGATGTTTATAAGGCTGAATTTCTGCGTGAGTTGGTAAATCTAGCTAAGGATAACCCTTACCCTATTCTTATAGGAGGGGACTTTAACTTGCTAAGATTCCCTCATGAGAAAAGTCGGGGCAGGTTCGATGAACATTGGCCTTTCTTATTCAATGCTGTCATAGATAGCCTGGATTTAAGAGAGGTTAATATGATTTGGAGACAGTTCACTTGGCCTAATAGTCTCCCAGAGCCGACTTACGAGAAATTAGATAGAGTACTTATGGATACATTGTGGGAGGATAAGTTCCCATGGGTAACCGTTCGGGCTCTAGAGCGTATTGAGGCTTTATCGGACCATGCTCCACTACTTTTATCTGTTGGAACACCATCACAAAGATCCAAACATAGCTTCAAGTTTGAATTTGGATGGATTGAAAGAGATGGTTTTTTTGATTTAGTGAAAGACGTGTGGGAAAAACCGGTGGCTGGTCAAACGCCTATACAGCGATGGAATAATAAAATGCGAGCTCTTCGTAAATTCCTTCGGGTTGGGCTAGACATACTGCCGGTATCCTGAAAAAAGAAAAAGTAGGTCTTTCATCTATTATTGATGATTTGGAGGCTTCTGCGGAAATAAGGCTTTTAAATGCATCTGAGATTGAGCATAAGAAGCAATCGAATGCAGAAATTGCCAGAATCCTTCGCGAGGAAGAACTCAAGTGGTACCAACGCTCTAAAGCAAAATTCATCCTTGAAGGAGATATGAATACAAGATACTTCCATGCTATTGCCAATGGCAAGCATAAGAAGAAACTTATTCACTCTTTAGTTCAAGATGAAGGTATGATTGAGGGACAGGAGCAGCTAAAATCTTACATTACAAAGTATTACAAATCATTGTTTGGGGCACCACCAGAAAACTCCATATCACTGGAGGAATCCCAAATAGAGGACATTCCCCAGGTTTCCGTTGACGAAAACAAGTTTCTAACCGCCCCGTATACGGAGGAAGAGGTTAAGAAAGCTGTTTTTCAAATGGAACACAATAAAGCACCAGGACCTGACGGCTTTCCAGCTGAATTTTATCAGAAATTCTAGGAAGTTATTAAGGAGGATTTGATGCACTTGTTTCATGTTTTGCATGAAGGTCAGCTTGATATTTTTAGACTGAACTTTGACAACATTATTTTACTTCCTAAAGTTATTAATGCAGAGCGAATACAACAATACCACCCAATCTGCCTCCTTAATGTAAGTTTTAAAATCTTTACAAAGGTGGCAACAATTAGGCTAAATTCAATAGCTGATAAGGTAGTGCGCCCTTCTCAAATGGCTTTTATGCAAGGAAGAAACATCTTAGACGGTGTAGTAATCTTGCATGAGACAATCCATGAACTACACTCCAAGAAATTGAATGGAGTAGTGTTCAAGATTGATTTTGAGAAGGCGTATGATAAAGTTAATTGGTCTTTCCTTCAGCAAACACTCCGTATGAAAGGTTTTTCTCAGGAGTGGCACAATCTCATTCAGTATTTTGTTTCTGGGAGTAGTGTTGCAATAAATTTCAATGATGACATAGGAAAATACTTCCAAACAAACAAAGGATTAAGACAAGAGGATCCACTTTTGCCTATATTATTTAATATAGTGGCGGATATGTTGGCTATCCTTATTGAGAGAGCGAAGGCTGATGGCCAAATTGAGGGATTAGTTCCACATCTGGTAGATGGTGGACTATCAATCCTTCAATATGCAGACGATACTTTTTATGGAGCATGATCTTGAGAAAGCTAAAAATCTGAAGTTAATACTTTCAGCTTTTGAGCAACTATCAGGACTGAAAATCAACTTCCATAAAAGTGAATTGTATTGCTTTGGCGAAGCTAAAAATGAGGCACATTTATATGCTGAGTTATTTGGTTGTGGCCATGGACTCTTTCCTATTAACTATCTGGGTATATCGATACATTATCGGCGTCTCACGATAGCTGAATGGAAAGGGGTTGAGGAAAGACTACAAAAACGTCTTAATAGCTGGAAAGGAAAACTACTATCCCTGGGTGGAAGACTTGTAATCATTAATTTAGTACTGACTAATATGGTACTGTATATGATTTCATTCTTTCAAATGCCGAAAGGGGTCTTGAAGAAAGTGGATTATTTCCGCTCAAGATTCTTTTGGCAAGAGGATGAGGTGAAAAAGAAATATCGACTGGCCAAATGGACTGTGGTTTTCGGTGGACTTGGCATACATGATTTGCAAGTCAAGAACACTGCACTCCTAGGTAAATGGTTGTTCAAACTTCTCTCAGAAGAAGGAGTCGGGCAAACCATTTTGTGAAGGAAGTATATTGGATCCAAAGCATTGTCGCAAGTGGTCTGGAAGCCAGGTGACTCACACTTTTGGGCTGGACTGATGGCATCCAAAAAACATTTTATATGCTTTGGTTCTTTTAATATTAAGGATGGATCACAGATTAGGTTCTGGGAAGATAGATGGCTTGGCCAAATGCCCCTTAGAGAACAATATCCTACTCTATATTCGATAGTTAGGCATAAGGGGGGATACACTTTCCAGGGTAATGGAATCTAATCCTCCTAATGTCTCTTTCCGCAGAAGTCTTTTAGGTCCTAGACTAATATCATGGAACAATCTCTTATTGAGTCTGTCTACGATACAACTGTCGGAGGGTGTGGACGAATTTAATTGGAAGCTATTGCATAATGGTAAATTTTCTGTTGATTCGTTTTATAGAGTTTTGATTCAACCTAATATTCCAGTTGATGATAATAGTAGAATTTGGAAAATGAAAATACCCCTGAAAACGAAAGTATTTGCTTGGTACCTTCGAAAAGGGGTTATTCTTACAAAAGATAATCTTGTTAAGAGGAATTGGCAAGGAAGCAAACAATGTGTCTTCTGTAATCATAATGAGACAATTAGACACTGATTCTTCCAGTGTAAATTTGCTCGTACTATATGGTCAATCACCCAATTGGCCTCTGGTTTATCTCCCCCTTCATCGGTTGCTAATGTTTTTGGCAATTGGTTCAATGGGATTGAGGATAAATACGGGACTGTTTATAGGGTGGGAGCGCTTGCCATTATTTGGTTGTTATGGCTATGTAGGAATGACAAGATTTTTAATATTATGATGTCTTCTCCATTGCAGGTTATCTTCCGAGCCACGACAATCCTACGTTCATGGACAATTCTGCAACGTATGGAGTTCCGAGACCTCTTTGCAGAAGGGTGTAGGCGTTTGGAGGCCGCGGCGCGGGATATTTTTTCTAGATATGGATGGCAGCGTGACCTACGATTAGAAATATCATAGTCACAACCCACTGTGTTATCTATATGTTTGTTCTTATTTTTCGATTACTTCTGGTTGTATCTTGTGACGATTTTCGGCTATGTGCATCCTAGTTATGCAGAGGCCGGGTGTAAACATTGCTTTGAGTAATAAAACGCCCATTTCCAAAAAGAAAAAAACTGAACCACCGCGCCTCTTCCTTGGACACGCACACTGTGCCCGTCTTTGGTCCGGAGAGACAGCATGTCCCGATATTGTTCCGTATTTAATGCTGTAGTAGTATTACTTTTGAGGAAATAATACAGTATTAAAAACATTCTATGTTTTTGTAGGGAAATTTAAAACATTCTATTTTTTAGCATATTAAAAGCATTCTACGTGCATGAATAATAGCCCTCGGCTTTGCTGGTGAGACCAGAGTTTGGGGACTTGGTCTGGGGGAAGTGGAGAGAACTTTAGTCCCTACGTGGGGTGCTCTTGGACCCTATTGATGTATAGATGGCAAAGGGTCTCGGCCGGCTTACGCCAATATCTCAAAGGTTGGGGCGGGCAACCCGGGGAAAGAGGATCCAGACCTCAAAAAGAGATTCTGGCACAAGTGCAACACTTGGACCTTCTCGCAGATTCGTAGGGCCTCAATGATGAGGGTTGGGCCTTGTGATACCACCTTGAGAGTCAGCTCACCCACCTGGATGGGGTGGAGGAAGAGTACTGGCGCCAGCGCAGCCGGGTGGACTGGCTGCAAGGTTGGTTTCGGATCAGGGGATCATTATGGAACCCAAGGAACACCAAATACATGTCCTGGAGTTCTACAAAGACCTAATGGGTACTCAGGGGGGGTGAGTTTCTTCAGCCTCACACCTGATCTCGGGGATGAGCAGGGGCGAGTCTCGGAAGACGAGAACACTAGCTTGATTCTTACCTTCACTGGCAAGGAGATGGACGCGGTCCTCTCTAGTTTGAAGACGGATACCACTCCAGGGCCGGACGATTATCCATTAGTGTTCTTCATAAAGTTTTGGCACCCGACTAGGTCTTTCATTCTGGCTATTCCGAATGACTTCGCCCTTAAGAGGGTGGATCTCGCTCGCCTTAACTTCGGAATCCTTACCCTCATTCCCAAAGTGTCAGGAGCATACGAGCAGACACTTCCGCCCTATCATGCTCATCGACGTGATCTTTAAGTTTGTTTTCAAAGCATATGCCATGCGTCTCGCTTCGATTGCACACCGCACTATCACTAGGACACAATCAGCTTTCATCAAGGGTAGACAACTCCAAGAGGGAGTGGTCTCGCAACAGGAGGTAGTGCATGAAACGAACTTCAAGAATCTTAGGGGATTTTTGTTGGACACTACTTTTCATGATACTTAAAAAAAAATGGTTTCATCTTCTTCAGAAATGGTTTGAGAAAGTTATGGCGTTTCTGGTTCGAGCTTTCTATATAAGGCCCTAAGGTTCAATGGTTGATATCCATGGACACACGTATCCAGCCAATCAGAAGAGAGGACTAACCTACCCACGGATCAGTCTCAGGAAACCGATCTCATACATCCACACCATCTCGATCCAACGCGCTGAAACACCCAAGGTGGGGAGGCCAACCCATCCCACAAACCACCTCATCCATTCTCTCTGAAAAAAATTCTCACCTCATCCTTCATGCGTTCCCAGCCCCAACCCTACCCTAACCCTAACCCACCTCTCTCCCAGCAGATATCCAACTATTGTCCGAGACTAGCGAATTTCGTTGGAATTTATTTGAGAATGTCCATTCTCCATTAGTTCCTTGATTATACAATGCACTAGTCCAGCCAGTCATACCAGGTTTAGAAAATAGGATGATCTGGAATATAAATATATCACTAGTAAACAAAAAAAAAATCCTTGGTATCTTCGTAGGGTTGTTATCCTTACTCAAGATAATTTAATTAGACAGAATTGGCATGGGAATCCTACATAATGCAATTTTGCTAGGTCTACATGGTCATTTATCCAAGCACCTTATGATGCCAACATATTTAGGAATTGGTCATGGTATAGATCAGAAGTAAAAGTTACTACTTAGGGTAGGAGTGATTGCCATTATGTGATCGCTGTGGCTATGCAAAAATAATAAAATGTCTAACTATAAAATTGTTCTCTCTTTCAGGTTATTTACTGCTGTACCAAGACACTACGTTTATGGTTGGCCCTATATCATGCCGAGTACCATGACTTTTTTACGGATGTGTGTAGCTGGCGAAGGATAGGACACATGATTTATTTATCCGTTATGGATGGCAACATAACGTTCGGATCGGTACTCCTTGAGCACCTTAGACGTCTTACAATTTCTTACTATGATGTGTAATTCACTTTTTTTATTGTTTTCGTTTGAAACTATAGGTTTTTTTAGCTACGTATATCCTAATTATACAAAGGCCGGATGTAATGCTTAAACCTTCTACCCTTTTATCCAAAAAAAAAATGGCAATGGATGTTCTTGCTCGAGCTAAACGATCGAGCGTGCAGTGAAAAAAGAGACGTGATTTTCCAAATTATATCTATTCCGAGCTAAACGATCAAGGTATGGTATGTCAGGTAGTACGGTCGGTTAAAGATGATGAAGCCGACTCGCTGGTCGTTGTATATATATATGTACATAGCATAGGTCGATCGGAGGACACCAACCTATTGTTCAACTTGGTCGATCGGCTAATCCGATGTAGTAACCAGTTACCCCACCGATGCCCATCCTGAGGCCGAAGAAGAGCTTCCGGCGGCTCCCGCAGATCATAAAACCGACACGGCCGTGGCGAGGGACGTTGACGAGTGCTCCGACGATGACGACGACGACGAGCTTATCCAGAGCCTGAATGTATTGAGCAGGCTGAATCTGATGACAGCGGAGTGGATCGAGAGGGTGAAGAAGAATCGCTACCAAGAACGCTGTGAAGAAGGCCTGAGGGGCTTTGATGATCTGCGATCTGGTTGTTTGGTTTGGCTGTGAATAAGAAGGCCTGAGGTGGATGTACATGATGGTTCTGGTTGATTGGAGTTGATCTCTGAATACGTTTGCTTGTATGATAATCGCGATCTTGCTTGTTTGGTTCAGGGCTTTAGGCTATGATAGGTAGTGACTTGTCCAGTCCAGGCGCGATGCAAATCATTAGCTCGAACTGTGAAAGGCTAGGAAAATCCTCGGCGGTTCATGCACTCCTGGTTCTTATGGGACACGGCTGAAACCGAAGGTTGTTTTTCTATCTCAGACACATCTGACTAGAGCTAGGTTACAAGGAATGTTACAAATTTATTACGCTTCTGATCATTTTCTATTAAGGACGGGTTTTAGATATGATTTTCGTAAGATTAGTGACTTGGTAATGCTACGTTCCAAGAACAATAGCATGTGTTGTGTTCTTTTTGTCCGACATAAGGATGAAACGATTGTCATTGTGATGGAACCGTTTCCACCGAGGGTGACTTTCAAGAGAGATTTGATCAGAAACAGACAAGACTCTTGGATTGTACTGCTGCATTGTTTAGTGGATGTCATTATATGGTCGCTATGACTATGTAAGAATGATAAAGTGTTTAACGATATAAATTATTCTCTCTTGCGGGTTATTTATCGGTGTACCAACATTCACGTTCATAGTCGATCCTATATCGTGTGGAGTACCAGAACCTTTTAATGAAGGTGCGTAACGGCTAGAGGATATGGTGCGGGATTTATTTACCCATCATAAATGGCAGCATAATCTTCGGATCGGTCATCTTTCTGCATCTTATTAGGCGTTTCATAATTTCTCACTATAATTTATAATTTTTCTTTTTTATTGTTTTTGTTTTGAACCGTGGACTTTTTCGCTGCGTACATCCTAGTTATACAGAGACCATGTGTAATGCTTAAACCTTTTACCCTTTATCGAAAAAAAATAGATGCCTTCGCGAAAGATGAATGACAATAGATGTTCTTACTCGAGCTGATCGATCGAGCGTGCAGTGCACAAAAGAGACATGATTTGCCAAATTATATCTATTCCGAGCTGAACGATCAAGGTATGGTATGTCAGGTAGTACGCTCGGTTAGAGATGATGAAGCCGACTCGGTCTCCGGGAATCGTTGGTCGTTGTATATATACGGAGTACATAGCATAGGTCGATCGGAGGGACACCAACCTATGTATTGTTCAACTTGGTCGAGCGGCTAATCCGATCTACTTACCACCGATGGCTTCGGAGGCCGATGCGCATCCTCAGGCCGAAGAAGAGCTTCCGGCGGCTCCTTCAGATCAGAAAACCGATCCGGCCGTGGCGAGGGACGACGACGACGACGACGACGACTCGTTTATCCGGCACCTGAACCAGATCAGCAGGCTGAATCTGATGACGCCGGAGTGGATCGAGGAGCTGAGGAAGATGCACTACGAAGAAATCGCCCTCCACGACAGGGTCTACGACGCCCTCCAGAACGGAGAAATCGAGTCTGACTTGGACGACGACGATGACGGCACCGCCGCCGCCCAACGGAACAAACGGCTCTGGGCAGGCGTCGACTTGAACGGCCTCAACATCGTCGGCGGTGAATCCCGAGGCATGGACCCCGTCGCCGTGTACCCCGTCGGCCTGTACCCGCAAGAAGAAGAAGCTGCGGATCAGAAGGCCGACGACTTGAGCGGCCTCAACACCGCCGATGGCTGAGTAGGCCGTCGCCGGCCGTGTACCCCGATGGCGCCGTGTACCCACAGGAAGAAGAGTGCTACCATGCTAGGCTGTTGAATCGTCAAGCTCAAGACACCATCAGATAATGCACATGTTTCATCTTATACTCTATGATTCTATCCTAGATCTGCTTGTAACAAATAATGTGTCCTTGGCCATAAATGCAGTTTGATGATTTTGTCAGTTTGGTCGTCAAATCAAAATCTGCTTGAATTATCATGCAGTTGGAATGCTAGATTGTCTCGCTGTCTCTCTGTCAGATTGAACTGATCAAGTTAATTGATCTAGATTATTCCGAGCATATATATGTTGTTTTGTCTTGTTCAGGTTGTATTGAGAAGATAGGATGATCGTATATAATTAATGCGACTTACAACACACATGCATGAGGTCCATAATGGACACTGCTAGGCGTCCCCCGGACGATGGGGAGCTCCCATCGTCCTGCTTCCCGTGTTGACACGTGTCCATTTGCTGCAAAACATCCCGCGTTTGCTGCATATGTCTCCATTTTTTTCTTTCGATGCAAAAAAAATGTTCGTTTTAAAAATAGAACGTCTCGTTGGAGACCTCGCCAGAGACCATGCAACAAAAAAAATATGCTAATGCAGCAAAACAAACTTCGCCGGAGACATCGTCGGAAACAACTCGTTGATGACCCTCGCCGGAGACTATGTAGCAAAAAAGGTTTTACTGCATTAGCACAATTTTTTTGCTGCATGGTCTCCGACGAGGTCTCCAGCGAGACGTTCTATTTCTGAAATGAACCTTTTTTTTGCTTCGGAAGCAAAAGCGGGACATATGTAGCAAAAGCGGGCCGTTTTGCAGAAAGACGAAATTTAGGCCGATTTTGGGAATACCTGTCACACGCAGGGGGAGGAGGACGATGGGAAACCGGGGATCCAGATCATTTCCCATAATCTGCATATGTGTGTTGTGTTGTGCAAACTGCACCACGGGTTATGCGCGGAGGAATAGAGGTGTACTGTTCCTAGTTTCGTACAGTATTGTTGCTACTAGTACAATTCCACTCGCGGTCATGCATGCATGTTTTCCAACCAAAATATGCAGCCAATCCTACAGTGACCATGATCTCTTTACATGGCTGCTAATTGTTTTGTTCATGTCTCTGGATGATTTATTTTTTGGGAATAAAAACTACTCCCTTTGGTCCGATTTATTAGACACACACGTAGTTTAAAAACAACTTTAACTAATAATTTTGATCAACAAATTTTACATAATATGCCACAAAAATTATACCACTGAATTCGACTTTAAAAATAGTTTTCAGTGGTATATTTTTTGAAACATATATTACATATTTTATTGATCAAAATTAATGGTCAAGATTTTTTTTTAAACTAGTGTGTGTCTAATAAACCGGACCGGAGAGAGTACATCTTGAGATCTAAGTGTGGTCTTGGGAGAATAAACTGGACCGGAGCTATACGGAGACAAATGGGGATGTGAATTTTGGATGTTTGGGGGGGCCAGATGCTAAAAAAATCCTTCCGAGTTCTCTCCCCCCGCCACCAAAATATTCACAGAGCGCGCGGGGTGGGTTGGTGGCCCCATAGCTCCGCCTCTGGTCATCTGTGTAACGTGGTAGCCGTCAATCTTTCTATTCATATGATCTATATATATCTACAGCCATGCTTTGGCTTTTGTCCCATGGCTGTCAAATACAAGATGATGGTTTTAACCAGCAAGTTGATCCCATGGTTAGTATTTGGGACACTTTGAATGTTTTAAGTTAGATCAAAATGACAAAAACTAAAACCATTATATCCTCAACACCGCCGATGGCGAGTAGGGCATGGATATGGGTTAGATCTGGGCCATATGGGATGATTCTAGACACGAACGAGCCAACGCTAGCTAGGAGGCCCTTGGTGTTGCAGAGCATGTCCATGCATGGCATGGGTAAACTGGCCCAAAGGTGCACGTGCGCCGGTGCATTGTAGATGCACGTGGCTGGGTTGCTACTTTTCCTCCTTTTGGTCGGCATGCTCCAGGCCCAAGGAAGTCGATTCTGTCGCCTGCATGGCTGCGGTTGGCATGACATTCATCACGGCATGATGAGGTATTGTAGTGGTTGCGGCGTGCGAAAAAGAGATTAGTGGTCGACTACTGTTGGAAAATAAACTAGATGTGTCTAGGGTTTTAGGTTTTACTCTGCCAGTTTGCACTCGAGAGTTCTCTGTTAGAGTTTCAGACTTAGCTAGGGGGACAGCGTCGTTGGCTGTAACGATCTGTTCCGTAGTTTTAGGAGAGCTGAGTCGTGTTTGAAGGGAATATGCCCGAGAGGCAATAATAAAGTGGTTATTATCGTATTCCTTATTTATGATAAATGTTTATTTTACATGTTATAATTGTATTAATATAGAAACTTTAATACATGTGTGTTTAATAAAAAAAAGGAAGTTCCTAGTTATGCCTCTCTTATAAACTAGCTCGTTGATTAACAAGATGATCATAGGTTTCCTGATCATGGACATTGGATGTTGTTAATAACGAGGTCACAACATTATTGTAATGGTGTGATGAACATTCATCCGAAGTATAGCATTACGATCAAAGTCATTGAGTTTATATTGCTATAACAACTTACGAAGCGATCCTAATCCTTAGACCATGAGATCATGTCAATCACTAACACCGGAAGAGTTTCTTGATAACATCAAACGTCACACCGTAACAGGGTGATTATAAAGATGGGTTCAGAACTACTAAAGTGTTATGTTGAGGCCCATGGATCGAGAGTGGAATTTGTTCATCCCGATGACAGATAGATATGCTCTGGGCCCTCTCGGTGATATCACATTGATTAGCTTGCAAGCAAGTGATTTGATCACTAGAATGTTATATCATGGGAACGAGAAAAGAGTGCATGTCAGTAATAAGATCAAACTAGGTATGGAGATACCGATGATCTAATCTCAGACATGTAATATATCGCGAAACAAAGGGATTAAGATACTAGCGTAAAAAGGTTCCGACGATCACAAGAAAGTCATCGTTGAATGTGTGGGAGTCAGTATGCGTCTCCAGATCCCGCTTCTGATTATTGATCTGAGAGGGTTCTCGATCATGTCCGCATTATTCGCGAACCGTAGGGTGACACACTTAAGAGACACCGACATCCATTTGGAGCAAAAGTTTCATGCCGAAAAGAATAACAAGCGCATGAATTTATTTCACTAGATACCGAAACGGGTTTTCAGGTGAAATTGCAGAAAGTATTTCTGCATGTGAAATGAAATACTAGCAAGGGGTTATATGTGAATGTTTTGTAGGGGTTCGTAGCATGGAAAACAAAAATTTTCTATCGCATACAAACAAACAAGCCAAGATCTATCTACTAGATTGCAGCAACGAGTCGATGGAATAACTCACCCTCGAAGATTCCAAAGTGTTTAACGAGAGCAGATTCTCGTGGGTGATGTAGTATTCTTCCGATCTCAAGATCGCGTGAGACGATCCTTCCAGCCAAGGTTCTCAAGCAGCGCTCATGATCGGGTCACACGCTCGATTCGACGAAGACCTTCCTCTCCCTTGTTCCAAAGAAGTGGAGGTTGTAGCACTCCTCGCGATTCCGCAAAGACAACGGCGTGGTACCGGAGGTAGAGGGAGATCCTGCAGGCTTCGCCTTAATCCAAAAGTAGTATGGTGGAGCTTATGAGAGAGGCTATTAGTGGTCTAGTAATTAGACACACCAATTAGAGGGCTCTAAACCAATTAGAAGGCTCTAAACCGAAACAGCTCTAAACCGGGGTCTAGGTCTAGTTTCTAGTTTAGAGGATAGGAACTTGTGTGTATCTAGAGGGGAGGCCCTGCCTCCCTTTATAGGTGGGAGGGCTGGCTGGCGCGGGGAGGGAGGAGTCCCTCCCAACTCGCCTAGGGCTGGTCAGCTGCTTGGGAGGAGGACTCCTCCCCAAGTCGGTTTCAACTTCTCCTCTTCCTAAAACTCGGCTTGACCAAACCGCGCTTGACTTTTCCAATTTAGGAATTAAATAAACCCTTTATTTTGGACAGCGCGACCACTTAGTACATTATGCAATCATTCCATCTTGCAATGACACATTCATGTACCCCTTCCCCCCCTGAGTGCCGTACATTCCGGGACCTTCTAGAATGTTCACGATGAAAACACCGGAACCATTCCAAAACTCCTAAATGGGACTTTCCTTATATCAATCTTAAACTCCGGACAATTCCGGATCACCTCTTGATATCCCGGATACAATCAGAGACTCAACAACATTCGGTCTCTTTCTCATAATACCATAACTACTCAAACAACGTCAATCCTTATGTGTCTCCCCACGGTTCGTGAATTATGCGGACATGATCGAGACACTTCTCCTAACAATAACCAATAGAGGAATCTGGAAATTCATATGGCTCTACATATTTCTACGATTACTTTGCGATCGAATGAACCACTTACATACGATACCAATTTCCCTTTGTCTCACGATATACTTATCCGAGGTCATGATCGCTCGGTATCTCGCATACCTAGTTCAACCTCACATCGATAAGTACTCTTTTCTCGCTCGTGATATGTGATCCCTTGTGACCAAGTCACATGCTTGCAAGCTAATTGGATGACATTTCACCGAGAGGGCCCAGAGAATATCTATCCGTCATGTGGATGGACAAATCCCACTCTTGATCCATGTGTTTCAACCAATACTTTCCGAACACCCAATGCCACTTTTATAGCCACCTCACGGTGTGGTGTTTGATGACATCAAAGCATCCATCCAAGAAAGGCAATATGCATGATCTCATGGTCGAAGGAATTAGGTTACTATGTATCAGAAAGCATATAGCAATTGAACTATTGAAATGACTTGATCTTTATGCTACGCTTGTCTATAGGAGTATGTCCACCATATCATTCTCCTAACGATATGATCTTGTTGTTGATAACATCTCAATGTTCATGACAAAGAAACCACATCATCAATCAACCAACAAGCTAGTGAAGTATAGAGGCCATACTAGGGACTTCAAATTAAGTTTACAAATCACACAAGTATTAATGGTTTCCTTGTTAATACTATTATAGCATGAATGTAAACATTTATCATAAACACAAAGATATATAATAATAACTACATTTATTATTACCTCTAGGGCACATCTCCAACAGTCTCCCACTTGCACTAGAGTCATCTAATCTAGATTACATGGTAATATACCGAACACCCATGGCAGTTTGGTGTTGGTCATGTTTTGCCCTTGGGAGAGGTTTAGTCAACGGATCCGCCACATTCAGATCTGTGTACTTTGCAAATCTTTATATCCCCATCCTGGATATGTTCTCGAATAGCGTGAAAACGCAGCTTGATATGCTTCAGCCTTCTTGTGTGACCTTGGTTCTTGCGCATTGGCTATGGCCCATGTTATCACAAGAGATAGACATTGGGTCCAGCAGACTAGGAACCACACCCAGCTCGTAATGAACTCTTTCATCCATATCGCTTCTTGTGAAGCCTCCGGCAGCCATGTATTCGATTCAGTTGAAGATCTCGCCACAACGCTTTGCTTTGCACTCCTCCGCTAACTGCTGCACCATTCAAAATAAATACGTATCCAGATTGTGATTTAGAATCATCCGGATCGGTGTTCCAACTAGCATCGGTGTAACCATTAACAACGAGCTGTTCATCACCTCCATAAGAAAGAACCATATCCTTAGTTCTTCTCAAGTACTTAAGGATGTTTTTGATCATTGTCCAATGATCCACTCGGATCACTTTGATATCTGCTAGTTAGACTAACAAAGATATGCGATGTCGGGTCTAGTACATAGCATGGCATACATTAGAGATCCTATGGCTGAGGCATAGGGAGTCTTACTCATCTTTTCTCTATCTTCCGATGTCGGACTTTGAGTTTCACTCAAGGTCATATTAGCAACATGGGCAAGAACCCTTTCTTGCTATCTTCCATTCCAAACCTCTTTAGAACTTTGTCCAAATATGTACTTTGTGACAATGATATTTGGCTTCGATCTATCTCTATAAATCTTTATGCCTAATATGTAAGTTGCTTCGCCAAGATCCTTCATTGAAAAACTATTATTCAAATACTCTTTGACACTATTAAGAAGGTCTACATCATTCCCAATCAACAATATGTCATCCACATACAGTATTAAGAATGCTATGAGCTCCCACTCACTTTCTTGTAAATACAAGCTTCTCCATAAGTTTGTATAAAACCAAAACTTTGATTACCTTATCAAAACGTTGATTCCAACTTCGGATGCTTGCTTTAATCCATAGATGGACCGTTGAAGTTTGCATACCTTGTTAGCATCTTTAGGATCGACAAAACCTTTGGGTTGCATCATATACAACTCTTCATCAATGTCTCCATTGAGGAATGCTGTTTTGACATCCATCTGCCATATCTCATAATCATAATATGCAGCGATTGCTAACATAATCCTCAGACTTTAGCTTCGCTACCGGTGAGAAAGTCTCATCGTAGTCAACTCCTTGAATTTGTCGAAACCCTTTTGCGACAAGTCGAGCTTTATAGATGTGAACATTACCATCGCATCTGCTTTTCTTCTTGAAAATCCATTTGTTCTCGATTCTTCCGGCCATCCGGTAAGTCCACCAAAGTCCATACTTGGTTTTCGTACATGGATCCAATCTCGGATTTCATGGCTTCTTGCCATTTATTGGAATCTCGGCTCATCATTGCTTCCTCATATGTCGCAGGGTCATCGGTGTTGTCCACCAACATGACATTCATAACGGGATCATACCAATCTGGAGTGGTACGATTTCGCTGACCTCCGAGGCTCAGAGCAACTTCAACCAAGTTTCATGATCACCATCACTAGCTTCCTCTCTTATTGGTGCAGGCACCACAGGAACTTCTTCCGGTGCTGCGCTACTCGCAATTTCGAGAGAAGGTTCGACAACCTCCGAAGTTCTACTTTCCTTCCAGTCACTTCTTCGAGAGAAATTCCTTCTCTAGAAAGGATCCATTCTTGGCAACAAAGATTTTGCCTTCGGATCTATGATAGAAGGTATACCCAATAGTTTCCTTGGTATCCTATGAAGACGATTTTTCCGCTTTGGGTTCAAGCTTGTCCGCTGTAACTTCTTTACATAGGCTTCAGATCCCCAAACTTTAAGGAACGACAATTTAGGTTTCTTCCCAAACCATAATTCATACGGTGTCGTTTCAACGGATTTAGACGGTGCCCTATTTAAAGTGAATGCGCTGTTTCTAATGCATAACCCCAAAATGATAGTGGCAAATCTGTAAGTGACATCATAGAATGAACCATATCTAAGAGAGTTCGACACGACGCTCGGACACACCATTACTGTGGTGTTCCCGGTGTCAAGCTCAAAAGTATTCCACATTTCTTCAAATGCTCGCCAAACTCAGAACTTAGATATTCACCTCCACGATCGTAACGTAGAAATTTAATCTTCTTGTTACGTTGATTCTCTACCTCACTTTGAAACTCCTTAAACTTCTCGAAAGTTTCGGACTTATGTTTCATGAAATAGATATACCCATATCTACTCAAGTCATCCGTGAAGGTAAGAACATAACGATAACCATCACATGATGCTACACTCATTGGACCACACACATCGGTATGTATGATTTCCAATAAGTTCAGAGCTCGCTCCATCATACCGTAAAATGGAGTCTTAGTCATTTTACCCATCGACATGCTTCAGATCTTTCAAGTGATTCAAAATCAAGTGATTCAAGAAGTCCATCGGAATGGAGTTTCTTCATACGCTTCACTCCAATGTGACCAAGACGATTGCCACATATAGGTCAAATTATCGCTTGATTTCAAACGCTTAGCCTCAATGTTATTAATATGTGTATTTCTACTATCGAGATTCAATATGAATAGACCATCTAACAAAGGTGCATGTGCATAAAACACATAACTCATATAAATCGAACAACCATTATTATCGGATTTAAACAAGTAAGCCTCGCAATAAACAAGATCCCGATATAATGTTCATGCTCAACGCAGCACCAAATAACAATTATTTAAGTATAAAACTAATCCCGATGGTAGATGAAGAGGTAGTGTGCCGACCGCGATCACATCAACCTTTGATCCGCTTTCCCACGCCGCATCGTCACCTCGTTCTTTACTAGCTTCCGCTTATTGTAGCTCTGCTTGAGTTACAAATATGAGCAACCAACCAAGATCAAATACCCGTGCACTACTACGAATACTAGTGAGATACACATCAATAACATGTATATCGATATACCTTTCTTCTTGATGTTGCCGCTTCAAATCTGCCAAGTACTTTGGGCAATTCCGCTTCCAGTGACCTTCTCCCTTGCAGTAAAAGCACTCAGTTTCAGGCTTGGGTCCAGCCTTGGTCCTCTTCGTCGGTATGGTAACTTTCTTACCACCCTTCTTGAAGTGTCCCTTCTGCTTAGACTTGCCTTTCTTGAATTTGGTGGTCTTATTGACCATCAACACTTGGTGCTCTTTCTTGATCTCCACTTCTGCAGATTTTAACATAGCAAATAGTTCTGGCAACTCTTTGTTCATGTTCTGAATGTTGTAGTTCATCACAAAGTTCTTGTAAATAGGGGGTAGTGATTGTATGATGCGGTAAAACCCCAAAGTATTACGAATCACAATACCCAAACTTTGAAGTTTATTTGCGTGCCTGGACATCTTAAGCACATGCTCACTGACGGAGCTACCCTCTTCCATCTTGCAGTTAAAGAACTTTTCAGAAGCTTCATAACTTTCAATTGCCGCATGAGTCTCAAAGATTAATTTGAGATCCTCGACAATATCATATGGGTCTGACTCTTCAAACCTTTTCTGAAGCTCCGATTCTAAACCATACAAGATAGCACACTGAACTATGGAGTACTGATTCTTCCGAGCGAGGTAAACATTCTTTACTTCATCGGTAGCATCAGCAGTGGGTCACCTAGTGCATCCAGCACATAGGTCAAATTACCAGTGAGGACAATCCTCAAATTGCGGAACCAATCCGAAGTTGCTTCCATTGTTTTTCAACTTTTCTTTCTAGGAACGCATTAAAATTGATGGGAGGGGCTGCCATTGATCTACAACATATTTGCAATAGTTTAGACTAAGTTTATGACAAATTGAGTTCAAATTAATTAATGAAATTAAACTAGGTGAACTCCCACTCAAAACAACATCCCTCACATTGTTTTAGTGATCACATGAACCAAATCCACTACATCAACACCGATCATCACGAGAGTTGATATAGTTTTAATGGCGAACAATCATCATGTTCATCATATCTACTATACGATTCATGCTTTACCTTCGCCATCCGTGTTCCCGAGGCCATGTCTGTACATGCTAGGCTCGTCAAGATCAAACCTTAGCTACCGTGATAAGCAAATCTGGCTTGCTTACGTTGTATTCACCCGCGGAATCAAAGACACCCGATCATCACGTGGTGCTTCGAAGCAGCAAGCTTTGGCAACGGTGCATACTAAGGGTGAACACTTTAGAACTTGAAATTTATGTGCATGAGGATCATCTTATAATGCTACCGTGCCTACTAAGCAATACAAGATGCATAAAGGATTAACATCACATGCAATTCATAATATGTGATATGATATGGCCTTTCTTCTTTGTGCTTCCGATCTCCATCTTCAAGCACGAACATGATCTCCATCATCACCGCATAGCATCAAGGTCAATGACGCTTCTTCATGGTTGTCGCCCACCAGCTTCAACTATTACAACTATTTTGAATAGACACGGTCTTAAGTAAAATTAAAGACAACCATATGGCTCGCCGGTTGCCAACTTACAATAAGGATCATTGCATACATCAAATATAATCACAATCATGGCCATATCACATCATCACACCCTGCAAAACAAAGTTAGACGCCTACTTTCTTTGCATATTTTACGTGGTTTGGGGCTTTCCATAGGTGTCGTTCTAACTTACGAACAAGAACCACAACATTGATACTAGCATTGTTGATTACCCGTTGTAAATTGGATCTTAACTATGCTAGGAGAAACAGCACCCATAAAGCCACTTATGCAATACAAGTTGCATGTTAAGCGTGGAGCAAGTCTCATGAACGATGTCATGTAAGGTTAGCCCGGGCCGCTTCATCCCAACATACCGCAAGATGCAAAGTACACAAAAAGCAATCTACAATAAAAGCATCAATGCCCACAATGACCATTGTGTTCTACTGCAACAGATCTACATATAGACACGGCTCGATACCCTTTGTAGGGGTTCGTAGCATGGAAAACAAAAATTTTCTATCGCATACAAACAAACAAGCCAAGATCTATCTACTAGATTGCAGCAACGAGTCGATGGAATAACTCACCCTCGAAGATTCCAAAGTGTTTAACGAGAGCAGATTCTCGTGGGTGATGTAGTCGTACTCTTTCCGATCTCAAGATCGCGTAGACGATCCTTCCGGCGCTGCTCCATAGCGCTCGCAGATCGGTCACACGTTCGATTTTGACGAAGACCTTCCTCTCCTTGTTCCAGCAGCAGCGGAGGTTGTAGCACTCTCCTCGATTCCAAAGACAACGTGGCGTGGTACCGGAGGTAGAGGGAGATCCAGGGCTTCGCCTTAAGCCGGTGCGAGTATGGTGGAGCTTATGAGAGAGGCTATTAGTGGTCTAGTAATTAGACACACCAATTAGAGGGCTCTAAACCAATTAGAAGGCTCTAAACCGAAACAGCTCTAAACCGGGGTCTAGGTCTAGTTTCTAGTTTAGAGGATAGGAACTTGTGTGTATCTAGAGGGGAGGCCCTGCCCCTCCCTTTATAGGTGGGAGGGCTGGCGCGCCAGGGGAGGGAGGAGTCCTCCCCAACTCGCCTAGGGCTGGCCCGGCTTGGGGAGGAGGACCTCCCCAAGTCGGTTTCCAACTTCTCCTCTTCCAAAAATCGGCGGTTTGACCAAACCGCAGCTTGACTTTTTCCAATTTAGGAATTAAATAAACCCTTTATTTTGGACAGCGAGAACACTTAGTATATGATGCAATCATTCCATCTTGCAATGACACATTCATGTACCCTTCCCCGAGTGGGACATTCCGGGACCTTCTAGAATGTTCCCGATGAAAACACGGAACCATTCCCCAACTCCGAAATGGGACTTTCCTTATATGAATCTTATTCTCGGACCATTCCGGATCACCTCGTGATATCCCGGATCCCATCCGAGACTCAACAACATTCGGTCTCTTTCATAATACCATAACTACTCAAACAACGTCGAATCCTTAAGTGTGTCTCCCTACGGTTCGTGAATTATGCGGACATGATCGAGACACTTCTCGAACAATAACCAATAGAGGAATCTGAAATTCATATGGCTCCCACATATTTCTACGATTACTTTGCATCGAATGAACCACTTACATACGATACCAATTTCCCTTTGTCTCACGATATGTTACTTATCCGAGGTCATGATCGGTATCTCGCATACCTAGTTCAACCTCACATCGATAAGTACTCTTTCTCGTTCGTGATATGTGATCCCTTGTGACCAAGTCACATGCTTGCAAGCTAATTGGATGACATTTCACCGAGAGGGCCCAGAGAATATCTATCCGTCATGTGGATGGACAAATCCCACTCTTGATCCATGTGTTTCAACCAATACTTTCCGAACACCCAATGCCACTTTTATAGCCACCCTGTTACGGTGTGGTGTTTGATGACATCAAAGCATCCATCCAGTAAAGGCAATATGCATGATCTCATGGTCGAAGGAATTAGGTTACTATGTATCAGAAAGCATATAGCAATTGAACTATTGAAATGACTTGATCTTTATGCTACGCTTGTCTATAGGAGTATGTCCACCATATCATTCTCCTAACGATATGATCTTGTTGTTGATAACATCTCAATGTTCATGACAAAGAAACCACATCATCAATCAACCAACAAGCTAGTGAAGTATAGAGGCCATACTAGGGACTTCAAATTAAGTTTACAAATCACACAAGTATTAATGGTTTCCTTGTTAATACTATTATAGCATGAATGTAAACATTTATCATAAACACAAAGATATATAATAATAACTACATTTATTATTACCTCTAGGGCACATCTCCAACATGTTTGTCATTAAAGTAATTGACAAAATTCTGAATAAATAAAAGGAGTTTTATTTAATGAGAGTTTGCATTAAATTTGGTGGAAATTTAATGGGAATTTGAGTGGGTTTTTTAGTGGAGGGAATTGAAAGGCATTTGAGTGAGTGGAGTGTCCACCCACATGAATGTGGAAGAGGTGGGGGCAGCCCCATGGCTGGGCGCATGGCCCCTTGGGTGCCCCCCTCTCCCTATAAAAGGAGCCCCCCTCCCTCTCTCTCACTTACACCTCCTCGTGAAGGATCTCTCTCCCCCTCTAGAATTTATCTCCCATGGTCTCGGACTAGCGAGATACATGTTTCCGGTGGCTATTCGGCAAGAAAGAGTTGTGTTTCCGCTGCATCGCTGGAGCGAGGAGGCGGGGGTTGCTCGGTGCCTCGAACGTGTGTGTGCGAGCGGATCTTGCTGTTTTGCGGCGCTAGGACTTCCTCTCGATCTTGAGATCGGCAAGAGATTGTCTACATCAACAACGAGTTTGGACTCGTTAAGCTTTGTCGGCCTTCAAGGGTATGTTCTCTACGGATGTACATCCGCCCGTTGTTTGTATCTAGTAGATAGATCTTGGTACATAGTTGTTCCCATTGTACGAAATTTTTTGTTTTCTATGCTGCGAACCCTACAGTGGTATCAGAGCCGGATCTATGTGTAGATGCTTTGCACGGGTAGTACACATATGAGTATGTGGGCGATGATGATCATTTTATTGCTTCTTAGTTGTAATTTGGATATTGGTGGCATAGTGGGATGAAGCGGCCCGGACAAACTTTACATGTCCTCGCACATGAGACCTGTTCCACACTTGACATGCAACTAGTTTTGCATAAGTGGCTAGCGGGTGTCTGTCTCTCCTACTATAGTCAATATCTAATTTGCAACGAGTTGTCAACAATTTGGTTATCCTCGTTGTGGTTCATGTTCATAGGTAAGAACGGTTCTATCTTCGAAAGCCCTAAGCCACGTAAAACTTGCAATGGATAAATTAGAGGCGTCTAGTTTAGATTGTTGCTGGGCTAGTGTTATGATATGGTGATGTTGTAAGTAGAAGTATAAGATGATACTCTTACAACACACATAACGTGTAGGTTCCATAGACCTTGGCCTTACACATAGAGGTATGATAGAGATCATACCACGATGCACATGATAGAGATCAAGTTCGGGAACCGTATCATTTCACTTATTAACATGTGATGTTTATTTTATCTTATATTGCTTGTTTGGCGTTTTATTAGCATAATAAGATGATCCCTCATTTATATATCAAGATAAGAATGTGTTCTTCCTTAAGTATGCACCGACAATGTTTCGTCGCTTCAAGACATCACGTGATGATCGGGTGTACTTGAATCCACGAGCATATCTCGGGTGTAAGATGATTACACGCGAATACTAAGGTTCTTACTTGGCGAGCCTAGCATGTACAGACATGGCCTCGGAACACGGACCGAAAGGTTAAGCATGAGTCATATGTTTTGATATGATGACCACATGGATGCTCGTCTTTGAAGCTACACCGACTCACGTGATGATCGGACTTGGTGTAGTGGATTTGGTTCATGTAATCGCCAAAAACACACGTGTGATGTCGTTTTTGAGTGGGAGTTCATTTCTAATTTGGATTACTAGAACTCAATTTATCATAAATTAAATCAAAGTGAATTTCCATAATTTGTTGTAGTTATTGGCATTCGTTCACCACCTTATGCATAGTTGTAGTTGAGATAATAGAACTATAGAATTATGGATATATACTTTACGAACTGGTATCCTATTGTGTTGAGTGTCAATCTAAAGTTTAAAGTCCTATTGCAAACTTTCAGCAAACTCTATTTACTCCGTGAAATTTAATAGTTGGTATTAAATCGAGAGTAACAATTCTAGTGTTAGTATCTTAAGTATCATGTTTGCCTCCATGATTCTTGATTGTTCTAATATCAAGTTTATCTAGGAGCTGAAAGAATTGTTTCAGAAACCATCATGTGTGGCAGATATAACGATATCTGAAACAATGTTTTGGTTGCAATATGATAGAGTATAATATATGTTCTCATATTGGATGAGAATTTATGAAGGTTGAAGATGCTAGACATCCTAATCATCCAAAAGGGTTTTGGAAAGTAATGTTATACTCACGATTCGCCTTTATAAGCTACAGTAGCTTGATCATGAAAGTCGTCATGATAAGAATGAATAGAAGATGTATGTAAAGTGTTTACTACACTAAAAGGTTGCTAAAGAATGGATTTTGAAAGAATACCGATCATTTTGATGATGGTGATCTACTTCAAAGTGCAAGTCCAAAGGTATTATTATTTGAATATACACGCTTTGGACTATGTGTCATGTATATGGCGCCACTTTTGATGTTGATAGATTCTTTTAAAAAGGAAAAGGAAATGCTGAAAGAGAATCTATAAAATATATTTGGCAGAAAATAAAAGATTGGAAATATCCAATTTAGGTATATATATGATATACATGTTATGGTTATATTATTTGCTTGTGAAACAATGTGGTTCTTGGGTATTGGATATCCGAATTGGTTGGTATGAAATTTCATACAGAACGACGCAATTCATGAACCACAATAGCCTAAGTAACTAGCAAGAGAATATGTGATGATGTTCATCGAAAACAAACAAACCGTTGTTTGTATTTCTCGTTGACATCAAAGCTTGACTTCAAGATTTGTTTTAATAATTATTATTTAAATCAGGTATTATGAGAATAAAGGTTATTCAAATAATTACCGTATTCCATATAAGATGGATGATTTACAAATCTAGTTGGAGAAATGATATCCATAAAGCCTAATGCTAAAATGTCGCAAGACAAATGATTGGAAGATCACTTACGAAGTGACATCACCGTTTAAATTATATTGGAAAGAAAACATGAAGAAACTCCATTTTCATGGATTTTTGGAGTCTTTGATTTGATCATGTGACGCTTGTGAGACTTTACTAGGGATAATTAAAACTTTGTTCAAATGCCAAATAAGAACAAACGACTAAAATATTGGAATTTATACATATTGATGTATGTAGTCCATCATGTGTAAGTCGTAAGCGATGGGTTTTAACTTCATATACTTTCTCTGAAAATTTGAGTGAATATTCACTTAATGAGAAAGAAGTGTGAAATATTTGAAAATGTTCAAAGACTTTCAAGATGAAGTGAAAATTATTGTGACAAGAAAATAAATGGTTTATGATTTTATCATAAGGGATTTATTTGAGTTACAAGTGTAACAAGAAAAATAGATGAATTATGATTTTATCAAAAAGGGATTTATTTGAGTTGCAAGTTTAGCAAAACACCTAGATTTACATCTCCCAAAACACCATAGGAGTATGGAGTGTTTGAGATTTGTAATGAAACCTTGTTTAACATGGTTGGATCAAAGGTGTTATTTATAAAACTGCCATTATATTTTAAAAGATTAAAATCTTTAGAGACTACCGCTTTTACACTAAAAAGAGCTCCATCTTGATCCATTGAAATGACACCATGGAAGTTATGTTTTGAAGTAAAACCCAAGTTGTCATTTCTTAAATTTTGGTATGCTAAACATAATTAAGATGTTTACAACCAAAGTCGGATGAGCATGTCTTTGTAGGTTATTTCGAATAACAATTGGTTATTCCTCCATAACATCAAGGACAAAAGGGTTTGTCGCTTGAAACGTGAAGTTTCTTGAAGAAGGAATTTTACGTAAAAGTTAAGTGGGAGGACAATAGAACTTTGATAAGGTTAACGAACCTTAGCTATATGTGCTGAGTTGCGCAGTGCCGGAAATCGTTCCGGAGGCAGCCATAATGCTCATGGTTTGTGTGCCTCAAAGGTTGTGGTCACAGAGATCTAAGTTCCTATTGAACTAAGTAGGTCGGATAAACAATCAAATACTAAGATTTGAGAGTAAATCATTATTGTTTGATAATGATGAACCGACTATATGCAAAGAAGCAATGATGGGCCCTGACTCCGTCAAATGGCTTAAAGCCATAAAATCTGTGATAGTTCCATACACGAGAAATCAAGTTTTGAACTTGGAAGACCCTCCGGAAAGGTATAAAAACCTATCGGTCGTATTTGGATCTATAAAGAAACAGACATGGATGTTTCACATCTATGAAATAGTCGACATGTCGTAAAGTATTTCACGACAATGTTCAAGGAGTTGACTATGACAAGATTTGATCTTTCATAGCGATATTTAGTCTGGACGGATTAAAGTAGCAACCACTACATATAATTTGGTAGATGAATAAACAAAACAAAGTTCTTCTAACAGAACAGTTACCTAGGACGTGTACATGACACGGTCCAAAGGGTTTTGTTAAATTCAAAGGATGCTAAAAAGGGCATGCAAACTTCAATGGTTGAAGTAAGCATCGCGGAGTTAGAATCTTCACTGTTATGAAAAAGAATTTTCTGTTGGAATTATGCCCTAGAGGCAATAATAAAGATGTTATTATTATAATTCTTGTTCATGATAAAGTTTATATTCCATGCTAGAATTGTATTAAGCGGAAACATTAATACTTGTGTGGTTTGTGAACAACACCGTGTCCCTAGTACGCCTCTATGGACTAGCTCATTGATCAATGATGGTTAAGGTTTCCTGACCATAGACATGAGTTGTCAATTGATAATGAGATCATATCATTGGGAGAATGATATGGTGGACAGACCCAAACTAAGCGAAGCAATTAGATCGTGTCATCGTGTTCGTCTTTGCGAAGCTTTTCTTATGTCAAATATTGTATTCCTTAGACCATGAGATAATGCAACTCCCTGGTATCGGAAGAAAGCTTTGAGGTCATCAAACGTCATCCTATGAGAGGGTGATCATCAAGGTGTCTCTCGTGATCGGAAAGTATCATTGGGTTGTATGTATCGAGATGGAATTTGTCCCTCCCAAGTCGGAGAGATATACTTCGGGCCCACTCGGTAATCGATATCAACACCGCTTGCAAGCATGTGGTTAAGGAGTTAATCACAAAGTGATATCGGATTACGGAACGAGTAAAGTACTTGCTGTGAACGAGGTTGAACTAGGTATGACGATACCGACGATCGAATCTCGGGCAAGTAAAATATCGCGAGACAAAGGGAATATATATATGGGATTGATTGAATCCTGGCATCGTGGTTCATCCGATATGATCATCGATGAATGTGTGGGAGTCAATATGGGTGCCTGCACCCGCTGTTGATTATTGATAGAAGATCATGTGCATATTCTCGAACCACGGGTCACACACTTAACGTGTCTCGACGCTAGGATAGATTGGATAATTGGTTTATGAATTTTTGTTCGGAGTCTCGGATGGGATCCGGGATATCACGAGAGGTTCCGGAGTGGTCCGGAGAATAAGATTCATATAAGGCAATGCAGTTTTTGGAGTTCGGAATTGTTCCGGGTTAATCGGTATTGTACCGGAAGCTTCTAGAACCTTCCGGAAGGGGGCCAACGTGGTCCCACCTTCCGGGAGGGGGCATGGGCCTATGAGGGAGTGTCCTGGCGCATTAGGGGCACAAGGCCCCATAGGGCCCAGCCGATTCTAGATAGATTTAACTCGCTTAAATCTAGGGATAGAATTTCTAGATAAGGGAGAGTTTAAATCGTTTAAACTAGAGATAGGCTTGGAGGAGGGCTAGGGCTGGCCGCCACCCCCTCTATATAGAGGGCTGGTGCGCCTCCCCTACACACACCTCCTCCAAGCCCTAGTAGCCTGCTGCCTTCCTCTCTCCCTCCCGACTGCTTGTAGGCAAGCCTTGCAGCAGATTCTCCACCATATACACCACGCCGTGTTGTAGATCCAATCTATCTCTCCACCATACTTGCTGGTCCGAGGAAGGAGGAGACGCCGAGGTGCTGCGTGTGCATCTCACGGAGGCACCGCCACTTGTGGTGCTAGATCGGATCGGATCGCGAGGAGGAGAAGCGAGCACGACTACATCACCCACGCTCGATTTAACGCGTTCGCTGCGAATCTTCAAGGGTATGAAGATCTAATCCAATCTCTCTCGTTGTTTGCATCTCCTAGATTAGATCTTGGCTTTCTTTCTGTTCGCTTCCGTAGAAAATTTTGATTTACTATGCTGCGAAACCCTTCAGTGGTATCAGAGCTATATCTATGCGTAGATCTGATTCACGAGTAGAACGCAACATGGTTGTTGCGGGCGTTGATGTTTTCTGTTGCAAGCCTCTTGTTTGTGTTCTTCTTATGACGCGGCATAGTTAGAATGAATCGGTCCAGGCCAACCTTACGCGACGTCGTTCATGAGACCGCTCCGACTTGACGTGTGGCTTGTTCCACACATGCGGCTGGTGGATGTCGGCTCTCACTATAGTGATCATGGGATTAACACCGGAGTTTGGCAACCATAATATCACCGTTGTGGCTTTCCGTAGGTAAGAATCGTTCTTAGCATCTACTCCCATAAGCCACGTAAAACATGCAACAACAAAGTAGAGGCGTCTAACTTGTTTTTGCAGGGAGTGTTTTCTGTGATATGGTATGGCCCAAGATGTGATGTGTATAATGTATGCGATGATCATGTTTTTTAATGTTTCACGACTTGCATGTCGATGAGTACACAACCGGCAGGAGCTATATGGTTGTCTTTATAATTGTGTATGACCTGCGAGTCAACTTCTTATACGCCATGTAATAGCTTTACTTTATCGCTAAGTAGTTAGCAATAGTTGTAGTTGCTATTCGTGGTGGAGGCAATCATGGTGGAGTGATGGAGATCATGCCGGAACGCACAAGATGGAGATCATTGCGCGAAGATTGGCTATACCATGTCACATAAAGTTACATGCATGTGATGTTTATCCTTTTATGTATCTTATTATGCTTAGATCGCGACGGTAGCATTATAAGATGATTCCTCACTTAAAGATCAAGATAAAAAACTGTGTTCTCCCCAAGTATGCACCGCTATAAAGTTCGTCGTGTCCAAGCATCACGTGATGATCGGGTGCTATAGACTCTACGCTCACATACAACGGGTGCAAGCCAGTTTTGCACACGCGGAAATACTTGGGTCTAACTTGACGAGCCTAGCATGTACAGACATGGCCTCGGAACACAAGAACCGAAAGGTTAAGCATGAGTCATATAAATGATATGATCGACAATTCGTTGTCCACCATTGAAACCACATCTCTTCTCGTGATGATCGGATTAGGTGTGGTGAATTTGGATCGTGTTCACTAAACAACTTGAGGGATGTTGAATTTAGTGGGAGTTCATCTAGTAATTTGATTAAGTTGAACTATTTATCATGAACATAGTCTAAATTGTACTTGCAAATAACAGTATATCACATGGCCAAGTCCAACTTCAACTTCAACGTTTTTGCTGAGATAGAAAAGCTTAGAAACAATGGGTCTAACTTCACCAAATGGTTCCGCATTCTGAGAATCATTCTCGCTGGCAGACAAAAGGACTATGTCCTTGAGAAAGCGCTAGGTGACGCCCCTGCTGTAGATGCGCCGGCTGATGAAAAAGCTGTTTATCAGTCGCGCAAGGATGATTATGATTTGATTAAGATCGCCATGTTGTATGCTATGGAATCGGATCTTCAAAATCGTTTTGAGGAGTTCGCCGGGCCCTTTGAGATTCTCGAGGAGCTGAAAACATGTTTCGACTCAAGCCCGCTCGAGAGATATGAGATCTCTAAGAAATTCTTTAACTACAAGATGGAGGAAGGGAGTTCCGTTAGTGAGCACGCCATTAAGATGTCGGGCTACACTCAACGCTTTGAGCAATCGGATGCAAGATTCGGAGGAGCTCAAGATTGACACTCCAGCTACAAAAGTTTTGTAGTGACTCATAATCATTGGTTCCATCGATACGATCACCGAGCTCTTCGCAAAGCTGAAGGCTGCGAGGTGGACATCAAGAAGGATAATCATGTGTTGATGGTCAACAAGCCCTCCTTTAAGAAAGGTAAAGGTGCAAAGAAGCCCTTCAAGAAGGGCGGCAAGCTTAATGCCCTCGCTGAGAAGAAGCTCAGTCTGGTCCCAAGCCGGAAATCGAGTGCTTCTATTGCAAGGACAAGGGTCATCGGGCATAATCGTCCGAAGTACTTAGCGGACAAGAAGGCTGGCATCATCAAAGGTATATTTGATATACATGTTATTGATATTTTCCTTACTAGCCCTCGTTGTAGTGCCCGGGTATTTGATACCGGTTCAGTTGCTAATATTTGTAACTCAAACAGAGCTACGAAATAGACGGCGGCTTAGGGATGAGGTGACGGCGCGCTGGCAACGGATCAAGAGTTGATGTGATGGCCGCCGACGCCTCCTTAGTTTTACCTTCGGGATTAGTTTTAAACCTTAATAAATGTTATTGTTACTGCGTTGAGCATGAACATTATTTCGGATCGTGTTTATTGCAAGACGGTTATTCATTTAAATCGGAGAATAATGGTTGTTCTATTTATATGAGTAACATCTTTTATGGTCATGCACCTCTTGTGAATGGTTTATTTCTTCTAAATCTCTAAAGGGATGAAACACACATCCATAACATTGAGTCTAAGAGATGCAAAGAAGATAGTGATAATACTAATAATTTGTGGCAATCGCTGCTCAGGTCATATTGGTGTAAAGCGATGAAGAAACTCCATTCGATGGACTTTTGGAGTCTCTTGATTTTGAATCATTTGACACATGCGAACCATGCCTCATGGGCAAGATGATCAAAACCCCGTTCTCCGGTATGATGGAGCGAGCAACGGACTTGTTGGAAATCATACATACCGATGTATGCGGACCGATGAGTGTTTCGACGCGCGGTGGATATCGCTATTTTCTCACTTTTACCGATGACTTAAGTAGATATGGGTATATCTATTTAATGAAACATAAATCTGAAACGTTTGAAAATTAAAAAGAATTTCAGAATGAAGTGGAGAATCATCGTAATGAAAGATTAAGTTTCTACGATCCGATCGTGGGCGAATATTTGAGTTATGATTTTCTCACGCATCTCAAAGCAAGTGGAATCGTTTCACAACTCACGCCACCGGAACACCACAGCAATGGTGTGTCTCGAACGGAATCGAACCCTATTAGATATGGTCCGATCAATGATGTCTCTTACTGATTTGCCGTTATCATTTTGGGGTTATGCATTAGAAACCGCTGCATTCACTTTAAATAGGGCTCCATCTAAATCTGTTGAGACGACATCGTATGAACTGTGGTTTGGTGCTAAACCTAAGTTGTCGTTTCTTAAAGTTTGGGGATGCGAAGCTTACGTCAAGAAGTTGATGCCGGACAAGCTCGAACCCAAAGCGGAGAAATGTGTCTTCATAGGATACCCTAAGGAAACTATTGGGTATACCTTCTATCACAGAACCGAAGGCAAAGTGTTTGTCGCAAAGAACGGTTCCTTTCTTGAGAAGGAGTTTCTATCGAAAGAAGTGAGTGGGAGGAAAGTAGAGCTAGACGAGGTTATTGAACCTTCTCTTGAATTGGAGAGTAGCGCAGCACCTGAAATTGTTCCAGTGCCGCCTGCACCAACAATAGAGGAAGCTAATGACAAGGATCATGAAGCTTCGGACGATGTGCATCTTGAGCGTCGCAGTCGACAAGGTCGCGTGCCCCTCCCGAGTGGTACAGCAACCTTCTTTGTCTTGTTAGTAGAAGACAGTGAACCTACGAACTATGAGGAAGCGATGATGAGCCCAGACTCTGAGAAATGGCTAGAAGCCATGAAATCCGAATTGGGATCCATGAGCGAAAACCAAGTATGGACTTTGGTGGACCCTCCTAGCGACCGAAAGGCCGTTGAGTGCAAATGGATCTTCAAGAAGAAAACGGACGCGGATGGTAATGTTACCGTCTATAAAGCACGGCTTGTTGCAAAAGGTTTTCAACAAGTTCAAGGTGTTGACTACGATGAGACTTTCTCTCCTGTAGCGATGTTTAAGTCCATTCGGATTTTATTAGCAATTTCTGCGTTTCATGATTATGAAATATGGCAGATGGATGTCAAGATCGTTCCTCAATGGCAACATTGATGAAGAGTTGTATATGATGCAACCCAAGGTTTTGTCGATCCTAAGGATGTCGATAAAGTATGCAAACTTCAGCGTTCCATTTATGGATCAAGCAAGCATCTCGGAGTTGGAACCTTCGTTTTGATCAAGTGATCAAGAGCTTTGGATTTGTTCCAAATTGCTACGAAGCTTGCATCTACAAGAAAGTGAGTGGGAGCTCGGTGACGTTTCTGGTACTATATGTGGATGACATATTGATTATTGGAAATGAGATCAACATGCTTAACGATGTGAAGAGTTATTTGAACAAGTGTTTTTCAATGAAAGACCTAGGTGAAGCTGCTTATATATTGGGCATCAAAATCTATAGAGATAGACAAAGACGCCTGATAGCTTTAAGCCAGAGTACATACCTAGACAAAGTTCTGAAAAGGTTCAGAATGGATAAGGCATTGAAAGGTTCAAAGCCTATGTTGTCGTAAGATATTGAGCAAGGCTCGGTGTCCAGCTACGGTAAATGATAGGGAAGCTATGAGCAAAGTGCCTTATGCCTCGCCATAGGTTCCATCATGTATGCCATCTTGTGTACTAGACCGGATGTGTCCAATGCTCTTAGTTTGACGAGCAGATATCAAAGTGATCCAGAGTGGAACCTTTGGACAGCCGTGAAGAACATCCTAAGGTACCTAAATAGGACTAAAGAAATGTTCTTAGTCTATGGGGGTGATGAACAACTCGTCAGAAAAGGTTACGTCGATGCTAGTTTCGACACCGACAAGGATGATTCTAAATCTCGCATGTGATACGTGTATATTTTGAATGGAGGAGCTGTGAGTGGAGAAGCTGCAAGCAAAGCGTGATCGTGGGATCTACAAAGAAGCGAATACATGGCTGCCGCAGGCGTCAAGTGAAGGAGTTTGGATCAAACTTCATCATCGAGCTTGGCGTGGTTCCAAGTGCATTGGACCCACTAGAGATATTGTGTGACAACACAGCGCCATAGCACTCGCTAAGGAACCAAGATATCATCCAAAGACCAAGCATATCAACTGCAAGTTTCATATAATCCGAGATTATATAGCGATGGAGATCGAAGATCAGCAAAGTACATACAGATCTGAATGTCGCAGATCCATTGACTAAACCTCTTCCACGTAAAACATGATCGACCTCGGTGCCATGGGTGTGAGATTGTTGCCAAATATAAACTAGATTATTGACTCTAGTGCAAGTGGGAGACTGGAATTATGCCCTAGAGGCAATAATAAAGATGTTATTATTATAATTCTTGTTCATGATAAAGTTTATATTCCATGCTAGAATTGTATTAAGCGGAAACATTAAAACTTGTGTGGTTTGTGAACAACACCGTGTCCCTAGTACTCCTCGTGGACTAGCTCATTGATCAATGATGGTTAAGGTTTCACGACCATAGACATGAGTTGTCAATTGATAATGAGATCATATCATTGGGAGAATGATATGGTGGATGACCCAAACTAAGCGAAGCAATTAGATCGTGTCATCGTGTTCGTCTTTGCGAAGCTTTTCTTATGTCAAATATTGTATTCCTTAGACCATGAGATAATGCAACTCGGTATCGGAAGAAAGCTTTGAGGTCATCAAACGTCATCCTATGAGAGGGTGATCATAAAGGTGTCTCTGTGATCGGAAAGTATCATTGGGTTGTATGTATCGAGATGGAATTTGTCCTCCCAAGTCGGAGAGATATACTTCGGCCCACTCGGTAATCGATATCAACACCGCTTGCAAGCATGTGGTTAAGGAGTTGATCACAAAGTGATATCGGATTACGAACGAGTAAAGTACTTTGTGAACGAGGTTGAACTAGGTATGACGATACCGAGCGAATCTCGCAAGTAAAATATCGCGAGACGAAGGGAATATATATATGGGATTGATTGAATCGGCATCATGGTTCATCCGATATGATCATCGATGAATGTGTAGGAGTCAATATGGGTGCAGACCCGCTGTTGATTATTGATAGAAGATCATGTCAGATATTCTCGAACCCGCAGGGTCACACACTTAACATGTCTCGATGCTAGGATAGATTGGATAATTGGTTTATGAATTTTTGTTCGGAGTCTCGGATGGGATCCGGGATATCACGAGAGGTTCCGGAGTGGTCCGGAGAATAAGATTCATATAAGGCAGTGCAGTTTTTGGAGTTCGGAATTGTTCCGGGTTAATCGGTATTGTACCAGAAGCTTCTAGAACCTTCCGGAAGGGGGCCAACGTGGTCCCACCTTCCGGGAGGGGGCATGGGCCTATGAGGGAGTGTCCTGGCCGCATTGGGCCAGGGGCACAAGGCCCCATAGGGCCCAGCCGATTCTAGATAGATTTAACTCGTTTAAATCTAGGGATAGAATTTCTAGATAAGGGGAGAGTTTAAATCGTTTAAACTAGAGATAGGCTTGGAGGAGGGGCTAGGGCTGGCCGCCGCCACCCCCTCTATATATAGAGGGCTGGTGCGCCCCCTCCCCCCTACACACACCTCCCTCCAAGCCCTAGTAGCCCTGCTGCCTTCCTCTCTCCCTCCCGACTGTTTGTAGGCGAAGCCCTGCTACAGAGATTCTCCACCATATACACCACGCCGTCGTGTTGTAGATCCAATCTATCTCTCCACCATACTTGCTGGTCCGAGGAAGGAGGAGACGTCGAGGTGCTGCACGTGTGAATCTCACGGAGGCACCGCCACTTGTGGTGCTAGATCGGATCGGATCGCGAGGAGGAGCGAAAGTACGACTACATCACCCACGCTCCGATTTAACGTTCCGCTATGCGAATCTTCAAGGGTATGAAGATCTAATCCAATCTCTCTCGTTGTTTGCATCTCCTAGATTAGATCTTGGCTTTCCTTCTGTTCGCTTCCGTAGAAAATTTTGATTTACTATGCTGCGAAACCCTTCATTTTCATCAGGAGACGATGAAGATGCTTGCATTTGCAAGAAATTAAGTGGGAGCACTGAGACATATTTCTAATACATTATGTGGAGGACATCTTGTTGATTAGAAATGATGTATCTTTTATTGACAAAGATTAAGAATTTCATTTTGATGAAATACTTAGGCAAAACCCGAATATTTAGCGTGAATGTCTATAGTGGATAGACTGTGACGCCAATATGGTTGTGCCAAACGTACATATATGAGATATTGAAGGAGTTCAATATAGAAACGACAAGAAACAGTTCTTATCGCATGGAAAAAGGAATTGAATCAAGATTCAAGTGTATCGACACTTGGTAAGTGAAACAAGATTCAAGTGCTTTGACACTTGATGAGTGAAATCACGAGAATGTTTTGATCAATCATACCATGATATGTACACATCCAGATATGTCCTATGCTCTAAGTGTTATGAGCATATACCAGAATGAATCGTAAAATGATCATTGGACGATAGTGAGGATATTCTTATGATCTTTTGGAAGAACTAAGAATATATTTGTATAGAGGTGACAAACAATTACAAATAGTTCATTGTAAAGCGTTACATTGATACTAGTTTTATCACAAGATAAAAATTAAGTTTATCTCAATTTAAACTATGGGTGGCACAATATAATGGAAAGGAGATTCCATGATGGATTTGGATGAAACCCATAGTTAAGACATTGTGACGAATACTACAACAAAAAGGCTAAGTATATGACTGCTATAGTAGCAGCAAAGGAGGGAATTTGTGTCAAGAAGTTTGTTATCAAACTAAGGTGTGATTCGCAACAGGATAACATTAAATATATATTGTATGACAATAGTATCAACATGATTTAACCCCAAGGAACTGAAGGTCTCACCGAAAGACCAAATTTATACAATGCCATCTCATTGGAGAATGAGTGATGCGTGAAGACGCAAAGACATGCAAATACACAAGGACCTGAAAGCGTCAGATCCGTAGATGATGTTAACCACTTGCAGTTGTGTATATGGAACACCAGAAAGCCATATGTGTTCAATACGCAAAATTTTCAAACTAGATTATTGTCTCTAGTGCAAGTGGGAGAGTGCCCGAGAGGCAATAATAAAGTGGTTATTATCGTATTCTTTATTTATGATAAATGTTTATTTTACATGCTATAATTGTATTAATACGGAAACGTTAATACATGTGTGTTTAATAAACAAAAAGGAAGTTCCTAGTTATGCCTCTCTTATAAACTAGCTCGTTGATTAACAAGATGATCATAGGTTTCCTGATCATGGATATTGGATGTTGTTAATAACAAGGTCACAACATTATTGTAATGGTGTGATGAACATTCATCCGAAATATAGCATTACGATCAAAGTCATTGAGTTTATATTGCTATAACAACTTACGAAGCGATCCTAATCCTTAGACCATGAGATCATGTCAATCACTAACACCGGAAGAGTTTCTTGATAACATCAAACGTCACACCATAACAGGGTGATTATAAAGATGGGTTCAGAAATACTAAAGTGTTATGTTGAGTCCCATGGATCGAGAGTGGAATTTGTTCATCCCGATGACGGATAGATATGCTCTGGGCCCTCTCGGTGATATCACATTGATTAGCTTGCAAGCAAGTGATTTGATCACTAGAATGTTATATCACGGGAACGAGAAAAGAGTGCATGTCAGTAACGAGATCAAACTAGGTATGGAGATACCGATGATCTAATCTCGGACATGTAATATATCGCGAAACAAAGGGATTAAGATACTAGCGTAAAAAGGTTCCGACGATCACAAGAAAGTCATCGTTGAATGTGTGGGAGTCAGTATGGGTCTCCAGATCCCGCTTTTGATTATTGATCCGAGAGGGGTCTCGATCATGTCCGCATTATTCGCGAACCGTAGGGTGACACACTTAAGAGACACCGACATCCATTTGGAGCAAAAGTTTCATGCCGAAAAGAATAACAAGCGCATGAATTTATTTCACTAGATACCGAAACGGGTTTTCGGGTGAAATTGCAGAAAGTGTTTCTGCATGTGAAATGAAATACTAGCAAGGGTTTATATGTGAATGTTTGTCATTAAAGTAATTGACAAAATTCTGAATAAATAAAAGGAGTTTTATTTAATGAGAGTTTGCATTAAATTTGGTGGAAATTTAATGGGAATTTGAGTGGGTTTTTTAGTGGAGGGAATTGAAAGGCATTTGAGTGAGTGGAGTGTCCACCCACATGAATGTGGAAGAGGTGGGGGCAGCCCCATGGCTGGGCGCATGGCCCCTTGGGTGCCCCCCTCTCCCTATAAAAGGAGCCCCCTCCCTCTCTCTCACTTACACCTCCTCGTGAAGGATCTCTCTCCCCCTCTAGAATTTATCCTCCTTGGTCTCGGACTAGCGAGATACATGTTTCCGGTGGCTATTCGGCAAGAAAGAGTTGTGCTTCCGCTGCATCGCTGGAGCGAGGAGGCTGAGGTTGCTCGGTGCCTCGAACGTGTGTGCGAGCACGGATGTCATTGCTTTTGCGCGCTTAGGACTTCCTCTCGATCTTGAGATCGGCAAGAGATCGTCTACATCAACAACGAGTTTGGACTCATTAAGCTTTGTCGGTCTTCAAGGGTATGTTCTCTACGGATGTACATCCGTCCGTTGTTTGTATCTAGTAGATAGATCTTGGTACATAGTTGTTCCAATCATAGAATTTTTTGTTTTCTATGCTGTGAACCCTACAGTGTTTAGTGCGATCACCTCCACGCATGTAGGATCATTGTGGGCTGATTAGTGAGATCGAGCTAGGGTTTGGGTCAACAACTACATTGTCAAGATATATACCATCTTGCTGCTCCAGGAACTTCGCAGACGACGATGTCTTTTGGTGTCATTCTCCATCTTGATTGCGTCGACATTTGGAGTTTTGACCAGGACTGAAGCTATAGTATTTTCCACATCTCCGGGTGAAAAACCTACGCTTCATCAAAGTGAGCGACGGTGGTGGCGGACTCGTCATTACCATGTTGGGGCGTCGCCTTGAATACCTTGGACCTAGCGACAGCCTTGTAGGACCTATATATGGTGGGGGAAGGCGGATGCATGAAGGACGCCTCAGACGGAGGTGGTAGATTGGGCTAGAGCCATGGTCTACCTAAGTTTTGGGTGCTGGTTTGGACTTGTATGTGTTGGATTTTTTAGACTTGACGATTTTTGAATAAGGGGACATACTTATTGATGATTCTACCATGGCCCGCTACTAACCACACGTTTGTTCCCACTACTATTGTGCAGGTTCATAAAAAAATACTACTGGAAATTTGAGGCAAAATGGTGGTAAAAGGTGTTTCTAATTATCTTTTTAATGCAACACTGTCCCGTGTGGCAACTATTAACCATACAATGATGGCGACAACAGGTTTCAGACGCACTCTTTTCGTTCCAGGGTACCTAAAGGAACTAAAAGGGCATATTTGTCTATTTTAATATACTGTGATTACATTCAAGAAAAAAACGGCTCTGATAAAATATAAACAAAAGAAGACTAAAATATGGAATACGAGGTGGATTTACCGGGTGAGTCACCATTGGGATCAGCAAAATCCACGTCGGATCCGCTACTAGTCAGCCCGACCGCGTCTCCGCACGGTGATGGCCTGGGACCCGCTTCTGCTCAGCACGTACGGGGTGCTGACCCGGGACGCGATTTCCTGCATTCACGGAGGTCCCAAGGCGGATCGTCTGCGGTAGCTAGCTTCGGAGTTCGGAGCATCGTCGCGCGCCACTCAGTCCCCCACAAGATCCGGTGAGGACTCATCGACAGCGACTCATGCTGTTGGTAGTAGCATCAACACAAAAAACAACACCCGAGGATTTTCTGCTGATTTGCTCCCAATAGGATTAGTTTGTAATTGCAATCTTTTAGCAAGGTCCTATCTACAAATGCCAGGGACCCATGTTTTATTTTTCTGTCCTTATAAGGTCCTTTGTAATATCACTATATACCCACTCTTTATAATTAATGACAGGCTCTAGCCCCTTCTGGGGCGCTCCGTTGCTTCAAAAAAACAAGAAACAACATCCAAGGATTTTCTGCTTATTTGCTCCCTATATAGCAGTGTGTGCCTTCTGCATCTCGGCCAGTCACAAGATCATCTAAAGGAATAGCTAATCCAAAAATGTATACAAATGGCATTGTTCGTTGGTGTTTGTCGTCATCTTCAGAAGAACCAGCTGATCTATAGACCACTCTAGCACATGACAAGTGCAAAATGGCCATGGATTATGAATATGATGTCCTTATGGATAATAAAACATGGAGGTCAGTTCCTCCTCGGCATCGTTCAAATATCATTGACTGTCGATGGATTTACAAAATCAAAAGGAAGGCAGATGGCTCCATTGACAGGTATAAGGCTAGGCTTATAGCCAAAGGTTTCAAGAAATGATATGGGATGAACTATGAGGACACTTTTAGTCATTTTCTGAAGATTGCAAATGTTCGGCTTGTTCTGGCAATTTCTGTCTCCAAGGAATGGAGTTTACGACTGTTTGACGTCAAGAATGCGTTTCTTTTAGTGTTCTGAAAGAGGAGATCTATATAAAACAACCACCTGGTTACGAAGATAGACAAAGGCCGAACTATGTTTGCAAGTTATACGAGGCGCTTTATGGACTAAAGCAAGCACCTCGAGCATGGTACTCTCGTTTCAGTGCTAAGCTAATCAGATTTGGTTTTATTGCTTCGAAGTCTGATACATCATTATTTTCTATCACAAGTCCAACATTACAATTTATATGCATATATATGTTGATGATATCATAGTTTTTAGCTCTTCACAAGTTGCAATAGATGATCTTTTGAGATATTTAAGAAAGGGTTTGCTTTGAAGGACCTTGGTGATCTTCGCTTCTTTCTAGGGATTGAAGTTTAGAAATTTAGTGACAGACTTATATTGAGCCAAGCTAAGTATACTCAAGATGTTCTTGCTCGTGTTGGTCTGACAAACTGTAAAGGGTCATCTAGACCTTTATCATCCTCAGCATAATAAGAATTATTAGGTCCTGATGATAGCACTAGTTATAGGAGTATGGTAGGTGCTTTATAATATTTAACTCTTAGAAGGATAATTTATAAAAAAACTAATCCAAACTTGTAACAAATTTAAATACTAAACATTCCACGAAACAAATTGACACCTCTAACTTTTTTCCGTAGCTCCCACCATGACGGAGCTACAAACAACATTGTGGCTCCACATCCCATGACGCCACACAATAGGCTGCAGAGCCACAACACGTGGTGCCACACCAAAATTCTTTAGCGCCATAGCTCCTGGCACCACACAATGGGCTGCGGCTCCGTAGCTTGTGGAGCCATATGGTTGTTTGCAGCTCCGTCGTGGTGGGTGCTTCAGAAAAAGGTTAGATGCTATGATTTTTTTCTGAAAAGTTTAGTATTTAAATTTATTACAAGTTTAGGTTATTTTTGTCTAATTTGCTTCTTGGAAGGCCAGATACTTCCTATGTAGTCAACAAGGTTCCTTAATACTTGCATGCTCCCACAACTATGCATTGGGAAGTTTTCAAACACATCATGAGATACGTCAAGGAGACAATTAGTGTTGGACTCGCGTCTATACCATGTGAGTCTATACTATTTAGTGTCAGATTTGGCAGGATGTGTTGATAATTGCCGATCAACGGGAGAATTTGGTATCTTGTTTGGTCTAAATCCTATCTCATGGAGTGCTAAAAACAAGAAACCGTGTCTAGATCAAGTAGAGAAGCAGAATATAAATATGTGGCCAATGCAATAGCTGAAATAATTTGGATACAATCTTTACTTGTCGAACTTGGAGTCGATGCGAAACAACCACCGTGTCTATGGTGTGATTATTTGGGAGCAACGTATCTGTGAGCTAATCCAGTGTTTCATGCATGAGAAAAACACATTAAGATCGATTTTTATTTTGTTAGAGAAAGAGAGAGAGAGTTCTGAACATGCAACTTGAAATTTGGTTTATTCCTTCTAAAGATCAAGTCGCCGATGGCTTTACGAAGCCTCTACCAATTCGTAGTTTTAAGAAGTTCAAACATAATCTTAAACTTGTCAAAGTTGTGATTAAGAAGGGTGTTAGCGATAATAGTTTGAGACAATGTTGTACAAGATTTTGTATCAATGTCGAACTTGCTTGTATGTTCCCAACCTTGTATGTACCACTCTGAATCTCTCTGATTTCCTCTTGTATTGCTAGCACCGCAAAGTGCCTATATATAAACACCTAACTTGGGACTCGACGGATATTTGAGTAGACCCGACAACTATCTGATGGTAATTTTTATAGTTTTCTGGATAGCGGGGGCTACGAGCATTGTGACTTGTGTGCGACTTTGGTGCTGGGAGTGTAAGTTGGGATGGTTGGGGCGGCAGCCCTGAACCAGAGGTGTGTTTATGTTGCGTTTGATGGACTAGATTCGTGTGAAAGTGGGCCTCCTTGCTTGTGCGGTTTTTCCCCTTGTTTTTCTATTAAAATGGCAATGTTTGGATTTTGGGCCTGGTTTCCAGTATAAACTGGATCAAACTATATTGTAACTATATATATGGAATGCCGAAATGCCCTGCCCGTGAATGGTTAGGGATACACACCGGTGTGGCGTACGTGGCGTGGGGTTCTCATCCAGCTGCAATTGAATGAACTTATTTCGGTGTTTTTCTTTTTGCTGCATTATTACTTGCTGTACTCTGACAGAGACAGATTATACTATACGGGCTCGGTTTCCGACTCCGTCCCAGTCTCTGCTCAATCCAACTGATTAAAGATGATGATTATATAGATCCATCCAGACGATCGACGGCACCAGAATCCCCAATCCAACTTCGAAAGCGTTCGCTCGATCAGACGATCAGTAGCTAAACACCGATGGCTCCTAGGGAAGACGAGACGGAGAGCAGCCGCGGTCCGGTGAATCAGAAGACCGGCGAGACGGTGGCTCAGGCGGCGGCGGCGGCGGCGGATCAGATGACGGTGGCCAAGGACGTGGACGCCAATTGTCTCTTCACAGACGAACCCGGCGACGACCACGTCATCCGGAACCTGAACAAGATGGGCCGGATGAAGCTGCACCACAACCCGATCCGATTGTATTGTATCCCTTTATATATCTATTAACTGTCACAAGGTTTCTTTGATCTTATCTGGAGTCGATAGTATAAAACTATCACTTTACATGTCAATTTTTTCGAATGGTGCTTGTTAGTGTTTTAATCAAAAAAACTACCACATTAAAACCAAGTTTTTGCAAAAAAACACTGATCTACGTTTAATCGCGAATTGACACCGTTTTTGACAGCGGGATCCACATGTAACGAGAAAAGTTGCTGACTATCAGCTTTATTAAAAAATAGTCAAATTATAAAAAAAAGGTGGGACGCGTTGGCCCATCGACTGCCTCTATCGCCAGCCCTCCCATCCCTCTCTCCCATGGCCACCCCCATGGCCACCGCCCTCCTCTCTCCCATGGTCTTGGGCATGGTCTTGTTGTAGAACACCTCCGGTGGGGAGAGCGGAGGAGGTCGCCCTCCCTGTAGCGGCGGAAGCGCTTGCACTCGTCGAAGCGTTGGAGGCGCGCGGTCATCTGGTCGCCACCAAGGACGGCCCCGTCGCGTCGGTGAAGCCGAGGAAGGCACCGCGGCCTGCGGCAGTGATGGCCTGGTCGAGCAGGTGCGCTGGCGCGTCGTAGGAGGATCGATCGAACTCGAACGGGGAGGACAGCGATGGCCATGGGAGAGAGGGTGGGTAGGGCGGCGGCAGCCATAGAAGGGCGGCGGTGGCCATGGGAGAGAGTTAGGGGAGGGTGGCGGCGGCAATGGGAGAGAGCTGCCTCACGATAGGGATGGGGAGAGATGGGTCAACGTGTCCCACCTTTTTTATATTTTGACTATTTTTTAATAGATCTGATAGATGGGTTCAGTCCATGTCAGCAACTTTTGTCCATACATGTGGGTCCCGCTTGTGTCAATTTGTGGATTAGTGTTTTTTGGAAAAACTTGGTTCCGATTTGGTTTTTTTGCGATTGAAACAACACATGCGTTCCGATTTGGTTCCAATTTGGTTGTTTTTTGTGATTGTAAAAGGACAGCACTAGGCGTCTCCCGGGGATTTGTGTTTTTTATCCCCCGGGTCCCAGCCAACCACGTGTCTTTTTTGGGGGTCAAAATCCTGCTTTTGCTACAGATAGTCCCACTTTTGCTACATATTGTTCCACTTTTGCTGCATGTAGCAAAAAAAGTCCAGTCCAGAAAATAGAAAAATAGACTGGACCTCGTCGGAAATTTCGCCGGAGACCTCGCCGGCGATCGTGTAGCAAAAAAATTGTGCTAATGTAGCAAATCCGACCTTACCGGAGACCTCGTCGGAGATTTTCGCCGGAAGACTTCGTCGGAGACCATGTAGCAAAACTTTGCGCTAATGTAGCAAAACAATAAAACAGTTGTAGCAAATAAAATGGTTTTTTGTAGCAAATCCAACCTCGTCGAAGATCTTGCCAGAGACCTCATAGCAAAATCTATATATTAATGTAGCAAAGCAATAAAACTTTTGTAGCAAAAAAATTGTAGCAAAATCCAGCGCTACAGTAGCACCGTCGGAGGTCTCCTAGTGCCACCACCGGCCGCATGTAGCACCAACACCAGCCGCATGTAGCAAACCCCCCGACAGGCTTGTAGCACCACTGTCAGGCACACATAGCGTCGCCATTGGCCCATGCAGCAACCCTCGACGCCGTAGGTAGCAGCGTCGCCGACTACATGTAGCAAATCCCAACACGTAGTTGTAGTAGCCGTCGTCCCTCGCAGCACCAGCCCAAGAGAAATATGGCTCAGCGGAGAAACTCGTTGGTGATGACAAGGGCTGTACCATAGCCATGGCAGAGAAACGTGGGTGTGGGATAGGACGAGGACAGAGCCCTGCCTCTGGCTCTGGCGACGGGCGGGCACTGTTTCAGGATGCGAAGACGGAGCACCGGGTGGTGGCCATGGCGACGGGGTGTTGGCGATGCCGGTGACGGAATACTCATTGCTGCAGCCACACGGGACCTTTCATCTCCGGCGAAGACACGGCGCTGGGAGGTATGGCGGTGGCGGACTGCAAGGATCTATGGCGGGGTGCTGGGGCAAGGACGGTGGCGGCCTGTACGGGATCTAGTGCGGCGGTTGAGGAACGACGGCGGCAACCCATCGGGAGACGGCAGCGATAGACACAAAGACGATGGAGAATTGGGTTTGACAAGAACGTGTGTGGGGCCAGAGCACAGTGTCGTATGTGCACGGAAAGAAGCCACCCGGGGGATCAGATCATTCGATCCCGGGAGAACTGTATCATTTTCCGTTGTAAAATAGTAGTAGTTTTAACTCATCTTATCTGTATCTCCTATCGCCAGTAATTTCTATGCTGAACAACAACACCAGGGTAATCTCCAACTGCTTGTCACTCTTCCAATTTTAGCTATCTACCCGTAAAAAAAAAACCAATCATTTACAAGGCTTGTTTTAGTTCAATTGTCGTTTGTGCCTAAGCGTATCCTGCTCCTGCTGAGCAACAATACGTAGTAGGTGCTTACGAAAGAAAGAGGAGGTTGAAGTAGACCCAACGGAATCCTTGACGGACTCGATTTCCGACTCCGTCTCAGCCTACGGTTGTCTTGCAGGTCGTGTATATAGACACCACCGCATATTCAAATCCTCTATCCAACTTCGGTATCTAACAACCACATATGGCTGCAGACCACAAGGCCGGCGAGACGGTAGGGGCGGACGTCGAGGAGGAGGATCCCTCTGTTTACGACGACCACCACGCCATCTGGAACCTGAACCGTATGGCCAGGCTCGATCTGATGCCGCCGGAATGGATCGAGGAGAAGAAGAAGAATCACTACCAACACGTCGCCCTCCTCCATAGGATGTACGAACGACCAGGCGGATGACGACGGCGAGGCCGCCGACGAGGTCACCATGGCCAAGTAGTTGGACGAAATTTGTAATAATATCTTTGCCAACGTCGACCTGAGCGGCCTCAACGCCGCCGGTGGCGAATCCTGCGGCATGGACGCCGTCGGCGTATACGGCGGGAAACCCCACTAGTACATAGCCGATGAACAAGAAGAGGACCACAATGCTGCTGCTGCTGCTGCTGCTGCTGCGGCGGAGACCGATGCACACAATCCGGCGGAACAAAAGACTACGGCTGCTGCAGAGCAGAAGACCAACGAGGAGGTGGGGCTCTAGCGCCTTAAAGAATTTGATGATGACGCTGATCGATGAGGCGACGACCCGGTCATCGATCCGGAACCTGAACCTAATAATGAGCAGGCTAAACCTGACCTGATGACGCCGGCCGGAGTGGGTCGATGTTAGTCAGGAATAATCAAAACTTGTCCGAATTAAAGGTGAGACCGGTTGATTATTTCCTACTTTAGGTATCCTATATAACCACTCCCTCCGTTTCAAAATATAAGATGTTTTAGCTTTGTAAAGCAAATTTATTTAGACTACTTTTAGTATATAGGTTCGTTCATATTTAAAGTGAATCTACACACTAAAACAAGTCTAGATACATTTTCTTCATAAACCTAAAACATCTTATATTTTAAAATAGAGGGAGTACACACGAATCTCTCAATTAGTTTTCTGTCTACCTTAGTTAAGTCGGTTGTTCCGTTGTGGCGCGCAGGCGTCTTCAAGCGGAACTTGTGCAGACAGACCACACTGACGAACACCTTCGTGAGGGCAAGGTAGCCGTTGGCCTGCATCGCCTTGCTGTTGGCGAGGGCCCGCGCGGTTCGTCTGGTGGTCCGGTATGTGCATTATACGACCATGATTGAAACCATCCGCTCAACTAATTTGTATGTTGTCGAGGCAGCATCCCCGAGCCAGCTAGCCCCGTCGGCGTAGCCTTAGATCCCCGTCGGCATAGGCTATACGCGTCGCCGTACCAGCCCGTAGGCGTACACATCCCCGTCGGCGTATACGCGTCACCGTACCAGCCCATAGACGTATGCGTTCACCCAGTCAGCGTACACAACCCCGTCAGCGTAGCCCCTAGCCCGACGGCTAAACGGAGTCGTCGGTGTACGGACGGTCGGTATAGGCCCTGTGGGTCCCACTTAGCGGAGCTAACGGGCCGTTAGCTCCGGAAGCTATACACCCATTGCCGTCGGTCTAAACTGCATGTTAGACTGTGTATAGCTTCTTGTGTACGTATATTGTACCAATTGTAACACACCCATTATATATATATATATGATAGGCCACCCCTTTGAGGGTTGAGTCGGTTCCCCCAATTCTGTTGTTTGACATGGTATCAGACTTGGTTACGTCCTACGCTTCCGCCGCCTCCACCAAACCCTAGCCGCACCGCCGCACCCGCCGCCGTCGCCGACCGCATCACCGATCGACGCCGCCGCCGCCATGACGAGCGCCGCCACCTCCGGCTCCACCAACGCGGGCTACCTGCCCGCCTCCCTCGCCTCACTCCTCTCTCGCCCCATCAACGCCGCCGCCATCCGGCCGCCCCCGATCGGGACGAGGAGCGTCGGCTCCTTCTTCTCCAACCATCCCCCGGCCTCTTCGTCGCCGGGGCACTCGCTGAAAAAGGTCCACACGTCTAGCGCCTCCTCGCCCGCCTCCATGGTCGCCACCGTCTCTCCGCTCGACTTCGCGCCCGCGGCCTACTCGGCGGCCTGGACCGTCAGGCCCTCTGTGTCGGATCTCGCGCCGATGCACCCTGCTCTCACGGCGTCCGCGCCTCCTGCAGGGTCTCACCCCGCGCCGCACGTGGGTTCTCCCCTGCCACCAATGACCGCACCGCCCGTCTCTGCCCCTGCATACGTACGCGCCTCCGGCAGTCTTCTCGACAGGCTCGCTGCCTCTGCCGTTTCACTTCGGCAACCTCATCACCGTCAAGCTATCGCCGGATAACTACATCTTCTGGCACGCGCAGGTCCTTCCGCTCCTTGGGAGTCACTACCTGCTCGGCTACGTCAACGACACTCTTCCTCTCCCCCCCCACCCGCGCTGGTGGACAGCGTGAATGACCCGGTTTATAATCTGGCGCACCGTGTGTGGACAGGGCAGGACCAGGCGAACCTCTCCTCCATACAGGGGTCGCTCACCCCGGCTGTTGTCGGGCTTATCGTCTTTGCCAAGACGTCTCATGAGGCATGGACAATCCTTGAGCGCTCATTCGCATCGCAGTCGCAGGCCCGTGCCAATGCTCTCCGTCGTCAGCTAGGCGAGTGTGAGAAGCTCGACACCACTGCCACGGAGTTCTACAACAAGGTCAAGGCCCTCGCTGACACGTTGGCGTCCATTGGACAGCCACTCATCGACTCCGAGTTCAACTCCTTCATCGTCAATGGCCTCGACGAGGAGTACGATGGCTTGGTCGAGAACATCAATGAGCGGGGAAACTCGACGCCCATGATGGCACACGAGGTCTACTCCCGCCTTCTTCTCATCGAGCAGTGCGTCAAGGCGCGCCATGCCAACCGCAGTCGTGGAGGGGGCTCCTCCCCGACTGCTGTCTACAGGGGTAGCCGGCCCTCCTCGGGTGCCCCGTCATCCGGCTCGGGCAAGCCCATCTCCGACCGGCCCCCTTCGATGTTTTCTTCCAGTGGGGGTCGACGCTGCCAGCTGTGTGGTATTGAGGGGCACTGGGCCTCCAAGTGCCACCACCGCTTCTAGAAAAGTTTCCTCGATCTCGGTAATGACGGCAAGGATGCGCGTAATAATGCGCGCCAAGCGGCTATGGCCGGTCGTCTGGCGCCGCCTCCGAAGCCCCAGGCGAACCTTGGACAAACTCAGCCCTACTCCGTTGACCCATATTGGTACATGGACTCGGGGGCAACGGAGCACATGACAAACGAGATGGGGAAGGTCCACACCCATGAGCCATATCACGGGTCTGACAAGGTCTACACCGCCAACGGAGCAGGTATGCACATCTCCCATATTGGTCAAGCATCTCTTCTCACTATTCATGCCAATAGGAGTCTCCAACTTCGTAATATTCTTCGAGTACCATCTATGACGCGTAATCTTCTTTCAATTCCTAGACTCACCCATGAAATAATGTGTTTTGTGAATTTCACCCGTTTGATCTTTTTATTAAGGATCGGGACACGAGGGACGTGCTCGTTAGTGGGCATCTGTGGCAGGGCCTCTATCGTCTGGAGCATCCTGGAGTCTCTCGCGTTTTCAGTGGAGTTCGCATTTCGTCGTCAAAGTGGCATGTTCGCCTTGGTCATCCTGCCACTCCTATCGTTCGTCATGTTTTGCGTTGTCATGAGCTTCCTATCATGCCTAGTAATAAAGATGTGGCGGTGTGTGATGCTTGTCAGCAGGAGAAGAGTCAGCAACTTCCTTTTTCGGAGTCTACTCGTGAGGTGACACATCCTCTAGAACTTGTGTTTTCCGATGTCTGGGACCCTGCCCAAACCTCTGTTGGTGGTCATAATTATTATATCAGTTTCGTTGATGCTTAGAGTCGCTTTACCTGGCTTTATCTTATTAAGCGTAAATCTGATGTGTTTGATATTTTTGTTCAGTTTCAGAAACATGTTGAATGCCTTCTCAAGCATAAAATTGTCCATGTTCAATCGAATTGGGGTGGTGAATATTGCAACCTCAACTCCTTTTTCCAGTCGCTTGGGATCGCTCACCGTTTAGCATGTCCATATATACATCAGCAGAATGGCTCCGTAGAACGTAAGCATCATCATATCGTTGAAACTGGTCTTACTCTTTTAGCCCATGCATCGGTTCCGTTTCGGATTTGGTGTGATGCCTTTACGACTGCATGTTTTCTCATCAATAGTACTCCCACACGTGTTCTAGACATGAAGACTCCTATTGAACTCCTTCTTAATGAATAACCTGATTATACCTTTTTTAAAGTGTTTGGGTGCGCTTGCTCGCCGCATCTTCGCCCATACAGTAAACGCAAGCTGGAATTTCGGTCCAAAAAGTGTTTCTTTCTTGGCTATAGTTCCCTTCATAAAGGCTACAAATGTCTTCATGTTCCCACTAATCGTGTCTATATATCTCGGGATGTCGTGTTTGATGAGCATGTTTTTCCCTTTACCAAACTCCCTGTGTCTACCGATGAACCTCCATACATGCATTCATCCTCCATTGCCTCTGACAAATTTGATGATGTTGCATACTCTCGTGTATTGTTGCCTAACCATGGTGCGAGCCTTTGGGCCTTGAGGCTCGTTTGGAAATTTTGGAGACACCGACACCTCCATCACCGGCATCATCCGACGCGCACGTCGATCCGCCAGTGCTCCTGCATGGCCTTGGACATCATGCCCATGTATGCACGGCCGATGCTCCTGGGACGTCGCGCCCGGCCTCGCCCCCTGCCACTGGGCCGGCCTCGCCCCCTGACGCTGGGCTGGCCTCGCCGAGTCTTCGGCCTTCCACGCCTGCCTCGCCTATGTCGCCTTCGCCTCGGCTGTCTCCCTCGCTGAGCAGCCTAGCCCCTGCGACTCCCTTGGCGGGATACGGCTTGGTTTCCTCGACGTCCAGCGCATCACCGGCCTTCCCGATGCCCATCACATCGCCTTGCAGCGTGTCGCCCGGTCCCTCGATGACTAGCCACTGATGTCACCATCGCCCAGCCCTTCGCCGACTGGGCCCTCTTCGTCACCGTCACCCAGCCCCTCGTCGGTTGCACCCTCAACCTCTACGGCTCCTGTACTGCGCCCCCATACGCGCAGTTGCAGTGGCATTCATCGCCCCAAGGAGCGCACTAACGACACAGTTGCCTGGCATGCTGTGTGTATGACTGCTGCCATTGCGGATCCATCCTCCGAGTCTCGCACATACCAGGCTGCTATGAGTACTCCTCATTGGAGAGAGGCTATGGAACAGGAATATCACGCTCTTATTCGCAATGAGACGTGGACTCTTGTTCCTCCACCACCGCGAGTTAATGTGATTGATTCTAAATGGGTATTCAAAGTGAAGAAGCATTCTGATGGGTCTATTGAGCGCTACAAAGCGCGTCTTGTTGCTAGAGGATTTTGGCAACGTTGTGGTCTTGACGGTGAAGACACCTTCAGTCCAGTGGTCAAGCCTACTACCATCAGGCTTCTTCTATCTATTGCCGTCACTCGAGGTTGGTCTCTTCGTCAGCTTGATGTGCAGAATGCCTTCCTTCATGGTGTGTTGGAGGAGGAAGTTTATATGCGACAGCCGCCTAGGTTGTCTGATCCCGATCGTCCTAATCATATATGTCGTCTTACCAAAGCACTATATGGCTTGATGCAAGCTCCTCGTGCCTGGCATGCCCGTCTTGCTACAGCTCTTCGTGCTCATGGTTTTGCATCGTCCACTACTGATTCATCGTTGTTTCTTCTATAGAAGCCTGAGGTCACTATGTACTTGTTAGTCTATGTGGATGATATTATTTTGGCCAGCTCCTCTCAGTCAGCTGCCGATGCTCTTGTTCGCTCTCTTGGTACTGATTTTGCTGTCAAGGATCTTGGGAAGCTCCATTACTTTCTTGTTGTGGAGGTTGCTTCTCATGCTGGTGGACTTGTTCTGACGCAAAAGAAGTATTCATTGGAGTTGTTGCAGCAGGTCGGGATGCTTAAGTGCAAGACGACTACTACTCCTATGTCTACGACTGACAAGATCACTGCTGTTGATGGTGAGCTTCTGTCTTCTGCTGATGCGACGGAGTATAGAAGTATTGTTGGTGGTCTCCAGTATTTGACGATCATGAGACCAGATATATCCTATGCTGTCAACAGAGTTTGTCAGTATCTCCAGACGCCTCGCGACACTCATGGTCAGTTGTTAAGCATATCTTATGCTATGTCCGTCTGACAGTGCCTCATGGGCTGCATATACGGCCGAACCCCTCTGGGGTCCTCTCGGCGTATTCTGATGCGGACTGGGCTGGCAGTCCGGATGACAGGCGATCCACGGGGGGCTATGCTGTGTTCTTTGGCTCTAATTTGATCGCCTGGAGTGCTCGGAAACAAGCTACTGGCTCACGTTGCAGTACTGAAGCCGAGTATAAGGCTGTGGCTAATGCTACTGCAGAGATTATTTGGGTACAATCTTTGCTTCAGGAGTTGAGTATATCTCAACCGCAGCCTCCTATCCTTTGGTGTGATAACATCGGTGCTACATACCTTTCTGCAAATCCGGTATTCCATGCCCGAACGAAACACATCGAAATGGACTATCCTTTTATGCGGGAACGTGTGTCACAGAAGCAACTATAGATCAGGTTCATCTCCTCTAAGGATCAACTTGCAGACATCTTCACCAAGCCATTGTCTCTACCACAGTTTGAGACTTGTAGGCGCAATCTTACCCTTCTAGATTCTTTATCAAGTGGCTAAGATTGAGGGAGGGTGTTAGACTGTGTATAGCTTCTGTAATTGTGTGTATTGTACCAATTGTAACACACCCATTATATATATATATATGTGATAGGCCACCCCTTTGAGGGTTGAGCCGGTTCCCTCAATTCTGTTGTTTGACAATGCCACGTACCGCCCCTTGGTTGGACTAGCTTCGTGTGGTTGTGGTCCTCCTGCTTATGCGGTTTTCCCCCTTATTTACCTCATAAAATGGCAATGTTCGGTTTTTTTTGGTCTGCAGGTTTTCAATATATCTGGATCAATGATATTCTAACTATACGGAATGGAGAAATGCCCTGCCCATGGTCCGCATTGTGTGGTGAATGATTAGGCAAACATCGGCGTGGCGTGGGGTTCTCATCCTGCTGCAATTCCGTGGTCTCTTTGCACCTGTTGAATGAACGTATTTCTATCATCACGGAATTACATATGGCTGCGGACCACAAGGCCAGCGGGGCGGACGTCGAGGATCCCTCTGTTTACGACGACCACCACGCCATCTGGAACCTGAACCGTATGGCCAGGCTCGATCTGATGCCGCCGGAATGGATCGAGGAGAAGAAGAAGAATCACTACCAACACGTCGCCCTCCTCCATAGGATGTACGAACGACCAGGCGGATGACGACGGCGAGGCCGCCGACGAGGTCACCATGGCCAAGTAGTTGGACGAAATTTGTAATAATATCTTTGCCAACGTCGACCTGAGCGGCCTCAACGCCGCCGGTGGCGAATCCTGCGGCATGGACGCCGTCGGCGTATACGGCGGGAAACCCCACTAGTACATAGCCGATGAACAAGAAGAGGACCACAATGCTGCTGCTGCTACGGCGATGGAGGCCCATGCATGCGCATAATGACACCATCACATATGTTAGAAATAAGCCATGTCGTACGACGTCGACGACTAGCGTGTATGCGCGTCTAGGTTGTACGTGGCCGTGGAAGGTGTGTGCGTGCGTGTGTGTGTGTGCGTTGTGTCAGTCCGTAGCTTGCCACGTCGTAGCGTGGAGGATCTGTGTGCAGTAGGGATGCCGTTGGGTTCCGTTGGATGTTGGAGTCATTGATAATCTTGTCAGGCTACTGTTAGTCTGAACGTTAGGTTCAGTTTAGTCTTTATCTGCTGTAATAAAGCCGATGCCTGAGTCTGTTGAGCATCGTGTATCGTAGCCAGGATCAGCACGCCGCTATGGACGGATCATGGGATGGCATGGTCGACTCGGTCATAGCGGCTATAGTGGCACGTTTCAGAGGGTCGTGGGATGGCGCGGCTATAACTCTGAGCGATCCGCTTTTCTCATTCGTTTTCATCGATATAAGAGAAATAAATAGAAACAGAAAAGCTGCATTGCAGTACGCAGCACAAAACCTGTGTCTCTCTCTCGTTTTGATTTCTAACCAATCTACATCGAGTGTGTGAGAGGATCTGCAACGACAAGTGGTATCAGAGCCATGTCGAGGACGCCACCGACGGCAGGTGAGAAGGCTAAGGAGAAGGTGGTCGAGAGGAGCGGCTCGGAACCGCCGGTGAACGCAAGGCGCCGTCCCTCCCACTCTCTTGCCAGGCGGCGAGGTCGCATCCCATCTCGACGCGACGGTGGTGAGATCGTCGTGAGGGAGCGCGTGTTTTGGGAGAACACGGGCTCGATGCAATTCCCCACTCTCACCCGCACAAATTATGCGGAGTGGGCGATGGTCATGCGCGTGCAGATCCAGGATGCACGGCTGTGGGATGTCATCGAGTTCGGGGCAGAGGATGATCAAGACGATCGTGCTGCTCTGGTTGCCTTGCTGCGAGCCGTACCACCTGAGCTCGTGCGCACTCTAGGCATGAAGGACAGCGCCAATATGGCATGGGAAACCCTCAAAGCGATGAGGCTTGGGTGCGAGCGCATCCGGGAGGCAAAGGCACAAACATGGCGTCGCAATTTTGAGGAACTACAGTTTCGCGCTGGTGAGTCAATAGAGGATTTTGCGATTCGCCTGACCTGCATTATCAGTGATCTAGAGCTGCTCGGCGACCCGTACGATGAGTACAAGGCCGTCCTCAAATTTCTCCGCGTGGTGCCGAATCGCCCGATGGTGATGGCGATCGAGCAGGCAGTCAATCTGCACGAGCTCACCATCGAGGATCTGACTGGCCGCCTCCTGACGGCGGAGGAAGGCTACGATCTTGACGAGGCCGCGGATGGCGTCAAGAAGCTTCTCCTCACAGAAGAGGAGTGGGTTGCGCGGGCGCGACAGCGCGCCCCTGGGTCGTCTTCAGGCGGGGACAGAGCAGGCAAGCCGGCACCCAAGCCGGTGAGCACCGCGACCGGCGCGGGCAAACGTCGCAAGGGCACCTGCCGCTACTGCGGCAAGGAGGGCCACTGGGCCAAGGAGTGCAGGAAGGCCAAGAGAGATCGCAAACGATGCGGTGAGAAGGCGTACCTTGCACAAGGCGAGGAAGAGAGGCACCCGGACTCCTTCTCGCGCAGGTGTGCTGTAACTACCTCGGTGAATTACGCTCTTAGTTACAAGCCTGGATGTCCGGAAATGGTTAAAATAGTACGATGGGGCCCAAATGCCACTCACAGGTAGACCTTTCGGCCGTCCTAACCATTTCCAACATCGGGACGAGAACGAGCGGCGTAATCGGCAGGCGAAGGGATCAACTACATACACAAATGAGTATGTATGCAAGCCACCATACAACAGTCCTCAGAGCCATTCCATCTAAAAGAAATAGAAATATTGCAACGCCATACGGCATGATCCAAATATCCTAGATAGATATAATAGTTTAGGATATCTCCTCATACATCAAACATCAGAGTATCAGGCGGAAGCGGAAAACAAGATCCGAGTACGGATAAGAAGCAAATTGGCATAAGATGCCCCATAAATAAACACATCCCGCCCACAGATCACACGGATCCCCGTTCCCGGAATCTCTACTCCGAATGATCGTTGCCAACATCGTACGTCTCCTCCACCCAGTATCCATCTTGCGAGTTTACCTGTTCATCTGAATCAAACAATTTATCGTGTGAGACCCTAGGGGTACTCAGCAAGTCTTTATGCCTCTAAAGGGGACACAACCTGGGGTGACGCAATTGAAGCAAAAGATAATACCTAACAATTCTATAGATACTCGCTAACCATCCGCCTAACCAAAGATAGACGGATGTCCGTGAATTAATAACAACAGTTATAACGGTAAAATTAACAGATCCATCCTCCTCCTCGCTTACCCATGAGGAAGCGGACGAACAGCCCCCATCCGTTGGCAGTTTTATTGTCCATTCCATGAGTGTTGCACTATTTACTAGTCAGGTACTTAGTCATATTAAAAGAGGTACTTTAGTTATACTTGTCTATGATCGAGAAACTGTGCTCCAAGTCGTCCATAACCATGACACGGCCAGAAAGTTTTACCCTGCAGGGGTGCATAAATAGCAACACACACTCGGTCAACCTCGGAAAAACCAAATCAAAACCCAACGAGGCATTCACGACAAAGCGATCACAGGATTCAGAAATATTTCAGGGGGCCACCCCATTAAGCTACCCGCAACGAAGTTGGCCGACTCCGAGACAGACTCAAGGTTTGCGTCAATGGCTGTAAACGACTGGGAACCCGAAAGTGTGACTGGGCTTGTCGATACCGCGAAAACACTCCGCTTACCTAAACAGTACAGGTGCTCCTCGCACAATCTTAAATAAAGCAGTAAAGCATGGCATAAGTACAGGATAGTAATAAAGCCCCAAACTACTTTGTGGCCCCAAGAAATAAGAATGAATCAAGCTCTGGCTCAGGAGGGTTCATAAGCCTCCCGGATGTGGATAGCGCGAATATTCAAGGAACAGGAATCAAGTACTCGGGGTCCTACGGGACACAAGTGAGCAGGAAAACCAAATAGCAGATATTGCTCACCGGTGCCACTTTCATTAGTTATCCCATTACTACTCAGGTTAAGTTGTTTAGGTACCTCGTTATCCATCAGACACTCACATACCCTACACATGCTGTTCTATAACTCGCATGGCTCAAACAACTCCTATAGTAATGGCTCATGGGATGGAGGAACAAGCTTCGGTGGGGTTTAAAAGTAAGGCTATGCAGTACTTGGGATTCAGTTTAATGCAATCGCGACTCAATGATGCAAGAATAAGATAGAGGCAATAGGTACTATATGTATGCAAGCATGTGGTAGTGCTTGCCTGGCAGCTCGATTGAGCGAGAGAAGGATCTGGGTAGTGCTCCTGGGTTTCTTGATATATTCCCTGCTCAGCGTCTATTCGAAGAAGAACCAAACAAACAAGGGCCAACATAAATAGAGTGCACAAGCATATGAATAAATTGCGACAAGCAAACAATCATGCCATGATGAATGATGCACAATTTGCATGGCAATTAAGTAGCATGGCATGGGTGAGGTGTGGAGTACAAAAATAAATCATTTTATGGTGTTTTAATCATATTTTATACTCGAATAAGTTGCTGTATACTTTATATTTATGTGATGCATGCTGCAATTCAGAACATGGAATGCATAAACAGAAAGGTCTCGTCGAGCTGATCATTTTAGACATATTATTTGTTAAATTTGGAGTTATAAAACAAAAGTTATTAATTAATTAATGCAAAGGGCATTTTATTGTAATTTTGATCAACTCAAAAATTAAAGTGTTCAAAATATATTTTGAAGGGCATATTTGAATTCCTCACATTTTTCTGATTTCAAAACATATATTACATGTATTATTTGGAATAATATTTGAAAAGTTATTTGAAAACAGATTTAAATTTGAATTTAAAAACCAATTTGAATAGTTTGAATTAAAACAGAAATACAGAAATTCTTTTGTCACCCAGTCTAGACCTAGCCACAGACAGTGACAAGTGGGGCCAGGCGATAGGCGTCTCAGAAAAGCTTTTACCACCATGGCGCTTCCCACCATCGCGATCGACGGTGGAGCCACGAACCTCAGGTACACGCCAAGGCGCCGTGGACGTGCACGGGAGAGCCCGAGCGGGTTAAGGCTAAGGTTCTACGGGGGGCTCTTTGTAAAAGGGCCAGGGAGGCTGACTGGTGGGCTCTGCGTACCGCGGATTGAGCGAGAGAAAAACGGAGGGGCTATCTGCAAAAAGGACCGCGTACTGTGGATCTTCTCCGCGATCGACCGATCGGTGCGCGACCGACGCAGGCGCGGCGCGGGGAATCGAACCCAGGACCTGGCGTGCGCGCGCGGAGGCGGCAGCCACTGCGGTAGGGAGGGGTAGTCGTTAGGGAGGTAGGCGTGGCCTAGGTGAGGTGCTACGCGGCGCGCGAGCGTGCAGACGCCAGCGCACACCGGCGCGCAGAGGCCGTTCGACGAAAAGTCCGGCGAGGCTAGGGCGGTACGGTGAGGCAGAGCGTGTCCAGGAGGTAGAGGAGCTCACCGCGAGTTTGCTGGCGGTGTCGGTTCGGGCAGAGGAGCGGGCGATCGGCGACGAGGCAGACGCCGGTGGAGCTAGGGTTTCGGGGTCGGCGTCGCGGCGTGCAGCGGTGAACAGGCCTCCTCCTCCTCGCTGGCGGGTACGGGGCGACGCAGAGGGACCTCCTCGGTCTCTTCGGTCACCTCCACGACGTGCACACCGGCTAGATCAACAGGCGACAAGGTCAAGCGGTGGGCGAGAGAGAGGGTGGGCGTCGGAGAGGGAAGGAGAGGAGATGGGGGACTGGGGTGGATCTGGGCGAGGCAGAGAGGTTGTGGGGCGGAGGGTAAAGCGAGGGAGAGGGAGGAGGTGCCGTGCGGGAGTGGGTAGGGAAAAAGGTGGCTCGGGTGCCACCTTTCCTTCTCCTCCTCACGTGCTCGAGCTGGAGCTCGGTCTGGGGCTGGTCCAGGACAGGGCAGGGCAGGTAGGCTCGGGAAGAGGGGAGGTAGGGCAGGCTCGGGTGGGGCACGCAAGGCAGAGAGAAGGGAAAGAGAGAGGAGAAGGGAGGCTCGGGCTAGGATAGGTAGCCTCGGGTTAGGGTTTTTGTTAGGGTTGGGGGTAGGTAGCTGGGGTGGTTAGGGCTGCCAGGTGGGTCCAGCAAGGTAGGGAGAGGGAGAGAGGCCGAGAGAGAAGGAGGGAGCTAGGGAGGCTCGGTTTAGGGTTTAGGAGAGAGGGGGGTATGGTGATAGATGGTGGTAGAGGTGTAGGTGATTAGGGTTAGGATCTTAGATAGAGGGTTTAGAGAGAGGGGGGTATGGTGATAGATGGTGGTAGAGGTGTAGGTGATTAGGGTTAGGATCTTAGATAGAGGGTTTAGAGAGAGGGGGGTTTAGATGAGGGTGTTGGCTATAAACACACTTGATCATGCAAGGGCATAACCAAGGAAAAGAAGAAAGAGACACAAGGCAAGGAAAAACAACAAGGTGGAAAGGTTGAGAGAGAAGAGGAGAGATCCAAAAGAGATGTACACCACTCAACAATTCAAATAAAAACCAAAAGACTAGAATGTGGTGGTGTTTGCATGGCCCATGCAAAATATTTAATGCCATGTTTATTCTTGTGAGAACAATAATATTAACATGGCATTATTCTTATGCATTCCCAAAATTGGAATAAAAGCCAAGCAAAAAGAATTAAAAGGGTTCCCCATGTGGAGTAGATGGAGAAGACCATATTTGAATAGAAATGGGACTTGCTAGTGTGTATGTGCCACTAGGTATTTAGTAAGCCCAAAAATATCCCAACATGATAATAACCCCAAAACAACCCATATGGAAGCAAGGAAAAGGTTCCACTCACAAGGCATGCAAAGGTGGCCATGTGGCTTTCATAAACCAATAATGTGGAAACAATATGGTGCATATATGAGAGCATGTGGAGATAGAATTGGATCCATTCCAACCCACATGAGCTAGAGGTAAAACCAAATAAATTGCAATGCTCATATATGGTGGAATGGTGGAATGATGGGGTGATGACAAGAAAGGTGGTGGAGTTAATAAAAGATATGCCCCCAACTCAACTTGGGCATTTAAACAATATATCAAGAACCAAATACAATATCAAGAGGCAAATACAATTTACAATGCATACGAGAGAAGAACCAACACAAAAGGGTTTTATATGATGCTCAAATGCAAGGTGGCATGATGACATGAGCATGATATATTTATGATGCAACAATTATATATATGAAGTAGCCATTATATTACTAGACCAAGTAGCATTACAATTGTTAGACAATTGGGATGCTACAACTCTCCACTAAACAGAATCTCTTGAGATTCTAGGAAGAAGAAGAAGACTCCAAGAGGGTAGGATACTTGGCACGGAGTTCATCTTCACGTTCCCAAGTGGCTTCATCAACGGAATGGTGCGACCACTGCACCTTGCAAAACTTGATGGACTTGTTGCGAGTCCTTCTTTCTGCGACTTCAAGGATTTTTGTGGGGTGTTCTTGATAAGACAGGTCTTCTTGGAGATTGATAAGCTCATGATCCACGGTCCTCCCGGGATCCTTGAAGCACTTCTTGAGTTGAGAGATGTGGAAAACATCATGGACCTTGAGTTTTTCCGGGAGCTCGAGAGCATAAGCAACTTCTCCTCTTCTTCCAGGAATTTTGAAAGGACCGATGTATCTAGGAGCCAGCTTTCCTTTGATACCAAAACGGTGTGTGCCTCTCATGGGAGTGACACGAAGGTAAACGAGATCACCAGGGACATACTCCATGTCCGTGTGCTTTCTGTCATAATTGCTCTTCTGGTGACTTTGAGCAATCTTCAGATTTTCAAGAATGATATGAACTTTCTCCTCCGCTTGAGTCACAATGTCAGGGCCAAACAATACTCTTTCTCCTGCACCCGACCAACCAATCGGAGTTCTGCATTTGCGACCATAGAGAGCCTCAAATGGTGCCATCTTTAGACTTTTCTGGAAGCTATTGTTGTAAGAGAATTCAGCATAAGGGAGACATTCTTCCCACTTCATGCCAAAAGAGATGACGCAAGCACGGAGCATATCCTCCAGAATCTGATTGATCCTTTCAACTTGCCCTTGCGACTGAGGGTGGTAAGCTATGCTGAAGTTCAATTTTGTTCCCAAAGCATTTTGGAAACTTTCCCAGAACTTGGAAGTGAAGATGCTTCCACGGTCTGAACTGATCTCGAGTGGAACCCCATACAGAGAGACAATTCTGTTGATATAGAGCTCAGCCAACTGAATTGCAGAAATTGTTTCCTTGACGGGAAAGAAGTGAGCCACTTTAGAAAGCCTGTCAATGACAACAAAGATTGCATTGTTGCCCTTCTGCGACCTTGGAAAACCAGTGATGAAGTCCATCTCTACTTTCTCCCATTTCCATTCCGGGGGTTTCAATGGCTGTAGAAGACCGGAAGGTTTCTGATGGACAGCTTTCACTCTGCGGCAGACATCACACTCCGAGACATACTTGGCACAATATCTTTTCAAACCCGGCCACCAATATTGTGTTTTCAAGTCCATGTACATCTTTGTGCTTGTGGTGGATAGAAAGAACAGAATCATGCGCCTCCTTGAGAACTTGCTCTCTCAAACCCGGGTAGTTCGGAACAAACATCCGGTGTTCAAAGAAAAGCGTGCCTTGGTCATCGACGTGGAAGGACTCATACTTCGGAAGCTGAAGGTTGGAGATGACCTTTTTGGTGTACGGATCACCAAGCTGAAAGGAGCGAACCTTTTCCTCCAAGAGAGGGGTTGCCAGGAGGTTCAGAAGATACCCTTGATCCACAATTTCAAGGTTGAGCTTGCGGAATTCCTCGCACAAGAGAGGTTGTTGTTCTTCCAGCATGAGGTTGCTGACATAAGCTTTGCGGCTGAGAGCATCGGCCATGACATTAGCTTTGCCCGGAGTGTAGTTGATGGTCAGATCGAAATCATTGATTGCTTCAATCCACCTCTTCTGACGAAGGTTGAGATCAGGCTGAGTGAAGATATACTTCAAGCTCTTGTGATCAGAAAAGATTTCACAACAGTTGCCAAGCAAGTAATGCCTCCATACTTTCAAAGCAAAGACAACTGCTGCGAGTTCGAGGTCATGTGTAGGATAGTTGATCTCATGCGTCTTCAACTGTCGAGAGGCATAAACAACAACTTGTTTTTCTTGCATAAGGACCGCACCCAATCCTTGCAAAGATGCGTCGCAGAATATCTGGAAAGGCTTGGATGTATCCGGAGGAACCAAGACTGGTGTGGAAGTGAGCTTCTCTTTGAGTGTCTCAAAGCTTGCTTGACATGCAGGAGTCCAAAGGTATTTCTTGCCTTTCTTGAGGAGATCGGTAAGAGGCTTCGCTATCTTCGAAAAGTTCTGAACGAAGCGACGGCAATAACTAGCCAAACCAAGGAAACTCCGGACTTCTTTGACATTAACAGGAGGAAGCCATTCAACAATCGTCTTTACAGTTTCCGGGTTGACGGCAATGCCCTTGGCAGAGATGACGTGTCCAAGATAGGTGACTTGAGGCAGCCAAAACTCACACTTGGAGAACTTTGCATACAAGCGGTTCTCACGAAGCTTGTTTAGGACACACCGAAGGTGTTCTTCATGTTCTTCCTTTGACTTAGAATAGACTAGGATGTCATCCAGATAGACCACAACGAACATATCAAGATACTCCATGAAAACCGAGTTCATAAGCCTCGAGAAGGTGGCAGGTGCGTTGGTGAGACCGAAAGACATGACCGTGTACTCATACAAGCCATAGCGGGTGGTGAAAGCTGTTTTAGGAACATCTTCCTTGCGAATCTTGATTTGATGATAACCACTTCTCAAGTCAAGCTTAGAGAATACCACAGCTCCAGCTAGCTGATCGAAGAGATCATTAATCCGCGGAAGGGGATATTTATTCTTGATGGTTTTAGCATTGAGAGCCCGATAGTCAACACAAAGTCTATCCGTCCTGTCTCGCTTCTTCACAAAGAGGGTTGGGCTGCCCCAAGAAGAGGTACTGTGTTGAATGAAGCCCAACTTCTCTTGTTCATCAAGCTGACGTTTGAGTTCAGCCAACTCAGCAGGACCCATTTTATAAGGCCGCTTGGAGATAGGAGCCGTTCCAGGTTCAAGCTCAATTACAAACTCAACCTCACGATCTGGAGGCATACCTGGCAACTCTTCAGGAAAGACATCTGGGAACTCACAGACCACCGGAACACTCTGAATAGCTTCCATAGCATCATCATTCAGAGCCGCCAAAGAGAAAAGCTGAATAGCAGGAGTCAGACTTGGAGAATAGACTATATGGCCTTCCAGAATTTTCAGAGAAACCGAGCGTTCAGCATAATCAATCACAGCTGCATTTGCTGTCAACCAATCCATGCCCAAGATGATATCAATGTCAGAATTGCCCAGAACAATTAAGGATGCCGAGAACGAAGAGCCACCAATCTCAATTTGATTGCCATGGCTGATTTTAGAAGCTGCCATTATTGCTCCAGGAGAAAGGACCATTAACCGCTTAAGGAGAGGATCCATAGCTAACTCATTCTCATTTGCAAACTTGTGAGAAACAAAAGAATGCGATGCACCAGAATCAAACAAAACTCGCGAGGACTGAGTTAACGGTAAGCATACCCATCACAACTCCAGGTGCATGCTCAGCTTGAGCGGCGTTGACACAGTTGGCACGAGCAACAGTAGACCCGGGCTTGGTGTTGATGTTGAGAGCCCGAGGTGGTGGTGCACGAACCATAGGAGAGCTTGTCGCAGGTCTTGGAGGTGGTGGAGGAAGAGGTTTGTTTTTCATCGGACAGTTCCATTATTGATGCCCAGTGTTTCCACAAGTGTAACAAGCACCAGGTGGACGTGGAGCAACGTAGCCAGGGACTCCGCCAGGCGCTCCAAGGTAGTTGTGGGTGTAGCCCCTGGGAGCAGCAGTGAGGAAGTTTGGTGGCCTTGCCGCGTAGCTTGAAGGTCTTGGTGGAGCCGGGAGCGACGGTGGGGTGTTAGGAACCCAGACCACGCTTAGAAGGAGTTTCCATAGTGAAGAGCTTGCTGCATCGGTTGTGTTTCTTTGACTCCTCAAACACTTGCCTACTTGCTTCTTCCTGCAGAGCTGTATGCTGAAGTTCGGAAAAGTCGCCGCCTTGCATGTGTGATTGCATATTTAATCGATGCATTGAGCCCTTGCGGAACCTCTTTGCTTCTTTTGTCATCGAGATCTCATCGCCACCATAACGAGAAAGGTTCATGAAGTTTGATGTAGGTATTGACATTGTCATTGCCACGCTTGAGGTTGAGAAACACTTCCTTCATCCTCTCCATGACAATTTCAGACATCGCTCTTGAAAGCTCCAGTGAACTGTCCCCAAGTAGGCTGAAACCAGGTCGGTTGCCTTGGTAATTCTCCCACCACAGAGCTGCATCTCCCTTCAGAAGGTGAGTGACACACTTTACCCATTCTTGCTCAGGAACATCAGCAGTCACCAGTAACCTTGACATCTCACGCAACCAATCATCAGCATCAAGTGGTTGATCGGACACATCAAATTGGCGTGGGTTGAACTTCAGAAAGCTTTTGATGTCTCCTCGCTTGGGAGGTGGAGGTAGCGGAACAAACTCATTCCTCCTAACACTTTCTTCAAAACGCTGCTGGTTCTGCTGCATTGCTCCCAAGGCATTGGCGATGCTTGACAACGCGGCCCCCAGTTCAGGTTGTATGTCCTCATCAGAACGGCGTGGTGGTGCCATCCTGTGATTGATATAAAACACAAGTCGATTATAATGGAGAATAATAATAATCCAAAATAGTACCAAGATGGAATTAACCAATATTAAAGGATACAATTTACTAAGATGATATTAAAATATCAACAAAGTTCAAAGCACCTAGAAGATATTAAGCATATTGCACACGACTGAAAAGGAGTGTGGTACACAACTATCAAAGAAAAAATTTCCGCAAATTTCGGCATTAAAATACCAATAGATGCGCAAAATCACTTAACGAATCAAGATTAGTGACTCTACCAATTCAATATGCAAGAGTGAATGATAAAAGTAGTGGTATGGTCGCGACTCCATCCCGCACTCAAATCATTACTCCGCACATGAATAAGTAGAACACATATCCCAACACCTTCTTCTCACGATGAACCTAAAGATTAGTAACTACGGAAACGAACACCCCAAACAAGATAACGTCGGATAACAAAGAGTAGGACAGATCGCGGCGGTATACAATGAATCAGATAGATCGCGTCGGTTTGCAAAAGCCTATCGGTATGGAATGTACCAACAGTTGATAACCAAAGGCAGATTAAAGATAACATGTTGGATGCAACAGATAGACAAGGAATTACACACACACACACAACCTATGGTACTACGGAACCCAGAACACGTGAATCCTAGTTTGAATTTTAAGAAGAGGATTGAAAACGTTACACTTCCTTACCAGAAAAGGGTGGGTGGGTGGGTAAGAAGAAAAGTGGAAGCAGTCCTACTCTCGCGTTTTGTTTTTCCCTAGTATACATAGCTACCAAAATATTTGCTAGACTGACAACGACCATTTGGCTGAGACCCTGAAGGACGGGATGGCTCTGATACCAATTATAACTACCTCGGTGAATTACGCTCTTAGTTACAACCCTGGATGTCCGGAAATGGTTAAAATAGTACGGTGGGGCCCAAATGCCACTCACAGGTAGACCTTTCGGCCGTCCTAACCATTTCCAACATCGGGACGAGAACGAGCGGCGTAATCGGCAAGCGAAGGGATCAACTACATACACAAATGAGTATGTATGCAAGCCACCATACAACAGTCCTCAGAGCCATTCCATCTAAAAGAAATAGAAATATTGCAACGCCATACGGCATGATCCAAATATCCTAGATAGATATAATAGTTTAGGATATCTCCTCATACATCAAACATCAGAGTATCAGGCGGAAGCGGAAAACAAGATCCGAATACGGATAAGAAGCAAATTGGCATAAGATGCCCCATAAATAAACACATCCCGCCCACAGATCACACGGATCCCCGTTCCCGGAATCTCTACTCCGAATGATCGTTGCCAACATCGTACGTCTCCTCCACCCAGTATCCATCTTGCGAGTTTACCTGTTCATCTGAATCAAACAATTTATCGTGTGAGACCCTAGGGGTACTCAGCAAGTCTTTATGCCTCTAAAGGGGACACAACCTGGGGTGACGCAATTGCAGCAAAAGATAATACCTAACAATTCTATAGATACTCGCTAACCATCCGCCTAACCAAATATAGACGGATGTCCGTGAATTAATAACAACAGTTATAACGGTAAAATTAACAGATCCATCCTCCTCCTCGCTTACCCACGAGGAAGCGGACGAACAACCCCCATCCGTTGGCAGTTTTATTGTCCATTCCATGAGTGTTGCACTATTTACTAGTCAGGTACTTAGTCATATTAAAAGAGGTACTTTAGTTATACTTGTCTATGATCGAGAAACTGTGCTCCAAGTCGTCCATAACCGCGGACACGGCTTTCAGAAAGTTTTACCTAGGGTGCACAAATAGCAACACACACTTCAACCTCGGAAAAACCAAATCAAAACCCAACGAGGCATTCACGACAAAGCGATCACAGGATTCAGAAATATTTCAGGGAGCCACCCCATTAAGCTACGCATAGCGAAGTTGGCGACTCGAGAGACTCAAGGTTTGCGTCAATGGCTGAAACGATCGGGAACCCGAAGTGTGACTGGCTTGTCGATACCGCTAAAAACACTCGCTTACCTAAATAAAGACAGTGCTCTCGCACAATCTTAAATAAAGCAAAGAAGCATGGCATAAGTACAGGATAGTAATAAAGCCCCAAACTACTTTGTGGCCCCAAGAAATAAGAATGAATCAAGCTCGCTCAGGAGGTTCATAAGCCTCCGGATGTGGATAATAGCGAATATTCAAGGAACAGGAATCAAGTACTCGGGGTCCTACGGGACACAAGTGAGCAGGAAAACCAAATAGCAGATATTGCTCACCGGTGCCACTTTCATTAGTTATCCCATTACTACTCAGGTTAAGTTGTTTAGGTACCTCGTTATCCATCAAACACTCACATACCCTACACATGTTGTTCTACAACTCGCATGGCTCAAACAACTCCTATAGTAATGGCTCATGGGATGGAGGAACAAGCTTCGGTGGGGTTTAAAAGTAAGGCTATGCAGTACTTGGGATTCAGTTTAATGCAATCGCGACTCAATGATGCAAGAATAAGATAGAGGCAATAGGTACTATATGTATGCAAGCATGTGGTAGTGCTTGCCTGGCAGCTCAGTTGAAGCGAGAGAAGGATCTGGGTAGTGCTCCTGGGTTTCTTGATATATCCCCTGCTCAGCGTCTATTCGAAGAAGAACCAAATAAACAAGGGCCAACATAAATAGAGTGCACAAGCATATGAATAAATTGCGACAAGCAAACAATCATGCCATGATGAATGATGCACAATTTGCATGGCAATTAAGTAGCATGGCATGGGTGAGGTGTGGAGTACAAAAATAAATCATTTTATGGTGTTTTAATCATATTTTATACTCGAATAAGTTGCTGTATACTTTATATTTATGTGATGCATGCTGCAATTCAGAACATGGAATGCATAAACAGAAAGGTCTCGTCGAGCTGATCATTTTAGACATATTATTTGTTAAATTTGGAGTTATAAAACAAAAGTTATTAATTAATTAATGCAAAGGGCATTTTATTGTAATTTTGATCAACTCAAAAATTAAAGTGTTCAAAATATATTTTGAAGGGCATATTTGAATTCCTCACATTTTTCTGATTTCAAAACATATATTACATGTATTATTTGGAATAATATTTGAAAAGTTATTTGAAAACAGATTTAAATTTGAATTTAAAAACCAATTTGAATAGTTTGAATTAAAACAGAAATACAGAAATTCTTTTGTCACCCAGTCTAGACCTAGCCACAGACAGTGACAAGTGGGGCCAGGCTGACTGGGCGATACCGTGTCCAGGAAAAGCTTTTACCACCGCGGCGCTTCCCAGCCACTGCGACTGACGGGTGGGGCCACGGCAACCTCAGGGCCACACGCGGGCGCGCCAGCGGGGACGTGCCACGTGGGGGAGCCCGGGAGCGCGGGTTAAGGCTAAGGTTCTACGGGGGGCTCTTTGTAAAAGGGCCAGGGAGGCTGACTGGTGGGCTCTGCGTACCGCGGATTGAGCGAGAGAAAAACGGAGGGGCTATCTGCAAAAAGGACCGCGTACTGTGGATCTTCTCCGCGATCGACCGATCGGTGCGCGACCGACGCAGGCGCGAGAATCAAACCAGGACTGGCGCGGCGCTGGAGGCGGCAGCCACGCGTAGGGAGGTAGTCGTTAGGGAGGTAGGCGTGGCCTAGGTGAGGTGCTACGCTGGCCTGAAGGCAGAGACGCCCAAGACACCGGCGCGTAGAGGCTGCTGAAAAAGTCCGGCGAGGCTAGGGCGGTACGGTGAGGCAGAGCGTGTCCAGGAGGTAGGGGAGCTCACCGCGAGTTTGCTGGCGGTGTCGGTTCGGGCAGAGGAGCGGGCGATCGGCGACGAGGCAGACGCCGGTGGAGCTAGGGTTTCGGGGTCGGCGTCGCGGCATGCAGCGGTGAACATGCCTCCTCCTCCTCGCTGGCGGGTACGGGGCGACGCAGAGGGATCTCCTCGGTCTCTTCGGTCACCTCCACGACGTGCACACCGGCTAGATCAACGGGGCGACGCTCAAGTGGCGGTGGCAGAGAGAGGGTGGGCATCGTGGAGAGGAAGGAGAGGAGATCCAGGGCCTGGGTGGATCTGGGCAGGCGAGAGGTTGTGGGGCGAGGGTAAAGCGAGCGAGAGGAGGAGGTGCCAAGGGAGTTGGTAGGGAAAAAGGTGGCTCGGGTGCCACCTTTCCTTCTCCTCCTCACGTGCTCGAGCTGGAGCTCGGTCTGGGGCTGGTCCAGGACAGGGCAGGGCAGGTAGGCTCGGGAAGAGGGGAGGTAGGGCAGGCTCGGGTGGGGCACGCAAGAGAGAAGGAAAGAGAGAGGAGAAGGGAGGCTCGGGATAGGTAGCCTCGGGTTAGGGTTTTGTTAGGGTTGGGGTAGGTAGCTGGGTGGTTAGGGCTGCCAGTGGGTCCAGCAAGGTAGGGAGAGGGATAGACGCACAGAGAGAAGGAGGGAGCTAGGGAGGCTCGGTTTAGGGTTTAGGAGAGAGGGGGGTATGGTGATAGATGGTGGTAGAGGTGTAGGTGATTAGGGTTAGGATCTTAGATAGAGGGTTTAGAGAGAGGGGGGTATGGTGATAGATGGTGGTAGAGGTGTAGGTGATTAGGGTTAGGATCTTAGATAGAGGGTTTAGAGAGAGGGGGGTTTAGATGAGGGTGTTGGCTATAAACACACTTGATCATGCAAGGGCATCACCAAGGAAAAGAAGAAAGAGACACAAGGCAAGGAAAAACAACAAGGTGGAAAGGTTGAGAGAGAAGAGGGAGAGATCCAAAAGAGATGTACACCACTCAACAATTCAAATAAAAACCAAAAGACTAGAATGTGGTGGTGTTTGCATGGCCCATGCAAAATATTTAATGCCATGTTTATTCTTGTGAGAACAATAATATTAACATGGCATTATTCTTATGCATTCCCAAAATTGGAATAAAAGCCAAGCAAAAAGAATTAAAAGGGTGCCCCATGTGGAGTAGATGGAGAAGACCATATTTGAATAGAAATGGGACTTGCTAGTGTGTATGTGCCACTAGGTATTTAGTAAGCCCAAAAATATCTCAACATGATAATAACCCCAAAACAACCCATATGGAAGCTAGGAAAAGGTTCCACTCACAAGGCATGCAAAGGTGGCCATGTGGCTTTCACAAACCAATAATGTGGAAACAATATGGTGCATATATGAGAGCATGTGGAGATAGAATTGGATCCATTCCAACCCACATGAGCTAGAGGTAAAACCAAATAAATTGCAATGCTCATATATGGTGGAATGGTGGAATGATGGGGTGATGACAAGAAAGGTGATGGAGTTAATAAAAGATATGCCCCCAACTCAACTTGGGCATTTAAACAATATATCAAGAACCAAATACAATATCAAGAGGCAAATACAATTTACAATGCATACGAGAGAAGAACCAACACAAAAGGGTTTTATATGATGCTCAAATGCAAGGTGGCATGATGACATGAGCATGATATATTTATGATGCAACAATTATATATATGAATTAGCCATTATATTACTAGACCAAGTAGCATTACAATTGTTAGACAATTGGGATGCTACATGTGCGCGCTCGGCGTGGCGCATGCTAACACGGGGGAAGCCGTGTTCCTGAACGAAGAGCGAGTCATCCCCATTCCCTCTGTCGATGGCCTGTGGTACCTTGAAACAGGTGCGTCAAGCCACATGACAGGGGAGCGCGCCATGTTCTCCACACTTGACGAAAGCATGCGCGGCAAGGTCCGCTTCGGCGACGGCTCCGTCGTCGAGATCTGCGGATGCGGGTCGGTGGTTTTCCAGTGCCTAACTGGGGATCATCGAGTTCTCGGGGACGTCTACTTCATCCCCGCACTCCGCAGCAACATCATCTCATTGGGGCAACTCGACGAGAACGGGTGCAAGATCACGATCTGCGACGGCGTGATGAGTATCCTGGATCGCCCGCGCAAGATCCTGGCGCGCGTTAACCGTACTCGCAACCGGCTCTACACAGTGCGCCTCCAGCTCGCCACTCTGGTGAGCCTCCTTGCCAAGCACGAAGATCAAGCGTGGCTGTGGCATGGGCGCTACAGGCACTTGCAGTACCGTGCATTGCAGGCCCTGGGGCGCAAGGAGATGGTGCATGGCATGCCGCTGATCGACCATGTAGAAGAGTTCTGCAGTGGGTGTGCCCTTGGCAAGCAGCACCGGACGCCATTACCTCAGGCCACGAGCTACCGAGCGAGTCGAGCGCTAGAACTGATGCATGGTGATCTGTGCGGACCAATCACGCCGCCGACCGCCGGCGGTAAGAAGTACTTTCTGCTGATCGTCGATGATTACTCACGTTACATGTGGCTTGAGGTACTAAGGTCCAAAGACGAGGCTCTGAGCTTCTTCAAGAAGGTGAAGGCACGAGCTGAGGCAGAACGCGAGTGCAAGCTCCTGGCATTCCGCTCGGACCGGGGCGGCGAGTTCAACTCGCTGGATTTCGCGGATTTCTGCGACGCGAGCGGCATCAAACACAACACCACCGCCCCGTACCCCCCCAGCAGAACGGAGTGGTGGAAAGGCGCAACCAGACCGTGGTTGAGATGGCTCGGTGCCTGCTTAAGTCCGTGGGCATGCCAAGGCCGTTCTGGGGCGAGGCGGTGAAGACTGCCGTGTACCTGCTGAATCGCGCGCCATCCAGAAGCTTGAAGGGCATCACGCCGTACCAGGCTTGGCACGGGCCTGCGCCGGCCGTGCACGACCTCGGGATTTTCAGGTGCACTGCACATGTCAAGCGCCCCAGGCCAGGCATTGCAAAACTCTCTGACAGATCAGTCCCTGGAGTGTTGTTGGGTATGAAGAAGGATCGAAAGCCTATCGAGTCTATGATCCCGAGGGAAAACGTCTCTACATCACGCGTGACGTGGCCTTAGAAGAAAACCGTGCCTGGGATTGGAGCGCCAGCAGCGGCGGCCAGATCACTGGCTCTCCGTCGTTAACCATGGACTACACCACGTGCGTGGAAGGAGAGAGCTCAGCAGCAGTCCCAGCCACACCCTCTGCCGCGACAGGAAATTCACCTACAACGTCTGCCGCGGCAGACTACTCTGCCGCAACTCCTGCCACAGCAGGAAACGCGTCTCCAACCACTGCCAGGGCAGGCACGGAAGGCCCCACTACTCCATCTCCAGAACAAGCACGGTTCACCACACCTCCCACTCATGACTCCAACCTGGACACGGACTCTGGTGGAGTACATAGCTATCGGAGGATTGAAGATGTCTACGACACCACTGTGCAGATGCAGGACTTGGAGGAAAACGGGTTGTGTTTGCTTACTGCAGAGGAACCCTCCAGCGTTGATGACGCGCCGCAGGACGAGCACTGGCGCGCGGCGATGCGTGAAGAGCTGAGCTGCATCGAGGACAACAACACTTGGCAGCTCACCGCACTACCTGGTGGCCACCGAGCCATGGGACTCAAGTGTGTGTTTAAGGTCAAGAGAGATCCCTCTGGCGAGATCGTCAAGTACAAGGCGAGGTTGGTCGCAAAAGGATACGCGCAGCGACAGGGGGTGGACTTCGAGGTCTTCGCTCCTGTTGCACGTATGGAGACAGTTCGAGCACTGCTAGCACTAGCAGCGCACCATGGCTAGGGCGTCCATGACATGGACGTAAAGTCCGCCTTCCTCAACGGGGATCTAGCCGAGGTGGTGTACGTGGTCCAGCCACCTGGCTTCATCGACAATCAGCAGAAGCGCCAAGTTTTGAAACTAAACAAAGCGCTGTACGAGCTTCGTTAGGCTCCACGGGCATGGTATGAAAAATTGGATGACTCTCTGCAAAACCTTGGTTTTACTCGCAGTCCACTAGAGCATGTTGTATACAGACGAAGCAGTGAGACCGGATTCCTGATTAATGGTGTGTACGTCGATGATTTGATCATCACTGGCACCAATGCAGAAGAAATTCAGTCATTCAAAGCCGAGATGCAACATTTGTTCAAAATGAGTGATCTCGGGCTACTCTCCTACTACCTCGGAATCGAGGTGAAGCAAGGAGAAGGAGGGATATCGCTCTGTCAGAAAGGATATGCAGCAAAGATTCTTGAAAGGGCAGGAATGCAGAACTGAAACCCCTGTCACACACCCATGGAGTGTCGACAGAAGCTTTCAAAAGAAGATGGAGCAGAGAAGGTAGAAGCAACCATGTATCGCAGCGTCATTGACAGCCTTCGATACTTGGTGAATACCAGGCCTGACATCACACATGTGGTTGGCATCGCAAGCAGATACATGGAGGCCCCTAGTGCTCACCATTGGGCTGCAGTCAAGCAAATTCTGAGATACTTGTAGGGCACACTGAATTATGGCTGCAGTTACAGAGCTAGGAGGGAGACCGGCCTTGTTGGATACAATGACAGCAATTTTGTCGGTGATACTGATGACAGGAAGAGCACCACTGGCATAGTGTTCTTCCTCGGTGAAAATCTGATCACCTGCAGCTCCCAGAAGCAGAAAACAGTCACGCTGTTGTCCTGTGAAGCTGAGTACGTCACGGCGTCGTCTGCGGCATGTCAAGGCATCTGGCTGAATCAGCTCATTGCTGATCTTGCCAGACACTCACCACAGAAGTTTCTCCTGAAGATTGACAACAAATCTGCCATTGCTCTGTGCAAAAACCCGGTGCAATAAGGAAGAAGCAAACACATTGATACAAAATTCCACCACATCAGGGAGTGCATTGAGAAAGGGGAGATGGATGTCGAGCACGTTGGTACCAATGGACAGCTTGCTGATATGCTGACCAAAGCTTTTGGACAAACCAAGTTTGTTGAGATGCGTCAGATGATCGGCATGCGAGAGATTGGCGCTTAGGGACGAGATTAAGGGGGTGATTTGTTGGAGTCACTGATAATCTCGTCAGGCTACTGTTAGTATGAACATTAGGTTCAGTTTAGTCTTTATCTGCTGTAATAAAGCCGATGCCTGAGTCTGTTCAGCATCGTGTACCGTAGCTAGGATCAGCACGCCGCTATGGACGGATCATGGGATGGCATGGTCGACTCGGTCATAGCGGCGATAGTGGCACATTTCAGAGGGTCGTGGGATGGCGCGGCTGTAACTCTGAGCGATCCGCTTTTCTCGTTCTTTTTTAGTTAGATTCGATATAAGAGAAATAAACAGAAACAGAAAAGCTGCATTGCAGTACACAACACAAAACCTGTGTCTCTCTCTCTTTTTGATTTCTAACCAATCTACATCGAGTGCTGAGAGGATCTGCAACGACATTGGAGGCAGCCGCGTCGTGTGCGCGCTGTCGTAGGTGCTAGCGCCAACAGCACATATATGTTTGTGTATCTCTTCTGTCGTGGGGTATTTCAATGCTGTAGTTTACAACAATACTTGTCGTTGCTGTAAGACATATGGTGTCCTTGGTCATATACAGTATTCAGTTGGACAAACTCTGAACCACTCCAAATGTAAGTACTACATTCCATGATGATAGAGACATTGACATAATACATTTCTCCTCGCACACTCTCAATCGAGACACCAAGGTATAGGAAAGAAATACTATGAAACAATTATTATTAATTAGATGAGCAAAAAAGGATACACACCAGACTACTATATATTCTTGATCAAATGAATGAAGAGGAATTACTCACGATCACATATATATATCTATATTATGTGCAAGCATGCATGCATGGTCAATATATAGTTATACGGGGATCGGATGGTGCATGGTGGAGGATATGGAGCTAGCTAGCGCCCCGGCCGGCCTCACGCTTTGTACTCAGCAGCAGGAGCAGCATCCTTCTTGGTGGTGGTTGCCTCTGCGGCGGCAACAGCTGGTGATGCCTCCTTGCTGGTGTTTGCGGCCGTAGGTGCGACGGCTGCGGCGCCCTGGATGGTGTAGGCCATTGCAGAGGCAATGCTCTGGGCAGCGTCCTTCTTAGCCACGGCGGCCTTTTGCGGCGAGTCCGCGACGGTGGCCTCCTGCATGTACTTGTCGGCCTCGTCGATGTGGGCCTTGGATGCGGCATCAGCAATTTTGGCAGAAATGCCTGTGGTGGCATCCTTGGTGCTCTGCGCAACGGTGGCCGCGCCCTTGAGGGCTAACTCCACGGCCGAGGCTACGCTATCGGCCGCGGCTTTCTTGGCTTTCTCGGCATCCTCGGGCGAGACGGCGACCGCGGCCTCCTTGGTGGCCTTCTCTGCCGCCGCAATGTGCGCCTTGGTCGCGGCGTCGGAGACGATGGCGTTGGTGTACTTGGCAGCGGCATCCTCGGAGCCGCCGACGGCCGCAGGACCGTCCTCTGGCGCCGGCGCAATGGCATGAGCACCCAGGGAAGCGTACACCATTGCAGATGCAATGTTATGAGCGGCAGCCTTCTTGGCAGCGGCGGCCTCTTCAGGCGAGCTGGCGGCCGCGGCCTCCTCCATGTTCTTGTTGGCGGCGTCCATGTGGGCCTTGGACGCGGCGTCGGAGACGATGGCGTGGTCAGCCGCCTTCTTGGCACCCGCAGCCGTGGGTGGAGCGGCCTTGGCACTCTGGGAGGCGTACACCATTGCATCGTCCACGTTCTTAGCGGCGGCCTTCTTGGCAACGGCGGCCGCTTCGGGCGAGTCGGCCACCGTCACCTCCTGCATGTTTTTCTCGGCAGCATCTATGTGCGCCTTGGACGCAGCATCAGAAACATTGGCGTCAGCATACTTATCTTTCTTCGACTCGGCAGGTGCAGGTGCAGCAGCAGAAGCCTCCTCCTTAGCCGGCCCCTTGCTATCGTCGTATGCAGCAGAAGTCTCCTCCTTGATCGATGACGGCCGTGATGCCACCGGCACGGCGACGGCCGCAAGGGCGACGACCACCACCAAAGCCACGACGACGACGATCCTTCCGGGTGATGCCATTGCTACCTCGCTCACTTATTATTTGCTTTCTTGGGTATATATACAACTTTTTGTGTGTATATATAATAGGTCAACCGCTCAAGATTGATGGGTGGATTTATATAGGGCCTTCCATGCATGCACCCTTGTTGACCCATCATTAATTATTAGTCGTCTCTTGCATACATGCATCCTTTTGCTTGGTCTTCCGTCAACATAGTTTTGTGTCTACCTATATTTGGACGGATATATTTAGCTAATGTAGTAGAATGTATATGGCACCTTAATTACTTGATCTTGCGCCCCCCACCTCACACGTGGTACGTCCACACAGAATGCCAAAAACTAATTCCTACTCCTACTTCGACACCACACACTTTGATCACATTACGTGGTTCATGTATCGATCGGATACTTTTATGAATGCTGGATCCACCTCGAAATAGGCTTTCGCCCCGCTTTATAAATAAAGCAAACCGGTGAGACCGCTGTTGGGCCAGATAGCACAACACTCAAAGAACTTGCTGGGGGCCACAGCACAGTGAAGCCCAAAAGAAAAGAAAAAGAACAAAAGAAGAACAAATGCCAACATTGGCAGATCGATGACCGGAGACGACCCTCTACCTCTGTGCTCCCCTGGATAGTACCCACCGCGCTCCTGGCATTTCGAACCACCATGTATCAAGCAGCACCTTCAGCAAGGAATGCGACGATGACGTCGCTGCCGCCCAGACTAGTCCTAGGGTTTCCCCCGGTACACGGAGGGAGGGTGGGGAGGAGTTACACGACGCCCTCCAGGAAGGAATGGCGACACCCTCGAGCGTCGCCGCGTCGGTGCCGGATAGGGCCGACAAGGATTTCTCCCACCCCCAAAGAACCACCACCCCCGGATGGTCCCAAACTGCCCACCTAACCAACCGCCAACAAGCTCGCACCACCACGGGACATGCGCCATCTTCGTCATCTCACTATGGACATCAACGCGAGGCCTCGAGTTCCGAGCAAGGGGACTGTGGTACCGAGGGTAGTAGCACCGCAGCCACGCGGGAGGGAACTACCTCCACCGCCGTGGCAGTAGCCGACCGGGCGTGGCAACAGAGGCACACCAGAGAGCTGACCCGGTCGGGCCCAGATGGGCCCGCAAAGCCCCCATCGCCACGTTGCAGCAAGGGCGGCCGCGGCCGCCACCACCAACCCAGGCCCTCCGACGCCCCTCCTCCACCTCCAGGAAGCTGCAAAGGGCCGTGCGGAAGCAGGCCCGCCCAACCCAGATGGGTCCCAAACGGGCCCAGATCTGGGCCGAGCAGGGCACCACGCGCCGCCATCGAGACCTCCACTGCCCCGCCGCCAACGCCAGCGCCGCACACGTCTCCGCCCACCCCTCCCCTGGGAGTCACTCCAGCAGGCCGGACCACCACCGCCTAGGAGCTCCGTCGCCGTCGGGAGCTCCGCCTCCCTCTTCACGGACGGGAAGAAGAAGAACCGCCGCCGCCAGCACCGCTCGGGAAGCCCCAGCGGCCCACGCTGGTGGCGGCGGCGTCGGGGAGGAGAAGGAGGGAGCTTCTTGGTAGGAGGAGGGGGCGGCGCCCGCCCGTCGCCCTACGGGGGTGGGGAGGCGAGAGCGGGTCGGGGGCGAGAGCCCGTTTTTTCCTTGTGGTCCAAACAAAGAATATCTGATCGAATGCTAGATCCATCGGAGTTCAATTTTTTGTGGATCGAAAAACTTTAATCGATGGTACACACATATATAGTTTTTTTCCTCCATGTGAGGCTGGTCATAGTGGAGAGTAACTTAGAGTAATAACATGCGTATGTTACTAGTTTAAGTTACTACCTCCATAGTGGAAAATAACATATGTGTGATGTCATGCAAAGGCTTATTTTATTGTAATATAAACTCATTTTATCTTGAAATGTGTGATGTTATGGTAACATAGCTAGTTACCACAAGCCTCTCTATTATCATTTAATTGTATGTCATGTCATCTAAATACTTAGTTGGCATCTAGTATCATCTGAATCACTCCCATTTCAGTATTCCATTCCTGGCCAATTTTCCACCAAATATTCTGACTGAAGTCATATGAGAAGAATAAATGTTGAAGTGTTTCAGTAGTATTATCATTACATAAGACACAGACACTAGTTTCAACATGGAAATTCTTCCTTTGCATTAAATCCTTGGTATTAAGCTTGTCCTGTATCAGTAACTAGAGGAAGAATTTATGTTTAGGAAGACATGGAGATTTCCATGTCCATTTAAAAGGATCAGGGGCGTCTGGTATCTTGTTGAGGGTAGTGTACACTTTCTTGGTTGATTATTTCTCATTCCCCCAAGGGAATTTCCATTGATCAGGGAGATTATTATCAGCCATGTTGTCCAATATCCCGTGTAGTTCTTCTAATTGGTTATTGGCAATGTTGGATAGAGGGAGATTAAAAAGGTCATATAGTTGATCATTACTGTAATCTTTATCTTTGTACAAAGTGATCATCTTGTTCTTAGCAAAGGAGTATAGATTAGGATATCTGTCTGCCAGTATGTTATTATGCCACTTATCCTTCCACAATATCATAGTATTTCCCTTACAAGCGGAAACTATAGTTAGTTTATTGAAATCCTCCTGGTATGCTAGACAGCTTTCCCACCAGAAAGAGCCTCTTTTATTTTGGTTGGATGGAACTGAACCATTCTGATAATATGCCTTCCATAACAAATTCACCCAGGGGATGTCATGGAAATTGTATAATTTAAAAAGGTTCTTGATAAGTAATGCCTTGTTTTGCTCTCTGAGGTTTAATATTCCAAGCCCACCTGCTTCCTTGGTTTGACAACATTTCTCCCACTAAACTAGACATTTACCATGCTTATCAATATCCTTACCATGCCATAGGAAGGTTCTTGTGAATTTTTCAATATGGTCAATATGAGTGTAATGCATTCTGATAGCACATGTCACATCCCAAATTTTCCAAATTTTGAAATGTGAAAAATAATTAAACAAAAGAAATAATTGTTGAAATTTAGGGTGAAAAGAAACTTTTTGCTTCTAAATGGAAACATCAAAACCCTTCTTGAACAAATTTGAATAAAATGGAATCCAACAAATTTCAATCAAGTGAAATGCATTCATCAATGAATGTATCTTGAAATTTAAACCTTTGGAAAAATAAACCAAAACCCTAAAACCCTAATGGAAGAAAATAATTTCCAAGATCTCCCTAAAACTATGGATTTGATCCATATAAAAATTTAGCAACAAACATTTATAAATGATCAAAAATTATAAAAAAAAATTATAAAACCATAGAAATTGGTTTCATTCAATTTGGGGGCCATGGAAAAAAACTTATGAATTTATTAAGATAAAAGGAATTAATTTCCAAAGCTAATAAAGTTCCTATCTAAGATCCATGCCAAATATTGAGCAAAATAATCCTAAAAATATTTACAAAGATAAACAAATACTAAATAAAATCATAGAAATTGGAATCACCAATTTTGGATCTATAAATAAAAAGATATAGATTTTATAAGAAAAAGAAAGAAAGAAAATAAATAAGGAATATTTAAAAGCCAAATTAAATCTTGGCCAAATCCATAAACAAATGGAAGATATTAAATAATAAAAAGAAGTAAAAGATTATTCAAATAAAACTATATGGGCTTTGAACCATATTCAATTTTATTTAAATAAAGACAAATTGCCTAAATAAATAATAAAACCCAAGAAAATTATTTGGAAGACAAATTAGAACTTTAATTAAATCCACAAGCAAATGGAATAAAGATAATTCAAATCCAAATAAAATAAAGGGATAAAGAATAATCAAATAAAAACATATGGGATTAAACCATATTCTAATCATATTTAAATGGAAGACAAAATCCCTAATAGAAATGATTAATTAAATCATGGGAAAATAATAAATTGGAATTTACCAAAGTGGATTAAAAAGTTATCTAATTAACTTAAACAGAATTATTTGAATAAAATTTATATGGGTTTAAAACTATATTTGATTTTATTGGAATAAAGACAAATGCACAATTTAAATGAATATTAAATCATATTTGTAATAATTCAAGTGAATTATTTAACACCCTAATGTATAAATGAAATCTACTGAAAAGGTTTGGTAAAAATTAGAATTCAAATAGAAGTTTGAAAATATATTTAAAATCTTATTTAAATAAAGACAAGTGTCTAATTTAAATAATTAATAAACCATAAAAGAATAAAGGAAAATTATTTTAATATGGACTTTAATACATGTTTAAAACAGTTTAGAAACCTACTGAAAAGTTTGGAAAAGATTTAAGATAAAAGAGGGTTTCAAAACATTTGAATAAATTCAAAACAGAAAATGAAATCAGAAAAAGAAAAAGAATTCAGAAGAGGAAAAAAGTGAAACAGACCTAGCCTAACCAGCCCAACTAAGCCCAACTCGCAGCCCATCTCCCTCCCCCACGCGAAACATTTCCTCACCAGAACCCGCACCCGCGCAGACGCTGACCACCGGACCCCACCATACCCCCTCTCTCTCGCTGATGACACAACCCCACTGCCAGCTCATCTTCTTCCTCACCCGTGACTCATTCTTCCTCCTCTCTCGCCCGTTTTTGCTTTGATTCCGCAGGTTTAATTTGCCATAACGCTGCGTTGATTCCTTCCTGCGACCTCGCACATTTAACCGCCTCCCTCTTCCCTTCCTTTCCCCTCATACCTCACATCACCAGAGCCACCAGGCTGCTCCAATTTTCCCTGCAACCGTCGCTACTCCGACGACCTTCCCCAGCCGATTCCGGCGACACCCGGCCTCCCCTTGCTCCCTGGCACCTACGAGCCTACTCCCCATCCCCGTACGCATCTACCAGTAACCCCTGCTCAGCAGCGCGTGCCCCACAGCGTCGACAACATCTTTGACTGAGCGTCGCCACCGTCTGCCACTTCTCCGATGAGCTCCCCTGGTAAAGTCCGACCGCGCCTCTCCCTCTCCTAGATGCACCTGTACTCGCCTCTTCCGTGCGCATCTAAAACCACTAATTCCGTGTCTTAGCGAGCCTTGTAACCTCGCCGCCACCCCCAGCGGACACCTTGAGAACCGCTACAACCCTACGAGCATGGTGAGCCTCTCCGTTATTTCTCTTGCTTCCTAAATTCACCAGGAGCGCCGTTAGTAGAGCGTCGCCGCCGCGCCGCCATCGTTGAGCGCCGCCAGTTCCTGGCATAGCGCTGTAGCCGTTAGATCTAGATCGAAGGCGTGAGATTAGATTTTAACCGAAGGGGTATGCATTGATCTGTGCCGCATAATCTTAGTTAGATCCAACGATCCACAGAGCGCGATCCAACCGAAGTGGTACAGACCAATAGAATTAAGCCACATGGCCCAGACTCTGTTTTAAAAACCAGATTTGTTCTATTAGATGATTGAATTGTAAAATTTATAACTTTTAATGTACACGTCCAAATTTTACAAATTTTATATAATTGGAATCAGGAAAAAGAATACTTTCCAACCATGCCCTTAGTTTAGCATTTTGCTTCTGTAAAATTGATTGTTTTTACAGAAACATGTTTAGGCATATTTTGTGTATAAAATTTATTCTAAAAATGTTTTTAGGGTAAAACCTTTTGTAAATGGATTGTTTTGAACCTACTGACCATAAAAACCAACTTTTGGATTTAAAAGTATATTTTGTGACACTAAGGAATTATTCCTTGAATAAAAGCATTTCTAGTTAAATAAAAATGTTGATTATGGTTTAAAAATGCTTTTTGAGTAAAACCATGCAAATGATTTGAATTAAACTCTCTGACCCTAAACAATAAGTTTTGGATTTAAAAATGTATTTGATTAAACCCTAGAAAATTATTACTTTGATTAAAGGCATTTCTATAAAAATAAAATGTTGCTTTGATTTAAAAATGATTTTGGGTGAAAACCTTTTGTAAATAGATTGGTTTTAAAACACTTTGACCATAAAAATTAATATTGATGTTTAAAAACATTTTGGCTAACACTAGAAATTATTCTTTGAATAAAATCATTTCTAGCAAAACAAAAGGGATTTAAATGGCCATTTTCACTAACTTGTTTTCAAATGACTTTGCCACTTTTATAAATGACAAATAGGTGTTATAAAATGTTTATAACCTATTAGGGACCACCTTTCCAAATAAAATAATATTTTCCAAGCTTGCATGCATTGTTTTGTTTTCTTTATTTTATGTGGTGAATTGTTTAATGCTAGATTGAATTTGTGCCTTGATTGAATTGTAGTGAAAATTGAAGAGTGTGACTATTGCAAGATGAAGGAGTGAACCCATATTCTCTACTAAAAAGGAAAGTGGTGCGTCATACATTTTGTCCCATTATTTTCACTATGCATTAGTGATTATTTGAGTAGGACTTGCATGGAATTTTACTAAGTATGCTATCCCTTGGGAAATCCTAGTAGATGATGCCTTAGTAGAATGTTCCTAAGCTAAGATCCCTACTACTATCATGCTTAGATTAGCTAGTAGAAAACAAGGGTGGATTATATTCATGCTGTGAAATATTTCTAAGTCAATGACTTGTGTTTTGTTTAATAAAACAACTATGTGAATGAATCACCTGGGTGGAATGGGACTTGTATGGATTATGTTGAGTGGTTGCACAGGGGCCCATATTTATGGCCTAACCTAGTGTATATCACTTGTGGAATGTCACCCAGGAACAAAGAGATTTGAGATGTCAATTGTTGAGAAGCTTCAAGTGCAGCCACATGGCAATATGGGCTCTGCCTGGATCATATAGGTTGCAATAACTTATCCAGATGGACAGTTGGTGGTAGGGGGTGATAGGTTTGGGAACGCGTCCATTTTGGTCTAAGGGAAGGCTTCTGAAAGATCTTGTCTCGATGCATGTCGAGTCTTGTGGGGAAAGTGCACCACCTCTCGAGAGAGTAAAATCTAAGTACTTAGTCGTGTCCCCGACAATGGACAATTTGAGCATCAAGACATGGAAGATATCAAGGATCTCCTCATCCCAATTTCTAAGTTAAAAGCTTGTGGTTGAACAAGGGCTAAAGGATCACCAATTTCTATTGGTAGATGCCTTGGGTGATTTTCACAAATAAAAACTTAGTGCTTTCAAAGGATAAGAAAGCCAAAGCTCCACTTAGCCAAATGCATATAGATGATAGATACCACTATTCTACCTTAGTATCACTTGCCAATACAATTCAAATGTATTGACCCTTGTGGCTGTAACTTATTATGTTGTAGGTTTGTTTGATGTTAGTGAAGTGTGTTGAATAGGATTACAAGTCTACAACCAACATGATTGCCTCAGGCACTTTGAAGATGAAGGACTCCATGCTATATAGTTATTTTTGCTGCATTGTAATGAGATAGCCAAATGAACTATGTAAGATGTAATGAATTATTTTATTCCTCGTTATAAAGTTGTACTATGACCTTTGTTTCTTGATATTACATCTTTGTAACACCCTCGGAATCGGCCCTATGCAAGTTTTAGCGAATCCCGCCAAACCCGCATAGAAACGATTCAAAGGTGCCCACCGGGCACTTTCGTGCGGGTGGAAAACGAAGTAATATCATTACACAATAGTCCACGATGGAACCCACAAAACAGATATATACAACAACGACTCCAAGGATCAAGAATACAGATATTCAATACAAAGATCCAAATCACCTTGAAAACGATACATCATCCGACTACGGACAAGAAGCAAATCGAGCTAAGAGCCCTGAAGAATAACCAATGGCGTCCATAACCCTACCCAGACCAAGCCGGAAGGGTAACCCTGCAAACGACGTCGATCTCAAAACCTGCTTAAACAAAAGGGGTGCCTACAAAGGGCAAAGGAAAAAAAAAGCGGTCAGTACTGACGCCAGTACACGGCGAGACTAGAATTCGGCGGTCCTCGCCTACATAGGTATGATGGACTGAGCGGCAGCGCGGCATGCACTAAACAACCTATAGAGACTCGAGATAACTGTCGGCTATCAGAGAGGGATAAGAAAGATCTATTCGGAACCAACCTAATTCTACCACCAAACATACCCATCCTGGTATTTCCCCTCGAGACCAAACGAGGAAGTCAACCGAGGAACTCACACAGTTGGCAGTTTTATTTATTCGGTTATCGTTGCAGCAATTACTAGTCATATCGGATAGTCATCCTGATATAAAAAGCAGTGGGCAGTTTTAGTTAACCATTCCGTTGTAGTTGCAACACTTACTAGTCAGATACGATTAGCATGAGATATCCCAAACCCAGCAGTTGTTGGTACTTTTATTTAGCCATTCCGTTGTAGTGGAGCTGATTACTAGTCATATCGGATACAAGTCAATTTATAACAGTAAACTTTAGTTATAGTTGTCTATGATCGAGAACTGTGCTCCAAGTCGTCCATAACCGCAGACACGGCTTTTCGAAAAGATTTAACCTGAGGGTGCACCAAAGTATCCACACGCACTTCGACCCTTTTTGTCAGATCAGTTAACATACACCCATCGGTATGTCGGCGGGGCCTAAGTCATGACGTTTCCCAGACCCAAAGCAAGTACATGGGGGCCACCCCACTAAGCTACCCGCAACAAAGTTGGCCGGCTCCGGAACGGACCCAGGGTTTGCGTCAATGGCTGTAAACGACTGGGAACCCGAAAGTGTGACTGGGCTTGTCGATACCGCGAAAACACTCCGCAATCCTAAACAGTACAGGTGCTCCACGCACAATCTTAAATAAAGCAGTAAAGCATGGCATAAGTACAGGATAGTAATAAAGCCCCAAACTACTTGTGGCCCCCGGTACAATACTTTGAAATCAGGTAGTAAGCCGATGGGGGTGCCCACACACCCCACCTGTGGTTAGCACGCTCGATCTCGGAACAGGTGTCAAGAACTCGGGGTCCTACGGGACACCGGAGCGATTAAAACCAAATATTGTCTATTACCCACGGTGCCTCGCATTTACCTACTTTCAATTTTAGTTATTAAACAATAATTAAAGCCATGATCATCTCCAACATTAAACATGCGGCAATACTCAACAATGTGGTACTTGACGACCGCATAACACTTGAGCAAGCGACTATGACGCGCAAGTCCAACTATCTACCAGTCAACAGGTAATAGGATGTGGCCAAGGCAATATAAGGCTGCAAGGGATATCACGGGTACGAAAACTAGAGCATCGCAACACAGATAGCAATAGATCAACAGGGGGGAATAAATACTATAAAAGTAAGATAGGTAGAAAGGGGAAGGTGCTCGCCTGAAAACATTGTCGAAGGTTCACCCGAAGATCGGGTCGACACTCGCATCCACTCATCGGCCTAATCCGTGAAGAAGCAAAGCACTAGAAAAAACACCGGATGCACTATTTAATACTATGGCAAAAGATCGAGCATGATGCATGTATGATGTATGACATGGAAAAGGTGCGATGCAATTAGACAATATTAAGCAAAACCGAGGTTCCGACAATTAATTATTAAGTTCGTGTTGTTTAGATACCCCGCAATTTAAATGTTGTAATAATGAGGCAAGATTATATTATCGATTCGCTACAAATTTAAATGGAGACAAACTAAGACTAGAATAGCCATATATATGGTCTCCATATTTAATTATATGGTGAATCGGCATAAGGCCCCCAAACCACACCAATATGCATGCGAGTATGACAATTAAATATGCAACAGTTTATATAGAGGGCATTTATAAAATAGGGGGTCACACTTTGGTCCCGAAGATCTTGGGGTTCACCGAGGGTTCAGGTTCAGGTCTTCGGATAGCGGCCTTTGGTCTCCGCGAAGAAGATCTTGGCACGCCAGGGTTCGGTATCGCCGAGATCAGTCTTCGGGGCTTCGGCCATCGGATTCGGGGGATCTTGGTGTCCTAGTAGCAGATCTTGTCGATGGTTCTTCTAGCTACCTTTGGGTTTGTCTTCTCGCATCGATCGTCAGAGACACCCATGTAGGTTGGTTCTTTAGGGGACACCACAATTTCTTCAAGACAAGTAGCTCCACATCAACAAATGCGTCGAGGCGGGGTTCTTTCATGATAGGCACAGCAGGGGAACGGGCATGAGGTCCCCAACAGCATAACGCTGTGATGATGATGGCCATGACACCTAGGTGGAGCTTCTGGTTGTGGCAGAAAGAGCACAAGGACGGGGCATGTGACGGGCTGGGAGGAGGGTCGGGCGAGAGGAGGCGGGCCGGCGACAGGAGCTCGCTGTAGGGCGAGGCGAGGCAGTCGATGGCGCGGCGGCGCCAAACCGAGCGGTGGAGCATGAGGGCGACCTCGGGCAGCGATATTGCCACTGGAAGACGGTCGTGGCGATGCAGATGAGGCGCCGGAATGAAGGCGAGGCCGGCGAGGTCGACGAGGCGTGCAGGCGAGGTGGCGAGGCGATGAGGTCCATGGCGACAAGACGGAGCGAGGAGGAGAGTCATGAAGGCGTGTGACCACGAAGGCAAGCGAGGCCCGTCGAAACGCAGGCGCGGAGTGATGAGCGTGAGCCAGGCGACGAGGTAAGGCGAGGCGGAAGGAGCTCGCTCCTGGCGGCGAGGCGAGCGAGGAGGGGCGACAGGCCGGGCGCTGGAAGGAGGAGCACTGGCGGCTGGAGCTGAAGCGGAGGAGGTGATGGCGTGGGGAGGAGTGCATCGAGGGAGAGGTGGGGACTGGGCGGTTGGTCGCGTCGAGTGGGCTGAGCGGGGCCAGGGTGGGTGCGTGGCCGGGGTGGTTGGCGGCTGGAGGAAGGGAGTAGGCGGCGGGGTGGGGGTATGGGGTGAGGTAGGTCTAGGTTAGATTAGGGTTAGGGTTTGGTTGGTTTGGTCAAAACGGGCTGGGCCAGCCGGGGTAGTAGGTGGCCTGGCCTACGGGACGGGCTGCCTCCCCTAAAGAAATAGGTTTTTATTTATTTTCTTTTAAAGTAAAACATTTTTAAATATGTGCTTACACAAATAAAAATACTCCGAACAAGCCCGGGGTGTGATATTTGAAATAAAGAGAGGCTATTTGTAGAAAATGAAATAGGGCTTTTCAAGAATAGTTTTAGTGAAATTTATGCATGATGTCATGATGATGCACAAAATATAAACAACAGGCGATTTTCTAGTAGTGGTTTTACCCGGGGTGCTACAATTCAACACCACTAACAATGGATCTCGCCCTCGAGATCCGCCTCATGGTACCGGGAAGAAGGGCGGCGGTCTGTATCTTCTCGCATCGTGTAGATCCTCGCGACACCACTAACAAGAGGTCGTTGTCCGTGATCGTCGAGAGAACACTCCGGAACAAAAGGTTGAAGGTAGAGGTATCAACAAATAAAGCCACCTCTAGCTTCGATAGAAAGAGGGAACCGATGCATTATCATCCACTTCAATGTACAAAAGCGAATAGAAGGGGTAGTCGGCATGGGGGCCAATCCATCACGCACCCAAACTATTACTCCGCACAGTCAGTAGAAAAGCGTGCAACCATTCTCGGAATCAGACTGAAGATCTCGACAATCGAGGTTCCGAAACAAAAGAGTGATGCAGACTCTGCATCGGATCTGGCATAGATGATGTCGTCGCGTCGGAAAACACCGGAAGGCACGAGAAGGAACAAAGAGAAGTCCACCAGACGAAGGATTCCTCAGATAGCATGAAGACCAGATGTAGCAACACCGTTACCAAAGGAGGAATCGAAACCCTGAAGGTACGATGGAACCCAACCACGAGAAATCCTGGACTCGAAGAGAGAGAAGAGAGCGGATTCAAAACACGCAGAGGTGAGAGGAGAGCAGCAGAGGGGTAAGGAGTAAAATCAGACCTAATCAGAACTATCCAACCGATTTTGCAAAAATAGTTTTGACACTCTACTTCGGCCGTTAGCTAGGTTATCCTACAGGCTAGACTTGTGGGGTATCGCAACTGCTAGGCTCTGATACCACTTTGTAACACCCTCGGAATCGGCCCTATGCAAGTTTTAGCGAATCCCGCCAAACCCGCATAGAAACGATTCAAAGGTGCCCACCAGGCACTTTCGTGCGGGTGGAAAACGAAGTAATATCATTACACAATAGTCCACGATGGAACCCACAAAACAGATATATACAACAACGACTCCAAGGATCAAGAATACAGATATTCAATACAAAGATCCAAATCACCTTGAAAACGATACATCATCCGACTACGGACAAGAAGCAAATCGAGCTAAGAGCCCTGAAGAATAACCAATGGCGTCCATAACCCTGCCCAGGCCAAGCCGGAAGGGTAACCCTGCTAATGACGTCGATCTCAAAACCTGCTTAAACAAAAGGGGTGTCGACAAAGGGCAAAGGAAAAAAAAGAGTCCAAGATCGAGGCCAAGACAGGCGAGACTAGAATTGGCGGTCCTCGCCTACATAGGTATGGTGGATCGAGGCGGCGGCATGCACTAAACAACCTATAGAGACTCGAGATAACTGTCGGCTATCAGAGAGGGATAAGAAAGATCTATTCAGAACCAACCTGATTCTACCACCAAACATACCCATCCTGGTATTTCCCCTCGAGACCAAACGAGGAAGTCAACCGAGGAACTCACACAGTTGGCAGTTTTATTTATTCGGTTATCGTTGCAGCAATTACTAGTCATATCGGATAGTCATCCTGATATAAAAAGCAGTGGGCAGTTTTAGTTAACCATTCCGTTGTAGTTGCAACACTTACTAGTCAGATACGATTAGCATGAGATATCCCAAACCCAGCAGTTGTTGGTACTTTTATTTAGCCATTCCGTTGTAGTTGAGCTGATTACTAGTCATATCGGATACAAGTCAATTTATAACAGTAAACTTTAGTTATAGTTGTCTATGATCGAGAACTGTGCTCCAAGTCGTCCATAACCGCGGACACGGCTTTTCGAAAAGATTTAACCCTGCAGGGGTGCACCAAAGTATCCACACGCACTTCGACCCTTTTTGTCAGATCAGTTAACATACACCCATCGGTATGTCAGCGGGGCCTAAGTCATGACGTTTCCCAGACCCAAAGCAAGTACATGGGGGCCACCCCACTAAGCTACCCGCAACGAAGTTGGCGGCTCGAAGAACGGACCCGGGGTTTGCGTCTGGTGAAACGGCCAGGAACCCGAAAGTGTGGAGCTTGTCGATACCGAAAACACTCCGCAATCCTAACAGTCAGGTGCTCCACGACAATCTTAAATAAGCGATAAAGCATGGCATAAGTACAGGATAGTAATAAAGCCCCAAACTACTTGTGGCCCCGTACAATACTTTGAAATCAGGTAGTAAGCGATGGGGTGCCCACACCCACTGTGGTTAGCGCTCGATCTCGGAACAGTGTCAAGAACTCGGGGTCCTACGGACACCGGTGATTAAAACCAAATATTGTCTATTACCCACCGGTGCCTCTGCATTTACCTACTTTCAATTTTAGTTATTAAACAATAATTAAAGCCCTGATCATCTCCACATTAAACATGCGGCAATACTCCAACAACTGTGGTATTTGACGACACGCAACAGCACTTGAGCAAGCGACTACGACGCGCAAGTCCAACTATCTACCAGTCAACAGGTAATAGGATGTGGCCAAGGCAATATAAGGCTGCAAGGGATATCACGGGTACGAAAACTAGAGCATCGCAACACAGATAGCAATAGATCAACAGGGGGAATAAATACTATAAAAGTAAGATAGGTAGAAAGGGGAAGGTGCTCGCCTGAAAACATTGTCGAAGGTTCACCCGAAGATCGGGTCGACACTCGCATCCACTCATCGGCCTAATCCGTGAAGAAGCAAAGCACTAGAAGAAACACCGGATGCACTATTTAATACTATGGCAAAAGATCGAGCATGATGCATGTATGATGTATGACATGGAAAAGGTGCGATGCAATTAGACAATATTAAGCGAAACCGAGGTTCCGACAATTAATTATTAAGTTCGTGTTGTTTAGATACCCCGCAATTTAAATGTTGTAATAACAGGGCAAGATTATATTATCGATTCGCTACACAAATTTAAATGGAGACAAACTAAGACTAGAATAGCCCGCATATGGTCTCCATATTTAATTATATGGTGAATCGGCATAAGGCCCCCAAACCACACCAATATGCATGCGAGTATGACAATTAAATATGCAACAGTTTATATAGAGGGCATTTATAAAATAGGGGGTCACACTTTGGTCCCGAAGATCTTGGGGTTCACCGAGGGTTCAGGTTCAGGTCTTCGGATAGCGGCCTTTGGTCTCCGCGAAGAAGATCTTGGCACGCCAGGGTTCGGTATCGCCGAGATCGGTCTTCGGGGCTTCGGCCATCGGATTCGGGGGATCTTGGTGTCCAGGTAGCAGATCTTGTCGATGGTTCTTCTACCTACCTTCGAGTTTGTCTTCTCGCATCGATTGTCAGAGACACCCATGTAGGTTGGTTCTTTAGGGGACACCACAATTTCTTCAAGACAAGTATCTCCACATCAACAAATGCGGTCGAGGCAGGGGTTCTTTTCCATGATAGGCACAGCAGCGGGGAACAGGGCATGAGGTCCCCGAACAGCAGCACAACGCGATGATGATGTGGCCATGACACTGGTGGAGCTTGGTTGCGCAGAAAGGAAGCACAAGGACGGAGCGACGGGAGCTTCGGGAGGAGGGTCGGGAGGAAGGGCGGCTGCCGGCGGGCGGCTCGCTGATAAGCGTGAGGACGGGTCGATAAGTGGCGTAATAACCGGCCCAGTGGGCCTGGTGACGACGGGCTCGGGGCAGGGTAAGCCCGCTCTGGAGACAGTGATCCGGCCAGATGAGGCAGAGGCGCCGGAATGAAGGCGAGGCCGCCGAGGTCGATGAGGCGGTGCAGGCGAGGTGGCGTGATGGCGATGAGGTCCGTGGCGACAAGGCGGAGCCGAGGAGAGGCATGGCGGTGGCCACGTGAAGGAAGGCGTGTGAGGCCCGTCGAGGAACGCCGGGTCGAGTGGCGAGCCAGTGGTGTGAAGGCGAGGCGGAAGGAGCTCGCTCTGGCGAAGCGAGGGAGGCGACGGCAGTGGGGCGCTTGGGAAGGAGGAGCCTGGTGGCGGAGCCTGGTATGGGGCAGAGGGAGGTGATGGCGTAGGGGAGGGAGTGCATCGCGAGGGAGAGGTGGGGGACCTGGGCTTCGGGCGGGGTGAAAGGAGCAGGGGGGCCAGGTGGGTGAGCGGGGCCAGGGTGGTTGGCTGGAGGAAGGAGTCGGCGGCGGGGTGGGGGTATGGGGTGAGGTAGGTCTAGGTTAGATTAGGGTTAGGGTTTGGTTGGTTTGGTCAAAACGGGCTGGGCCAGCCGGGGTAGTAGGTGGCCTGGCCTACGAGCCGGGCTGCCTCCCCTAAAGAAATAGGTTTTTATTTATTTTCTTTTAAAGTAAAACATTTTTAAATATGTGCTTACACAAATAGAAATACTCCGAACAAGCCCGGGGTGTGATATTTGAAATAAAGAGAGGCTATTTGTAGAAAATGAAATAGGGCTTTTCAAGAATAGTTTTAGTGAAATTTATGCATGATGTCATGATGATGCACAAAATATAAACAACAGGCGATTTTCTAGTAGTGGTTTTACCCGGGGTGCTACAATCTTAAACTGTGGATGCTAGCTATTGATCCAGGGACTAGCATTGTAAACACCGGGATCTCTACCTTAGTAAAGGTTGGGACTTCTACAGATGGTATCAGAGCACTGTGTTGCCTGTAGGATTGTAACCCTAGGAATTGGACAAAACCCCTTAGAAGAATAGGAGTTGTATTTTGTTCAAAACTTATTTACAAACAATCTTGTAAACTCTTTCCTCAACCTTTTGGTTTTGATTCTACATCTCTTCCTTTTCAAACTTGATGGACAAAGACTTCACCATCATTAAAGACTTCTACATCAGATTTTCATCAAGGACTTCAACTTGGACATCACTAAGGACTACAAGTGAGACAAGAATGTTACTCAAGACTTGAAGACTAAAGAAACACAACTTAGAAGGAACCATCATCACCTTTGAAGCTTTGTGACCAAGATGCAAGAATATTTCCAAGGCAGCCATGATCTCATTCATGAAGAAACAACTAAGAAGAATGAAATGGTCTCAAGTGAACCATATAGTTGGACCACCATACTAGTGATTAGTTTAAACTCACCAACTTGTGTGGTGTAGCAAAAATATTTTGTTGCCTAAAAATATGTTTGAACGTTGTTGTTTGAGTGGAATGTTTGTTTGTGATTGCTTGCACATTGTTTGTGTGAATTGTTGTGTGTGAGTAGAAATATTCTATAGAAGTCTTTTGCCTATTCTAATCCCAATCCAACCCAAACAGATGGCTTCTCCAAGAAACTCCAACATCAGGAATGGTGAGAACAACAACCAAGAAATGCACATGAGAGAACAACTTCTAGCAACCCAAGCCCAGTTGAATCAAGTGACTACTCAGTTTTTAGCCAACAACAATGAGTTAGACCCAACCATGCAAAAGTTTTTGGAAATCCAATCCCAATTGTTGCAAAGGATGACCAATCAAATGATCAACATGAGAGACAACCTTTCCCAAGGAGATTGTGACAACAATGATGTCAAGGATGATATTATAGAAGGAACCCAAGCTTGCAATATTTGTGGAGACATGGAACACACTTATAAAGAGCATGATGATCAATGCCCTAATTGTGAAGAGAAACATCCAACTAAACAATGCCCGACATCTCAAGTGACTTGTTTCCTATGTGAAGGAAATGATCATGTCCCTATCCAATGCCCTATCTATCCTATAGTTCAACAAATGAAACAAGATGGAATGCATCAAATGTTTGGAAACCTCCATAAGGGAACAACTTCTACCAAGAAGGATGAAGGCAAAGTCAGAACCATGCCTCACAAGGCCACATCCAAAGTGACCACAAAGTGTTGCTACTCTTGTGGAGAAGAAGGTCATATCTCTAGTAATTGCCCCAAGAAGAGAGAAATATTTCCCACCTTTGAGGTGAGATATGAAGGACATGAATTAGAAGAACTCCTAGCTTTGGAGAGACCCAAAAAGAAGAAGAAGGACAAAAGCCAATTACAATGTTACAATTGCAAAGAGATGGGACACTATGCCAGTGAATGTCCAAAAAAGAAGAAGAACCAAGGAAACAAACAAGAGGCAATGATACCAAAGTAAAAGAAGGATATTAGACAAGTGATGTGTTTCAAATGCAAAGAGCTAGGCCATTATGCCAACAACTGTCCAGAGAAGCTACATCAAGATCCCAAGTAAGACAAGATGTAATCTAGTTGAAAATATTTTTAAGGGTGGTAGCACTATAGTTGCCTTGAAGCCAACTTGTAACCTCTAGCCTTCCCAAATCTCGGGACGAGATTTCTTTTAAGGGTGGTAGCCTGTCACATCCCAAAATTTTCCAAATTTTGAAATGTGAAAAATAATTAAACAAAGGAAATAATTGTTGAAATTTAGGGTGAAAAGAAACTTTTTGCTTCTAAATGGAAACATCAAAACCCTTATTGAACAAATTTGAATAAAATGGAATCCAACAAATTTCAATCAAGTGAAATGCATTCATCAATGAATGTATCTTGAAATTTAAACCTTTGGAAAAATAAACCAAAACCCTAAAACCCTAATGGAAGAAAATCATTTCCAAGATCTCCCTAAAACTATGGATTTGATCCATATAAAAATTTAGCAACAAACATTTATAAATGATAAAAAATATTATAAAACCATAGAAATTGGTTTCATTCAATTTGGGGCCTTGGATAAAAAACTTATGAATTTATTAAGATAAAAAGGAATTAATTTCCAAAGCTAATAAAGTTCCTATCTAAGATCCATGCCAAATATTGAGCAAAGTAATCCTAAAAATATTTAAAAGATAAACAAATACTAAATAAAATCATACAAATTGGAATCACCAATTTTGGATCTATAAATAAAAAGATATAGATTTTATAAGAAAAAGAAAGAAAGAAAATAAATAAGGAATATTTAAAAGCCAGATTAAATATTGGCCAAATCCATAAACAAATGGAAGATATTAAATAATAAAAAGATGTAAAATATTATTTAAATAAAACTATATGGGCTTTGAACCATATTCAATTTTATTTAAATAAAGACAAATTCCCTAAGTAGATAATAAAACCCAAGAAAATTATTTGGAAGACAAATTAGAACTTTAATTAAATCCACAAGCAAATGGAATAAAGATAATTCAAATCCAAATAAAATAAAGGGATAAAGAATAATCAAATAAAAACATATGGGATTAAACCATATTCTAATTATATTTAAATGGAAGACAAAATCCCTAATAGAAATGATTAATTAAATCATGGGAAAATAATAAATTGGAATTTACCAAAGTGGATTAAAAAGTTATCTAATTAACTTAAACAGAATTATTTGAATAAAATTTATATGGGTTTAAAACCATATTTTATTTTATTGGAATAAAGACAAATGCCCAATTTAAATGAATATTAAATCATATTTGTAATAATTCAAGTGAATTATTTAACACCCTAATGAATAAATGAAATCTACTGAAAAGGTTTGGTAAAAATTAGAATTCAAATAGAAGTTTGAAAATATATCTAAAATCTTATTTAAATAAAGACAAGTGTCTAATTTAAATAATTAATAAACCAGCCCAGCCTAACTAGCCCAACTAAGCCCAACTCGCAGCCTATCTCCCTCCCCCACGCGAAACGTTTCCTCACCAGAACCCGCACCCGCGCAGACGCTGACCACCGGACCCCACCGTACCCTTCTCTCTTGTTGACGACGCAGCCCCACTGCCAGCTCATCTTCTTCCTCACCCGCGACTCATTCTTCCTCCTCTCTCGCCCGCTTCTGCTTTGATTCCGCATGTTTAATTCGCCATAACGCTGCTTGATTCCTCCCTGCGACCTCGCACATTTAACCGCCTCCCTCTTCCCTTCCTTTCCCCTCAGACCTCACATCACCGGAGCCACCAGGCTGCTCCATTTTTCCTAGCAAACTTCGCTACTCCGACGACCTTCCCCAGCCGATTCCGGCGACACCCGGCCTCCCCTTTCTCCCTTGCACCTATGATCCTGCTCCCCATCCCCGTACACATCTACTAGTAACCCCCGCTCAGCCGCGCGTGCCCCACAGCATCGGCAACATCTTCGACTGAGCGTTGCCACCATCTGCCACTTCTCCGACGAGCTCCCATGGTAAAGTCCGACCGCACCTCCCCCTCTCCTGGATGCACTTGTACTTGCCTCTTCCGTGCGCATATAACGCCAATAATATCGTGTCCTAGCGCGCCTCGTAACCTCACCATGGACGATGCCAGAGCACGCCCATCGTGAGCAACATCTCCGGCGAGCAATCCTCGACGCCATCGTGCGCCACTGCCCAACGGCGGCCACCTTGAGAACCGCGACAACCCTACAAGAACGGTGAGCCTCTCCGTTCTTTCTTTCGCTTCCTAAATTCACCAGAGCGCCGTTAGCAGAGCGTCGCTGCCGTGCCGCAGTCATTGAGCGCCGCCAGTTCCTGGCCATAGCGCTGTAGCCGTTAGATCTTGATCGAAGGCGTGAGATTAGATTTTAACCGAAGAGGTATGCATTCATCTATGCAGCACAATCTTAGTTAGATCCAACGATCTACAGAGCGCGATCCAACCAAAGTGGTACAGACCAATAGAATTAAGCCACGTGGCCCAGACTCTGTTTTAAAAACCAGATTTGTTCTATTAGATGATTGAATTGTAAAATTCATAACTTTTAATGTACACGGCCAAATTTTACAAATTTTATATAATTGGAATCAGGAAAAATAATACTTTCCAACCATGCCCTTGGTTTAGCATTTTGCCTCTGGAAAATTGATTGTTTTTACAGAAACATGTTTTGGCATATTTTGTGTATAAAATTTATTCTAAAAATGTTTTTAGGGTAAAACCTTTTGTAAATGGATTGTTTTGAACCTACTGACCATAAAAACCAACTTTTGGATTTAAAAGTATATTTTGTGACACTAAGGAATTATTCCTTGAATAAAAGCATTTCTAGTTAAATAAAAATGTTGATTATGGTTTAAAAATGCTTTTTGAGTAAAACCTTATGCATATTGTTTGAATTCAACTCTCTGACCCTAAACAATAAGTTTTGGATTTAAAGATGTATTTGATTAAACCCTAGAAAATTATTACTTTGATTAAAGGCATTTCTAGAAAAATACAATGTTGCTTTGATTTAAAAATGATTTTGGGTGAAAACCTTTTGTAAATAGATTGGTTTCAAAACAATTTGACCATAAACACTAATATTGGTGTTTAAAAACATTTTGGCTAACACTAGAAATTATTCTTTGAATAAAATCATTTCTAGCAAAACAAAAGGGATTTAAATGGCCATTTTCACTAACTTGTTTTCAAATGACCTTGCCACTTTTATAAATGACAAATAGGTGTTATAAAATGTTTATAACCTATTAGAGACAACCTTTCCAAATAAAATAGTCTTTGCAAGATTGCATGCATTGTTTTGTTTTCTTTATTTTATGTGGTGAATTGTTTGAATGCTAGATTGAATTTGTGCCTTGATTGAATTGTAGTGAAAATTGAAGAGTGTGACTATTGCAAGATCAAGGAGTGAACCTATATTCTCTACTAAAAAGTCAAGTGGTGCTTCATACATTTTGTCCCATTCTTTTCACTATGCATTAGTGATATTTTGAGTAGGACTTGCATGGAATTTTACTAAGTATGCTATGCCTTGGGAAATCCTAGTAGATGATGCCTTAGTAGAATTTTCCTAATTTAAGATCCCTACTAATATCATGCTTAGCTTAGCTAGTAGAAAACAAGGGTGGATTATATTCATGCTGTGAAATATTTCCATGTCAATGACTTGTGTTTTGTTTAATAAAACAACTATGTGAATGAATCACCTGGGTGGGATGGGACTTGTATGGATTATGTTGAGTGGTTACATAGGGCCCCATATTTATGGCCTACCCTAGTGTATCTCACTTGTGGAATGTCACCCAGGAACAAAGAGATTTGAGACGTCAAATGTTGAGAAGCTTCAAGTGCAGCCACATGGCAATATGGGCTCTGCCTGGATCATATAGGTTGCAATAACTTAGCCAGATGGACAGTTGGTGGTAGGGGGTGATAGGTTTGGGAACGCGTCCATTTTGGTCTAAGAGAAGGCTTCTGAAAGATCTTGTCTCGATGCATGTCGAGTCTTGTGGGGAAAGTGCACCACCTCTCGAGAGAGTAAAATTTAAGTACTTATGTCCCCGGCAATGGACAATTTGAGCATCAAGACATGGAAGCTATCAAGGATCTCCTCATCCCAATTTCTAAGTTAAAAGCTTGTGCTTGAACAAGGGCAAAAGGATCACCAATTTCTATTGGTAGATGCCTTGGGTGATTTTGACAAATAAAAACTTAGTGTTTTCAAAGGATAAGCAAGCCAAAGCTCCACTTAGCCAAATGCATATAGATGATAGATACCACTATTATACCTTAGTATCACTTGCCTATACAATTCAAATGTATTGACCCTTGTGGCTGTAACTTATTATGTTGCAGGTTTGTTTGATGTTAGTGAAGTGTGTTGAATAGGATTGCAAGTCTACAACCAACATGATTGCCTGTGGCACTTTGAAGATGAAGGACTCCATGCTATATAGTTATTTCTGCTACATTGTAATGAGATAGCCAAATGATCTATGTTAGATGTAATGAATTATTTTATTCCTGGTTATAAAGTGGTACTATGACCTTTGTTTCTTGATATTACATCTTAAACTGTGGATGCTAGCTATTGATCCAGGGACTAGTATTGTAAACACAGGGTTCTCTACCTTATTAAAGGTTGGGACTTCTACAACACACATAATAAAGTTGGGCATAGCATCAATAACTGATTTTATCACAACCAGTCTGGAGAAGTGAGACATTAGGTTAGATAATCCATGCCTTCTATCCATTTTGCTAACCATAGGAGTAAAGTCCTCCACTTTTGGCCTAGTAGTCCCCATTGGTAATCCCAGATAAGTGAATGGCATAGATTCAGTCTTGCATCCAAATAGATCAGCTAATTCTTGGCATCTGCTCTGGGTGATACTGATGGGCACCATGGATGACTTGTGGAAATTCACTTTTAATCTAGTGGACCAGGTGAAATTGTGTAGAATTTCTTTAAGAGAGTTTAGTTGAGTAGGGTTAGCAGGCATGATTAGCAGAGTATCATCTGCATATTGTAATATAGGGTAGCTCTGACCAAATGATTCATCAATGGGCAGGGATATAATATCATTTTGCCATGCATAATTAATGATAATCTGCAATAGTTCAGCAGTAGTCACAAATAGAAGAGGGGATAATGGATCTCCCGGCCTAACGCCCCTTTTGCAGGTAATCTTTTTCCCTGGAACACCATTAAGGATGATGGAGGTAGATGCACTTGTAAGAATCTTAAGGATCCATGATCTGAATTTTTCACCAAATCCAAGGTGTTTTAGCATGGTCATGATATCCTTGTACTCTACAATGTCAAAAGCCTTTTCAAAGTCAAGCTTCAGTATAACTATCTCTTTTTTAGATTTGTGGCAAATGTGAAGATACTCAAATGCCCATGCTAAGCAGTCTTGGATTGTCCTTGACTTGATAAATCCATATTGATTTTGATGAAAAATGGGGATAATTTCCTTTTGCACTCTGTTTGCAATTAATTTGGTAAGTATTTTTAGTGTCATACTTACCAGTGATATAGGCCTGAAATCAGCTGGCTTTTCAGGATTAGGAATTTTTGGGATGAGTGCAATATAGGCAGTGTTGATGCTCTGAATATCAAGGTTTCCAGCATAAAAGTTATGACAGAAATTATAGAATTGATGCTTCATAATATTCCAGTGCTTTTTCATGAATAATCCATTAAATCCGTCTGGTCCTAGAGATTTGTCATTGGGCATATGTTTGATGACTTCATCAATTTCCTCGTTAGTGAATGGCACTTCAATCATGCTTAGATCATTAGGAGTCATCATATGGTGTAGATCAAACATCATCTCAGTTTCTTCTGATTTTCCCAACCTGTTCTTGAATGATGTCCATAAAGGAAGCTTTTTCTTCATGGCCAAAGAATTCAATACCTTGATCACATTTTAGAGATTTGATATAATTATGCCTGTAATTTCTAGTAGCAACAGCATGAAATAATTTTGTGTTCTCATTCCCTAACTTTGCCCATCTGATATTAGCTCTCTTCCTCCAATATTTTATTTTTGCTTCAACCATTTTCCTGAGATGATCTTTGATATTTTTTCTGAAATTCTTTTCTATATTATATAGTGGTCTCTGTTCCTCCAGCCCATCCAACATAGCTAGAACATAGTTGTTGTTATCTATAATGACAGATAGCTTAGACAGATTTTTGCTCCATATTTTTATAGAGTGTCTCGTTGTTTTGAATATGGCAGCAATGTCCTGAGCATCATTCTTATAGACAGATTGATTAATCCATGATTGTTCCACAATTTCATTGAATCCTTCAAATTCTAGCCAGTAATCCTCAAATCTGAATATTTGTGCTTTAGGGATATCAGTTCCAACTTGAATCATGATAGGAATGTGATCAGACCCTAGTCTGGCCATAGGACTGGCCATAGTATTAGGAAATTTATTAGTCCATCCATGAGAGGTAAAGATCCAATCAAGTTTTTCCAAAAGAGGTTGTTCTTGCATGTTTGACCAGGTATATGATCTTCCTTTTAGGGGTATTTCTTCCAAGTCATGCTGTTGAATAAGTGAGTTAAACAGAAGAATGTTGTTGCTATTGCCTCCAGGTTTGTTTCTGTCAATGCTATCTCTGATCATATTAAAGTCTCCAAGAATCATCCATAAATCATACGATGAAGAGTCAAGTTGCATAAGCCAGTCATCAAATAATTGTCTACCATCATTATTGCATGGAGCATAAACATTTGTGCTGAATATGTGTTCAGCAGAGATATTGCTTTGTAATTCAACAGTGATTTGAAATTGAGTCTGACTGATAACTGTACCAGTGAACCTTGATCCATTCCATATGACAATGATACCACCGGAGTTACCCATAGATAGCTGGTATGCAAATTGATTTAGTCTTCTTGGGCAAAATTTTCTAATGTAATTGATGTCAAACATTTCTTTCTTTGTTTCTTGGAGACAAATGATATTTGCATTGCTCTGGTTAATTTTGTCAGCCAAGTCATCCCATCTCTGTTGTGAGTTAACACCTCTGACATTCCAGTCTAAAATAATCCAAGATCTATTATCCATTATAATGTTTGAATATGAGATCATGATAAACAGGTACTATTATCATAGTGTTATGCCAGATATGGTTATTATTATGGAAATCATGACTGAGAAGATCAAGGTAGTGGCATAATGATGAAGAAATAATAGGTTCAGCAGACTGGATACATCTCATATAACAGGACACATAAGCAAAATCATTGCATAAAATATTGTGATAAAAAAATATACTGATGCTGCCATAGTGCATCTTAATCATACATTGAAACAAGAGTTCTAAAAAGTGCAAAGTTGATTGGAAAGTAAAATCTAGGATAACTAGACAGTTATTTGTGTGGCCTTTGTCATGAAGCCATGATATAGATGGTTTACTCATCATTGGAACTATCATAGTTCAAAGCAGCTGAAGAAACCTCACTAGGAGGAATCTGGCAGAACCTTGTACCAATAGCTTGAACTGTATCCATTGGAATATTAGGGGCAGGCTCATTCTCGTTTTGGGTCTGGTTGACTGCTGCATCGAATTGCCCTGATAGGTTGATAGCTTGCATAGTCTTGGAGCTTTCTGCATAAGCCTCTTCATCAACCTTACTTGCAAACCCCTATATCTTGCTGGCTATCCTGGTGCTCCTCCTCACCACACTGTCAGTCTTGGGTGTTGATTTCTCTGCTTTCTTATGTTTGTTCTTGCTCGAGGAGAAGTTGATGGGCTTGGGAATTACAACAACCTCACTGTCAAAGTTATCTTGTGGAAGAATAGGTCCAGATACCTGGCTGTTGATATTGACCTGAATATTGCACTTGACAAGGTGTGTTCCATTCTCCTCTGATTCAGACATTTCAATAGTGGCTCCCTGGATAGTCATGCCAGCCAGATTCTGCAGGAGGTCCTATTCATCACCCATGATCTGTGCAAGCAGACCAGTAAGGTGAGCCATGGCATCAAGGACAGGGGCATGGTATGTAGAAGCATCATTTTGTAGTGGCATGGTGACATGAATGTTGTCCTCAAGTTGAGCTGCAGGTGCAGCATGACCTATAGACGCAACATGTGGTGCAACAAGACCATGGTGGGGTGCAACATTCTCCTCCATGTTCAGATCATGTGGTTCATCATGCCAAAATCCATTATGAATAGATGGCATAGGGTGAGGATTACTCCCATCTGCAGGGAGGGGGTCTTCATCTCCTGCAATACCACCAAGCATGTTTCTGTCCAGTAGCACCATTGGGCATGTCCATGTGTCCCCTCCACACTCATCAGACAGGTTCTTAACAACAACCACACTCAATGGTAAAGTGTCAGCATTAAGTGGACGAAACTTAACACGAATCCTAGCACGGTTGGACAAATCCTTGTTCCAGACTAAGAATCTACCAAATGGAACAATGGTTTTCATGACTGTCTCAGGTTCCCAACACTGTTGCGGGTAATTCAGAAGCATGCACCAAACATCATGTGTGAACATAGTGCTACGACAATTAATTCCCTTGTCCTCATTCACAAATCTCAGCACATTCTCTCCAATAAAATATGGGATACCTCTAACAACGGCAGTCACGAACCTGATCAATGTTGTACCCATGGCGCATTTGGAGGTGCTGCAGACGTGGATGTCGAAGCCGTGCAGGTGTTCGCCAATGAGAGCGACCGCACCAAGATAGTCTGCAGCAGGCACATCAGGCTCGAGAGTAGCAATCGCCTAGTCGTCAGAGTGTAGATGGAAGTGACCGCCGAGGACAACATAACTGCGTTGAGTGCGAAGGGGACTAGGGGGATGGCGGTGAAGCTAGGTGGGACGTGGGGCGTGGGGTCAATGGGGTAATTCGCCACTGGAGGCGATCTGGTGGAGCAGAGGGGGGTTTCAGGAACGAAAGTGCCGCCGGATTGTTGCAACAAGGGAGGCGAGTGGTTAGGGGAGATAGGGCAATTAAAGGAATGATCATCAGGGTATTTTGGATTTGATACGATAGGTTTGTTGTTTTTTGGACTTGGATAGACATTTTCGTTCAATGTGTCCATAATGGTAGCAAAGACGGCATCAAATTCTGTTAGTGCATGATCGTACCTGGTGTCCTTCAGATAGACACTTTGAACAGAAAATAGGGCGCCAAGTCATGTTGGGCTGAGAATTTGGTGGGCCGCTCCTGGCACGTCGAGTGGCATCACGAGGGATCCAATGCTTGGTGGGTCGAGATTTAGAAGGGGCTCTAGAAGATCTAAGGGCCCAAGTTGCAGTGATATTTTGAAATCCATGATTCCCGCTATGTCGTTGGGCAAATGGCAGATGTGTAATCCGATCATCAGAGTTAGGATGATCGCGGTTTGGATTGTCAAGATGCATATCAAGGCCAGCTCTATTACCAATATTAGCATCATCCTCAGATCTAATTTGATTCCCAATCGGGACGTTGTTTGCACAAGTAAGAACATAATTAGATTTAGGTGGATGATACGTGCCGAAGAGAATCGTTATGCCTTGATCCAATATGGGATGGTTGATGGTGAGAGTATCTAGATCTCTGAATAGTAGTCCATTCATTATCTTGCTCTGCATACCACAATCTTTCTTCCCTTCCCCAATTAGGACCACCATTGCTCCATAGATCAAAATAGCATATAAAATCCTTGCATGAATGAGATCTCATCTTGGTAATCATAAATCCAATGGCTTTAGAACAAACATCAAAAAGGAAAACTCTCCCACGTAGAGGAGTAACTCTCAATTCATCATGAGCCGCACCCAAACAAGCAGATAATGCCAGACCCACATTAATCGTGGATAAGTCAAAGTTGGCACGTCCAAACGATGCCACAAGAGAAAAACCAGATGCAGCTGAAATCGGATTTACACATGTGGAGTAATTCTCACGAACCTTTCTGCGAAACGAGTGGCCAGGTGTGAAATCCAAACGGTGCGCAATGGAGTAGGGATCATTGAAAGGGTCCATGTTGAGAGATCACCAGATCCGTCTTCCAACGGTAAGGTGAAGAAAGAACACCTGATAGATCGTGTGGGGAGGGAGGTGGATGGGATGGCAGTGAAGATGGGAATGGTTGTGGAGAGGCTGATAAGGCGAGTGTTTTGGCTGGATCAGATTAGGAAGTTGGCCGCCGGCGTGAGAGATCGCCGGCAAGGAAGGTTGGCTGCGTGGGAGGCTAAGGTGGGGATGGGAACTCCATCGTCTGCTTCCTCCTGTTTTTGGTTTCAGAAAAGCTAGTAAGAAAATATTCTCGGAATGATTACATATACTTTCATACAACACAATTTCCATATTTCGAGTGCTAAAACGAGATGTTTTGTGAAGAAATCGCCAAATAAAAATTTGAAAATGGTACCATTCATTTTCAAAAATACTAGGTCACCTTGCATGGACAATAGCCCAACCGAGGTATCTTAAACATTTCCATCTATCCCTCATAAAAAAGACAAATTCATGTTAAATCAGTAGGAAGTAGGTCAGGTTTAAAATACAGGTACATGATCTGATGCTCATGTTTTGAAAAAATATTTTTTAAATTCACAATATGCTATTTCATCAGAGATCGACTGCAAGTTTAATGAGGCTCAGCCCCGGGTTAAGAATCTTCATGCCCGTGATTTTGATCATAGTTTAAAACGGGCACAAATTCAAAAACGATCCAAACAATATAAAACTTTTGCGTGGTCTCATATTAGGTGACATAGTTGCAAGGAAAAATATCAAACTTAGAATATTTCAACTATCTTAAAAAAAACCTTTACAGAAATGAGCTATCATGTTTGGGGTTTTATGATATTCAGGCCAAACGACCAATGTTATGGCTAAAATCGTGGCATAGTTTGTGATAATGTGCTCATATTATGCACACATATGCATCTTAGGATGACAACAATGTTACATGAGGAAGTTTTTTCTTTTCGTCGCACCAAAAATCCATTTCACATTTTCCGAGTGTCAAAAATGGGATGTTTTGTGAAGTAACCACCAAATGAAACTTTCAAAATAGTATCACCCCATTTTTCAAAATTACTAGACAACCTTGCAGGGACAATGTCTCAACCCGAGTATATTTAACTTTTCTATGCACCCTTTGTAGAAAAGACAAATTCTTGACGAATTGGTAGGAAGTGGGTCAGATTTAAACTACAGGTACATGATCTAATGTTTATGATTTTTTTAAAAATATTTTTGGGTTCACAATATGCTTTTTCATCAGAGATCCACTGCAAGTTTAGCGAGACTTGGCCCGAGCTAAGGAGTTTTAGAATCTCCAAATTCAAAATGGAGTTTTTTGTATGATCTTTTGAACATTTGAACACTATTAAATGAATTTTATTTAGAAAACCTTGCAGTACACTATTAAAAAGACGCGTTGCTAAAAATATGATAGGGATTTCATGTTTGGATTCTTCTCAATTTTCTGATCAATTTAAACATATTATTTATCTAATTCTGATTTACAAATGTAAAGATATGAATTACTCCATATTTAAAGATATTACATATTTCTAAAATGATGAAATGCTCAAGATTTTTTGTATCGTACGCTTGAGGTCCGACTCATGAATGGTACTTCCTCCATTTGGAAATATAAGATGTTTTAGGTTTGTAAACCTAATGTATCTAGACATGTTTTAGTGTGTAGGTTTAAATAAATCTAGAAACTAAAAAGTGATCTAGATAAATTTCCATCACAAAACTAAAATATCTTATATTTCTAAACGAAGAAAGTACTCGAGATGAAATACTATGGGCCAGAATTCGCCCGGAAAACACGAGACGTCTGCCCGACTTGTCTTGTTCGGTTGAGGCGATGGAGGTGGATCGGAATAGCAAAAGAGGCGATGACGACCTACTCACCTTGGAGGGAGGTCCCTTATTGCCCCGAGATGTGGCCAGGGCTTTTGGCCATCCCTTATTGGCCTGCGAGAGGTCGTCCCTTATTGGCCTGTGAGAGGTCCCTTATTGGCCTGCGAGAGGCGGGAGGGCTCTCAATTCTGAAGAGCCGTCTAGGAGATCAAGCATTTCATTGGTTTGGGCATCTCCTTTGTGGATGGTTGCGGTCAGGCGATAAGGTTTTGGATCGATCCCTGGTTGCTACCAATTCCTCTGGGGTGCAATTGCCATCTCCGCCTAGCCCTCGGCTCTTGTGGCTGAAGCCTTCCGTGAGGGACGCTGTAGTGTGTTGTTCCGTCGGTACCTTAGTGAGGCGGAAGCCGCGGACTTTCAGTAGCTGCTCGGCTCCCTCCCGGTGGCCTTATCCGAGGCCCCGGACTCGGCCGCATGGCAGCTTCATCTCTCGGGGGAGTTATCGGTGAACTCTTCATATCACGCCCTTTTCCAGGGCCCGGAGCTGAGCTGGGCGACACCCCTTTGGAAGGCCCCTCTCCCGCTTAGCATTCACATTTTCGTGTGGCAGCTTCTTCATGACCGGTTACCTTCGGGTGTGGAGGTGGCCAAGCGTAATGGCCCGGGCAATGGCTTGTGTCCTCTATGTGCGACTCCGGAGTCTTGTGCCCATATTATGTTTTCATGTTCGGTGGCTGAGGATCTTTGGAGCTTTGTTCAAGAGGCGCTGGGACCTGACTGGCAAGCGCAGGAGCTCGGGGAGTTCCTGCAGACCCAGGCTAACAGAGCCGGAAGATGGCGCCGCCTTTTTTTGGCTCATGTTTGCGGCCTTCTCGTGGTCTCTGTGGAATGTGCATAACAAGATGGTGATTGAGAAGGTTTATCCTTCACGTGTGTCTGACCCTGTTTTTTCCTTTCTTGCCTTCCTCCAGCAATGGTCCCCTCTGGTGCGGCACCGGGCGGATTTCGACAACACTCTTCGGGCCTTGAGGACGGCGGCGCTCGCCCTCTCGGCTCCAGCCCCCCCCCCCCCCCCCTCCCCGGTCGGTGGCCTGAGTGTCATCACCTTTTTTTTTGTTCCAGTTTGGCTACGGCCGTTGTGGATGCTATCTGAACTATGTATCTAGTTGTTCTTTTATTTATAAAGTAGGGCGAAAACCTGATTCGAGAGAGGCCGCTCAGTCTCGTGTCGTCTTGGTTTGGTGCTTTATTTCTCAGCAAAGTTGTCACGTAGGATGGCATGGCCGCATCTATCGATCGCCGTGTAGATAGATCAAGCTGCTGCCAAGCTAGCTAGCTCTCGTTCTGGTGGCGATCATCTACTCCCTCCGATGTTTTAGCTTTATGAAAAAAGTGTAACATAGGGAGTGTGTACTACCTACGTGTAACATCTTATATTATAAAACCGTAGTACTACGTACGTGTAGTGTAACGTATCCTATCTTTCCTATCTTTATTTGTTCCTTAATTGGCCGCGTGTCACTTGTAGCAACAGAGTGTTACTACTTTTTGGTGATTTCTAGCTGGTCGTGTTAATTAGTTTGCTAAACTAATTACTCTTTCCGTCACGACGCAGGTACATATGCGTTTCTGTTTAGAATATTTTGTTTTCGTTCTGTTTTTGCAAATACGGCTTTCGTTTCTTACCGTTTTGAACCTTAGACGCAGATGCATGCAAATTTAAAAAAATCTATGACATCCTTTTTGGATGGAGGTTAAATTACTAGTTAACAGCAGTATGTAAGTATTAGTCTAAACTAAAAAGTAGGCACATATTCATGGATGTAAGTTGTTGTGGTAGCTACCTTGTTGTTGCAGATTTTGTATTGATTTGTTTATTAAAGCAAATAAAGCATTTTTACCGGCCGACTCTAATTTGGTGATGTGGTGAGAATAAAATACGGATTTGCTAGTTCTCAGGAACCGAAAACATTTTATGTCTCAGTCATCTCTCTCACCATTAGATTTACCTTGCGATTCATGCAACATGGGAGTTTCACAAGAGTTGCAACTAAAAGTTTAATGAGTTGCAACTAGATTGTAGCTGAGAATTACTATAAAATTTATAAGTTGTGATTGATAATTAGCATAAATAGTAGGATGACATCAGCTGACAGAGACATAACAAATTCCCATGCACGGATCTAGCCGCTCCCATAAAAATAAATATCAGTTAACAAACTAGAGTATTATATGTACACGGAAAATTCAAGGGGTTTAATGGAACACAAAAAGGTATACAAAGGAAAATAGACTTAACCTAATTCTTTCTTACAACAAATTTGTGTTGTTCATGGGTGAAATATTATTCCATAGCTAAACCACCAATTCTGGGTGGAAGAGCCATGTTGCTTGCCCGAAAGACTCACACAAACGCGAGGGGGTAGAAGTACCGTACTTGAGGTTGAAACCCTCGCCAGTGTCCATGAAATAAATGACATCCTCCTCCACCTCGCCACAAGGCGCGGCGACAGACTTGGAGAAGTTGAGACTAATAAAGAGTGCTCGACCGCCGCCAAGCCCTCCAGTCAACGGCATCCAAGCGCCGGTGTCGGTGTCCGCTTCAAAGACTTCTACCCCTAGAGTAAGGTATTTAACACCGGAGGATGGGTTCATTTGTTGATGATGCCTCACCATGAGCAGCTTCCCGCATGATACGATTAGATGGCGTCTAGTGAAGTTGCGATTGCCATCAGGGTTTGGGGCCTCGTTTGGTGCGGCTGCGACATTCTCCTCCTCCTCCTCATTGTTTCCGTCCTCCTCATTGTCAGCATCATCACCATTATCATCATCGTCGTCGTCATCATCATCACTCCTCCACACATCGTATCCATTGTAATATGGCGGTTGTTTGATGAGGCGCTTTCCCATGGTGACCACCGGTATTCCTTCACCATCTAGTGTGAGATCAAAGGGAATGAGGTCCTCTCCCATAGTGATGGCATAGAGTTTCCCTTGGAGGAAAGCAATGTCGATGATATAGATGTAGGGACGTGTCCTTTGCGGCGGCAACCACACGCCTATCCCTGGGCGGATCACCATGAAAGTATGCTCCTCGTTGTCGGTGATGACGGCGATGAGGTCATCGACACCTGAGCGCATGAGGAACTTGTAGATTTCAGATTCATGGTTTCCCATCACGGCGTCTAGTTCGGGCAGCGGCACGGTCTTGTTGAAGAACGGGTTGAGCAAGATATAACTGCTAGAGTGTCCATCCTCAGTGGTGATGCGCTTCTTGCTTAAGCGTACCGCGAGCCAGTCGTCAGTGGAGCCGACGGTTTTAGGGCGGTGGGGCAAGGAATGTAGGCGGCGCCAGAAAGTGAGGGTCATTGGGCTAGGTAGCCGCCATGGTTGGGGACTAGTGTGGCGGCGCACGGCGGCATGCCATGAGCGGCAGACGGCGCGGGCGCGGGCACGGTCGGCAGGGTCATGTAGCCCGGCGATGACGAGGTCCTGGAGTTCCAGCGGCAGGTCATCATAGGACGTGCCTGCTTGTGTCGGTGTTGCCAAAGGGCGTTCTGTCCGTGCCAAAGAGCTGCACAATGCTCCCATGGCTAGGTAGTACGACTTTGTTCCTAGCTAGCTAGGCCCGCTCGATCGTGTATATATTTGTAGCAGCTAAGCTCGCTGACTCTGCAGGACGGACTAGGACGATCGATGGAAACCTACTCGGATTAACACGGCCTAATCCGTACGTACGTACATCTCCGCGACGTGATCCGTTCTGGGATCGGCTTGCAGTATTAAGGACCTTTACCTCTGGCCGGCGTTGACTAGCATACTGTTTTTTCTCTTACGTGGACGTATGCTACGCGTTATCATGGTTGAAAAAGAAAAACCTTTCAATATATATTGCACTGTGTTTGGTTGCATATAATTGGGCCTAGAATCGCAGAATTGGAATTGAGTATGTAAGGGCACCTCCACCGGGCTGTGATCATCCCAAATGGTCGGTTTGTATCCGTTTGGATCGGGCCACGGTCGATTTAGGGAAGGATCCGGCCAGTCCGGACAGCTTTGCTCAGTGGCGTGACCCATTTGTCGGCGCACGTCGCGTCATTTTTTTATACAAATTCAAACACAAATAGTTCGCGGCATAAACTAGCGAAGTTCGTACTTAATTTATATTTAAAATATAAAAACGAAATTTAAACTACTAGCCCTAACTACTGATCTTCGCGCACCCGCGCCGTCTCGTCCATCTACGTGTCGAGGTCGATGTACTCCGACGGCGGGCCGGAGCGGGAGCGGGCGCAAACGGGTTGATCATCTGTCCAGGCCACGACGCCCAACCGTTTTGGAGGTGTGCCAGCTCCATCCCCACCTTCGACGCGTTGGAGACGCCCATCTAGGCAGCGGCAACGGTGGAGGCAGCTGGGCGTTCGTCTGCGCCACCATGCCGGTGTGTTGGAGGGCCTCCTCGTAGACGTGCCACTAGGCTTCCTCCTCCCGCGAGCTGGCCGCAATGGCCTGATCGGTGAAGGCATCCTCGTCGCATCCCTGCGCCAGCACCTCGTGGTACTCCGAGGGCTGGTTCACGGCGACGTCGTCCTCCGTCTCCTATTTGACGATGACGTCGTCGTCGTCCTCATTGTCGTTGTCGTCCTCGCTGCCGAGGTCGGCGTCGGAGTGGTTGTGGGCGCCCTCATCGTCTGAGTCGATGTTGGGGATCTAGTAGACCTCCCCAGGCAGCACGCCGCACCTTGTGCTCCCACTTGAGGAACTTAATCCAGTACGCCTCGGAGTGGTAGCCCCTCTCCCACCGTTGTGTCCGGGGAAGGTTGCTGATCCGGTGGAGGATCTCCTCCACCAGCCCTCTGCCCGTCTTGGGCGATGGTGGCACCGGGACACGGTCCCGGTTGAGGTGCCAGCCGGTGGGGAGGGTGACATGGTTATACCCCGCGGGTACACGATCTCAGCATACCTGGTCCAGCCCAAGGAAGGCCCACGGCAAATATACGCCGGCCCATGAAGACTTTCGGGTGGCCAAGGCCCATGACGCCTTCGGATCCTTGGAGGGCAAGACTAGAGTAGATAGGGAATTCAAAAGGGTAAACCCTAAAACCTGTAACCGACTAGGTCTGTGCCTGGGACCTGCCTAAGTCTATATAAAGGCTAGGAGGGAACGACCTAGATCTCTCGACTCATACTTCCTCATACGCACCTTCACGCCAGATCGCATCTGCGCACCCCTGTAATCACCGGTTCCGCCGTAATCAAAGAGCAGACAAGCATGGGTAGGGTTTTCCCTCCGGGGGCCTGAACCTAGGTAAACCTCGTGTCCCGCATTGCTTGTTTGCTAACCGTTCCGCGATATCCAGCATCCCCATCTTCTCCAAACCCAAGTCCATAACAATAGGCATTGACGAGATCAAACCTCGTCAGAGGGACACATCCTTGTGATGGATGCCGCGACCCTCCCTCCACCGGCGCTCGCACTCCCCGACGCGGTAGTACCGGCGGGTACGGTGTTCCCGAGGTGGCAGTAGTCCCCCACGGGCTAGCTTCAGAACTCCTCTAGACGCGGCGGAGGCGGCAAGGACGTCCCGCGGAGGAAGGCCAGCAGCCGAGAGCGCTGGATGCTAGAGCCAAACGCTTCGTGGTCGTTCTTACTCCTCTTCAGCCACGACAGAGTCTTCATCGTTGGTGGTGGTGGTGGTGGCGGCTAAGTTTTTGCGATGGCGAGAGGTAAGGAGGACAACACCGAGGGCGCATGGTTAAATAGCCTAGCCGCCCGTGTACACGCGCAGCTTCTCGCTCCTTCGTCATCAATGGCGGAGTGGGTCAGCATGCCGTCTCGTCGCCATTGATGCGCGCAGGCTGCCGTTGGTCAGCCTTCAGCGCAGCGCCTCTGGATTGGTGCCGCGGTTGCGCCTGTATCGGTGCCGCAGACTACGTCTGAATTAATGCTGCCGGTAAGTGGTGGCCGACGGGTCGGCCAATGAACGAGTTCGTGTGCGTTCTGGCCGACGTAACCGTTGCCCCAAGATTAGATGCACGAATAGGCCGAGACACGCGTTTGTTCGGATAGGTCGGCCCGTTGGGGCGCGACGCGCACCCCATTTATCCGCGCAGACAGGTCGGACACGCTCATACGGGATGCGTCGGTCCAAAAAAGATGGCTAATTCAAACGTTTGGATGGTCTAGGAATTAAGTCACAGAATATGTGGACCAATTCCGCGCGGTGTTCGCCCGCACGCGAAACAACCTCACAGCGATTCAGAGCTCCAGAGCTCGGAAACCATCTGGAAATGACCCCGCACGCGAAACGTTACGCTCGAAAGAAAAAGAGAAGTAACCCCGACTCTTCCCTCGACCTGACGACGCGGGCATCCGGTGGCGGCGGCAGCGGCAGCCGCAGCGCAGGTACCACTCCGCCGATGCCCTCCCTCTTCCCCGCAAGGATGCCTGTCATTCATATTTCCGAGCTTCAGTGTTTGATCACATCGTATCTTGCTGACGCATCGTCATCGTCAATGGCAGACCGGCGGTAGCCCCTACGCCGTCCCGGCCGGGCGGAGGGACGGCAACGTGACTGTCAGCGGCATCCCACGCGCAGGCTAACCTGCCACCTCCCACGACGGACGTCGCCCGGCCAGGTCACACAATCGTTCGCCAACAACGGGCTCTCCAGGAAGACATGCATGGTCAAGCTTTCTGCAGGTACCCGTTCAGAAAACCCACATCAGAAAGCTTCGATCGTGAGTTAATATTTTCCAAATACTTTTTTATTTTGGCGTCTCTCTTTGTTTTTGCAAATGTAAATGTCAACGCAATTATACATCAATTTTAATTGGACTCGGTGCTGGTAACACTTAATCGTGAGCGATCTGATGGAGCAGACAGTCTTTTTTTCTCTCTCGTGAAAAGACTATCATAAAATTGCAAACTATTTTGTGTGACATATGTGTTTCTTGTGATCTTGTTCAAATTATTTTAATGTTAGTATATGTGAAAAATAACATATACATTCTAATATATGCTCTGAATGATTCTTACGGAATTGTGAGCCTTCTCATTTCTACGGTCAACACATGAACATCACATAAAACCATCTCGTCGCTTGTTCTCCTCAGCCACAACTCGAAAAGAACGCACACCTTCTCTAAAAGTGGCAGAGCGTCGGTCACCGTACATTTATGGATGGCTCATCTGTATCATATAAATATATGTCAAACGCAATCACTATGCTAAAATTAGTACCGCACAGTCTAAATGAGAAAGTAGTTGCTAACATTTTATTACACTTGCAAACAAAGATAAGAAAACTTAAGTGTGGCTCGGGCACCTCATATCATGTCTGTCTTGTGTGGCCTAAACTTGCATCGCTCTAATAGACATTTCACCGAACACCTCTATCTAGTGCATATGAATAAAACAAAAATAGCACAACAACACCACCTCTCCCACCAGGAAAAAAAACAGTTGAGAGGGGGAGAGGGCTGTGCCATATAAATAGGGTCACACCACTAGTCCCGGTTTGAGATACAAACTGAGACTAAAGGGTGTGCCCGCAGCGAGCGACAGACCCTAGACCCTTAGTTCCGGTTTGTATCTCAAACCGAAACTAATAGGGTCTAACGGGCCGGGACCAATAGTTTTGGATGGCTCGGGCCTTCCGGCGCGGACCATTAGTCCCGGTCCTGAACGAAAGATCTGTTTTCTACTAGTGGGTCATCGGTGCCTTGACCGCTTGAGGAAGTTGTAGATGATAAGTTTGTCGTGGCCGATGATGGCGTCCCGTTCCGTTAGCGGCAAAATCATCTTGAAGAAGGGATTTTTCAACAAAAATTTGCTGGGCTCCTCGCTTACTTGGATGCATGGCGACCCAAGTGTCGGTGGAGCCAACAGTGTCGATGCCCCGGACCAAGGAGCGATGACAGCAAGGTCTATACATGGTAGGACTAGCGTACAGGCGCGGCGCTGAAGTTCGTTCTATGGACGCCAAATAGCCATCTATATATTGACGCCAACAAAGGTCGTTCTGTGGAGGCCGAAGAGCTGCACTATATATGCTTCCATGGTCGACTGTTTGGCCTAACTTGGAGCCTCTCGACTACTACACCGTCGTCTTCGTGGCCAGAAATTAAGTACTTGGCGATCTCCTGGATTACCGTGTGTATATTTATAGCAGCTAAGCTTTTGCTGACTACAGAATGGATCAGGCGATTATTGGAAGGGTGCTAATTAACCAGGTCGATCGTGTTTGTAGTTGGTCGTGTTTTTCCTTTTTTTTTTCTATCGTGTTAATTAGATACTCCCTCTGTTTTAAAATATAAGATGTTTTAGGTTTATAAAGAAAATATATCTAGACATCTTTTAGTCTGTAGATTCACTTTAAACCTGAGTGAATCTATACACTAAAAATAGTCTAGATATAAAACATCTTATATTTTGAAACGGAGGGAGTAAGTTAGGTAAGTCTACTAGGCATGTACGTATGTACATGTACGTTCATTGTTGTAGTAGCTCCTGATTGTTATTTCAGATTTTGCATCATTTTTGCCGGACTCTTATGTGGCAATGTGTGAGCATAAAAAAAATCAGCTAACAAAGTAGAGTATTATATGTACACAGAAAAATCAAGGGGTTACATGGAGCACACAAATGTATATGCGAGGGAAAATAGACTAAATCATGCAAATTGGTTCTTACATAAAATTATTGTTGTTCGTAGGTGGAATACTATTCCACCATTAAACCGCCAATTCTGGGTGGAAGAGCCACGTTTTTTGCCCGAAAGACTTACACAACTGTGAGGGGCTAGAAGTACCGGACTTGAGGTTGAAAACCTCACCGGTGTCCACGAAATAAATGACATCCTCCTCCACTTCTCCACAAGGAGCGGTGACACATTTGGAGAAGTTGAGACTGATAAAGAGTGCTCGGCCGCCGCCAAGACCTCCAGTCAATGGCATCCAAGCACCGGCATCGGTGTCCGCTTCAAGGATTTCGACCCCTAGAGTAACGTACGGAACACCTGAGGGTGGGTACATTTCTTGATGATGCCTAACCATGAGCAGCTTCCCGCGTGATTCGATCAAATGGCGACTAGTGATGTTGAGATCATCACCGGGCCAAAATTGACCTGACCAGTTAATGCCAATGATGTGATTTGGGTTCGGTGCCTGGTCAACCTCCTCTTCATTTGGTGCAACCGCCACCTGTTTGTCATCATCATCCACGTCATCGGCATCACTCCACACACCTTGACCATTGTAATATGGCGGTTGTTTGATGAGGCGCTTTCCCATGGTGACAACCGGTCTTCCTTGACCATCTAATATAATGTGAGACCAAAGGGGATGAGATCCTCTCCCGTGGTGATGGCGTAGAGTTTCCCTTGGAGGAAAGCCAAGTCGATGATATGGATGTAGGGATGTGTCCGTGGTGGTGGCGACCACACGCCCTTCCCTGGGCGGATCACCATGAAAGCATGCGCCAGGTTGTTGGTGATTACGGCGATGAGGTCTTCGGCACCTGACCGCATAAGGAACTTGTAGACTTTAGATTTGTTGTTGCCTATCACGGCATCTAGCTCAGGCAGCGGCACAATCTTCTTGAAGAAGAGGTTGTGCAAGATGTATTCTCTATAGTGTCTCTCCTCGGTGGCGATGCTTAAGAGAACCGCGAGCCAGTCGTTGGTGGAGCCGATGGTGTCAATGTCACGGTGCAAGGAATACAGACGGCGCCAGAGCGAGAGGGTCTTTGTGCTAGGCAGCCGGCATGGTTGGGGGCCCCGGCGGCGCACCACGGCGTGCCATGAGCGGCAGACGGCCCGGGCACGTGCATGGTCGGCTATGTCGGGGAGCCTGTCGATGACGAGGTCTAGGAGTTCCGGCAGCAGGTCTGCGTACGACCGGCGGCGTTCAGCGGGCGCCAAAGGGCGTTCTGTCGACGCCAACGAGCTGCATAGTGCTCCCACGGCAGACCTGTTTGGCCTAGCTCCTGCCGCCAATTAATGGCTTTGAGGGACCGCGACGACTCTATCCTCTTTCTAACGCACACGCTCTTAGTTTATTATATTATACTAGACTGATAGGCGAGCTTCGCCTCGCCGCCTTCTTGATGTTGTTACAAAGACTTGTAGGTGTTGCGCATCCGGTGTTCGATTTAGGACGCAGCCAGGCCGTCACATGTTTGTGTCTTAATCAGCAAGCAGCTCTAAAATGGTAACCTGTGTGATACAATTCAAGGACACGAAGTGGGTGGGCTCATACACATGTGAATGTGGTACTGGTTTACTTGAATGGATGGCTATGTAAACATGTCTAAAATAGCACAACAATATTAGTCACATCTTGATATTTGGATGGAACAACTATCCTATGTCTTTAGGAAAGGCACAAATTTTCAAACTTTTGTACTCCCTTCGTCTCAAAGTAGATGTCTTAGATTTGTCCAAATTTGGATGAATCTAAACACTATTTAGTATAAAGGTTTATCCAAATTTAGATAAATTTTCGACATCTATTTTGAGACACAGGAAAGTATCATAGATGGTCCTGCCAAAAAGAACATGAACGTACGGTTCAATATGTCTGACTGAAGATCAGATTCCAAGCTTCCCGATATGGTATGCGCCTTCCTTCAACTTGCAACCACGTACTCGCTCAATATTTGTTGCCTATGTTTCACACCTTGGACATTATTTATTCTTTTTGAATTAGGTTTTCGTATTCTCTGAAGTCTGAAGAGTGTCCCTCAAGCTTGCATGTATAAAATACTATCTATTTCTCTCACGCCCAAAAACCATAGATTGGTTATTACCTTTGGATTTGGATACAATATATCTCACATACTCCCTCCGTCCATAAAAATATGTTGCGTATTTGTCTAGATTCACATATACCTTGGCACGTTTTAGTCTATTGATATATGTAAATCTACAAAAATATGCGACATCCTTTGCCTGATGGAGGGAGTGGTAATAATCACATATTCTACCGGTCAATACTTTCATGTCAAATAGAAGATTGTTTCTATACATGTATATGCACATTTGATTAGTACTCCTAAGCTTTAGATTTTTTTTGTGTGTCAGCCAATGGTGGCATACATTTTTTTATAAAGGTCTTGGAATAAGCTGGGCTTCAAATTAATAAAGCCCCTAGAGCACATGCAGTTACGGAGAACTGCTGGGACTACCAACTTCAGATCACAAGCACAATATACATATTGTTCTGGTGTCACAACAATGAAGGTGTGCAAAAAATGCAACGGTTGATCTAATCTTCTCTAATGGATGTTATTTGCGCAGAACTCTAGCGTTTATAAAGCGGGACGAAAGCCTGTTTCGAGAAACTCTAGCGTCTATCAAGTATCAATCATGTTGCTGAACTGTTGAGGAGGCGTGATGTGATCATCCACTGGACACAGATCCTATTCTTACATTTCTTTTAAACATATCTTAATATCGAGCATTGTTGAATATCTATGATGAAGTTACTTCACATAAGTACAGAAATCTAACTGCATTATTCAGAGAAGGTACATTGAGCTCACATCAGCATTGAACTAAAAGAAGATGTGTTAGACGACCAACAAGATTATCGATACCTCCTACTGTAGATGTGAGTTCTGATGGAGATTACACACAATCAAGACTTGGGGTCATATCTAGAAATCAAGGTGGCGATGCTTTAGTTGTAGCCTGAAAGTTATTTCCTTTGCACAAGAACCGTGGATTTGCATATACTGAACCTTAAACCTGTCGATTCCGTGGATAAATTACCCTACAATCCTCTAGCCTAAGTGAATGGTGAATCAGTCTTTACCTCTATACCATCACTCATGTATAATTCTATAGTATTGTTGTCAAATCAAAATAGTATAATACGGACAATTGCAGATAATATTTCTGTAGCAACATGCGGGTAATCATCTAGTTCCCTAAAAACTGCAGGCAGCATACAGTAAAGTGTAGTTGAATCATACGAACCAAAAACACTATAAAGCAGGTATTCGGCAGCTACCTTGTGGCTTGTGCTGGCAGGGGCATTATCCACCGTCCTCCAAACGCCTGTGCCAGTACTGACGCTGACGCTGACGCTGGCTTATTGTGACTGTGGCGCCTTTTGCCGGGGGAAAGACGGAAGGAGAAGAAAGAAGTCGTATACAGGCAGGTCGGCAACTTCCAAGTTCCAACGCCTGAAACCGCCACCGCGGATCCTGCACCACATGACACATATCCACAACAGAAAGTTCAACCGGTAGAGGTGTTGTTGACGACGCAGCCTACCAACGACGCAGACCAGAATCAGAAGAGGGGATGGCCGGCCTCCTTCGCCGGTCGTCGGCCTCCCTCCCACGCTAGCTTCACTCTCCATCTGTGTGCACGGTTTTGGGGATCTTGGCAAAAATAGGGTTGGGCGAATGAAGGTCGCCGTCGCCGGTTTGAGTAGGGACGAGGCGAGGGCGGTGAGTGAAAGACGGCAAAGATTTGACCAGGGACTGAGAGGAGGCGGCGAGGGCGAGCGGAGATAAGGCGAGGGCTGGGCAGGTCGTTTTTTCATAGCGTGTAAATATTCGTGGTCTCTGCATTGTGGACCGTATTTAGAGTGGGGCCATTAGCGTCAAGAAAGATATGCTCCACGCGGTAACAAAAGACTTGTTCACCAGCATGAAGGAACGATCAGGATGGTTTATATTAGGTAATCCGACGGCTGACTACCTTCGCGTCGGGAGTGCCCTCAGCTAGCTAGCTGGGTCACCTTCACGTTTAAGTCTATAAATAATTATTATACAGGGGGTTTAATTTCCACCTGTCTATTTATAGGAGTAGGATGGAAACCTACTCGGATTACTTATTAATTCTAACACGACCTAATCCATACAGATTTCATCTTGGACTCACGAGATATATCGAAAGGCAATGTTTTTTGTGTGTTTCACGGAAGAAAAAAAAAGGCCTAGATATGAACAGTATGCTTGCACTATTTAGAAAGTTGCTAATTAAGCTTGCTCTTTTTTTGTTGCTAAGCCTCCAGATTTTTACAGAGCAGTTTTTAGGTTTTGATTTCTTTGGTGGCGTTTACCGTTGAGTGTAGATGCATAAAAGCAGGGCTCCTGCTAGCTGTTGACGGAATAAAAAATAAAAAATAAAAAATAAAAATACTGGCACGTATATTAACCCTTGGCGCACCTCGTAATAATAATTTGTATCTTCCCGATATTAATATATGTCCTTTATCAAAAAGAAATCTTGGTGTGAAAACTCTGAGTCTTGGCTGTACATATCTTGTCAGTTTCACGGGAATGAATCTGGGATCGGTGACGACCTCCTTTGTGAGTTTCCATGGATGCTAAGCCAAGGGGGACGCCAAGCCATGTAAGTTGTACGCATCGCCTGTAGCAATAACGCACTTGGGTTGGTTGTAGAAACGCACTTCTTCTATATATATAGAGTATGTCTGAACAAGTTGTGCCTCAAACAACACGCTACGCCCTTCTTTTAATTTACTGGATGGCTGTAACTACCTCGGTGAATTACGCTCCTAGTTACGAGCCTGGATGAGCAGAAATGGTTGAAATAGTACGGTGGGGCCCAAATGCCACTCACAGGTAGACCTTTCGGCCGTCCCAACCATTTCCAAACATCGGGACAAGAACGGGCGGCGTAATCGGCAGGCGAAGGGATCAATTACATACACAAATGAGTATGTATGCAAGCCACCATACAATGGTTCTCAGAGTCATTCCATCTAAAAAGAAAGGAAATATTGCAACGCCATACGGCAAGATCCAAATATCCTAGATAGATATAATAGTTTAGGATATCTCCTCATACATCAATCAACAGAGTATCAGGCGGAAGCGGAAGACAAAATCCGAGTACGGATAAGAAGCAAATCGGCATAAGATGCCCCATAAATAAGCAGATCCCGCCCACAGATCTCACGGATCCCCGTTCCCGGAATCTCTACACCGAATGATCGTTGCCCATCGTCTTCTCCTCCACCCAGTATCCATCTTGCGAGCTTACCTGTTCATCTGAATCAAACAATTTATCGTGTGAGACCCTAGGGGTACTCAGCAAGTCTTTATGCCTCTAAAGGGGACACAACCTGGGGTGACGCAATTGCAGCAAAAGATAAACCCTAACAATTCTATAGATACTCGCTAACCATCCGCCTAACCAGAGATAGACGGATGTCCGTGAATTAATAACAACAGTTATAACGGTAATAACGGTAATTTCCACAGATCCATCCCCCTCCTCGCTTACCGACGAGGAAGCGGACGAACAACCCCCCCCATCCGTTGGCAGTTTTTATTAACCATTCTATGAGTGTTGCACTATTTACTAGTCAGTTGTTTAGTCAATTTAGAAGCGGTACTTTAGTTATGCTTGTCTATGATCGAGAAACTGTGCTCCAAGTCGTCTATAACCGCGGACACGGCTTTCAGAAAGTTTTACCCTGCAGGGGTACACAAATAGCAACACACACTCGATCAACCTCGGAAAAACCAAATCAAAACCCAACGAGGCAGTCACGACAAAGCGATCACAGGATTCAGAAATATTTCAGGGGGCCACCCCATTAAGCTACCCAAGCAAGCTGGCCGGCTACAGACGGACTCAAGGTTTGTGTGGTTATCAGAACGATCGGGAACCCGAAAGTGTGATGGGCTTGTCGACATAAATAAACGGTCACGGACCTAAGCGATAAAGGTGCGTTACCTCGCACAATTTAAAATAAAGCAGTAAAGCATGGCATAAGTACAGGATAGTAAATAAAACCTCAAACTAGTTTGTGGCCCCAAGAAATAAGAATGAATCAAGCTCTGGCTCAGGGGGGTTCATAAGCCTCTCGGATGTGGATAGCGCGAATAAACAAGGAACAGGAATCAAGTACTCGGGGTCCTACGGGACACAAGTGAGCCTGAAAAACCAAATAGCAAATATGGCTCACCGATGCCACTTTCATTAGTTATCCCATTACTACTCAGGTTACGTTGTTTAGGTACCTCATTATCCATCAGACACTCACATACCCTATACATGCTATTCTACGACTCGCATGGCTCAAACAACTCCTGTAGTAATGGCTCATGGGATGGAGGAACAAGCTTCGGTGGGGTTTAAAAGTAAAGGCTATGCAATACTTGGGATTCAATTTAATGCAATCGCGACTCAATGATGCAAGAATAAGATAGAGGCAATAGGTACTATATGTATGCAAGCATGTGGTAGTGCTTGCCTGGCAGCTCAGTTGAAGCGAGAGAAGGATCTGGGTAGTGCTCCTGGGTCTCTTGATATATCCCACCTTTCGGCGTCTATTCGAAGAAGAACCAAACAAACAAGGGCCAACATAAATAAAGTGCACAAGCATATGAATAAATGCGACAAGCAAACAATCATGCCATGATAAATGATGCACAATTTGCATAGCATTAAAGTAGCATGGCATGGGTGAGGTGTGGAATACAAGAATAAACCATTTTATTGAGTTTTGGTCTCATTTTCTTCTCAATTTAGTTGATGTTCACTTTATATTTATATGATGCATGCTTCAAATCAAAACATGGAATGCATAACCAGAAAGGTCTCGTCGAGCTAATCATTTTAGACATATTATTTGTTAAATTTGGGCTTATAAAACAAAAGTTATTAATTTATTAAAGGAAAAGGGCATTTTATTGTAATTTTAATCAACTTGGAATTTTAAGTGTTCAAAATATATTTTGGATGGCATATTTGAAATCCTCACATTTTTCTGATTTGAAAACATATATTATTTGTATTATTTGGATTTGTATTTTAAAAGTTATTTAAAAAACAGAAATAAATTTGAATTTGAATTAATTTTTGAAAAAGTTTGAATTAAAACAATTACAGGAAAATACTTTTGTCACTCGCTCTAACCTAGCCACAGACACTGACCAGTGGGTCCAGCGCTGACTCAAGACACAACATGAAAAGCTTTTATCATCATGAAATGTTCTAGCCCAAATAATGAGGTGGGGCCACAGCATCTCCAGGGCCACACGCGGGCGAGCCAGCGGTGACGCGACACGTGGGCGATCCAGGGGTACTGCGGGTTGAGTTTTAAAAAGGCTAGGGGGTGTTACGTAAAAGCGTGCAGAGAGGTGGCCGGCGGTGGGGCATGAAGCGGGTTTAGGAATAAAAAGCTATGGGGGGTTTAACGCAAAACGACACCGCGATGCACTGTGCTTCTTCTCCTCTGCGGCGACGATCGGTCTTGTGCGCGGGCGGGATCGATCCAGGGGCGTCGTGGAGTGCCTTGGAGTGCGAACCAGCAGTGGGCTGGGGTTGGTGTCGGAGGTAGGCGTGGCCTAGGTAGGGTTTCTTGCGCGACGTGGGAGCGGCGAGCGACGCTGCCGTCGGTGCACCGAGGGTGCTCGACGGAAGGGCAGCGGATCTGTGGCGGCGGGACATGTCAGGGGTTTAGGGGCTCACCGAGGAGATGATGGTGGAGTTGGTTCGGCATGGCGATCGCCGATCGCGAGGCCGAGCGTAGCTAGGGTTCCGGCGAGTTCGGCGGCGCCGTCGGCGTCTCGAGGCCTGCAGGGGCTCCTCTCTGCTTCGTCTCCGTGTCAGATGGTCTGATGTAGACGATAGGAGGCCGAGGGTTTTGCCGGCGATGGTGTAGACGGTGGCGATGGAGAAGAGAGGGGAGGGCAGGGCCTTGGAGCGGATCTGGGAGAGGCAGAGGAGAGCCGAGAGGGAGTAGATAGGGACGGGGAAGGAGAGGGGGGTTCCGTGGGGGAGTGGGTAGGGTTAAAGGTGGCTTCGGCCACCTTTTCCTTCTCTCCTCACGTGCTCGGGTCGGGCAGGAGCAGGGCGAGGTGGTGATGGGGGGCTGCCAGGTGGGGTCGGCAAGGACGGTGGAGGAGGGGTCTGGCTCGGGTGCCCCTTGTGGCAGAGAGAAAAGGAGAGGGGGAGGCTCGGTTTAGCTAGGGTAGAGGAATGGGTGGCTCGGGCTAGGGCTTGGTACTAGGGTAGGGTAGAGAGAGAGGGAGTAGATGAGGTGTGGGACCAGGGAGAGGGGTAGCCAGGTGGCCTGCTAGGTGAGAGAGGAGTGAGGCCGAGAGAGAGGGTGGCATGGGAGGAACTAGGGTTTGGTTTAGATGATGCCCAAGGTGGTGGTAGGTGGTAACTAGGGTAGATGAGGGTTAGGTTAGATGGGGGGTATGTTAGATTGGATGTAGATTTGGAGAAAAGATAAAGAAGAGAGGGTAGGGCTTAGGGTTTAGGCATGATCCACAAGATCATGCAAGGATGGAGATGAAAAGGGAGGGGAGATGGGGAGTAGAGAGAGAGAGATGAAGAGTGATGATGGATTTAGCAAGACAACTAGATCAAGCCAAAGAGAAGGAGAGAAAGAGATGGAAGATGAACCACTCAAGAATTCAAATAAAAACCAAAAGACCCAAATGTGGTGGTACTTGCATGGGCCATGCATAAATAATTAATACCATGCTTATCTTTGTGAAAACAAGATTATTTATATGGCATTATTCTTCTGCATTCCAAAATGTGGAGTAAGGCCAAGCAACAGAAAACAAGAGAAAGTTTCAGATGAATTAGATGGAGATGCTCACATTTGATTATAATAGGTACTTGCTAGTGTGTTTATTCCACTAGATGCTTAGTAGTCCCAAAAATACTGCAACATGAGCATAAATCCATGATAATCCATATGGAAGCTAGGAAAAAGGGTTCCACTCACAAGGCATGCAAAGGTGGCCATGTGGCTCTCATATATCAATAATGTGAAAACAACATGATGCCAAGATGAGAGCATGTGGAAAAGAATTGGATCCATCCCAACCCACATGAGCTAGAGGTAAAACCAATAAGTGCCAAGCTCATATTTAGTTGGATGGTGGAATTATAAGGTGGTGAAAGGAAGGTGGTGAAGTTAATAAAAGATACGCCCCCAACTCAACTTGGGCATTTAAACAATATATCAAGACCCAAATACAATATCAAGAGGCAAATACAATTAACAATGCATATGAGAGAAGAACCAAATGAAAAAGGGTTTTATATGATGCTCAAAAGCAAGGTGACATGATGACATGAGCATGATATAATGATGATGCAACAATTATATATTTGAAGTAGCCATTATATTACTAGACCAAGTGTAACACCCCGTCCACTTCTGGGCCCGGGGGGTGTCACTCCTAGCAGCTTAATAAGATATCTAGACTGGCCCCACAGACCAACACTAGTCTTTTCTACGCACTTTGTCCTCACTCGTGCGCACCCGGTTACCCACTTCCCGGTCGGTCACCCATCCTAGAATTGCTCTAGGCCAAGCACGCTTAACCTTAGAGTTCTTTTCGAATGAGCTTTCAGAAAAGAAGTTGCAACTTGTTGGTATGAGTATTCTATCAATCCTATTAAGCCATGTGCTTGGTCTCACATACACCCACCCTTTAGAAGATCGATGCCCTCATCGATCAAGCACACCAGGCGTTCCTCTTGGCACGTGTCACATGTGCCATGCCGTGTCCACTCCGGGCCACATGCGCCATGCTCCACATGTCCCGCCACTGACCCGCACACACCCGTGTAATCGCAAGGGTCGGCTCTGATACCACTTGTAACACCCCGTCCACTTCTGGGCCCGGGGGTGTCACTCCTAGCAGCTTAATAAGATATCTAGACTGGCCCCACAGACCAACACTAGTCTTTTCTACGCACTTTGTCCTCACTCGTGCGCACCCAGTTACCCACTTCCCGGTCGGTCACCCATCCTAGAATTGCTCTAGGCCAAGCACGCTTAACCTTAGAGTTCTTTTCGAATGAGCTTCCAGAAAAGAAGTTGCAACTTGTTGGTATGAGTATTCTATCAATCCTATTAAGCCATGTGCCTGGTCTCACACCAAGTAGCATTACAATTGTTAGACAATTGGGATGCTACAATGGCCGGACAACTTATGTGAGATTTTATCCCTTAACAGCATTGTACTCCTCACTTATGTGAGACTTGATCTGCAGTGGGTCCATCCCTTCCCACCTCCCTTAAACTGAAAGAAGTGTGATTCAGCATTGAGTGCCAATTGACAGCACTTGGTGCTTAATTAAACTAATTAAGCAGTACACTTGGTTAATTAACCTCAGATCGATCGAGATGCTAGCCCCGGCCGGCCCCAAAGAGAGGAAAACAAAATACTATACTAACCCATTCGTCCATGCTGAAGAGCGTCAGTTAATTTAAGTTGTGAAAACGTTATTGCCTGGTTGCCCGTCATTAGTTTACATGATTCACATAATTAAAGTCCTCTAGATCTCCGCCGTGCGCTTAGTTTTCCTTTCCCAAGTTATTTGTTTGTTCAACATCGATGTACTGTCAGCCCACTAGGATGATCAAAAGAAAACCATGCATGTTGACGCAAAACATCAAGAACTGGCTGGTCCTCCACAACTAAACCATGTTGATGTCACCGAGCTTCAGAAAACTATATTCCGAGGTGAAGGATACACTCAACCAAGAACGCAGTGTGTGGCACTATCCAAATTATACAGATGCCTCCACGCGGTGTACTAATCTCTGGCTGAAGGCACTAGGATAAACAGCAGCCAAACCAAAGATAGTTTTCAGACACGCACGCGACATATTTTATGAATGGCTATTGGACGCTTTACAAAGCTTAGGAGATATTCACCATATTTCAGTTCACAAATGTAATAATGGAGAAAAGAACAGATTAAAAAGGAGTAACATCCAAAGTTTAAAATAGCCGGCTATTCCATTTAGCCGCGGCTTTTTCAGAGGCTATGAAAGGCTATAGCGCAGCTATAGCCGGCTATTCCATTTTAGCGTATTTTTAAAAATTGAATAAATTCCAGTTAAATCTTTTCAAAAGATGGAAAAAACTATGACTCAAACAAGATTCGAGCTACAAGTCATGCAACTATTGCACATAAATAAGTATTCAACCAATTAACTCACAAGTTGTATTGAATCATATTTAACATAAGTTCGAAAAAGAAAAACAAAAGAAAGAAAACTTCAGAGAGCATAAGTTTAGCGGCTAAATTGGAGGCTGATTTAAGGCTAAACCAGGCTATAGCTAGCTATTAGCGGGTATTTCCCATTTAGCCTACGAAGGGCATAGCCATAGCCGTAGACTTCTCAAAAGGCTATAGCTGCGCTATAGCCGAGCTATAGCCGGCTATTTAAAACTTTGGTAACATCTTCAAGAGTTGCCCAGAAAGAAGCACGGCCTGCTCAAGCTCAAAATTCCTCAAAGAGATCGTCGAGACCGGGCAAACTGTGTTACTTCATCGCATAGATAGATACTCTGTACTAGAATTGCTAACTGTAGGAATCACCCGATCAATATCAAGGCCGCCAACAACAGTACTTACCTGGCTAGCAATGAAGATTTTTTTTTTCATTGGTTACCAAAGAGCATGTATGTTAAGTACAAATTTTTTCTGCAGGAGAAGTAGTTAACAACCAGAAATGTTTAACCATCATTGCGGCAGTAAATGCAACTAAACAAACAAACAATGCCCCCATAAGTCCACTAAGCAATTAATGGCAGTATACTTATAGCCAATTTAGCTAACATCAGGATGGATATTGAGCTAAGAGAGCTGCTTAGTACTCCCTCTGTTAGGGATTATAAGGCCAATGGACCACTTTGATAGGATTAAGAAAATCAATAACTCACCCTCTTGATTAGTACATGCACCAATAGTTACACATGCATGGAAAAAGATAGAGAAAAAGAAGAACATGCAGTGGATGAGAGAGGCTAATAAATGGGAGAGGACTTATAATTTCTAATATTTTTAAAAAGCTTTTGGACCTTTTAATCCCTAACGGAGGGAGTAGCTAGTCTTCCAACGAAGTAATCTCCTTCTATAGGTTTGTTAAAGAGTAGACAAGGGTGCTTGGGATGTGTGGCAACTGCTCTCTCCAAGGCAGTCTCTACTGCTCCAATCATGAGATCACCCGATGCACCTTGGTATTTGACACTGATAAGGCATGGGAGGTTGCCGATTCCAAAGTCGAGAGACTCAGCTTGATGTGTACGAAAATCAATAAGCCCAAGTGTTTCTTGCTGGGGCATTGATCCTGCCGCAAACATTAGATCTACACGGCGAAGTTTTGCATCACAAATAAAAAACCTCAGGAATCGGAAGCCAACTTCAGCATCGATTCTGAGCTTCTCATTTGAATCCCCACTACTCATCAGATGCAGAATGAGCAAAGCAGGTAAGGCTCCAAGGATGCAAAGATCATCATGTTTGATTCCATTCACTTCAATGCGTAGTTGTTGGAGGTTTCTGAGACAGCTCAGCCATTTCGGGGCCTGTACGACAGCTGATTTGAAGGTAACAAGTTTCTCGAGGGTAAGAGGTGCAGGGCACCAAGGTTGCTGTAAGAGGCTACTCCCACCCCGAATGCTCAGAGAGCGGTGGTTTTGGTTGCCTAGCTTACACAATGAAGAGACAATAGCTTTCTCGCACTCCTTCTGAACTACATGTGTATCCTCACTGATAGAAAGATCGAGGGACAGGTTGGTCAAATTCTTTAGCTGACCTTTCTCAAAATCTCCAGTGCTTGCATCTTGGAAATCCCATCAGGAAATTTAACACCATTACCATAAGGTGGTATCATGCATTATATCCATACAAAATACTTATGTGTCACTGCAATCTATTATATACTAAAAGCAATATAAGGGTGTGTTTCAAGCCACTAGGTTGATCCACATCATCTAAATTATTTTTGATTGTCAGATCTAAAATCTAAGGTTAGGATTTAACTAAATATTAATAGTTACGTAATTCCATAACAATATATTTGGCTGACGTAATACAATTCCGGCTGTCACGTCTTTATTGTGGGCACGATTACCAAGAAGTAGCCCGTGCAGTTTAAAAAAACAAGTCCGGGTCGATTGTCAACTTAATGCTAAATTTTGGTGTCTGTGTCAAATAGAAATTGTCAGCCTAGAATAAATTAATCTCCAGAAAAAAAAAGACATGCACGCATCGAATCAATAAGTCATGTACTACCAACTATTTTATAAAACGGTTGATGGAGCCGGCTGATCTAGAAAATATCCTGGTCGGGATGTCATGCATGGTTTGAACTCATCTATAAGGTAAACTAATAAATACATTGGCACTTGATTTTACATCCTTATTTTATTTGTAAATTACTCAAATCATATATCCATTCTAACCGGCTAGGTGCTAAACACAACGATGAACTGCGTACACTATTTGATGAATCTAATCAAGTAACATTAGGTAATTAGTCCTTTCAAGATTTTATGACTATCGAAGCGACAAACATGATTAAGCTAAGAATGAAGTGTTATAAGAATACATCATCTATGTCAATACATTAGGTGTGGAAGTACATGCTAATATGTCTGACATGATATGGCAATACATAGGCATAAATAATAGTACGTTTAAAATTTAATAAAAATAATCATGTCACCAGTATGTGAATAATATATATACAATCATATGGAAATTTTATTTATGAAAACCATCCTCTCGTCAGTGCAGATCTTATTCTCACGGGAGAAAAGGCTTAAATTTGCACATTTAAGCAATAAGATGATAATCATAATCTCTACAAGTTGATTATATGTATATATGTAATTTTGAATATACATCAACAATTTATATTTGTTAACTTATGAACATATTAGCATCTATCAGTTGTCATATGTTCGGTTCAATTATGCTGATCTAAAGGAGATGCTATACTTTTTTGAAAAAAGGTGATGTCATAATTTAAATACAATATGAGAGTTCTCTTTGTCATAATCAGTTTTGGTATAATTTATGTTGTGCTCTACCAATAAAATGAGGGTACGCCAGATTATTGCTGGATGGTTCACCTTTTTATGAGATTGTTCAGAATATCTCTCTTTTTCATAAGGACTAGATGGTAAATATTTAAGATAGGTCGAGTGATTATATCCCGATTACATTCTAATTTGTAGAGATCCTAATTATATTATTGCATTAGTGTGCGGGTTCCAGGCTTTCTCCCTTAAAGTAAGGCACATAAATATGATACAAAAACTTTGGCTCCATGGAGTAAATCCCATGGATGTGCATTTACCATGAGAGATGATCTTATTGGTGTGACTCGGGAATGAATCGTCCTAATAAGGACGAAATATAAACTACATATAGGAGCAGTGGCAGACCCAGAAGATTTCGTAAGCCTGGGAAAACATGTCTAAAACATTATTTTTTTGAACAAAATCACTACTGAAAGTCAAAAAATATAAGGCAATGCGTTGCGGCAATCCTGGGCAACTGCTCGGGCTGTACGGATGGTGGGTCCGTCCCTGTGTAGGAGGTTATTCCATTGTTACACTTCTTCCCCACACCTTGGTGGATTATCAAGCTAACGCAAGTCACCAACATTGGAAAGGTGGGATGTTGAACCAGTGTATATTGTAATTTTATGAGATAAAAACTTAAAATGTTCCACACTTAAGTAAGCAAGTAAAAATACTTATAATTTCAATATTCGTAAAGCAAACATTGTATTATCTATTTAAATAGATCAAGAGTCCTATCAGAGGAATATGCTTAACACATTTGCATATTGTAGGAGAAAATATCAATAAATTACAGGTCAAACCATAACATGAAGTTCTCATATCTATCTACCTATTTATGTGGACTACAGATCCATATTATTTCCCTAGATTGATCCAAGGGTTATTTTCAAAAAGGTAAAGATGATTCCCTCGCATATGCGAGGGCCACCCTGCTAGTTAATGATAAAAGAGATTGTGTTGTATCATAGTACTACATAGAACTAGGAAAACTAATTCCAAATAAATATTATACATAATTTTACATTGAGATTGTACAAAATAATAAATGCAATAAGACTATGGTAGTATTACATAAATCGAGATGGTATCCCCACCATGACTATTTTTATGATTCTACCATTGGGGCCTGGTCTTGAAGTGACGCAACCGTGTTGATAGTACTCAAAGACTAGACTAGGGTGCTTGGGATGTGTGATAAGTGCTCTCTTCATGGCAGTTTCTACCGCTCCAATCTCCTGTTTTGCACCTCTATATTTGACATTAATGAGGGAAGGGAGGTTCCCGATTCCAAAGTCAAGAGATTCATCTCGATTTGTTCGAAATTCAAGAAACTCAAGTGTTTCTAGATGGGGCATTGATCCTGACGCAAACATTAGACCTACACGGAAACAGTGTGCATTATAACTAAAAAATCTCAAGAATCGGAAACCAATTTCAGCATCGATTATGAGCTTTCCATCTGACTTCTCACTACTCATCAGATGCAGAATGAGCAAAGCAGGTAAGGCTCCAAGGATGCAAAGATCATCATATTTGATTCCGTTCACTTCAATGCGTAGTTGTTGGAGGTTTCTGAGAGAGCTCACCCATTTTGGCACCTGCGGGACAGCTGAGTCGAAAGTACTAAGTTTCTTGAGGGTAAGCGGTGCAGGGCTCCAAGGTTGCCGTAAGAGGCTACTCCCATCCTGAATGCTCAGAGAGCGGAGGTTTTGGTTGCCTAGCTTACACAGTGAAGAGACAAGAGCTATCTCGCACTCCTGAACTACATGTGTATCCTCATTGGCAGAAAGGTCGAGGGACAGGTTGGTCAAATTCTTTAGCTGGCCAAGGCTCCACGGGAAGTCACACGGCTGCTGCAAGACCCTGACCTTTTTCAAAATCTCCAGTGCTTGCATCTTTGAAATACCATCAGGAAATTTATCACCATCACCATAAGGGGCACCATATGTTCTGTCAACAAATAGATGCACCAGTTTTCCGAGATCCACAATAGATGCAGGTAGTTTCTGTATATTGTTGTATCTTATGTCCAGTATCTCCAAGCACCCTAAACGCCCAATTCGTTCTGGAAGCTTAGTTATTCCTGTATTTTTTAGGTTCAGGTACCTCAGATGGAACAAGCACACTATACTTTCAAGGTGTTGATCTTTCAAATGTTTGTATTTCTCCAAGTGCAGAACACGCAAATAACTAAACTTATCCAAAGAAGGGATTTCCACAGTATATCCAAACACATTAAGTGATCGGACATGAGACAACACCACATCTGATGTTTGCATTGCTGAATATCCTTCTTTGCTGACTTGCAGACTGAGTCGATGAACAACTTTGCTTTGTGTCTTCACTGTCAATACAGGGACACCAAGTAAACTAACAAAGTTCTCTTCAATGGACTTGGATATAAGGAAATCAAGAATCATGTCATGAACCCGACAACTCTTCACTGTTCCATATGAATTTATCATCGAGGCTTGAATCAAACCCCTATTGAGGAGCTCGTTAAAACACCTCTCACCTATCTCATATACTGTATAGTTGTCTTCTTTGTGAATGAATCCTTCACCAATCCATCTCCTTATCAGATATTTCTTCTCAATAATAAAGTCTTCAGGAAATATAACCATGTATAAGAGACAACTTCTTAGATAATGAGGCAGATCAAAGTAACTAAGTGACAATATCTTCATCATTCTTCTAACACCATGATTCCTTTCAAGTGCACAACCAATTGAATCTTTCACTTTATTCCATAAATCTTCTCTTCTTTCTCTATTAGCCAACAAACCCGACATGGTAATAATTGCTAGAGGTAACCCATCACATTTTTTCAATATCTGATCAGAAACTTTTTCAAGGTGTGAAGGACAATCTTCCTTGCAGCCGAACAGTCTTCTATGAAATAGTTGTCTTGAATGGACATCATCAAGATGCTTTATATCATAAATATCACCGCCGAATGATGAACGGCACGATTTGGCAACATCATTTATACGAGTAGTTGTGATTATGATGCTACCAGAGCTAGTCATGGGGAATGCAAGCTTAATGACATCCCATGTATCAATGTCCCATATATCATCAACAACAACAAAATACCTACACATGGAGTCATTGGTTATATAAGCGTGATTTAAATAAAAAAATGTACAATGAGGTAACAAATACATAAAGGAACTTGTTCACAACAACAACATAAAAACTTGTTCATAATGACATCATAAAAATATATAAGTAAAAATTAGAGAAAAGTTTTAAATTAGATATGTTACAAATATAATTGACTTGTGTAAAAAATGCAAGTTAAAAAAATCCATGTTGATTAGTTTTGCAGATTACTGAGGGTTGGACAATAAGAAACAAATTAAACAGGAGGCATGGCTATGGAAAATATCTAGACTTAGTCAATAATGTTTACAAAGATGCAAGAGTTCATACAAGAGGCTGATCGAAAGATGAGGTGATCGTGAGGAGTGGACAAAAATTTATCTAGTTGTGGATCTAAAAATCTGGAGATGTAGAATGAAGAAAAGCTAGATAGTACTTATATATAAATAACTTTCTTTGTTATGTATATTTAAGGATCATAAGGAGACATGTCATAGAAATTGTACCTTTCTCCTTCTAGAATTTTTTTGATCTTGCTGATGAGCTCTTGTATGTCACCTGATTCAGTTCTTCCATAATCCATACTGGTAATTTCAGTCAGAAGTCTTCTGAGGACATTAACCTTGTCTGGATTTCGGGACACGGTCAAGAAAGCCCGACACTTGAATTTTTCTTTGAGCTGTTCATACACTTGGTTTGCAAGAGTTGTCTTGCCCAATCCTCCAGGTCCAACAATGGATACCAACTTAGTTTGTTCTTGTGTTGATGCACCTTCAGTCAACAATTTGACTATCTCAGCCTTGGGTTCATCAATTCCCACAAGCTTTGATGCATCCTCAAAAATAGCAAGAGCTCCAGGTTGAACAATTGCATTCATGCTCGTGGGGAAGGGCACAGGAGTCTTGTACCTTTTATTCATCTCAGCCACCTCAGTTATCTGTTTCTTCAGATCATGGATATCATTGCCAATCCGATAACAAGTCTTCATCTTCCCCAACTTCCCTAGTGAATGCTTCATCTTCTCTATGAAGCCATCTGGCTTTGTATCCTTGTCATTGACACTTTGCATGAAGTCATCAATACAGTCCTCCATGTGGTAGGACAGTTCACGTACCTCATTCATCCAAAGTTTATCTTCCTCACTGGGATCTTCCTCCTCTGACATCTTCATGAGAAACACATCCATATGAGTGAGCTCACGGGTCAAGGACTTGATATCCTTGCGCACCCCCGTGAAACGCTTGTACTTTTCGCCCAACAGAGCGCCCAGCTTCTCCAAAACAGGTTTCAGGGCCCCCGTCGCCACGCTCACTAGAGCCGCCTCCATGGTTTCACAGGTGTGGAAAGCTAGCTCAGAGCTCACTAAGGTATGTTTGTGTAGATGGGTTGTTGTGGTAGCAGTGTAGGTGGAGCGGACGCTCCTTGCCTCGCGGTCTTAATTATACTCCAGACAAATTGCAGCAATGGCAAGTGCCACCATGTGCGTCCCTCGTTGCTCGGGCTAAAGTTTTCATGAACCAAGATTATTGTAAATTAACCTAAGATCCAGTTGCCAACTCCCCCAACAAATGCGTTGGTCCATTCTAAAGACCATGCGTTGTTTAAGTTGAGAAGACATTAAAATGTGTAGCCGCCCATATACAGAGATCTGAAACCATGAACTGACACAAATAAAGTACACTCCCTCTATTCACGATTAGTATTGGTTTATGAAACCCGAGACCGAGATGCTTAGCTCCAAAGAGAGGAAAGAGTAGTAGTGCGGTGGTCCATGCTGAAAAAGCATCAGTTATTTAAGTTGAGACGGCATCAAAATGTGCAGCCGGCCGGCATAAAAATGCTGAAAACATTTACCAAAACAAGGTATCCCCCACTCTCATCAGTTAACTTTCTGTTTCCCACTACGAGAAAAACCTACAGTACTATATATTAATTTGCTCCCATGAGGCTGGTCCTAGTGCTAGTATCATAAGGTGTATCATGCATGTCAACTTGGCAAAAATCTGATGTGGCGCCATAATTAATGAAGAGAGAGGTGGTTAGTGTATCATAGGTAGATACCACCGTATCATAGCACGTAAAACTAAAAATCATAATGGCAAGTAAATCTTGTACACACATTTTACATAGAGATTCTACAAATCAATAAATATACCACTACTATGATACTACTATATGATACAATGCACTAAAGACATAGTATCATGCACTAGTATCATATGCATGATACTTGTAGTATGATACTACCACTAGGACCAGCCTGATAAGTCTTAGAACATCTCTAATAGGTGCCCAGTTTTAGTGTTGGTGCCCTAAAAGCCATTTTTGGGGCATGAAAGGCAAAAAAAAACAAGCCTCCAGCAGCCGCCCCAAAGGGTGACCTAAATTAGGGCTGCCCCAATTTTGGTCCTCTCTACCCTAAATACGAGACATAGAGGACCGTGCGCGGATGCTGCCCGATCCGTTGAAAAGCTCGCACCGCCCCGCGTCCTCCACCGCCGGCGGCGACCTTCGCGCCATGGCCGACGACGAGGTTCCTTCCCCCGGTGGGCAGGGGGCTAGGGCTGATCTGGACTCTCTGGCGGAGCTAGGACGGCGCGGGGAGGTTTCCCGGTGGGCAGGGGGGCTACGGCCCCACTTCGTCGCCATCAGGCAGGGCGTACTTTTAGGAGCGCGCCAGCGGCAAGACAGTCAACAAACGACCACCAAAGCTAGGGACAGCGGGGTGGGAGACGGGGATTAGGATTACACTACAGGACGCGCGCGCTACGCCGAGGGCAAAAAGCCGTCGGCGTAGGCTAAAATGCCCTCGGCGTATGGTACGCCAACGATTGTCCTCGGCGTAGCCTCCTCGGCAAAGGGCTCCCTCGGCGGAGCACATAGAGGCCGTCGGCGTACCAAAATACCGTCAGCGTATGCTACGCCGAGAGCACTCGGCGTAGCGGCCGTCGGCATAGCTTGTCGACAGACTGCAAAAAAAAATTTAAAAAAAATATTTTTTTTTCTCAATTTTTGAATCTTTGAATTGTTTGACTCGTTAATCTCTCACTTTGAACATTTTTAACACTAATTATACTTAATATTTAATTAAATTACAATCTTGGTCGAACTTTCTAGCCAGTCACCCATCCTAATACTACTCCAGCTCCAGCACGCTTAACTTCCTCGTTTCTTCAGAATCTGTTTCCACAAAGTAATTCATACATTATTGTCAATACTATGATATCAATCCTATTAACCCTTATATCAACATGTCACATGTTTGTATTTTTTGAAATTGCAAACAATTATTTAAGTAAACATTAATGAATAATTAAAAATATTATTGAATTCAAATAAAAATAATAATTTTACTTTTTTGTATTTTTCTATTTAATATGGAATAATTAATATCTTTAAATCTGTAAATCGGAATTTAACAAATAATATGTCTAAATTGATCAGAAAAATGAGAGGAATCCAAATATGATATCCATATAAACTAATCACAGACCCTCAGTTTTTGAATTATCTATTTGGTGGTTGCTTTTGAAAATTCTTTTTTTGCGCTCGGATAATGAAAAATAGCTTTTTGGTGCGAGAAAAAGGAAAAATTGCATTGAATCTTTGATAAAATAGCATATTGTGAACCTAAAAATGATTTTTGTAAAAAAAACATGAGCATCGGATCATGTACATGTAGTTCATATCTAATCCACTTCCTACCGATTCCGCAGGAATTTGTCTTTTTCACTAGAGGTGGTCAGAAAGGTTTTGGATTCCCCTGTTGGGGCATTGTCTATATAAGGTGGTATAGTATTTTTGTAAAATGTGGTGGTACCATTTTGAATTAGCCATTTGGTGGTTGCTTCACAAAACCGTCCATTTTTTGTGCTCAGAAAATGGGAAATGGCTTTTTGGTGCGACGAAAAGGAAAACTTCCTCCTGCAATATTATTCTCCATCCCATGATGCATGTGTATGCACAATATGGGCACATTATCACAAACTATGCCTTGATTCTAGCCATAACATTGGTCATTTGACCCGAAGGCCAAGAAACGTCGAATGAGATAGGTCATTTTGTGAAGGGTTTTTTTGAGACATAATCAATATATCTAGTTTGATATTTTTACTTATAACTATGTCACATAATATGACACCAAGCAAAGGTTTCGCATTATTTCGATCGTTTTTGAATTTTTTATGCCCGTTTTAAACTATCGTCAAACTTTATCAAACGACGGGCATGAAGATTCTTAGCTCGGGGCCGAGCCTCGCTAAATTTGCATTGGATCTTTGATAAAATAGCATATTGTGAACCTAAAAATGATTTTTGTAAAAAAACATGAACATCGGATCACGTACCTATAGTTCATATCTGACCCACTTCCTACCGATTCGGTAGGAATTTGTCTTTTTTACCAAAGGTGGACGGAAAGGTTTCAGATACCCCTGTTGGGACATTGTCCATATAAGATGGTATAGTATTTTTGTAAAATGTGGTGGTAGCATTTTAAATTAGCCATTTGGTGGTTGCTTCATAAAATCGTCCGTTTTTTGTGCTCGGAAAATGGGAAATGGATTTTTGGTGCGATGAAAAGGAAAACTTCCTCCTGTAACATTGTTCGTCATCCTATGATGCATGTGTATGCACAATATAGGCACATTATCACAAACTATGCCTTGATTCTATCCATAACATTGGTCATTTGATCCGAAAGCCAAGAAACCTCGAATGAGATAGGTCATTTTGTGAAGGTTTTTTTGAGACATAATTAATATATCAAGTTTAATATTTTTACTTATAACTATGTCACATAATATGACACCATGCGACGGTTTCGCATTGTTTCGATCGTTTTTGAAGTTTTTATGCCCGTTTTAAACTATCGTCAAACTTTGTCGAACGGCGGGCATGAAGATTCTTAGCTCGGGGCCGAGCCTCGCTAAACTTGCATTGGATCTTTGATAAAATATCATATTGTGAACCTAAAAATGATTTTTGTAAAAAAACATGAGCATCGGATCATGTACCTGTAGTTCATATATGACCCACTTCCTGCCGATTCAGCAGGAATTTGTCTTTTTCACCAAAGGTGGACGGAAAGGTTTCGGATCCTCCTGTTGGGACATTGTCCATATAAGGTGCTCTATTATTTTTGTAAAATGTGGTGGTAGTATTTTGAATTAGCCATTTGGTGGTTGCTTCATAACACCATCCGTTTTTTATGCTCGGAAAATGAAAAATGCCTTTTTGGTGCGACAAAAAGGAAAGCTTCCTCCTGCAACATTGTTCGCCATCCTATGATGCACATGTATACACAATATGGGTACATTATCACAAACTATACCTTGATTCTAGCCATAACATTGGTTATTTGACCCGAAAGCCAAGAAACCTCGAATGAGATAGGTCATTTTGTGAAGGTTTCTTTGAGACATAATCAATATACCAAGTTTGATATTTTTCCTTCTAACTATGTCACATAATATAACACCACGCGAAGGTTTCGCATTGTTTCGATCATTTTTGAATTTTTTATGCCCGTTTTAAACTATATATAATGTTTTATGTTTTACTTAAATTTTATTTACAAATGTTTAATATTTGAGTGTAGATAGATAGGTCTTATTTTTCTGCAAATTTTGATATATTATTTGTATTTTTTCCGAATTAGAATGATTTAGTTATGATTTTTCAAAGTTTAATGAGATAAAATAAAAAATAGCTATGCCGAGGGCAGCCGTCGGCGTAGCATAGGATATGCCGAGGACAATTTTACGCCGACGGCTGCTTGGTGGAGCTGGCCTAGAAGATGGCTACGCCGACGGTCCCGACGTTTGGCCGTCGGCGTAGCGACCGGCCGTCGGCGTAGCTTCCCATTCCTGTAGTGTTAGGGTTTGCGTCGAAGCCATCGGGTTTGGGATCGAGGTCGTGATGGGGAATAAAGCCCTGGGGGAGATCCGTGTCAATTGTAGCCACCTAGACCACCTACTAGACCACATGTTGCGCCTCCCTCCCCTCGCTGGACGGAGGGACTCCCCCAGACTGGGCCCTGCAGTTGGTACATAATTAAACTATATATAAGCAGTGCACTTGGTTATAATTAACCTAAGATCGAGATGCTAGCCTAGCCCCCAAAGAGAGGAAAAACCATTTCCATTAGTTGAGTTATTTAAGTTGTGAAACCGTTTTCCGGGTTGCCAAAACCATTTGCCGAGCATGAGTGTGTGGACAAGCCAGCCCGTCATTAGTTTACATGATTCACATAATTCCGGATGGCAATGGGTACCCGTCACCCGTTAACCCGCCGGGTACCCGCATCAAATGGAGGAGGGTTTGGTTGGAAAATAAAACCATGGGTCTCTTAGTCGTAAAATCTGTGACCCAACGGGTCTAGCGGAGGCGGGTATGGAGGTACGAAACCCATACTCGTTAACCCGTAGACCCGCCATAGACATGTAGAGCCACATGTCATGTGCTTGTTAGACCTTTTAATTGTGATGAACTTGCTGGACATGTACTTTTTATTGCAATATTTGTACTTGTTATTGTTAATTGTGATGGACTTGTTAAATCCAACAAGGTGTTGTCAAAATTTTGTACATAATATACAATTTGGTGTTAAATTTGTATGCTCTAGTTCACCTTGACGGGTACCCATCAGGTCACGGGTACCCGTCACGGGGCGGGTCTGGTGGAGTTTAGGACCCGTCGGCAGGTATGGAGGCGGGTGGTGGTGGCGGAGATAGGTGGCGGAGGCGGGTATGGAGGTCACAAACGGGTGCCACCCATACACATAATTAATAAAGTCCTCTATATCTCCGCCGTGCGCTTAGTTTTCCTTTCCCTAGTTATTCGTTTGTTCAACATCGATGTGCTGTAAGTCCACCATGTTGATGCAAAACATTTGTTAAGTGGTGCTTGACACATTTCAAGAAAACACAAATATGCATTGTTTACTCGTCGTTGAGTGCAGGGTGATACTTGGTGATCTCGATCGCCATATTCAAGAAGAGTGAGTGTCCTCGATGTCACTGAGCTTCAGAAAACTATACCGAGGCGAAGGATATATATACTCAACCAAGAACGCAGTGTGTGGTACTATCCAAATTATACAAACTATCAAGGTGGCCCTCCCCAATGCGAGGGCACTATCTTTAGTGTGTCAAATAAGCAAATTTATAGATATATATGTATTTATATTATCTGTTACGAAATGACACAAATCTAAGACCAACTCAAATTATGCTAAATATAATGCTAAGTGTGTGGAAAAGATCTTTTAATATAAATTTGTGCGCTGATGATTGTTTTGACATTTTTAGAAACAACATATTAGTGACCACACGTGTTGTTTCTATATTTCATTGGATACATTCAATAAGTCCACTCCATAAGCTAATGAGTATGTTTATTTAGTGTTGTATTATTTTGGCAATATAATGATGGGTTGTTATTCACAATGAAATTGTATTTCTTATGTTTGCTCAGAAAATTAGAATTCCACATTTTTTACAATGTTTTGAATGTGTAAGGATTCAGATTTGGGTTGGTAGAACATAAGAGGAAACATTATCCACAAATCATCCTAACAACATTGATTTTGATATTGATATTTCCATAGTGGTATCATAGTTTCATTGTGCAATTGCATGGCTAATTACTAATCATTGACACTCCACCTCCATGGAAATTTTGCCTCGATTTGTCATTTTGGATGACGTGAAATTGTGCTAAACAATTATGGATTTTCATCATTCTCAAAATGATCCAACTAAAATAACTCAAATATAGTTCATCTTTGAACTATGATAACTTGTAAGGTTATTATAAGTAGTTCCACATGTGTCATCCTACTGTCCTTGTTTTAGGCAAGTTTCATAAGTTCATATTATCAAAACAACCAACCAAATATGAAGTAATCAACATGTTTGACTTCAAGCTTTGAATTTCAAGCATTGATTCTCGTGTACCCACGATCACTTCTCACATGAATAGTTGTGAACTTGGGGAAAGAATACATGTTTCAACATATTTATCCATAGATTATTGAAGGTATGGATGGTGTGTCTGTTGATGGCATTAATGTGTTATTTGTCGGCCAACTTATAAAGCATTGATTCTCGTGTACCCACCATCAGTACTCACATGAATAGTTGTAAACTTGGGCAAAAAATACATGGTTCAACATATGTATCCATGAATTGTTGAACGTGTGGATGGTGTGTCTCTTGATGGCATTAGTGTGTTATTTGTTGACCAACTTGTAATTAGGACCCACCAGACAATACTTAATGCTTTTTGTTCAGTTGTATAACAGACGCTTAATCTAAGAAAACTAAACATGCTGATGGTAACGATTTATGTATTGGTAACATTTCAATTGTTAAGGACTTAAATATTAAAATATACTTCCAAATTTATATTTTTTGTATCAAAATATTAGATGGTGTCATCCAAAAAGAGTTTAATTATGTCAAGCGCGGAGAGTTGAATTAAAGTGCAGGCTTGAGGCAAAGGTTTCATGATTTAAGACAAATAATTTTCTAGGATCAAAAATTAAGTTTTCACTTTCATGTTTTGTATGAGTTTTACCTACCATGTCTTAGTGGAGACATGAACACATATCCGTCCATTTTATGCCCATGTTTTGCAATTAAAGACCCCTTTTTATGTTGAAATTGTCCTCAAACCACACGAGTTCATGATTTACTCGGCTCATGATGTATCGAACATGTGTGAGTAATCACTTGATTATTGTTATATTTTTTGTTTCAAGTAACAATTAAGTATACATTTTATTGTTTAGTATAAATAAATAACTTTACAATTTACAGTCTAGAATGATTTTTACTTGCCGTGTCATTCTAAGTAGTCTAGCATGTATTTTATGGACACGGACAAAATCATGGTTGGTCCAGATTCTTATTATTTCGAAGATGTCCATGAACAACACGCGTCTAGCTACTCATGACCTATTTATGGCATAGCATGGTTTCTTTTTAATAATTAAGTATATATTTTATTGTTTAGTATAGATAAATAACTTTACAATTTACTGTCTAGTATGATTTTTACTTGCCACAATTGATGGTAATAAAATAAGACTGTGAACGTTGTTGACGTACTTCATATTGTTTATGAGGTCTGTTCTTCTTATAGATCGTCTGACGAATAAACTCGCAAACATACTATATATCCACATAAATTGTTCCCGTCTTGCTGTCTCAAACACTTCACGAGAATAGAGTTCAATTAAAATAATAAAGCATGGTAATGGTATTGAAACAAGATTCAAAGAGATGCGCGGACATGCAGTCAATAGTAGTACTTACAGGGATTTGCTGAAATGCCAGCTCCTCTTTCCATTCACACCTAAAGGCCTTGTTAAACCGTTTCCAAACCATGCCCGGTTTCCCGAAAATGAGTAAACGAGTTATTAAGTACTTGATATCAGAAAATGAACGAAAGATGTCGATATAGTACAATAATGATTGAAATTACCTCTGGAGCATATAAACCAGGTCCGACCATCTCTCAGGGTCTTTGCATTTCGAGTCCATGACAAGTACTTTTCCGGTTCAACGAGAATGATTAGCAGCAAATAGTGGAAGATGCGCACACATATCTCAAAAATTACACTTAACATTGAGTAAACGAAATCGAATGTGTAGAGGATAGTAACAATCAATCGAAGTTGTAAGGAAATAGTATTTTTGTTTGGTTTGCTGTTATAGTAAAAACTTTAGCAAATAATCCTCTATTTCCTTGGGCTTCTTTTTTATCGTATGTTCATTAATGTTATTTGGATCAATGAACCTAAGTTCATAGATTTGTCCTCTTTTGCATTCGAGAATCTTCAGTCTGCATAATAGCGTAAAAATATATAGTGAGCATAATTCTACATGTAATGAACGGGCTGAGCTACAGACTTAATTAAAGTGGGAACTAAATCACTTACAGGCAATAACAACTGATGATAGATTTGTCGAGGCCGTCTTGATTGAATAACTAAAATAATTCTTCAAAGTCAATGTGTCTCTCGGTGTTGCCACGGAAGTTATGCTCATCTTTAATTCCCACTGTGATCATGATCCGCCCTTCCTTATAGGCGTTGAGATACCACTTATGCGATTTTTGCGTTTGTGTTTGTAGATGCGGGACCTATTGAGGTATGACGAGAGGCTCCCTGTACTTGTATCTATATGCTAATTCAGGCATGGCAAAAGAAGGATCACCTATAGCTGTTAGTGCGCATAGATGTGCAACCTCCAGATCATAATCATCGGAAAACACTTTAAGCGGGGGGCACGGTTGATTTTTCTGTTCTTCGAGTTGGGGAATTGTTTTCCCACTTATACTATTACTTCTTAACCGCTGCAGATTCGCTTTATGTGACTTCACAATAGAGTGATCATAGTTTGATGGCAGATTATCTGGCCTTTTACTTTCAAACATGTCCACAATGAGTTTTACCATTTTTGGTGATATAAACTACTTTGGCTTGGGCCGTTTCGGTGCAAGCTATTGTTTCACATATTCATCCACGACCGCTTTGTTTTCCTCATCAGTCATATCATAAGGTAACTTGGAAGGATCCACCTTAAGTTTCTTCCTTCTACCCGTAGAGGGTTTTTTGCAGCTATAGTACTAGCCGCCGGAGCGACGGTGCTCTTCCGATTTTGCTGACGTGGCGGAGACTGCTGACGCGACAAAGGCGGGGGAGACTGCTGATGAGGCGAAGGCGAAGGAGTCTGCTGACGTGGTGGAGCCTTTATACTCCCTGGAGATTGAGATGGATTGCTACTGGGAGAAGTCTGTGGCCTTGGAGTCCAATTTGGAAGCATGATGTAGTCCTTTTGCCATAGAACAGTGTTATTCTTGGCTTCTCCTAGTTCATTCAGATCCCCTTCACCTACAGGGAAGTCAAGCTTTAGCCCATAAGATGCGCTCATAACTTCTTCCACCCTGACAACAGCGTAGCCATATGGATCCGGAGAGCAATGGTAAGTTGGTCCGGGTCCAAAAATAGGTAAGACAAAGCCGACCGCCACCTTCATGGATATGATCACAACTTTCACATGTAGCTCACACATTGTCGACTCTGTGATATCATCCACGGGGTAGCGACGAGCCATCGTCAGATCATCAGTCGGGTGCTCTGCGGAAACCATCGTCAGATTATCAGTCAGGTGCTCTGTGGAAGCCACGTTGCTTTTCCATCGAGATGGTGGGCCGGTAGCATCTTCGTCCTGCCGCTGAGATGGGCCACTAGCTTTATCGCTAAGAGAGTTTATTTTCTCTTGATGCCTCCTTAGTGTTTCTTCTATCATCTGCATCCGGTCTGCTTCTCTGTCCTTTCTTCTCTGATGGCTTCTATCGGGATATTTTTTCCTTTCTGCGGGAAACCCGAGCTTCCACGGAAGGGAACCTTCAGTGCCTCTTGTTCGCCCTTTGTGTTCTTTATTCCCAAGGGCGCATGTCACCTCGTCGTTCTCTCTATCGGGACGGAACTTCCCCTCCCGCCCATCTTGTATTGCAGTTTTAAGGGCTTTGTACGGTGCTTGAAGATGTTGATTGTTATAAACACACTTCCCTGTTTCTGGGTCCAACTTTTCCCCATGTCTATAGAACCAAAACTTTGCCCGTTCGGCCCACTTCATTTTCTCTGGAGGGATCCCTTTATCACAGAGTTCTTTCTCAACTTTATTCCACTTAGGCCTGGAACACTTGTAGCCATCTGTCCCCAAAAAATGGGGATATTTCTTCAACGCCGCATTTTCCTTATTTATTGCCGACTTTTTCTTAGCTTCAGCTGATTCCTTATACGTCAGAAATTCTTGCCAGTGATATCGTAGTTTTTCATTCGCTCCTTCAAACTTGAAAGGCTTTTTATCCACGACATGCTTCTTTTACAATCTTTTCTTGTGGTCTTTGAATTGGCTTGCCATCTTCTTAACCTACTTCTTGACTTTTGGCTCTATAACTTTGTTTTATGGATCCACCATAGGCCGTAGGGTAAAATTTGTTGTGAGCATAGTCTAAAGCATATCTTTGCATCTATCGTCGACATAACTAACTCCACCCTCCATTGGCTTATTCCATTCGCGAATGGTGATCGGGAAGTTGTCCCTCACAACAACTCCACATTGATTTACAAAAGTTCTTGCGTTGTCCTATGGAGCAATCGGGCCGCCATCTACACTGACTTCTTCAATCGGGAACCTAGCATCATGGGCCAGCTTTTTTTCGGACCTCGTTTGGTTTCAACAGGTTGCTTCGACCCGGAAGCACTACAGGAAAGATTTGAGGCGCCGACGGCCGGCTGCTGTCGGCACAACGCCAAATTGCCGTCGGCACAGGCTGTGCCGATGGTGGCCGTCAGGGTAGCCCCCTCGGCGTATGTCCTGGTCGGCACAACTCTGTGGCCATCGGCACAACCCCTCCCCCTCGGCATAGCGTCTACCAGCGGGTCCCGCGTGTTAGGCAACGGCCGTCTCCGATAACAGCACAGCCTGGAGCTACGCCGACGGCCAGATCGTCGGCATAGCCTAAAATATTTTTTAAATATTTTTTTTAATCTTTGAATTGTTTGACTCATTAATCTCTAGATTTAATAATTTTTAACATTATTTATACTTAATAATCGATTAAATTACAGTCTTAGTCAAACTTACCTGTTTACACATTGTTTTCAATACTATGATATCAATCCTATTAACTCTTATATCATCATGTCACGTGGTTGTATTTTTTGAAATTACAAGCAATTATTTAAGTAAACAACAATGAATAAGTAAAAATATTATTGAATTCAAATAAAAATATAATGATTTTATTTTTTCGTATTTTTATTTAATATGGAATCATTAATATCTTTAAATCTATAAGAGGAATTCGGCAAATAATATGTCTAAATTGATTAGAAAAATGAGTGGAATCCAAATATGATATCAATATCAACTTATCACAAACTATGTCATGATTCTTATCATAATTTCATTTGCCCGTTTAAAATGGCACGCATAAAGATTTTTAGCTCGGGGCCGAGACTCGCTAAACTTGAAGTGGATCTCTGATGAAACAACATATTGTGAACCTAAAATGATTTTTGTAAAAAATCATGAGCATCCGATCATTTACCTGTAGTTCATATCTGACTCACCTCCTTCCGATTCGGCAGGAATTTGACTTTTCACCGGGGATAGACGGAAATGTTTGAGATCCTCCTGATATGACATTATTCATGTAAGATGGTCTAGTATTTTTTTTAAATGTAATGGTAGCATTTTGAATTAGCCATTTGGTGGCTGCTTCACAAAACTGTCCGTTTTTTGCACACGAAAAATGGAAAACAACTTTTTGGTGCGACGAAAAGGAAAACTTCCTCCTAAAACATTGTTCGCCATCCTACGATGCACACTTATGCACAATTTGGACCCATTATCATAAACTATGCCTTTATTCTAGCCATAACATTGGTCATTTGACACGAAAGCCAAGAAACCTTGAAAGAGATATGTCATTTTGTGAAGGTTTTTTGAGACATAATCAACATACCAAGTTTGATTTTTTTTTTCTAACTATGTCACATAATGTGAAACCACATGAAGGTTTCGCATTGTTTGGATCATTTTTGAATTTCTAATGCCCGTTTTAAAGGAATTTGTCTTTTTCACCGGGGATAGACGGAAAGGTTATCACCCTGATATGACATTATCTATGTTAGGTGGTCTAGTATTTTTGAAAAATGTGATGATAGCATTTTGAATTAGCCATTTGGTGGTTGCTTCACAAAACCGTCCGTTTTTTGCACTCGGAAAATGAAAAACGGCTTTTTGGTGCGACGAAAAGAAAAACTTTCTCCTGAAACATTGTTCGCCATCTCATGATGCAAACTTATGCATAGTATGGATACTATATCACAAATTATACCTTCATTCTAGCCATAACATTGGTAATTTTACCTAAAAGCGAAGAAACCTCGAACGAGATAGGTCATTTTATAAACGTTTTTTGAGACATAATCAATATGCCAAGTTTGATATTTTTCCTTCTAACTATGCCAAATAATATGACATCACATGAAGGTTACGCATTATTTGGATCGTTTTTGGATTTCTAATGCCCGTTTTAAACTATAGTTAAACTTTGTCGAATGACGGGTATAAATATTCTTAGTTCGGGGCTGAGACTCGCTAAACTTGAAGTGGATCTCTGATTAAACAACATATTGAGAACCTGAAAATGATTTTTGTAAAAATCATTAGCATCTGATCATGTACGTGTAGTTCATATCTGACCCACTTCCTACCGATTCGGCAGGAATTTGTCTTTTTTACCGGGAATAGACGAAAAGGTTTGTGATCACCCTGATATGATATTATCCTTGTAAGATGGTCTAGTATTTTTGAAAAATGTGATGGTTGTATTTTGAATTAACCATTTGGTGGTTGCTTCACAAAACCGTCCGTTTTTTGTGCTCAGAAAATGGAAAACGGCTTTTTGGTGCGACAAAAAGTAAAACTTCCTCCTAAAACATTATTCGTCATCCCACGATGCACACTTATGCACAATATGGACACATTATTATAAACTATGCCTTTATTCTAGCCATAACATTGGTCATTTGATCCGAAAGCCAAGAAACCTCGAACAAGATAGGTCATTTTGTGAAGGTTTTTTGAGACATAATCAACTACCAAGTTTGATATTTTTCCTTCTAACTATGTCACATAATATGACACCACGTGAAGGTTTCACATTGTTTGAATCGTTTTTGAATTTCTAATGCCTGTTTTAAACTATAGTTAAACTTTGTCAAAGGGCGGGCATGCAGATTCTTAGTTCGGGGGTGAGACTCGCTAAACTTGAAGTGGATCTCTCGTTAAACAACATATTGTGAATCTAAAAATGATTTTTGTAAAATATCATTAGCATCCGATCATGTACGTGTAGTTCATATCTGACCCACTCCCTACCGATTCGGCAGGAATTTGTCTTTTTCACCGGGGATAAACAGAAAGGTTTGCAATCACCCTAATATGACATTATCCATGTAAGGTGGTCTAGTATTTTTGAAAAATGTGATGATAGCATTTTGAATTAGCCATTTGGTGGTTGTTTCACAAAACCGTCCATTTTTTGCACTCGGAAAATAGAAAACGGCATTTTGATGCGACGAAAAGAAAAACTTCCTACTAAAACACTGTTCACCATCCCATGATGCACACTTATGCATAGTATGGACACATTATCACAAACTATGCCTTCATTCTAGCTATAACATTGGTCATTTGACCTGAAAGCCAAGAAACCTCGAACGAGATAGGTCATTTTGTGAAAGTTTTTTTGAGACATAATCAATATACCAAGTTTGATATTTTTCCTTCTAACTATGTCAAATAATATGACACCACGTGAAGGTTACACATTGTTTGAATCGTTTTTGAATTTCTAATGCCCGTTTTAAACTATAGTTAAACTTTGTCGAAGGGTGGGCATGAAGATTATTAGTTCGGGGATGAGACTCGCTAAACTTGAAGTGGATCTCTGATTAAACAACATATTGTGAACCTAAAAATGATTATTGTAAAAATCATTAGTATCCGATCATGTACTTGTAGTTCATATCTAACCCACTTCCTACTGATTCAGCAGGAATTTGTCTTTTTCACCGGGAATAGACAGAAAGGTTTGAGATCACCCTGATATGACATTATCCATGTAAGATGGTCTAGTATTTTTTAAAAATGTGATGGTAGCATTTTGAATTAGCCATTTGGTGGTTGCTTCACAAAATCGTCTGTTTTTTGCACTCGGAAAATAGAAAACGGCTTTTTGGTGCGACGAAAAGGAAAACTCCCTCCTAAAACATTGTTCGCCATCCCATGATGCACACTTATGCACAATATAGACACATTATCACAAAATATGCATTCATTCTAGCCATAACCTTGGTCATTTGACCTGATAGCCAAGAAACCTCGAACGAGATAGGTCATTTTGTGAAGGTTTTTTTGAGACATAATCAATATACTAAGTTTGATATTTTTCCTTCTAACTATGTCACATAATATGACACCACGCGAAGGTTTCGCATTGTTTGGATCGTTTTTGAATTTCTAATGAACGTTTTAAACTATAGTTAAACATTGTCGAAGGGCGGGCATGAAGATTCTTAGATCGGGGCTGAGACTCGCTAAACTTAAAGTAGATCTCTGATGAAACAATATATTGTGAACCTAAAAATTATTTTTGTAAAAAATTATGAGCATCTGATCATGTACCTGTAGTTCATATCTGATCCACTTCCTACCGATTCGACAGGAATTTGTCTTTTTCACCGGGAATAGACGAAAAGGTTTGAGATCACCCTGATATGATATTATCCATGTAAGGTTGTCTAGTATTTTGAAAAATATGATGGTAGCATTTTGAATTAGCCATTTGGTGGTTGCTTCACAAAACCGTCCGTTTTTTGCACTCAGAAAATGGAAAACAGCCTTTTGGTGCGACGTAAAGGAAAACTTCCTCCTGAAACATTGTTCACCATCCTATGATGTACACTTATGCATAGTATGGACACATTATCACAAACTATGCCTTCATTCTAGCCATAACATTGGTCATTTGACCTGAAAGCCAAGAAACCTCAAACGAGATAGGTCATTTTGTGAAGGTTTTTTGAGACATAATCAATATACCAAGTTTGATATTTTTACTTCTAACTATGTCAAATAATATGACACCATGTGAAGGTTACACATTGTTTGGATCGTTTTTGAATTTCCAATGCCCGTTTTAAACTATAGTTAAACTTTGTCGAAGGGCGGGCATGAAGATTCTTAGTTCGGGGCTGAGACTCGCTAAACATGAAATTGATCTATGATTAAACAACATATTATGAACCTGAAAATGATTTTTGTAAAAATAATTAGTATCCGATTATGTACTTATATTTCATATCTGACCCACTTCCTACCGATTCGGCCGGAATTTCTCTTTTTCACCGGGAATAGACAGAAAGGTTTGAGATCACCCTGATATGACATTATCCATGTAAGGTGGTCTAGTATTTTTGAAAAATGTGATGGTAGCATTTTGAATTATCCATTTGGTGGTTGCTTCACAAAGTCGTCCGTTTTTACACTCGGAAAATAGAAAACGGCTTTTTGGTGCGACGAAAAGGAAAACTTCCTCCTAAAACATTGTTCGCCATCACATGATGCACACTTATGAATAGTATGGACACATTATCACAAACTATGACTTCATTCTAGCCATAACATTGGTCATTTGATCTGAAAGCCAAGAAACCTCGAACGAGATAGGTCATCTTGTGAAGGTTTTTTTGAGACATAATCAATATACCAAGTTTGATATTTTTCCTTCTAACTATGTCATATAATATGACACCACGTGAAGGTTTCACATTGTCTTTGGAATTTCTAATGCCCGTTTTAAACTATAGTTAAACTTTGTCAAAGGGCGGGTATGAAGATTCTTAGCTCGGGTGAGACTCGCTAAACTTGAAGTGGACCTCTGATGAAACAACATATTATGAAGCTAAAAATTATTTTTGTAAAAAATCATGAGCATCCGATCATATACCTTAGTTCATATCTGATCCACTTCCTATCGATTCGGCAGGAATTTGTCTTTTTCACCGGGGATAGACGGAAAGGTTTGAGATCCCCTGTTATGATATTATCCATGTAAGGTGGTCTAGTATTTTTGAAAAATTTGATGGTAGAATTTTGAATTAGCCATTTGGTGGTTGCTTCACAAAATCGCCTGTTTTTTGCACTAGGAAAATGGAAAACGGATTTTTGGTGCGACGATTTAAAGAAACCTTCCTCCTAAAATATTGTTCATCATCCCATGATGCAAACTTATGCATAGTATGGACACATTATCACAAATTATGCCTTCATTCTAGCCATAACATTGGTCATTTGACCTGAAAGCCAAGAAACCTCGAACGAGATAGGTCATTTTGTGAAAGTTTTTTTGAGACATAATCAATATACCAAGTTTGATATTTTGGCTGAGACACGCTAAACTTGAAGTGGATCTGATTAAACAACATATTGTGAACCTGAAATGATTTTTTTGTAAAATGAGCAGCATCCCGATCATACGCAGTAGTTCATATCACTAGTAGAAAAAGGGTCTTCGGTTCGATCTAGAGTCTAACACTAGTCTCGATTTGTTACGGGACGAGACTAGTATGAGCACTATTTCGGTTCACTGCTGGTGGCTAGAGCCCGAGGAAACTCTAATCCCGGTCGTTTAGACCTTTAGTCCCGAGTCATAATACGGACCGGGACTAAAGGGGTTCAGGCACAGGCAACACCATTTAGTCCCGGTCATGATATGGCCCGGGACTAAAGGGGTGCGGGCCCGGCATGAAAACTTAAATTTGCTATACGTATGATATCGAAAAAAATGTACAGCCTATCAAAATGTGCGGAAACAAATTGTGAGTTTGATTTCAACAGGCTTAGGCCATTTTAGATTATTTTAGATTTTTAAAATACGAAAAGAAAAAAAAGTTATTTAAAAAATTTATTTTTTTGCAATTTTATTTATTCCATATTTGGATTCCTCACATTTTTGTGATAATTATGGATACATTATTTGTCGAATTTCGATTTACAGATTTAAAGATATTATTTATGCCATATTAAATGAATAAATGGCAAAAAAAGAATAAAATATTATTTTATTTGGTTTTTTACTTTCATTGGATTAAAATATTATTATTACTTATTTATTATTGTTTACTAAAATAGTTGTTTGTAATTTCAAAAAATAGAGATGTATGGCATATTGATATGGGCTAATAGGATAGATATGATAGTGTTGACGACAACAAGGTACAAATGGGCTTCAGGCGAGGACATCGATGGAACATGGTTAAGCGTGCTGAGGGTGGAGTAGTGCTAGGATGGGTGACCGACTGGGAAGTTTACCGTAAGTGTAATTTGACCTAAAAAGATTAGATATACTTAGTACTAAAAATGTTCCAAGTGAGAGGATTACGAGTCAAACAACTCAAAAGTTCAAGAAAAAATTTGAAAAAAAAATAAAAAAATATTTGAAAAAATATCTTTAGTCCAGGGCCGTATTACGACCTGGGACTAAAGGTCCTTCGTCCCACTGCAATAAAAACGGCCATGCGGTGACCTCTAGTTCTAGGTTGTAACAAACCGGGACTAGAGATAGGGGCCTTTAGTCCTGATTTCGCAGTCCCGGGTGCAAAATCGGGACTAAAGGCCCTTTTAAACCGGGACTATTTGTCGTTTTCTACTAGTGTATCTGACCCATTTCCTACCGATTCGGCAGGAATTTGTCTTTTTCACCGGGAATAGTCGGTAAGGTTTGCGATCACCCTGATATGATATTATCCATGTAAGGTGGTCTAATATTTTTGAAAAATATGATGGTTGCATTTCGAATTAGCCATTTGGTGGTTGCTTCACAAAACCGTCCGTTTTTTGCACTCGGAAAATGGAAAACAGCCTTTTGGTGCGACGTAAAGGAAAACTTCCTCCTGAAACATTGTTCACCATCCTATGATGTACACTTATGCATAGTATGGACACATTATCACAAACTATGCCTTCATTCTAGCCATAACATTGGTCATTTGACCTGAAAGCCAAGAAACCTCAAACGAGATAGGTCATTTTGTGAAGGTTTTTTGAGACATAATCAATATACCAAGTTTGATATTTTTACTTCTAACTATGTCAAATAATATGACACCATGTGAAGGTTACACATTGTTTGGATCGTTTTTGAATTTCCAATGCCCGTTTTAAACTATAGTTAAACTTTGTCGAAGGGCGGGCATGAAGATTCTTAGTTCGGGGCTGAGACTCGCTAAACATGAAATTGATCTATGATTAAACAACATATTATGAACCTGAAAATGATTTTTGTAAAAATAATTAGTATCCGATTATGTACTTATATTTCATATCTGACCCACTTCCTACCGATTCGGCCGGAATTTCTCTTTTTCACCGGGAATAGACAGAAAGGTTTGAGATCACCCTGATATGACATTATCCATGTAAGGTGGTCTAGTATTTTTGAAAAATGTGATGGTAGCATTTTGAATTATCCATTTGGTGGTTGCTTCACAAAGTCGTCCGTTTTTACACTCGGAAAATAGAAAACGGCTTTTTGCGATTTAAAAGGAAAACTTCCTCCTAAAACATTGTTCGCCATCACATGATGCACACTTATGAATAGTATGGACACATTATCACAAACTATGACTTCATTCTAGCCATAACATTGGTCATTTGATCTGAAAGCCAAGAAACCTCGAACGAGATAGGTCATCTTGTGAAGGTTTTTTTGAGACATAATCAATATACCAAGTTTGATATTTTTCCTTCTAACTATGTCATATAATATGACACCACGTGAAGGTTTCACATTGTCTTTGGAATTTCTAATGCCCGTTTTAAACTATAGTTAAACTTTGTCAAAGGGCGGGTATGAAGATTCTTAGCTCGGGTGAGACTCGCTAAACTTGAAGTGGACCTCTGATGAAACAACATATTATGAAGCTAAAAATTATTTTTGTAAAAAATCATGAGCATCCGATCATATACCTTAGTTCATATCTGATCCACTTCCTATCGATTCGGCAGGAATTTGTCTTTTTCACCGGGGATAGACGGAAAGGTTTGAGATCCCCTGTTATGATATTATCCATGTAAGGTGGTCTAGTATTTTTGAAAAATTTGATGGTAGAATTTTGAATTAGCCATTTGGTGGTTGCTTCACAAAATCGCCTGTTTTTTGCACTAGGAAAATGGAAAACGGATTTTTGGTGCGACGATAAGGAAACCTTCCTCCTAAAATATTGTTCATCATCCCATGATGCAAACTTATGCATAGTATGGACACATTATCACAAATTATGCCTTCATTCTAGCCATAACATTGGTCATTTGACCTGAAAGCCAAGAAACCTCGAACGAGATAGGTCATTTTGTGAAAGTTTTTTTGAGACATAATCAATATACCAAGTTTGATATTTTGGCTGAGACACGCTAAACTTGAAGTGGATCTCTGATTAAACAACATATTGTGAACCTGAAAATGATTTTTGTAAAAATCATGAGCATCCGATCATGTACGTGTAGTTCATATCACTAGTAGAAAAAGGGTCTTCGGTTCGATCTAGAGTCTAACACTAGTCTCGATTTGTTACGGGACGAGACTAGTATGAGCACTATTTCCGGTTCGTACCGTTTTCGGTGGCTAGGAGCCCGAGGAAACTCTAATCCCGGGTCGTTTTAGACCTTTAGTCCCGAGTCATAATACGGACCGGGACTAAAGGGGTTCAGGCACAGGCAACACCATTTAGTCCCGGTCATGATATGGCCCGGGACTAAAGGGGTGCGGGCCCGGCATGAAAACTTAAATTTGCTATACGTATGATATCGAAAAAAATGTACAGCCTATCAAAATGTGCGGAAACAAATTGTGAGTTTGATTTCAACAGGCTTAGGCCATTTTAGATTATTTTAGATTTTTAAAATACGAAAAGAAAAAAAAGTTATTTAAAAAATTTATTTTTTTGCAATTTTATTTATTCCATATTTGGATTCCTCACATTTTTGTGATAATTATGGATACATTATTTGTCGAATTTCGATTTACAGATTTAAAGATATTATTTATGCCATATTAAATGAATAAATGGCAAAAAAAGAATAAAATATTATTTTATTTGGTTTTTTACTTTCATTGGATTAAAATATTATTATTACTTATTTATTATTGTTTACTAAAATAGTTGTTTGTAATTTCAAAAAATAGAGATGTATGGCATATTGATATGGGCTAATAGGATAGATATGATAGTGTTGACAACAAGGTACAAATGGGCTTCGCGCGAGGACATCCTGATGGAACACAGAAGTTAAGCGTGCTGAGGGTGGAGTAGTGCTAGGATGGGTGACCGACTGGGAAGTTTACCGTAAGTGTAATTTGACCTAAAAAGATTAGATATACTTAGTACTAAAAATGTTCCAAGTGAGAGGATTACGAGTCAAACAACTCAAAAGTTCAAGAAAAAATTTGAAAAAAAAATAAAAAAATATTTGAAAAAATATCTTTAGTCCAGGGCCGTATTACGACCTGGGACTAAAGGTCCTTCGTCCCACTGCAATAAAAACGGCCATGCGGTGACCTCTAGTTCTAGGTTGTAACAAACCGGGACTAGAGATAGGGATTGTCTCGATCCCGGTGCAAAATCGGGACTAAAGGCCCTTTTAAACCGGGACTATTTGTCGTTTTCTACTAGTGTATCTGACCCATTTCCTACCGATTCGGCAGGAATTTGTCTTTTTCACCGGGAATAGACGGAAAGGTTTGAGATCATCCTGATTTGATATTATCCATGTAAGGTGGTCTAATATTTTTGAAAAATATGATGGTTGCATTTCGAATTAGCCATTTGGTGGTTGCTTCACAAAACCGTCCGTTTTTTGCACTCGGAAAATGGAAAACGGCTTTTTGGTGCGACAAAAAGGAAAACTTTCTCCTAAAACATTGTTCGCCATCCCACGATGCACACTTATGCACAATATGGACACATTATCATACACTATGCCTTTATTCTAGCCATAACATTGGTCATTTGATCCGAAATCCAACAAACCTCGAATGAGATAGGTCATCTTGTGAAGGTTTTTTTAGACATAATCAATATATCAAGTTTGATATTTTTCCTTCTAACTATGTCACATAATATGACACCACGCGAAGGTTTCACATTGTTTGGATCGTTTTTGAATTTCTAATGCCTGTTTTAAACTATAGTTAAACTTTGTCGAAGGGAGGGCATGAAGATTCTTAGCTCGGGGTTGAGACTCGCTAAACTTGAAGTGGATCTCTGATGAAACAACATATTGTGAACCTAAAAATTATTTTTATAAAAAATCATGAGCATCTGATCATGTACCTGTAGTTCATATCTGATCTACTTCCGACCGATTCGGCAGGAATTTGTCTTTTTCACCGGGAATAGTCGGTAAGGTTTGCGATCACCCTGATATGATATTATCCATGTAAGGTGGTCTAGTATTTTTGAAAAATATGATGGTAGCATTTTTGAAATAGACGGTTTTGTGAAGCAACCACCAAATGGCTAATTCAAAATACTACCACCACATTTTACAAAAATACTAGACCACCTTATATGGACAATGTCCCAACAGGGGGATACGAAACCTTTTCGTCCACCTCTAGTGAAAAAGACAAATTCCTGCCGAATCGGTAGGAAGTGGGTCAGATATGAACTACAGGTACATGATCCGATGCTCATGTTTTTTTACAAAAATCATTTTTAGGTTCGCAATATGCTATTTTATCAAAGATCAAATGCAAGTTTAGCGGGGCTCGGCCCCGAGCTAAGAATCTTCATGCCCGCCGTTCGACAAAGTTTGACGATAGTTTAAAACGGGCATAAAAACTTCAAAAATGATCGAAACAATGCGAAACCTTCGTGTGGTGTTATTCTATATGACATAGTTAGAAGAAAAAATATCAAACTTGGTATATTGATTATGTCTCAAAGAAACCTTTACAAAATGACCTATCTCATTCGAGGTTTCTTGGCTTTCGGGTCAAATGACCAATGTTATGGCTAGAATCAAGGCATAGTTTGTGATAATGTGCCCATATTGTGCATACATGTGCATCACAGGATGGCGAACAATGTTGCAGGAGGAAGCTTTCCTTTTTATCGCACCAAAAATCCATTTTTCATTTTCCGAGCATAAAAAACGGACGGTTTTGTGAACCAACCACCAAATGGCTAATTCAAAATACTACCACCACATTTTACAAAAATACTAGACTACCTTATATGGACAATGTCCCAACAGGGGGAAACGAAACCTTTCCGTCCACCTCTGGTGAAAAAGACAAATTCCTGCGGAATCGGTAGGAAGTGGGTCCGATATGAACTACAGGTACATGATCCGATGCTCATGTTTTTTTACAAAAATCATTTTTAGGTTCACAATATGCTATTTTATTAAAGATCCAATCCAAGTTTAGCGAGGCTCGACCCCGAGCTAAGAATCTTCATGCCCGCCGTTCGACAAAGTTTGACGATAGTTTAAAACTTGCATAAAAAATTCAAAAACAATCGAAACAATGCGAAACCTTCACCTGGTGTCATATTATGTGACATAGTTATAAGGAAAAATATCAAACTTGATATATTGATTATGTCTCAAAAACACCTTCACAAAATGACCTATCCCATTCGAAGTTTCTTGGCTTTCGAGTAAAATAACCAATGTTATGGCTAGAATGAAGGCATAGTTTGTGATAATATGCCCATATTGTGCATACACATGCATCATGGGATGGCGAAAATGTTGTAGTAGGAAGTTTTCCTTTTCATCGCACCAAAAAGCCATTTCCCATTTTCCGAGCATAAAAACGGACGGTTTTGTGAAGCAACCACCAAATGGCTAATTCAAAATGCTACCACCACATTTTATAAAAATACTATACCACATTATATGGACAATTCCCAACAGGGGGATCCAAAACCTTTTCGCCCACCTCTGGTGAAAAAGACAAATTCCTGCGAATCGGCAGGAAGTGGGTCAGATATGAACTACAGGTACATGATTCGATACTCATTTTTTTACCAAAATCATTTTTAGGTTCAAAATATGCTATTTATCAAAGATCCAATGCAAGTTTTCCTTTTCATCGCACCAAAAAAGCATTTTTCATTATCCGAGCGCAAAAAGGGAATTTTCTAAAGCAACCACCAAATAGCTAATTCAAAAACGGAGGGTTTGTGATTAGTTGATTTGGATATCATATTTGGATTCCTCTAATTTTTCTGATCAATTTAGACATATTATTTGTTAAATTCCGATTTACAGATTTAAAGATATTAATTATTTCATATTAAATAGAAAAATACAAAAAAGTAAAATTATTATATTTTTATTTGAATTCAATAATATTTTTACTTATTCAATAATGTTTACTTAAATAATTGTTTGTAATTTTAAAAAATACAAACATGTGACATGATGATATAAGAGTTAATAGGATTGATATCATAGTATTGACAATAATGTATGGATTACTTTGCGAAAACGGATTATGATGGAACGAGAAAGTTAAGCGTGCTGGAGCTGGAGTAGTATTAGGATGGGTGATCGGCTGGGAAGTTTGACCAATACTGCAATTTAATTAAATATTAAATATAATTAATGTTAAAAATGTTCAAAGTGAGAGATTAACGAGTCAAACAATTCAAAGATTAAAAATTTGAAAAAAACAAAATAAAAAAATTAATTTTGTTTTAGAAAAATATTTTTACAACATGTCGACAGACTATGCCGACGGCCGCTACGCCGAGGACATTGCCCTCGGCGTAGCATACGCCGACGGCCTCTATATGCTCCGCCGACGGAGGCCTTTGCCGAGGAGGCTACGCCGAGGGAAGCCGTCGGCATATCATACGCCGAGGACATTTTAGCCTACGCCGACGGCTTTTTGCCCTCGGCGTAGCGCGCGCGTCCAGTAGTGACTCTTACGTGTACACATACGTGCAGGGCCGGCTCTATGTTTTGTCGCGCCCTAGGCGAAGTTGACCGGAAGGGCCCCTAAGGCTTATACATATGTAGATATATCTAGAAATATAGACATATATTTGTATCCGCTTTTACTTGCAACATATTAAAAGTTAACATCCAATCACACAGTTTAGTCTCAAAATATAGTAAGTAGTATTTCTGCTACTCCCACCGATCCAAATTAGTTGACTTGTTTTTGTTTAGATTTGGACGTATCTATCACTAAAACAAGTCTAGATACATTTGAATTTAGACAAATTTGAGTCAAGTAATTTGGATTGAAGGAAGTATTTTTATTACCTAAAATAAGAAATAATTCGAACGTGAAGTGACAATAATGCTAAAGCTTCAAGGCAGGGATGAAATTATGTTTATTCGCCACATGGCCTAAAATTGTGAAGGTATTGAGTACATTACATAAAAAATAGAACCCAAATACTCCCTCCGGCCCATATTAATTGACTCAAATTTGTCTAGATTTAAATGAATCTAGACACTATTTAGTATGTAAGTTCTTTTAAATTTTAACAAATCAAAGTCAATTAATATGGATCGGAGGAAGTACTTTCTTTATGATTGGCTAAAGGGAGGGGAAGAAAGATTGAATTCCATCAAATCAGGAAGATTAAACATACCAGGGACAGCGGCTGGCACATGCGAGCAAGGCCACAGTTCGTCAGTTGATTTAATTTCGTATCAGCTGTAAGTCAGGGACAAGACTCGGGTGCTCGGGACTATATGCAGGGGAGATCAATCGACAGGGGGGATCGATTGGGATCGCTCAGAGAAACCACTGCAGGTATTAAAGACGCTACACGGAGATCAGATCAGTAGACGGATCGCCGGCCGCCAGGGCCTGCCTAGACGATTGTGTCGTGTGCCTCACTTGGGGCTGCTGGGCTGGGCCTTTCTAAAAAAAATTAAACAGATGTGTAGGATAAAGAGTATAGAGAAGTATGTAGATATGAGGCCCCTCCACTCATGGGCCCTTGGCCGTCGCCAAGGTCGCCATGGGCCAGAGTCGGGCCTGCGTACATGTGGTCTTATTTTAACTTAGTCTCTTCGAGAAGAACCGGAAGAGACAGAGGGAGTGGTAGGCCGAACTGAGATAGACACACAGAATGAAACCCTAGCCGCCAAGTCTTCGTGGAGATCGATCTCACCGGCCGACTCCATGGCGCTGCACAACCTGGTCGCGAATATGAGGAGCCCCGCCGCCGACTTCATGTACGACGACTTGGAGGCGGCGACGACATTGTCTTGGATGTGGAAACGCTAATTCTGTGTCATACAACACCGGTCAAGAAATGCACAATACCAAATTAAAGGAAAGAATAACAACTTCATAGAAAAATGCAAGTTGCATAAAATATGTACATGCTAGACGATACGCGTGTATTTTTCTGTCTAACAACTGGGTCACTTCAACTAACCAACATATATATGTTTGGACTATCCCTAAAAAAAAGGTTTGAATTACACTTTTCACTCGTCATGGGCTTGGCTGACACGTTACCGGTTTGGAATTTCAAAGTTGTTCCTTTCGGCAGAATACAAGCCTTTGCTAACTCTCATGATTTATTGGATGCTTCGTCAGCCCAATAATGTGAGTTCTTTGAATCTGTATTATAACAAAAAAAATTGACATTCTTATTTACAATTCATCTATTTTGATAATAAGTGTGGTAGAGTTGTCCATGTTCTAGACGAGTTTTAGCGTGTAGATACATGACTCGTATATACACAAATCTTGGATACTTATTTTCAAATGGAGAGAGTGTAGATTATTAGCAAGTCCATAGCCAACTCTGAGGGTCAGCTTTTGGTGCACATGCTGCAGCTTGCCGTATGATTGTGCTGCAATTTAAGATTAATTAACTAATTTGAGGACAAATCAACGCGGTGCGCACCTAATATTAATTAACAATTTCAGGACAAGACAACTTGTCTCGAGCTATCAAGGACGAAAATGGTGACAAGACTTTGGCAATCAAGTGGCTTACTTATTTCATTAGCGTCCATATCGTCAAGGAAATGCAACTATATGGGTGGGGTGGGAGAGCATGAGCTTCCAAGCAACTTGCGTTGGTACTGCATCCATTCTGTACAGGCAAAATAATTGAACAAGAGCTTTGGAGTGCTAGCAACGATGGAGGCTGCTCTTGTGAGTGCAGCGACGGCGGTCTTAAAACCCGTCATAGAGAAGCTGGCCACTCTATTGGGCGATGAGTACAAGCAGTTCAAGGGTGTGCGTGGCGAGATCAAATTCCTCACACATGAGCTCAGTGCCATGGATGCTTTTCTTCTCAAGATGTCGGAGGAAGAGGATCCCGATGAACAAGATAAGGTGTGGATGAATGAGGTGCGTGAACTATCCTATGACATGGAAGATTCCATTGATGACTTCATGCAAGGTGTTGGCGATAAAGAAACTAAGCCAGAGGGCCTCATTGAGAAGATCAAGAGCTTAGTGGGAAAGTTTGGAAAGATAAAGACCCATCGTCGGATTGGCAAGAATATCCAATATTTGAAGAAACAAATTATTGAGGTCGGAGATAGGAATGAAAGGTACAGGACTGGCGTGGCCATCTCGAACACCAAGAATGCAACTATCGACCCTCGATCTCTTGCTATCTTTGAGCATGCATCAAAGCTTGTCGGAATTGACAAACCAAAGGCAGAGATAGTAAAATTGCTGACCGATCATGATGGGTGTGAAGAAAAGCAACAACAACTGAAGATGGTGTCCATAGTTGGATCTGGAGGAATGGGCAAAACAACGCTTGCAAACCAAGTGTATCAAGATCTCAAAGGACAATTCCAATGTCAAGTGTTCTTATCAGTGTCACGAAATCCTGACATGGTCAAGATCCTAAGAACTATTCTTAGTGAAGTGGCTCAAAAAGATTATTGTCACACAGAAGCTAGGGATGAGCAACAACTTCTCTCCCAGATCTCAAATTTCCTTGTTGACAAAAGGTACAATCTTTAATTCCCTTTCTGTTTCTTGTTCTCAAATATGTAAATACACATAAATTTTTCACCAAAATATTTTCAAACAATTATATACTTTTATGCTATAATATGCTGCTAGAAAAATAACTGTCACATGTCTGTTATTATGTTTTTTTGGTTATCTCCCAGACATATCTACTCCTATCATTTTGAATCACGGGATCTTTGTATCCGCATGCACGTGTCTAGAATCATATCATCCAAATGCAGTATGTAGTTAATGAAATATTAACACTCTTGCCGATGATAAAAATGTCTCCTTTTTCTTTTTATTTTAGTTTTCATTGTTGTTTTGTACTGTAGTTATGTCAATATCTCACATATATCCATGTGCAGCTACTTTATTGTTTTTGACGATATATGGAAGAAGGAAACATGGGATGTCATTAAATTTGCATTTCCTGTGACGAGTTGTGGCATACTAATCACCACTACTCGTACGAGAGACGTCGCTAATTCATGTTTATCGTCATTTGGTGGCCATATTTACAATATAAGCCCTCTTGATATTTTTCACTCAAGACAGTTATTTCACGGAAGGTTATTCAAATCCGTAGAAGATTGCCCTTCTCACCTTATAGAAGTTTCTGAGCAGATTTTGCAAAAATGTGGTGGATTACCTTTGGCGATCATTGCTATATCTGGTTTGTTGGCTAACGTAGAAGAAACATATATTCTTTGGGATCGAGTGAAAAATTCCATTGGTCGTGCACTTGAAAGGGATCCTAATGTAAAATTGATGATGAAGATATTGTCACTCAGTTACTTTGATCTTCCTCTCCACCTAAAAACTTGTCTGTTATATATGAGCATATTTCCAGAAGACTCAGTTATTGAGAGGAAGGACCTTATAAGGAGATGGATATCTGAAGGATTCATTCACAAAGAAGGCATATACACACTACATGAGTTAGGAGAAATGTGTTTTAATGAGCTCGTCAATAGGAGTTTGATACAACCTGTGAGGACAAGCGACAGATATCACAGGGTAGAGAATTGTCGTGTTCATGACATAATTCTCGATTTCACCATATCCAAGTCCGTCGAACAAAACTTTGTTACTTTACTTGGTGTTTCCAATCTGAGAGTTGGAACAGAAAACAAAGTTCGACGAGTTGCTATGCATGCCATGGGGCAAGGGAGCTCTTCCACGCCAACAAACCTGGTATTGTCGCATATACGTTCACTTAATGTGTTTGGGAATTCCGTTGAAATCCCTCCTCTGGACAAGTTCATGCATTTGCGTGTTCTAGACTTTGGAGGCTGCACCCAATTGGAAAATCATCATCTTTTAAATATAGGGAAATTGTGTCGCTTGAGGTACCTGAACCTGAGAAGGACGGGAATAAGTGAGATCCCAGAACAAATCGGTCATGTAGGGTGCTTAGAGATGCTGGACCTTAGAGAGTCGTATGTACGTGAACTACCTGCATCTATTGTTAGTCTTGGAAAATTGTTGCATCTGCTTGTTGACAATGATGTTAAATTTCCTACTAGTGAAATTAAAAAGATGCAAGCACTACAGACATTGAAAAGGGTCGACGTCTTTAAGCAGCCAATAAAATTTCTGCAAGAACTCGGACAGCTTAAGAATCTGAGGAAGATACACCTTGATTTTGAAGATGCAGATTCTGGAGATGATGTTTCCGAGGATGATTCTTCCACTGGGGGCACAACAAGGTTTCAGGAGTGCATGCAAACTATTGCGTCTTCTCTCCGTAAACTAGGCTCATACAACCTTGGTTCTCTGACTATTGTTGATGCTACCAAATTCTTGCGACAATCAGTTTGCCCTGCTCCGCCTAGTCTCCAAAAACTAATGACCTGGCAGTCAGTCGTCCCTCACGTTCCGAGTTGGGTGAACTCCCTCATCAACCTGCGGCATTTACGTCTTGAAGTGGAGGGAGTCGGGCAGGAAGATCTTTGCATCCTTGGAGGCTTACCTGCTCTGCTCATTCTGGACCTAGAAGGAACAGCTCCGTCTAAAGATAGGCTCATAATCAGTGGTGCAGTTCAGTTCCGATGCTTGAGGAACTTCTATTACGATGCGAACTTCCATTCTGTAGATTTGATGTTCGCGGAAGGATCCATGCCCAAACTAGAAAAACTGTAGGTTCAAGGCATGCTTAAGATGGAGTCTATTGATTTCGGCATCGAAAACCTCCCCTGCCTCAGTACTGTCAAATGTGAAGTACCTGGCGGCGACGCTACCAGTTTTGTGGCTGCAAAGGCTGCTTTGGAGAGAGCAGCTAGTACACACCCCAACCATCCTATTCTGATTTTCGGACGCACATGATGATGCATGCATGGTGAGTTGTTACTATTTCTCCAGCTACTACATTTCGTACCTCTTAGTAGTTTCGTTGCCTCATATGTCGTGTTTGTTTGTTTCAGCTTGGTACATATGCAGGCTAAATGTGGTCTCAAGTTTCAAAGATTTCGCTTCTGAAATAGTTGACCATGTTTCTATGGGAATGGTTCCAAGCTCTTACTTATTTTGAAGATCAAGGTTATTATTGATAGGTGGTATATTTCACTTGTGTTTGTACAAAGGATGAATTCTGACTGTCTGCAGCAGCGTACTTATTTAGCTCTGCATTTCTCTAGATTTACATTACTGGGAGTGTCCTAGCTAGATTGATAGTTGTTGTTTCTGATGGTAAAATCCGTGAAAGATGACGGACTAACTATGTAAACTTGGGTTTGATCGTGTAATTGAGGGTTGAGCATATGCACGGTATGCTTCGTGTGCCACTTATTTAGACAGCACCTTTTTTGTTGCTTAGCCTCCTTATTTTATCGGGTCACATGGAAGTCGATCATTTATGTGGCCGGCGACACATTGTGGCCCGGTCACGTCAATTGGGGAGCGTTTAGCATCGTGCCTCAGATTACTGAGCGTTCAGCATCGGCAAACAGAGGACAGCGTCCATCAGAGAACTCTTCGTGGTCGAGTTCAGAAACCTGTTCAGCTGCAATCCAAAATACAGCCTGGAGGCCGGTGCGAATGACCATCCAAGCACTGGGCTACGGTTGCTGGTAGCGGATTGACTGCCTGAGAAGGAATGGCACATGGAGCAGCGGTACTGCAAATTTTCTCTGTAATACTAGCTGAAAGGAGCCTGTTGGACAGAAGGGTGGCAAATGATATATGTCAATCAAACCTAAACTGAACTGAGCTCACTAAATTCGGAATCCAAAATTGACAAAGTCAGCCCACATATACTTAAGATCATCAACAACATTGTTGTCGGAAAGCTTGAGAGATAGCTTAGTCTGAAGACACTCTAACGTTTACCAGCGGCCAAATCGTTCAAAAAGTTCCCCAGTGGAAGCAGCCGAGTCTGAATCCCTGCTTTCCGCTGTACTTCAGACAGCACCCACCACTATCACTGAAGCTCTTCTCTTGTCTTCCGTTGTTTCCTAGCTTCTTTTTTCAAGATTGGTGTTGCTTAATATGGAGTAACTTTTTCGAGTTTGATGTTGCTTTATACTCCCTCCGTTTAGAAATATAAGATGTTTTAGGTTTATGAAGGAGATGTATCTAGACATATTTTAGTGTCTAGATTTATTTGAACCTATACACTAAAACGTGTCTAGATACATCTTCTTCACAAATCTAAAACATCTTATCTCTACTATTTAAAAAAGACAAATTTCCTCTGTTTCCTCCGACTAGGCAGAAACAATTGATCTCAGCCGAACAATCCATCAGATCTAACGCTCCAGCGCTTTTCAATGACATTGCGCGACGAGCGTTTCGCTCGACCCTTAATCTCGCCTGCAACCAACTGGCGGTCGTCGCCATTGCGTGCCTCTGCCTCTTCCTCTCCTACAAAGTCCTCCCTGACGTCGTCCCGCTATTGGTCCTTCTACGCGGAGCTGTCCACAATCGTGCCACTGTGACCGATCTGGGATGGCTGTGGTGGTGGTGCTCCATCAACGAAGAAGCTCAGGTCCACCAAATCTCAGGTTTGGTATCCTATCTTAACTACCCCTTTTACCACGGGGACATGAACTCCTGGACATAGTCCCCTCATATGGGCGCGCAGCCGCACGCCTAGGGTGAGTGCCGGCCCGCTAGATATCGTTGCCGGTGCCGGTGTGAGGAGCACTGCGGGCGCTGCTCTTCAAGTTCATGCCGTACAAGACCGTGTCTAGAGCACCACGCATCCAGCCCGTCCACTCCCCCTTCCTCCTCCCCATGAACATGTCTTTGTGATTTCCCCGTCAGCTATTGTCATGCAGTTCTATTTTGCCAATCATCTTTCTGTTGACTACAAATCATTCAAGGGTTCCAAAAGTCAAAGGGCGGCCCTATTATGATCCGGAATCTACTAAGAAGGAAGTAGAGCAGATGTTGATGGAGGCCTCTCGATGAGAGTATCTTAACCAGCATCAAGGTTAACTTTAGATTTATCAAAGTTCGGCACAGATCCACCTTCTTCTGCCGCAAGTAAGCACACTTCTATTATAGTTGATCCGATGTTTACCTAAAACCCGAACGCTTTCCTAATATGTAGATAGCGGGTCATCTGGTTCGGCGGCGGTGGCGGATAAATGCTGTGAAAATTGCAGGTGGATAAAGTAGTGAGATGGGAGGTGAGGAGCCTCTATCATTGTGATCATTTGTTGGCGTAGCTCATTCTACCGGCCTTCCCTCAATCTGATTTTTTTTGTGATGGCTACAAAATGAACTTAGCCAGAACGAGGCAAGATTACGTACCACCATTCACATAATTCACATAACGAGTACTATTCTGAAGCCTAATTAAAAAAATAAACACGTTGGGAAATCATGAGATTGCATAATGGATTGTATGATTAACATGAAGAGCAATTAAACGTGTACTCAGAGAATTGTATCTCAGCTTAGTAATAATATCTGACATGTGAGGTGTTTGTTCATATAATTGTTATAAAAATCCTATGATAGGTAACTGCTATGCTTATATTAAACTTCTGATTGTGACATCTTCAAGTTATTTTCCTACATACTAGAGGAAAAAACTGACTTTTTTCTCTTAAACCTTAATTTTTAATAAAGAATGCTTAAAAACAATATATATACTCATTTCAGATAACATAGAAATTATTAGGCATAACCCTTGAGGGACTGCCAAATTTCCCTATTGCAACATTCTTGTTTTTGTGCCTTAGCCTGTTTGTCTTGCCATGTTCTCTCGTGATCACGAGTAGTCCCATGGATGATTATGTACTTGATTAGAAGTTTATTCTCCAAGAAATATGACCTTATAGACCATCTTTCTTTTCTTTTCTGGAGCATGGACTTTGGATATTAGTTTCATGGTGTGTTATTGTAAATCTAAATAGATTAGCTGTGAAGTTCCTCTGTTTATATGTGTTCAGCAAATACACACTATTCCCTGGACATCCAAAAATCTTTTGTTCCGACATCTGTATCCATATGTTGCCCCTAATTTGATATGCTGATTGTGCATCGTTGCATGGCAGTACCTGCAGGTTTGCTTATATCCTATTCATTGCGTTGTAGAAAACTGTTTGAAATACCCATGATTAAACAAATAGAGAACCTGAGCTGTCATTTGAAGTTAGAAACAGACAACTCTGTTTTGGATAATTCAATTCAAAATTTTCTCTAGGACAATATCTACAAAAAACTGATGTCATTTTCTGTCTCAAGGGCTAACAGGTTAACTGCAGCAGACTGCATTAATCGGGTGCAACGAAAGTAGTTTAGTTGGAAAATATCACATGAGAATATTTAGCGTGCAAACTCTATTGTATAATTTTTTTACTTTGGTCAAGTTTTACTAGCACAGGAGTAGCCTTCTAGCCATTTCCCCTACAAGTTGCCTTTTTATTTGGATATGCTATCTGAGAGTCCAAACATAGCTTGTAGAGGGATGTCATATTAAAGAATGCTGCAAAACAATCTGCGTACCAATTGATGAATGCATGTTATCTACTTGCTTTTCCAGTTTCCTTGATCGTCATTCTTCTGTGTTCTAAAAGGTAGCCCCATGTTGTAATGTTCTCTGCAGGGTTACTTAGATATTTGAGGTTAAACATCATATATGAAAATTGTATAATGTCAATCGACATACAATTTAGCAAAATTAAATTCTTATGTTATGTACATTATAGTTTGCAGGATAGATTATATTTCATTTTTCAATGTTTGATGACTTTCTAGCAGAAACTAATTCTCCACCTGATTGGTGTATGATCCCCATCCCATCTCTCAAATTCTCTCAAACCCCTATTCCATCGGCCCTAAGCTAGCTTGGCTGATCTTACTGTCGCCGTTGCTCGCTACCACTCCTGCTATAATGTGCTTCTTAGGTCGAGGCCTATATGTAATTTGAACTGGCTTGTGATAGTATTTTTCTCAAAATTAGATCAATATTCATGTCCTGTAGAGTATAGCGACAGCAAAAATTGATACAAAAAATAATCTCAACAGAGGGCTTTAGAGTATACGACCAATGGATGACTTGGCCCTCCCTCGTTAAGATATGTTATCCTCCCACGTAGAAAACCAAGAGCAGTTAGAATTGCGTAGCTGCGTGCCCCTTTTTGAGTTTGGGATTTTTTCCATCGTGGGTTGGATCCTCAAAGGGTTTTCTCACTTCTACATCAAGGGGAAGTGCTCGACCGGATGATTTCCACTCTTATGTGTATGGTTTTTATAGGAAGGACCTATTGATTGAAGCACTTCTTTCAACACGTAGGAGAACATACCTACCTTTACGTGCGCTTTGATAAGTAGGTCGACAAAGAAAGTACTTAAATAAGGCTCATTGAACCTCGAAGTAACGAGTACACAAGGAAACCTCTGGAATTCAAGTCATGATGACTCGTGTTTTCGTTTCTTACTACTACATATCCTCATCAGGAATCCACTCTGCCGGCCCCTTTTTTATTCAAAATATTTAATGCTTTGAAAAATTAAAACACGATTCCCCATAGAGATATGTACATAAGGGGCATCTTTGGATAATAATGCTATGGATTACAGGCCAACTCTACTCTATTAGAACTCTACTCTATTAGTACCAGTAGACAGCATAGGGGAGAAAAGCACTACACCTAGAAATATTAAAGGAATCAACAAGAGAAACACTTTGTGAATCATTAGCCCTTTCCCGATTCATATCAGGGTTGGGAAGAATTTCATTCCGGTGTTTGTGACCCTACCAACTTTATATGAATATAAACAGATTTTTTGTGGCACTATGCATGCAATCCATTGCCGATATTATTAATGTTTGAACCTCACGTTATTGTTTGTTAAATTGGTGTGTAGACTGCAAAAATTTAATTCTCCATGTTGATGTGTCTCTATGAGTGAAAACTCAAAAGTTAACCTTTTTAGTTGTTGCGCAAACCATTTTTGAAGCTTTCACATTATTCCAGAAAATATACTTTTAAAAAGCTTTTGTGATTTTAAGCCAGCCCAAATGGCCTGTTAGTGGTGCTCAACTACACATCTAGGTTGTTATAGTACGAAGCATTTACTTTTTATGTCTATATCGGGGTGGTGACCGTTTCCTATTCAGATGTGTGATCATTTTTATTCTGTCTCATATTGGTTTACTCTGTTTTCAACTGTATACATCAATATTGAATTTCATGCAGTAATTTCCTCCTATTTTGCACATCTGCCTAGATATAATGCATAATTCTTGCAAGTAATGATATTTAGCTGTTGCCTGTAGTTGTGATGGTTTTAGCTTTACATAACATTCAATATGAGTAACATGGAGGCACATGCCCAAGTATATTCGGTTGTGAGATGGAAATAAATAGCGGAGGTTTTAACTCTTGCTATTATTTGAGAGGCTTTAGAAGAGAGTGGTTATGTCAAATGAATTAACTAGCCAAATTATGATATGGCAGGTGTTCTATAATGAAATGATATGTATGTTCTCAATGCTTTAGTGACATTTATGGCTGCTCACACTGCCATAAGGAAGAAAAGGTATATTTTCTTCATGCGTACCATATGATACCTCATCCTGGGCTCCTGCATGATTGCTCTTGAAATTTATGTCCAATCTTCTCATGATTTTCCGTTAGTTTTATCATTACCACTGCATTAGTTACAATGAAGGAAACAAGTGTTCTTAAACATACATTGAGTGGGGTTTTATTAATTTGCTTTATTGCTAATTTTTACCATGATGAAATTGAGTTTCTAAACACCTGCCATGTGAAGGGCTTAATGGATTTTTTGTGTGGATGACGGTGGCTTTACAGAACAAGCGTGACAGCAATGCAAAGGATTCTTGCGATAGTGAGGCACCAAGGAATGCATCCGTGGCTTTGTCTAACTTGCCAAGATAGGGATCAGATTTGTCTAACTCGCCAAGCTCGGGAAGGAGGTTGTGGCTTTGGGCGCCCATCCTGGAGTGGATGAAGCCAAGCGCGAGGATGCGAGGTCGGGGACGGGCTGGAGCAGCCGACGATCAACTCAGGCAGCGACATCACACTAGAGGGGAAGAAGGTACCAAAACTTATCAAACTGATAGATGTTGATTTGTTCGGCAGTAAAAGCCTAATGTAGATCTTCTGGAATGCTTGCTAGACAAATCTCCACTAATTTTCTGTGTAAATTCAGTTTAAAAAGAGAGCCGCTGGATCCATAATCACTTGCTAATGCTCCACTTCTATAGTTTTTGCATAATCAAAAATCCAGAGATAATATAATATTATGTATAGATGCAATCGCAAGAGATTCAAGACCACATCAAGAGTCGGCATAACAAAATTTTCCTTTTAGTGGAAAAGGTGATTATTTCTTCACATTACTTTCTTTTTATTATTTGTAACAGTATTTTGAGCTTGCTAATTAACAGCATAATGTAGCTCGCTTGCGTGTTCTATAGTAAGGCAAATCCTATTGTGGCATCCTTTTCAATTGGTGCAGTTGGTGTAATTTTAGCCTTAATGTTGGTGCATATTATACTTATTATGCTCATTACCCAGACAAAATTAATTCATGCATGCCTGCTTTTTCTAGGTGATGTGTCCAACATGCTTGTACAATGGAACGGCAATAGCAAGTGAGCATGACCCACGTATAGATCCCTTTGATTAGTGTTGAGAAATTTGTAGTGTGCCTGCTGGTTATACCATTTTCTGTCTATTGCTGCAATTTTTGGTGTCTAGCAAAATGTTTCTATTATTGTGGACATGTGGTAGACGGTTAGTGCTTGAATAAGTCTTTGTTGTATACTTTGAAGAGTTATAGCGCGATGAACATGGTAGTTATGGCAATCAACATGGTCATAGATGGCAGTGGCCGGAGGCCGGAGCAAGGCATGGTGACATGTGGCTCCAAGGGAATGTGGTTGCGTATTTGAGCGACCATCCCGGAGCAGATGAGGTCGAGCACAAGGTCAAGATCGGGCTGGAGCAGGAGATCGATTCGCCGGCGGCTCACCCAGGGGAAGAAGACAACCACCACACCAACGATTCAGAGCATCTTGTGGCAAGGAGTGGAGGACTAGGGCGACGCGGCGGAACCTAGGGGTGAAAAGGAAGGCGGCAGCGATTGCGTCGTGTAACTGGAAATGAAGTTTTGCTAAAACTACTAATATCTGCTATTATGCTTACTATAATTTCTCTAAAGCTAATGTTTTTTCCATGTACTGCAGATAGAGGGGTTTTTAGTGGAGCAAAGGGATGGAGGAGAATGGAGTTCAATAGAAAGAAAAGGATAGTATTATCTAATTCAAATTAATGGCCTCGGATTAGTCTAGATTCGGCTGTATCTAATACTAACACATGACTAGATACATCTGAATCTAGAAAAATTTGAGGACAGGGAGTACGATGAAGTAGATCTGGATGCTCAAGATAAACAAGTGTGCTAGCCATTCACTCTTATTCTTACTTCATTCGATCCTATACATGGGAGAAATCTATAGAGTTCATTTTATTTAAAAATTTATCAATCATAAGTACGTGCATACGCACACTCAAGTGAATCATTGTGTCGGTAGAGAATGAAGTAGTACTTGTCGTTAATTTTTTCTGAACTAGATGTTTTATTTGGACCAGCAAAGGAATGGTTATTCAAAATATATTCTATTTCAGTTTCTTTGTATCACGAACATGCTATTTTGTTGTAAGTCTGGGTACAATGTTCTTGTACATAGTGTAATACTTGCAATATGCTCGCATTTGCTTTAGATCTTGGACTGTAAACTATAACATACCAATTTAGCTGTTGTAGAATGTTTTTGATATGGCAACGATTGGTGTATGCTTGTTCATGTGAACTTCTTGGGGTAACTTGTAATTTAGCAGCTAATTTAGCAGCTGATATAGGTACAACCTTTTGCTAACACGTGTTGGATCAGGATCAGGACATATCATATAGCATAAATAATTTTGCTAATAATTTGATGTGTTCCCGTAGCAACGCACGGACACTTTACTAGTATTTCTAAACGGAGGAAGTATTTTGTTAACAGGCCGTTCTGATACCAAAATCCTTCCTACCAAATGTCCTGTACTTAGTCAACAATTAATATCACGGCATCATTCGGTGTTAGCCTGCCTGTGGCTGTGTCCTGAAGCTCTAATTAAAGATTCTGTTGTCGTGTCGGAACAAGTTTTAGCAGTAGTAGTCCCTTAGAGCATTTCTAACCGGTCCAAAAAAAAGACTTTAGAGGAGGAAATAGTCATCTAACAGCCGAAACCCCAACGTTCTTAGAGGAGAATAACTTTAGGAATCGGCTTCCGCGGCTCACAAATATAGGAGTCCGCGTTCTCGACTCGCATGATTTTCCTCCTCCTCGCTGTTTGCACAACAACGTCGCTCCGACGCCATATTCCAGCCGGCGTTCACACCGCTTACCACATGTTGCCTCCGCTGATAGCCCGAAACACCAGCCGCCCTATTCCCCCTTCGCCTCACTCGCCTGATGCCGGAATTGGTCACGAGAGGCGCCGCATCGAGCCCGATCCCGCTGCCGATTCAAGGTCGCTTCCCGCAGCGGCAAGGTCGATTCCTTTGGCAGAATGGCCGTCGGAGCATTGGTATAGTGTAGATCGACCATCGTGGACCAGTTGGTGGCCTGAACCAAGGGTCATAGTCCTTATCTCAACGAGTTGTTCTTGACGGTGTTCGGTTATCGCGTTGCCGCACCGAGGGCAACCGTTACCTAGTAGTTCGGTCGTCGGGCACTGGCGGTGGTCTCACCCCTTTTGGTCGGCTCTATTGTGCCGACCGCAGACAGCACCTCCGCCGCGCTGAAGGTACGATGAAATTACTATGTGAGTTTTTTTCTGTTTTTTTATTTCCAACCGAGCTTGACCGAGAGGATCTTCGGCTGTAGAAAAAGAGGTTTAGAGAGATGATCTTCGACAACTCTTCGTCTGAGGAGGAAGACGAAGATTTGGAGCCTGAGGATGATGCAAACAGGATCGACCAGTTCCTTGAAATGCACCATAGCATCGAGAACAAGGATGCACATAATCAACTACAAGCTAATCTTGTTGACCATCACTGATGTGTCCATAACAATTTGTTATGTTTTTCATTTATTTGATTTTAAACAATTTGATTTATTACATCTATTAATTTGGTTTGTAATATTAAATAATTTGGTTTGTAATATTGATACTTTGCTTCGAATGATTTGATTTGCAAAAAAAAATGTTAGTCCTCAAATATTGGGGCTCGGTTTTGCGGTGCAAAACATAGAGGACAAAATATAGGAAATTAAGGTATAGAAAGGCTTTTAATCCTCTAAGTTTTTTAGGATCGGTTAGAGATGCTCTTAAGTAGGTGGTCTCTGTTAGTGGCCTTGTTAAAGACATTGTTTTGAGAGCGCGATTTTTTTAAGATGAAACCTTATGATCTATGATCGAACAACGATAACGCTTATGCACTGTTTTCTTCTTGAAGTGGTTCTTTTTAAAGAATTTTGACTACACACTTCCATATCATGTACAAAAAACCAGGGTGAAAACAAATCACAACATATCCGTTGTGCTGAAACATCGTCCATAGAAAAATTCTTTTGTCAACATTGGTTCTCCTCAGTCATGCGTGTGTACTTTCAGCTAGTTTTGTCTGGGTGTTGGTTACAATTACAACTAATCTATTCCAGAAAAGCTGTCCTACTACTTTGCAAAAAGCTGTCAGACATAACCAATTCCAAAAAATGTGTTGGACATGCATAGTAAGTATCGACACCGCCGATCGACCAAATCAAGGTCCCTGCGCATCTAAGCTTAATCAACAATTTTATTAAGCATAGCTTGTATCGGCAAGCCCCGGCGGCTTACTTATTTCATTAGTATGACTACGCGTGATTACCGGCAAAGCGGCAAGCAAATCACGCGTAGTCATCCGGCAAGGTGGCAAGGAAATGCAGCTATATATTGGCCACTTTATATAAAAAAAAATACTATATATTTGCTAGAGCGCGGGAGGTTGAGCATCCATTGATCTTGCCCTGCCACCGCATCCCCTTCATATATACGCAAAATACTTGATCCAGCCTGTGAGGTAGTAGCAACCATGGAGGCACTTCTGGTGAGTGCAGCGACAGGTGCCCTGAAACCCGTCCTAGGGAAGCTGGGCGCTCTGCTCGGTGACGAGTACGTGCGTTTCAAAGGGGTGCGCAAGGAGATCAAGTCCCTCACTCACGAGCTCGCTGCGATGGATGCTTTCCTCATGAAGATGTCAGAGGAGGAGGATCCTGATGTGCAGGATAAAGTCTGGATGAACGAGGTGCGTGAGCTGTCCTACTTCATGGAGGACTGCATCGATGACTTCATGCAAACCGTCGATGACAAAGACACAAAGCCAGACAGTTTCATGGAGAACATGAAGCGCTCACTAGGTAAGTTGAGGAAGATGAAGGCCCGCGGTCGGATTGGTAGTCAGATCCATGATCTAAGAAAGCAGATCAGTGAGGTTGGTGAAAGGAACATGAGGTACAAGACTCGTGAGGCCTTCTGCGAGACCATTAATGAAACCGTTGACCCTAGAGCTCTAGCTATGTTTGAGGATGTGTCAAATCTTGTCGGGATTGATGAACCCAAGGACGAGATAATCAAATTGTTGACTGAAGGGGTGTCAACACGACAACAACCGAAGTTGGTGGCCATTGTAGGAACTGGAGGAATTGGCAAGACAACTCTTGCAAACCAAGTGTATCAACATCTCAAAGGAAACTTTGAATGTCGATCCTTCTTATCCGTGTCACGGAATCCAGACATGATGAATATTTTCAGAACTATTCTTTCTGAAGTTAGTGGGCAAGGTTATGCTACCACTGAAGCAGGTAGTATACAACAACTCATCAGCAAGATTACAGATTTTCTAGCAGGCAAAAGGTAATGTTTCCATACCGTCTCTACTTGTCATCCTCGAATATATACTAGTAAACGACGGTTATTTATGTATTGTAGCATGAATCATTACTTAATACTTTTCCTTCCTCCCTTCTTTATTCTGATATCATAGCATCTTAGACATAGCTAATCCCTTCGCTGAATACACGACCAAATTGTCTAAGGGGTACATATAAAGTATCCCATATTGCTAACACTCCTGTAGTATTTTATATACTTGGGGAAAACATGTTCCTTCCTTTACTATCGACTTTGGAGTTTGGATCACTTTTCTTCCTAAACTTTTTGGGCTCCCATGACCAGTTATGGGCAGTGCTTTTCATACTATGGATGCTGGTTTGCTAGTGTAGCATCTAATGTACTTTGGTTTTCACACACAAGCTGCCACATATATCTTCAGACCAGATCCTCTCTACATTGATGTGCTCTATTATTGTAGTTTTTAACTCTTCTGTCAGTTTTCTTACATTGTATTATATATGATGTCACTGTAGGAAATTTAGTTTGGTTTACCTTGTTGCACAATAAATAATTATATTCAATCCATGTTGATGTCATTCATGAATCCACGTGCAGGTATTTTGTTGTTGTTGACGATATATGGGACATGGATGCATGGGATGTTATTAAGCTTGCATTCCCCATGACTAGTTCTGGTAGTATAATAATCACCACTACTCGTATAAATGGTGTTGCCGAATCATGTCGTTCATCATTCAATGGTGATATTTATGGTATAAGGCCTCTTAATGTGGTGCATTCAAGAAAACTATTTCAAAGAAGACTATTCGACTCCAATGAAGATTGCCCTGCACACCTTGCAAAAGTTTGTGATGAAATTTTAAGAAAATGTGATGGCTTACCTCTGGCTATTATTGCTATATCTGGTTTGTTGGCTAACAGAGAGAGAACAAATGATTTATGGGAGCAGGTAAAAGATTCAATTGGTTGCGCACTTGAAAGAAATCCCAGTGTCGAAAGAATGATGAAGATATTGTCACTTAGTTACTTTGATCTGCCACCTTATCTAAAAACTTGTCTCTTATATATGAGTATATTTCCAGAAGATACTTTTATTGAGAGGAAGAGTCTTATAAGGAGGTGGATTGCCGAAGGTTTCATTCACAAAGAAGACAGATATACAACACATGCGATAGGGAAAAGGTATTTCAATGAGCTCCTGAATAGGGGTTTGATCCAACCCGGGAGGACGAATGAATATGGCAAGGTGAAGAGTTGCCGAGTTCATGACACAATTCTTGATTTTATCATAACCAGGTCCAAAGAAGAGAACTTCGTTACTTTAGTTGGTGTTCCCATGCTGACAATTGGGACACAAAGCAAAGTTGTTCGTCGACTCTCTCTACAAGGCATCCAGGAACGACCTCGACTCTCTCTACGAGGCATCCAGGAACGACCTCGACTCTCTCTACGAGGCATCAATCAAGGAAATTCAACAATGTCGACAACAGGTCTGGTGTTGTCTCATGTCCGGTCACTTAATGTGTTTGGAAATTCTATGGAAATCCCTTCTTTGGAGGAGTCCAGGCATCTGCGTGTTCTGGACTTGAAGCGTTCCGGTCAGTTGGAAGACCATCATCTTAAAAATATTGTTAAGCTATTGCATCTGAAGTACCTGAACCTCCAATATAATTCCATACATTATCTCCCACGACAAATCGGTCATTTGGTGTGCTTGGAGATCATGGACCGAAGACGGAATGATATAGTGGAATTACCAGCATCTATTGTGAATCTCAGAAAATTATCGCATCTATTTGTTAATGACGGTGTTAAATTTCCCAATGGGATTGCAAAGATGCAAGCATTGGAGACGTTGAAAACGGTCGCGGTCAACAAAGATGAAAGCATGGGATTGCCAAGATGCAAGCAGCGACTTGACTTCCTATTGGGCCTTGGGCAGCTAAATAACTTGAGGAGTTTGGAACTCTTCCATGCTGAGTGGAGCAAAGCTATCGTCTCATCCCTGTGCAAGCTAGGCACCCAGAACCTTCGTTCTCTAACTATTTGGGAAGGGAGCGACCTCTTGCAGGAACCTTTGCGCCTGGTTACCCTCGAGAAACTTATTATCGGGTATTCAAAACTCCGGCAGGTTCCGAAATGGGTGAGCTCCCTAAGAAACCTGCAACATCTATGCCTTGAAATGGAGGAAGTCAAGCAGGATGATCTCTGCGTTCTTGGAGCCTTGCCTGTTCTGCTGATTCTACATCTAGATGAAGACCCAAGAGATTCAAATGAAAGCCTCCGAATCAGTGGTGAAATTGGGTTCCAAGTCTTGAGGATTTTTATATTTAAGGCAAGTCATCACCCGACAGATCTGATGTTTGCAACAGGATCCATGCCCAAGCTAGAAAAACTCAAGCTTGATACCTTCTACTATGACGTTAATGCTGAATCTTTGGACATTGGAATCGGGAACCTCCCCTGCCTTACTAATGTCGATTGTGTAGTAAAGGGTAACCGTGGTATTTTTAGAGCCGCAAAGACTGCCATGGAGAGAGCAGCCAGTGCGCATCCCAACCACCCTACTATACTCTTCACTCATTATCCTCGTTACGAAGGCTTTACACTATGGACGAGCTCTTAGCGTGTCATCCTAGGCAGCGCTAGGCAACTGCTCAGACGAATTGTCTCTTCAGATTGTATATAAATTTAATGATTTTAGATACAGGCATGGCTGAGATTGGTCTAGCAATTGTTTATGCCTATTGTTTTTTTTTTTGGAAATGAGCGCTTTATTACTTAATTGTAAGTTTACACCCGGCCTCTGCATAGCTAGGCACACAGCCGATCAATCACACAGTCTCGGACCAAAGCAATAAAAACGGGATTACAAAATAATGTAAATCTAAACACAGTTCTCCAAACTAGCTAAGAAAGATCTATCCGCAGCGCTTGCTGTCATCCATGCCGGAAGAAGATATCCCGCGCCGTATCCTTCAACCGTCTACAGTCCTCCACAAACAAGTCGTGGAACTCCATACGTTGTAGAGAAGTCCATGATCAGAGGACAGTCGTGACTCGATAGATAACCTGCAAGGGAGAAGATACAACGTTATTAAAAATCTTGTCATTTCTACATAGCCAAAGCGACCAAATAATGGCAAGCGCTCCCACCCTAAATAAAGTCTCATATTTATCCTCAATCTCAGTCATCCAGTTGCCAAATACATTGACTACCGATCGAGGAGGAGATAAACCAGAGGCTATTTGGATGATTGACCATATAGCACGAGCAAATTTACAATGGAAGAATAAATGGCGTATTGTCTCATTATGGTGACAAAATACGCATTAAGTGTTACCATGCCAATTTCTCCTAACAAGATTGTCTTTTATGAGAATCACCCCTTTACGGAGATACCAAACGAATATCTTCGTTTTAAGGGGTATTCTCATCTTCCAAATTTTACTATTGTCATCGACTGGAATATTAGGTTGGATCAAAGCTCTATAAAATGAATCAACAGAAAATTTACCACTATGTAGTAATTTCCATTTGAATTCGTTCATGCCCTCAGATAGTTGTATCCTGGATAATCTTACTAAAAGATTATTCCAAGACACCAGTCTAGGACCTAAGAGACTTCTTCTGAAAGACACATTAGAAGAATTGGTTTCCATTACCTCAGCGAGAGTATCCTCTTTGTGCCTAACTATCGAATATAGAGTTGGATATTGTTCACGAAGAAAATTTTGGCCAAGCCATTTATCTTCCCAGAACCTAATCTATGAACCATCCTTAATATTAAAATTGTCAAACCGGAAGAAATGTTTTTGGAAGCCATTAGCCCAGCCCAAAAGTGTGAATCCCCTGGTTTCCAAACCAGTTTAGACACCGCTTTTGAGCCAACATGTTTTCTCCATAGAATTGTTTGCCAGACCCCTTCTTCGGTAAGAAGTTTGAATAATCATTTACCCAGTAATGCGGTGTTTTTGACTTTTAAATCATGTATGCCCAATCCACCATATTCTTTGGGTCGGCAAACGCCATTCTATTTGGCTAGTCAATATTTCTTTTTCTCACTATCCCCTTGCCAAAAGAATCTTGAGCGAAAATAGTGCACTTTTGACAAGACACCTTTTGTTAATTGAAAGAATGAGATCATATACAGTACCATGTTGGTGAGTACTGAATTTATGAGTACCAGTCTTCTACCGAGGGATAGCAATTTACCTTTCCAACTATTAAGACGTTTCTGGAGTCTTTCCTCAACGAGTTTCCATTCAGCAACCATGAGACGCCGATAATGTATCGGTATTTCCAGATAATTGATTGGAAATTGCCCCCGACCACAGCCAAAGAGATCTGCATACAGGTGGGCCTCGTCTTTAGCCTCGCCAAAACAATACAAGTCACTCTTATGGAAGTTTATTTTCAATCCAGAGAGCTGCTCAAATGCTGATAGTATTAATTTCAGATTCTTGGCTTTCTCCAGATCATGTTCCATAAATAGTATTGTATCATCGGCGTATTGAAGAATAGATAGTCCACCATCAACAAGATGTGGAACGAATCCTTCAATTTGGCCATCAGCCTTTGCTCTCTCAATAAGGATAGCCAGCATATCTGCCACTATATTAAATAGTATAGGCGATAGTGGATCCCCTTGTCGCAGCCCTTTTTTGGTCTGGAAGTAATTACCTGTGTCATCATTGATATTTATGGCAACACTTCCACCAGACACAAAAGACTGTATGAGAGCACACCACTCTTCTGAAAAACCTTTCATACGAAGTGTTTGCTGTAGGAAATACCAATTAACTTTATCATATGTCTTCTCAAAATCAATCTTGAACAATACACCATTTAGTTTTTTGAGTGCAGTTCATATATCGTTTCATGCAGGATTACAACTCCATCTAAGATGTTTCTCGCTTGCATGAAAGCAGTTTGAGAAGGACGAACAACATGACCAGCCACTGAATTCAGTCTAATCGTAGCAACCTTTGTAAAAAATTTAAAACTAACGTTAAGGAGGCAGATTGGACGATACTGTTGTATACGTTCTGTGTTGCTAACCTTAGGTAGTAAAATTATGTTACCAAAATTTAACCTGAAGAGGTCCAGCTGACCAATTTGCAAAAACTCAAACAAGCACATCAAATCCACCTTGATAACTTCCCAGAATTTTTGATAAAACTCTGTTGGAAAGCCATCAGGCCCTGGCGCTTTGTTATGTTCCATTTGGAAGACAGCCTTCTTAACCTCCTCCTCAGTATAAGAAGCAGTCAGAAAATTGTTTTCCTCAATAGAAACCTGAGGAATATCCTCCGTACGAGACTCATCCAACGAAAAGGATTTTTCTGGTGGTGCCCCAAACAAGGATTTATAGTAGTTGGTAATATAAGTTTTAAGATGCTGATGTGCTTCAATCGTCCCTTCATCCTGAATTAGAGAGTAAATAAGTTTCTTCTTATGCTTGCCATTTGTAACAGCATGGAAGTATCTTGTATTCACGTCTCTTTCAAGGATGAATTTAGCTTTAAAATGTTAGTACCACTTGAGTTCTTCCTCACGTAGAAGTCTGGCAATTTCTGCATTCGATTGGTTTTTAATCTCAATCTCTTGTGCAGTCAATAACCTAACCTCTGCTGAAGCCTCTAAGTCATTAATAATAACAGAAAGGCATACTTTTTTATTTTTAAGAATACCAGCAGTATGTATAGCCCAACCACGAAGGAATTTGCGTAAGACGCGCATTTTGTTGTTCCAACGTTGAATAGGTGTATGACCACTAACTGGTTTTTCCCAAATAGCCTTCACCAGGTCATAAAAACCATCACCATCAATCCATCCCAATTCAAACTTGAAACTGTTTTTGGATTTTCTTGGTGGTGTTTCGACAGATAACACTAATGGAGCATGATCCGATAAAGCCTCGATACGCTCTAGAGCGCGAACAGTTACCATAGGAAATTTATCTTCCCATTCGGTATTCATAAGCACCCTATCTAATTTTTTGTATGTAGGCTCCGGAAGACTATTAGCCCCAGTAAACTGTCTTCCTAACATTGTAACCTCTCTTAAGTCCAAGCTGTCAATGACAGCATTAAACATAAAATGCCAATGTTTATCAAACCGGTTCCGACTTTTCTCATGAGGGAATCTTAGCAAATTGAAATCCCCACCTATAAGGATAGGATAGAGATTGTACTTAGCTAGATTTACCAACTCACGTAAAAAGTCAGCTTTATAAACATCCTAGGCAGCCCCGTACACGGCGACTAGAGACCAAACGAAATCATCAGCCGTGTTTCGGATATGGAGTTTAATAAAAAAATCTCCAACCAAACTGGCTAAGATTTCCATAGTCTTATCTATGACACCTAATAGGATTACCCCGGATCTCCCCCGCGGCGAACGTGATACCCATGTAAAATCCACTCCACCAGAAAGGCGATTGAGTTGACTTTGTGAGAAATCACGTCTACCAGTCTCAGAAATACCCCAAAAATCCAACTTATAATCTCTCAACAATCGTCAAAGAACAAATGTTTAGCCAAGTCACGAAGACCTCTGCTATTTGAGAATATACCATCCATTGAGAAACAATTGGAGATTTGGATACACGTGACCTCTTACGGGACCTTTGGCTCTTTGATTTCCGACTAGAAGCTGTAAGATCATATAATGAATCCAGCCCAGTCTGATACTTCACCAACTAAGTGAGATAAGAGTTGACAATCTACTGTGGCATGCAACTCCTCCTCCATTGGTGAAGAGTTCAGAACAACAGAGATTTTAGGAGTAACCGTTAGACGATCAACCTCCATATGTCTCAAAACAGAACTAGAAAGATTAACTTCACTTACAGATCTCCCCAAACTAACACCAACGTTAGCCAGTTTATCCATAATAGAGTTGTTGGAGAAAGAAAGAAAGGATTTAGAAGATATACCTGGGGTGTACAAATTATTTTCCGCCTTCCTCCGCATGGCCTTGCCCAAGGAGTCCCCATCTGTGGCTGAGGCCCCAAGAGCGTCGACACCATGACAAGAACTCCTGCGAGCTGGGGTCTCGGCTACGAAGTTAGGACCATCTGCGGCTGGGGATAAACCCAACCCCTCCTGGGTCAGGTCAATCTCCCTGGTCACAGGTCCACCATCCGAGCTAGAGCGCCCCTCCATGTCAGCCGGACAAGCACCATGGGAGGGGCCTCCAGTATCCCGCGTTAGAGTCGAAGGGAGTTGTACCGCCAGGGGCATAGGTGAAGCACCTTGCGCCCCGGCAGCCAACCCAACAGCCCCACGGTCGGCGAGCCCCACCTGGGCCCGCCTCCACGCCGAAGACCCAGAGACAAACTCCTGCACGACCGGTACCACCTCCTATAGCACCGGATCCGCTCGCGTGGGAATAGAACGACCCATCATGTTAGATCTCCCATGCGTGGGAGAAGCCGGAAGCGAAGAAACACAAGTCGTCTCAAAAGAACCACAAGCCACATGCAAGGCCTCCTGAAGCTGTGAAGGAGAGACACGAGGAGAGCATAACACCGGTCCAGAACCGCGCAGAGGAGAGTCCAACGGAAGAGCCTCCAAAAGTTCCTTACCGCGGGGAGTGGCAGGGTTAGCATTAAAAGGAGTAACAGCAAACAGTAGCACAGGATCCGAAGGCACTGAATAGTCTAGCTAAGCACCCTGCCTGGTAGGCGACTGCGTCGAGCCACCCTGCCTAGTAGTGGGCGAGGAAGAGCCAGCCTCAATCGCCTGTGAGCCACCCCCGTGTCAGATGTATCCATAGCATCATCAGAAGGCTTCTCATTCGCATCATCATCCTGATCATCATCCCTCTTCATCCATAAGTAAGGTGCAAACTCAGGCTCTGGTACATAACCCTCCGGCTCCAAACAAAAACGAAGCTCATAAGCCTTGAGACCCACCACAACATCAGTCACAATGCAATGTCCTAGAGAATCCTGCAGCCTCAAGAAAACACTGGTATCCATCATAGCAACAAGAATCCGTACGACACCACGTCTCCTCAAACTGAAAAGGTCCACATCCAAAGAAGTGCCCATGAGACCACCGACCGCCCATAGACCCAAGAAAGACCGCAAAAATTGTGGCACCCCCTCGACATGCAGCCAAACCTGCTGCAGCTCAAGCTTGTGGAACACCTCCTGTGTCCGGTAAACAGAAAACGAGAGCTGAGAGGTGCACAGTGGCACCGGCACCTGGATCCCATCCACCCTGTCCAAATCCTCCATCGATGGAAAACTCACAAGAAAGGCATATTCTTCATAGGGCATCGCTTCCCACTTCCACTGACTACAAACCGGGCATCTCCTGGCAATCTGTCGCTGAACCACATCTGCAGGGACCATCAGCCCATTGACCTGAACAAGATCTATGGGGGTCAAGTTGGTCCCAAGATGATCCCGCACCACAGAATCAGGAATCTAAGAAAACAAAGTCAACTCATTGCCAATACCAGACATCACCGGGGTAGGCCTTGGCTTCTTAAGAACGGGATATCTCAAAGTGGGATGAGAAGAATTGTCACAAATATAGCAATTATGAACCGCCTTACAATCTTTAGTTGTATGCGTATTGACCGCACACTTCCAGCAACGAACGGCCTTCTGGTTCTTCTTACCCACGGCAGTAGGCACCGGTGCAGCAACAAAAGTCTCCAAAACTGGCGCAGCCTGAGAAACATTGTCCACGGTTCCCTGTGCCCCATACTGATACTGCGGCCGCTGTCCCCAAAACCTGAGAAGATGCCCCCGCCTGACCAGCGGAATACCCATATTGCTGAAACTGAGGTTGCTGCTGGTGCGACTGCATACTCGGCTCAAGACCCACCTGCAACTGATACGGATTCTTCTTCTGTTGCTGCTTCGTCACCAGCGCACCCACATTACCGACCTCGACCGCAAACTGATGCGGAGGCACCCCCTGCTGGATCAGAGGTACCCCACCTGGTGGATGGCCACGCTATGGTGGCTGGAGTGGCTGCACTGTGAATTGAGGCTGCGCGTCGGGAAGTAAGCACCATGGGGCGACTGAAACGGCAACGCCATCCCATGACTGTATCGAGTCGGTGGTGGCATCCCGGGCGGCCTAGAAAACGGCGGTGGCCCATGGCCAAAGGTAGGCGCCGACGAAGGCGACACAATATGCGAGGGTCGCGGTCCAGATCCCTGCCCTGGGAGAGTGCCGGCGGAGGGGTGCGCCAGAGCCGTCCCATGCCCGGCATCCTGCTGTGGCGCCATCACCTGACCACGCGGGAGGGCAGACGAGCCCGTCGGCTGAGAAGGGGCGCGGGGAGTCGGAGCACAAGGGGCCGCAACACTAGGCGGCAGAGTAGCAGCACGCTGCGGCCGCATGGCCATGGAGTCGGAGCGGAGCAACGCCTGGACGAAGGATCGCGAGCCAGCAGGCGGCGGCGTAGATACTCGTGAAACATGAGTCGAAAAGAAGCTAGTAGCGATTGGTTTGGTGAGACGTCGCCCGATGCCGAACCTCCTCGCAATAAGCCTCCAGTCCTGACTCTGATTATTACGTACGTCTTTGATTTTGTGGGATGACATAGTCATCCAGATCGTATCTGTACCTGACACGGGAATTTCTACTGGAGGCCCACCCGTAGATGCCTCGTGAGACTGTTTTTCCGCCCGTGGAACTGCCCGCATGGAAACCGGATCGCAGCGCTCCGCGAACTCCTCGACGAACGCAGCCAGAATTGGCGGCGCTGACGCCCTCCTCGCGGGAAGGGGGCCCCTCCATGGTCGAATCAGAGGACGCCGGCGCACGAGCAGACCCACCGGCGATGACACAGTACCCCCACGGCGAACTGGTGGCGAGGTAGAGCGACATGGTTGCAGCAAACTCCGCGGAGGCGACGAAGACGAACCACGCTCCCAGAACCGGGACGCCGGCGTAGGGAATCCCATCTCCTCCCAAAAGTCATGCTTCAACTCTGCATCGGTCCTCCTTCGCCGTCGACAAACAGTAGTCCACCCCAACTCGCCGGTCGTATCCTCCAGGGCGTCAAGCTTTTCCCGCGCAGCTAGGTCCTCGCCGCCATCAGAGTCCGAATCAGTGTCTTCTTTTTCTTCCTAAAATCTCGGGGCGAGATTCCTGTTTAGTGGGGGAGAGTTGTAGCATCCCAATTGTCTAACAATTGTAATGCTACTTCGTCTAGTAATATAATGGCTACTTTAACTATATAATTGTTGCATAATCATTATATCATGCTCATGTCATCATGCCGCCTTGCATTTGAGCATCATATAAAACCCTTTTTGTTTTGGTTCTTATCTCATATGCATTGTAAATTGTATTTGCCTCTTGATATTGTATTTGGTTCTTGGTATATTGTTTAATGCCCAAGTTGAGTTGGGGGCATATCTTTTATTAACTCCACCACCTTTCTTGTCACCACCTTATAATTCCACCATCCAACTAAATATGAGCTTTGCACTTTAATTGAGTTTACCTCTAGCTCATGTGGGTTGGGATGGATCCAATTCTTTATCCACATGCTCTCATCTTGGCATCATGTTGTTTTCACATTATTGATATATGAGAGCCACATGGCCACTTTTGCATGCCTTGTGAGTGGAACCCTTTTTCCTAGCTTCCATATGGATTATCATGGATTTATGCTCATTTTGGGGTATTGTTGGGACTATTAAACATCTAGTGGAATAAACACACTAGCAAGTCCCAATTATAATCAAATGTGATCATCTCCATCTACTCCATCCTGGAACTTCCTTTTAAATTCTTTTGCTTAGGCCTTACTCCACATTTTGGAATGCATAATAATAATGCCATGTAAATAATCTTGTTTTCACAAAATAAGCATGGTATTAATTATTTATGCATGGCCCATGCAAGTACCACCTTTTGCTTGTCCTTTGGTTTTATTTGAATCTTGAGTGGATCATCATCTCTCCCTCTCTTTTTCTTGACTTGATCTTGTTGGAGCTTGTCTAGAGCATGCTTGATCTTGTCATAAAGGACCACTCCATCTATCACTCTCTCTAACCATACCCCATCCTCTCTAACCATACCCTCCCCCCAACTAAACCAAACCCTAAGCTACCACCCCTCTCTCTCGGCCTCTCTCCCTTCTCTCCACCTAGCTGGCCCCACCGGCCACCCTCTCTCCCTGGCCACCTCACCCCTGCCCTAGCTACCAACCCCCAAACCCTAACCCGAGCCTAGCTCTAACCCTACCCGAGCCTCACCTCTCTCTCCCTAGCTCTCTCTCCACCAAGCGGGTCCTACACCGAGCCACCCTCCCTGGCCTCGCCTCTGGTCCCACCTGGAAGCCCCCATGCACCTGCCTCGCCTCGACCCGAGCACGTGAGGAGGAAGGAGAAAAAGGTGGCACCGAGGCCACCTTTTCCATCTACCCCACTCCCCACGGCATCCTCTCCTCCCCCGTCCCTATCTACTCCCTCCCGGCCCCTCCTGCCTCTCCAGATCTGGCCGAGGCGCCCTGCCTCTCCCCTCTCTTCTTCACCACCGCTACCCTAACGGCCACTGTCATGCTCCACCACCGATCCTCGAACCAGCAAGAAGCGTGGCGTGGAGGTGATCGAGGAGAACGAGGAGACTCGGGAGGCCGCTCAGGCGCTTGCCACAGAGGAGGAGCACCGGAGCCGTAGAACACCGACGCCACCGACGAGAAACCCTAGCCTTCGGTCTGTCTGCGTCCTCGTCGATCGCCAGCTCCTCTGCCCGAACAAACACCACCGACAACCTCCCGGTGAGCCCACGAACCTCCTACACACGCTCCTCATCGCTGTCCTTTCCTGTACGCGCCGGACAATCCGACGAGCACCCTCTGTGCGCCGGCGTCGCGTTCTTTCTCCTCGCCAGAAGGCCAGTAAGCCCTATCTAGGCCCGTGGCATCCACGACACTGCACCCACCCCACCTGTTGCGCCAGTAGCGCACCCCCGCGACCTAGGATCGATCCCCGCCCGCGCCGCGCACCGATCCGTCGCTCGGTGCAGGGAGAGAAGAAGCACAGTGCATCGCGATGCTGTTTTGCGTTAAACCCCCTAGAGCTTTTTACTCCTAAACCCGCGCTCCTCTAGGCCCACTAGTCAGCCGCGCTAGCACTTTTACAGGAAACCCCCTGGCCTCTTTCAACTTCAACCCGCGCTCCAGCCGCAGCCCCACCTGTCGGTCCTCAAGGCCGCCACTGGAGCGTGGGCACGTGGTCGTTGGGCCCCACCTGCTGCATGGCTTAGCACAGCCATGGTGATGAAGCTTTCTCACAGTGTCTTTGAGTCAGCTGCTGGCCCCACTGGTCATTGACTGTGGCTAGCTAAATCTGTGTATCAAAAGTATTTTCTGTATCTGTTTAAATTCAAATCTTTTTCAAATTAAATCAAATTCAAATTTAAATCTGTTTTTAAATAACTTTTAAAATACAAATCCAATTAATACAAATAATATATGTTTTCAAATCAGAAAAATGTGAGGAATTCAAATATGACCTTAAAAATATATTTTGAACACTTTATTTTCCAAGTTAATTAAAATTACAATAAAATGCCCTTTTCTTAATTAATTAATAACTTTTGTCTTATAAGTCCAAATTTAACAAATGATATGTCTAAAATGATTAGCTCGACGAGACCTTTCTGTTTATGCATTCCATGGTCTGTTTTGCAGCATGCATCATATAAATATAATGTGTACAGCAACTAATATGAGGATAAAATGGGGCCAAAACCCAATAAAATGATTTATTATTGTATTCCACACCTCACCTTGCCATGCTACTTTATTGCCATGCAAATTGTGCATCATTCATCATGGCATGATTGTTTGTTTGTCGCATTTTAATTCATATGCTTGTGCACTTTATTTATGTTGGCCCTTGTTTGTTTGGTTCTTCTTCGAATAGACGCTGAGCAGGGGATATATCAAGAGAACCAGGAGCACTACCCAGATCCATCCTTTGCTTCAACTGAGCTGCCAGGCAAGCACTACCACATGCTTGCATACATATAGTACCTATTGCCTCTTTCTTATTCTTGCATCATTGAGTCGCGATTGCATTAATCTGAATCCCAAGTATTGCATAGCCTTTACTTTTAAACCCCACCGAAGCTTGTTCCTCCATCCCATGAGCCATTACTACAGGAGTTGTTTGAGCCATGCGAGTCGTAGAACAGCATGTGTAGGGTATGTGAGTGTCTGATGGATAACGAGGTACCTAAACAACTTAACCTGAGTAGTAATGGGATAACTAATGAAAGTGGCATCGGTGAGCCATATTTGCTATTTGGTTTTTTAGGCTCACTTGTGTCCTGAAGACCCCGAGTACTTGATTCTGTTCCAAGAATATTCGCGCTATCCACATCCGGAGGCCTATGGACCCCAGAGCGAGCTTGATTCATTCTTATTTCTTGGGGCCACAAACTAGTTTGGGGTTTTGCTACTATTCTGTACTTATGCCATGTTTACTGCTTTATTTAAGATTGTGCGAGGAGCACCTGTACTGTTTAGGTAAGCGGAGTGTTTTCGCGGTATCGACAAGCCCAGTCACACTTTCGGGTTCCCCGTCGTTTACAGCCATTGACGCAAACCTTGAGTCCGTCTCGGAGTAGGCCAACTTCGTTGCGGGTAGCTTAATGGGGTGGCCCCCTGAAATACTTCTGAATCCTGTGACCGCTTTGTCGTGACTGCCTTGTTGGGTTTTGATTTGGTTTTTCCGAGGTTGATCGAGTGTATGTTGCTATTTGTGCACCTCAGGTAAAACTTTCTGAAAGCCGTGTCCGCGGTTATGGACGACTTGGAGCACAGTTTCTCGATCATAGACAAGCATAACTAAAGTACCGCTTTTAATTTGACTAGACTAGGTACCTGACTAGTAAATAGTGCAACACTCATGGAATGGATAATAAAACTGCCAACGGATGGGGGGGGTTGTTCGTCCGCTTCCTCGTCGGTAAGCGAGGAGGAGGATGGATCTGTTAAGATTACCGTCATAACCGTTGTTATTAATTCACGGACATCCGTCTATCTCTGGTTAGGCGGATGGTTAGCGAGTATCTATAGAACTGTTAGGGTTTATCTTTTGCTGCAATTGCGTCACCCCAGGTTGTGTCCCCCTTTAGAGGCATAAAGACTTGCTGAGTACCCCTAGGGTCTCACACGATAAATTGTTTGATCCAGATGAACAGGTACCCTCACAAGATGGATACTGGATGGAAGAGACGGACGATGTGGGCAACGATCATTCGGTGTAGAGATTCCGGGAACGGGGATCCGTGAGATCTGTATGGGACGTGTTTATTTATGGGGCATCTTATGCCGATTTGCTTCTTATCCGTACTCGGATCTTGTTTTCCGCTTCCGCTTGATACTCTGATGTTTGATGTATGAGGAGATATCCTAAACTATTATATCTATCTAGGATATTTGGATCTTGCCGTATGGCGTTGCTATATTTCCTTTCTTTTTAGATGGAATGGCTCTGATGTACTGTTGTATGGTGGCTTGCATACATACTCATTTGTGTATGTAGTTGATCCCTTCGCCCGCCGATTACGCTGCCCGTTCTTGTCCCGATGTTTGGAAATGGTTGGGACGGCCGAAAGGTCTACCTGTGAGTGGCATTTGGGCCCCACCGTACTATTTCAACCATTTCTGCTCATCCAGGCTTGTAACTAGGAGCGTAATTCACCGAGGTAGTTACAATTGGTATCAGAGCTCCCGGAAAAACTCAAAGTCCATGATGTTTTCCACATCTCTCAGCTCAAGAAGTGCTTCAAGGATCCCGGCAGGACCGTGGATCATGAGCTTATCAATCTCCAAGAAGACCTGTCTTATCAAGAACACCCCACAAAAATCCTTGAAGTCGCAGAAAGAAGGACTCGCAACAAGTCCATCAAGTTCTGCAAGGTGCAGTGGTCGCACCATTCTGTTGATGAAGCCACTTGGGAACGTGAAGATGATCTCCGTGCCAAGTATCCTACCCTCTTTGTGTCTTCTTTTTCTTCCTAGAATCTCGGGGCGAGATTCCTGTTTAGTAGGGGAGAGTTGTAGCATCCCAATTGTCTAACAATTGTAATGCTACTTGGTCTAGTAATATAATGGCTACTTCAACTATATAATTGTTGCATAATCATTATATCATGCTCATGTCATCATGCCGCCTTGCATTTGAGCATCATATAAAACCCTTTTTGTTTTGGTTCTTATCTCATATGCATTGTAAATTGTATTTGCCTCTTGATATTGTATTTGGTTCTTGGTATATTGTTTAATGCCCAAGTTGAGTTGGGGGCATATCTTTTATTAACTCCACCACCTTTCTTGTCACCACCTTATAATTCCACCATCCAACTAAATATGAGCTTTGCACTTTAATTGAGTTTACCTCTAGCTCATGTGGGTTGGGATGGATCCAATTCTTTATCCACATGCTCTCATCTTGGCATCATGTTGTTTTCACATTATTGATATATGAGAGCCACATGGCCACTTTTGCATGCCTTGTGAGTGGAACCCTTTTTCCTAGCTTCCATATGGATTATCATGGATTTATGCTCATTTTGGGGTATTGTTGGGATTATTAAACATCTAGTGGAATAAACACACTAGCAAGTCCCAATTATAATCAAATGTGATCATCTCCATCTACTCCATCCTGGAACTTCCTTTTAAATTCTTTTGCTTAGGCCTTACTCCACATTTTGGAATACATAATAATAATGCCATGTAAATAATCTTGTTTTCACAAAATAAGCATGGTATTAATTATTTATGCATGGCCCATGCAAGTACCACCTTTTGCTTGTCCTTTGGTTTTATTTGAATCTTGAGTGGATCATCATCTCTCCCTCTCTTTTTCTTGACTTGATCTTGTTGGAGCTTGTCTAGAGCATGCTTGATCTTGTCATAAAGGACCACTCCATCTATCACTCTCTCTAACCATACCCCATCCTCTCTAACCATACCCTCCCCCCAACTAAACCAAACCCTAAGCTACCACCCCTCTCTCTCGGCCTCTCTCCCTTCTCTCCACCTAGCTGGCCCCACCTGCCACCCTCTCTCCCTGGCCACCTCACCCCTGCCCTAGCTACCAACCCCCAAACCCTAACCCGAGCCTAGCTCTAACCCTACCCGAGCCTCACCTCTCTCTCCCTAGCTCTCTCTCCACCAAGCGGGTCCTACACCAAGCCACCCTCCCTGGCCTCGCCTCTGGTCCCACCTGGAAGCCCCCATGCACCTGCCCTGCCCCTGCCCGACCCGAGCACGTGAGGAGGAAGGAGAAAAAGGTGGCACCGAGGCCACCTTTTCCATCTACCCCACTCCCCACGGCATCCTCTCCTCCCTCGTCCCTATCTACTCCCTCCCGGCCCCTCCTGCCTCTCCAGATCTGGCCGAGGCGCCCTGCCTCTCCCCTCTCTTCTTCACCGCCGCCAGCTACCCCCCCAACGCCGGCCACCGTCTGTCCACCACCGATCCCTCGAACCAGCAAACGAGCGTGGCGTGGAGGTGATCGAGGAGAACGAGGAGACTCCGGGGAGGCCGCAGACGCTGTCAGAGAGGAGGAGCACCGAGTCAGAGAACACCGACGCGACCGACGAGAAACCCTAGCCTTCGGTCTGTCTGCGTCCTTGTCGATCGCCAGCTCCTCTGCCCGAACAAACACCACCGACAACCTCCCGGTGAGCCCACGAACCTCCTAGACACGCTCCTCATCGCTGTCGTTTCCTGTACGCGCCGGACAATCCGACGAGCACCCTCTGTGCGTCGGCGTCGCGTTCTTTCTCCTCGCCGTAGCGTCGTGTAAGCCCTATCTAGGCCCCGTCCGCATCCTCGACACTGACCCACCCCACCAAGACTGGTTGCGCCCGCAGCACCCCCACGACTCCAGATCGATCCCACAGCCGCACCGATCCGTCGCTCGGTGCAGGGAGAGAGGAAGCACAGTGCATCGTGATGCCGTTTTGCGTTAAACCCCCTAGAGCTTTTTACTCCTAAACCCGCGCTCCTCTAGGCCCACTAGTCAGCCGCGCTAGCACTTTTACAGGAAACCCCCTGGCCTCTTTCAACTTCAACTCGATCCAGTGCCCCACTGGCCCCACTGTCTGTTGCATGGGCTAAGATAGCCAGCATGATGTAAGCTTTTCTGCAAGTGTGTCTTGAGTCAGCTGCTGGCCCCACTGGTCATTGACTGTGGCTAGCTAAATCTGTGTATCAAATGTATTTTCTGTATCTGTTTAAATTCAAATCTTTTTCAAATTAAATCAAATTCAAATTTAAATCTGTTTTTAAATAACTTTTAAAATACAAATCCAATTAATACAAATAATATATGTTTTCAAATCAGAAAAATGTGAGGAATTCAAATATGACCTTAAAAATATATTTTGAACACTTTATTTTCCAAGTTAATTAAAATTACAATAAAATGCCCTTTTCCTTAATTAATTAATAACTTTTGTCTTATAAGTCCAAATTTAACAAATGATATGTCTAAAATGATTAGCTCGACGAGACCTTTCTGTTTATGCATTCCATGGTCTGTTTTGCAGCATGCATCATATAAATATAATATGTACAGCAACTAATATGAGGATAAAATGGGGCCAAAACCCAATAAAATGATTTATTATTGTATTCCACACCTCACCTTGCCATGCTACTTTATTGCCATGCAAATTGTGCATCATTCATCATGGCATGATTGTTTGCTTGTCGCATTTTAATTCATATGCTTGTGCACTTTATTTATGTTGGCCCTTGTTTATTTGGTTCTTCTTCGAATAGACGCTGAGCAGGGGATATATCAAGAGAACCAGGAGCACTACCCAGATCCATCCTTTGCTTCAATCGAGCTGCTGTGCAAGCACTACCACATGCTTGCATACATATAGTACCTATTGCCTCTTTCTTATTCTTGCATCATTGAGTCGCGATTGCATTAATCTGAATCCCAAGTATTGCATAGCCTTTACTTTTAAACCCCACCGAAGCTTGTTCCTCCATCCCATGAGCCATTACTACAGGAGTTGTTTGAGCCATGCGAGTCGTAGAACAGCATGTGTAGGGTATGTGAGTGTCTGATGGATAACGAGGTACCTAAACAACTTAACCTGAGTAGTAATGGGATAACTAATGAAAGTGGCATCGGTGAGCCATATTCGCTATTTGGTTTTTTAGGCTCACTTGTGTCCCGTAAGACCCCGAGTACTTGATTCCTGTTCCAAGAATATTCGCGCTATCCACATCCGGGAGGCCTATGGACCCCCCTGAGCCAGAGCTTGATTCATTCTTATTTCTTGGGGCCACAAACTAGTTTGGGGTTTTGCTACTATTCTGTACTTATGCCATGTTTACTGCTTTATTTAAGATTGTGCGAGGAGCACCTGTACTGTTTAGGTAAGCGTAGTGTTTTCGCGGTATCGACAAGCCCAATCACACTTTCGGGTTCCCCGTCGTTTACTGACCATTAGCGCAAACCTTGAGTCCGTCTCGAGTAGCCAACCGTTGCGGGTAGATTAATGGGGTGGCCCCTGAAATACTTCGAATCCTGTGACCGCTTTGTCGTGGATCGCCTTGTTGGGTTTTGATTTGGTTTTTCGAGGTTGATCAGTGTGTGTTGCTATTTGTGCACCCTGCAGTAAAACTTTCAAAGCCGTGTCCGCGGTTATGGACGACTTGGAGCACGGTTTCTCGATCATAGACAAGCATAACTAAAGTCCCGCTTTTAATTTGACTCGACTAGGTACCGGACTAGTAAATAGTGCAACACTCATGGAATGGATAATACACCTGCCACCGGATGGGGGGGGGGTTGTTCGTCCGCTTCCTCGTCGGTAAGCGAGGAGGAGGATGGATCTGTTAAGATTACCGTTATAACTGTTGTTATTAATTCACGGACATCCGTCTATCTCTGGTTAGGCGGATGGTTAGCAATATCTATAGAACTGTTAGGGTTTATCTTTTGCTGCAATTGCGTCACCCAGGTTGTGTCCCCTTTAGAGGCATAAAGACTTCTGAGTACCCTAGGGTCTCACACGATAAATTGTTTGATCGGATGAGCAGGTACCTCACAAGATGGATCTTTGATGGAAGAGACAGACGATGTGGGCAACGATCATTCGGTGTAGAGATTCGGGAACGGGATCCGTGAGATCGTGGGCGGGGCGTGTTTATTTATGGGGCATCTTATGCCGATTTGCTTCTTATCCGTACTCGGATCTTGTTTTCCGCTTGATACTACGATGTTTGATGTATGAGGAGATATCCTAAACTATTATATCTATCTAGGATATTTGGATCTTGCCGTATGGCGTTGCTATATTTCCTTTCTTTTTAGATGGAATGGCTCTGATGTACTGTTGTATGGTGGCTTGCATACATACTCATTTGTGTATGTAGTTGATCCCTTCACATGATTCGCCGCCCGTTCTTGTCCCGATGTTTGGAAATGGTTGGGACGGCCGAAAGGTCTACCTGTGAGTGGCATTTGGGCCCCACCGTACTATTTCAACCATTTCTGCTCATCCAGGCTTGTAACTAGGAGCGTAATTCACCGAGGTAGTTACAATTGGTATCAGAGCTCCCGGAAAAACTCAAAGTCCATGATGTTTTCCACATCTCTCAGCTCAAGAAGTGCTTCAAGGATCCCGGCAGGACCGTGGATCATGAGCTTATCAATCTCCAAGAAGACCTGTCTTATCAAGAACACCCCACAAAAATCCTTGAAGTCGCAGAAAGAAGGACTCGCAACAAGTCCATCAAGTTCTGCAAGGTGCAGTGGTCGCACCATTCTGTTGATGAAGCCACTTGGGAACGTGAAGATGATCTCCGTGCCAAGTATCCTACCCTCTTTGTGTCTTCTTTTTTTCCCTAGAATCTCGGGGCGAGATTCCTGTTTAGTGGGGGAGAGTTGTAGCATCCCAATTGTCTAACAATTGTAATGCTACTTGGTCTAGTAATATAATGGCTACTTCAACTATATAATTGTTGCATAATCATTATATCATGCTCATGTCATCATGCCGCCTTGCATTTGAGCATCATATAAAACCCTTTTTGTTTTGGTTCTTATCTCATATGCATTGTAAATTGTATTTGCCTCTTGATATTGTATTTGGTTCTTGGTATATTGTTTAATGCCCAAGTTGAGTTGGGGGCATATCTTTTATTAACTCCACCACCTTTCTTGTCACCACCTTATAATTCCACCATCCAACTAAATATGAGCTTTGCACTTTAATTGAGTTTACCTCTAGCTCATGTGGGTTGGGATGGATCCAATTCTTTATCCACATGCTCTCATCTTGGCATCATGTTGTTTTCACATTATTGATATATGAGAGCCACATGGCCACTTTGCATGCCTTGTGAGTGGAACCCTTTTTCCTAGCTTCCATATGGATTATCATGGATTTATGCTCATTTTGGGGTATTGTTGGGACTATTAAACATCTAGTGGAATAAACACACTAGCAAGTCCCAATTATAATCAAATGTGATCATCTCCATCTACTCCATCCTGGAACTTCCTTTTAAATTCTTTTGCTTAGGCCTTACTCCACATTTTGGAATGCATAATAATAATGCCATGTAAATAATCTTGTTTTCACAAAATAAGCATGGTATTAATTATTTATGCATGGCCCATGCAAGTACCACCTTTTGCTTGTCCTTTGGTTTTATTTGAACCTTGAGTGGATCATCATCTCTCCCTCTCTTTTTCTTGACTTGATCTTGTTGGAGCTTGTCTAGAGCATGCTTGATCTTGTCATAAAGGACCACTCCATCTATCACTCTCTCTAACCATACCCCATCCTCTCTAACCATACCCTCCCCCCAACTAAACCAAACCCTAAGCTACCACCCCTCTCTCTCGGCCTCTCTCCCTTCTCTCCACCTAGCTGGCCCCACCGGCCACCCTCTCTCCCTGGCCACCTCACCCCTGCCCTAGCTACCAACCCCCAAACCCTAACCCGAGCCTAGCTCTAACCCTACCCGAGCCTCACCTCTCTCTCCCTAGCTCTCTCTCTCCACCAAGCGGGTCCTACACCGAGCCACCCTCCCTGGCCTCGCCTCTGGTCCCACATGGAAGCCCCCATGCACCTGCCCTGCCCCTGCCCGACCCGAGCACGTGAGGAGGAAGGAGAAAAAGGTGGCACCGAGGCCACCTTTTCCATCTACCCCACTTCCCACGGCATCCTCTCCTCCCTCGTCCCTATCTACTCCCTCCCGGCCCCTCCTGCCTCTCCAGATCTAGCTGAGGCGCCCTGCCTCTCCCCTCTCTTCTTCACCGCCGCCAGCTACCCCCCCCAACGCCGGCCACCGTCTGTCCACCACCGATCCCTCGAACCAGCAAACGAGCGTGGCGTGGAGGTGATCGAGGAGAACGAGGAGACTCCGGGGAGGCCGCCTGTACGCGCCGTCGTAGAGGAGGAGCACCGGAGCCGTAGAACACCGACGCCACCGACGAGAAACCCTAGCCTTCGGTCTGTCTGCGTCCTCGTCGATCACCAGCTCCTCTGCCCGAACAAACACCACCGACAACCTCCCGGTGAGCCCACGAACCTCCTAGACACGCTCCTCATCGCTGTCGTTTCCTGTACGTGCTGGACAATCCGACGAGCACCCTCTGTGCGCCGGCGTCGCGTTCTTTCTCCTCGCCGTAGCGTCGCGTAAGCCCTATCTAGGCCCCGTCCGCATCCCTGACACCAGACCCCACCCCACCGCACTGGTTGCGCCCCGCAGCGCGCACCCCCGCGACCCAGGATCGATCCCCGCTCGTGCCGCGCACCGATCCGTCGCTCGGTGCAGGGAGAGAAGAAGCACAGTGCATCGCGATGCCGTTTTGCGTTAAACCCCCTAGAGCTTTTTACTCCTAAACCCGCGCTCCTCTAGGCCCACTAGTCAGTCGCGCTAGCACTTTTACAGGAAACCCCCTGGCCTCTTTCAACTTCAACCCGCGCTCCAGCCGCAGCCCCACCTGTCGGTCCTCAAGGCGCTCGCTCATGGCGGCGTGGGCACTGGTCGGCCCCAATTGCTGCCGCATGGGCTACATTTCATGATGTGAAGCTTTTCTCAAGGTGTCAGCCGAGTCATTGCCCCACTGGTCATTGACTGTGGCTAGCTAAATCTGTGTATCAAAAGTATTTTCTATATCTGTTTAAATTCAAATCTTTTTCAAATTAAATCAAATTCAAATTTAAATCTGTTTTTAAATAACTTTTAAAATACAAATCCAATTAATACAAATAATATATGTTTTCAAATCAGAAAAATGTGAGGAATTCAAATATGACCTTAGAAATATATTTTGAACACTTTATTTTCCAAGTTAATTAAAATTACAATAAAATGCCCTTTTCCTTAATTAATTAATAACTTTTGTCTTATAAGTCCAAATTTAACAAATGATATGTCTAAAATGATTAGCTCGACGAGACCTTTCTGTTTATGCATTCCATGGTCTGTTTTGCAGCATGCATCATATAAATATAATATGTACAGCAACTAATATGAGGATAAAATGGGGCCAAAACCCAATAAAATGATTTATTATTGTATTCCACACCTCACCTTGCCATGCTACTTTATTGCCATGCAAATTGTGCATCATTAATCATGGCATGATTGTTTGCTTGTCGCATTTTAATTCATATGCTTGTGCACTTTATTTATGTTGGCCCTTGTTTGTTTGGTTCTTCTTCGAATAGACGCTGAGCAGGGGATATATCAAGAGAACCAGGAGCACTACCCAGATCCATCCTTTGCTTCAACTGAGCTGCCAGGCAAGCACTACCACATGCTTGCATACATATAGTACCTATTGCCTCTTTCTTATTCTTGCATCATTGAGTCGCGATTGCATTAATCTGAATCCCAAGTATTGCATAGCCTTTACTTTTAAACCCCACCGAAGCTTGTTCCTCCATCCCATGAGCCATTACTACAGGAGTTGTTTGAGCCATGCGAGTCATAGAACAGCATGTGTAGGGTATGTGAGTGTCTGATGGATAACGAGGTATCTAAACAACTTAACCTGAGTAGTAATGGGATAACTAATGAAAGTGGCATCGGTGAGCCATATTTGCTATTTGGTTTTTTAGGCTCACTTGTGTCCCGTAAGACCCCGAGTACTTGATTCCTGTTCCAAGAATATTCGCGCTATCCACATCCGGGAGGCCTATGGACCCCCCTGAGCCAGAGCTTGATTCATTCTTATTTCTTGGGGCCACAAACTAGTTTGGGGTTTTGCTACTATTCTGTACTTATGCCATGTTTACTGCTTTATTTAAGATTGTGCGAGGAGCACCTGTACTGTTTAGGTAAGTGGAGTGTTTTCGCGGTATCGACAAGCCCAATCACACTTTCGGGTTCCCCGTCGTTTACAGCCATTGACGCAAACCTTGAGTCCGTCTCGGAGTAGGCCAACTTCGTTGCGGGTAGCTTAATGGGGTGGCCCCCTGAAATACTTCTGAATCCTGTGACCGCTTTGTCGTGACTGCCTTGTTGGGTTTTGATTTGGTTTTTCCGAGGTTGATCGAGTGTGTGTTGCTATTTGTGCACCCCTGCAGGGTAAAACTTTCTGAAAGCCGTGTCTGCGGTTATGGACGACTTGGAGCACAGTTTCTCGATCATAGACAAGCATAACTAAAGTACCGCTTTTAATTTGACTAGACTAGGTACCTGACTAGTAAATAGTGCAACACTCATGGAATGGATAATAAAACTGCCAACGGATGGGGGGGGGTTGTTCGTCCGCTTCCTCGTCGGTAAGCGAGGAGGAGGATGGATCTGTTAAGATTACCGTCATAACCGTTGTTATTAATTCACGGACATCCGTCTATCTCTGGTTAGGCGGATGGTTAGCGAGTATCTATAGAACTGTTAGGGTTTATCTTTTGCTGCAATTGCGTCACCCCAGGTTGTGTCCCCCTTTAGAGGCATAAAGACTTGCTGAATACCCCTAGGGTCTCACACGATAAATTGTTTGATCCAGATGAACAGGTACCCTCACAAGATGGATACTGGATGGAAGAGACGGACGATGTGGGCAACGATCATTCGGTGTAGAGATTCCGGGAACGGGGATCCGTGAGATCTGTGGGCGGGACGTGTTTATTTATGGGGCATCTTATGCCGATTTGCTTCTTATCCGTACTCGGATCTTGTTTTCCGCTTGATACTCTGATGTTTGATGTATGAGGAGATATCCTAAACTATTATATCTATCTAGGATATTTGGATCTTGCCGTATGGCGTTGCTATATTTCCTTTCTTTTTAGATGGAATGGCTCTGATGTACTGTTGTATGGTGGCTTGCATACATACTCATTTATGTATGTAGTTGATCCCTTCGCCTGCCGATTACGCCGCCCGTTCTTGTCCCGATGTTTGGAAATGGTTGGGATGGCCGAAAGGTCTACCTGTGAGTGGCATTTGTGCCCCACCGTACTATTTCAACTATTTCTGCTCATCCAGGCTTGTAACTAGGAGCGTAATTCACCGAGGTAGTTACTGTTATAGCGGCGCGGCGATGTGTCAACGAAGATGTTGATGAAGACCACGTTGAGATGTAGACCTTGACGATGATGTGTTGGTGATGATGGAGTAGGCGTGTTGACGATGATCGTCGCTTGAAGGCGTCCCTTGTGGCGGCGATAATGTCGAATCCTTGATGTCGGAGAAGTCGGCGACGAAGTGTCCCACACCGGCTTGGCTTGTGGATGATGTTGATGTCGCTTCTCCGTGGATGTGCTCGACGAAGATCTTGGTATACTCGTACAGCTTAACGTAGATGTTTGTGTCGATGTAGTCCGACTTGATGTAGTTGAGATCTTGATGTCGGTGTAGCAACGTCTCGAAGCAGTGCAGATCTTAATGTCGGTGTAGCAGCGTCTCAAAGCAGTGCAGATCTTGATGCTACGTAGACAGCGTGTTAGCTTTAGAAGACCTGTAGGCCCTCCCAGCGTTTCATGCTGCAAACTGGCTCGGAGAAGACTTGGACGTGCGAGCACATGCAAAGATCTGATCAGCTGCAAGGTCATACGCACACAGCACACACGCGTATGCATCTTCATGTATTTTTTTTTCCATACATGCTTGTACGGCTTGGCTGCTCCTGCATGTCCGTGCTCCTGAACAACGCTGGAAAGCCCACCTGTGGCCGTGTCGATACGGCACCCTGCCTGGCGGGCATGTCGAGGTACCGGCTGGGGCCTCCTCTGATCGCACGTTAGGGCGCCGCCGGGAAGGCCGCAATTGATTTTTGTGATTGGTTTTCGTCGGAATCTGACAATCGTTGTAATCTAGAGATTTATGGATTTCGATAGCTAATCTAATCTATGAAAAGATTAGGAATTGTGAAATTGGATCTAATCTAGTCTAAAGAACCTATTCGATCTTTGATCGAAACAGAGTGCCGCTCCCCGAGAAGTAATCTCCCCGGGGCAGCACGTTGTGAAAGTGGTGAAAGAACCTAAGATCGGCGCCATGAAGCTAACCGCTCTGATACCATGTGAAAAATATTGATCTCTAGAATATTATGTTATATTGATCTGATCCTTTGGGGGTTTATATAGAGTTACACGGGAGTAGAAGGAGACTTGGAGTACAAGTTATAGAATCCTAGTCTATCTCTAACCTATACGTATACGTACTCTAACACGTGCTAGGCGTGGCCTCCCGACGATAGCCGCTGGATGCCTCTTCTGGGCGCTTGATGGCGGCCTCCCTGCTCCTGCGCTTCACTAACGCAGAGCTCCGCGGAAAAACCTGCAACATCTACGCCTTGAAATGGAGGAAGTCAAGCAGGATGATCTCTGCGTTCTTGGAGCCTTACCTGGTCGCAGATTCTATATCTAGATGAACGGGAAATCTAACTATCAGTTGACTTGGATTTGGGCTATAGCCAGGTCAGGGCTTGACGCCGCGCGATCGCGATCGGACTGTTAAGTTTCATGCACTAGCCAACGCAACCAAAAGTCTGAACTGATGGAAAGGGCTAGTGCAATTCACTTATACACTTCAACACCCTCTCTCACGTGTGACGGAGAGAAGTCAGCACGTGCAACCGGAAGAGAGCGACGGCGTGTGAAACTCACGTATGACTCAAGAGGCCTATACACGGACAATGAGGGGTTAACAGCAATTTTAGGATAAATTGCGAAAGCCAGGACTCGAACTCGAGACCTTAGGCTCTGTTACCATGTTAAGCTTCATGCACTAGCCAACGCAATCAAAAGTCTGAACTGATGGAAAGGGCTAGTGCAGTCCACTTATACATTTCAACACCCCTTCTCACGTGTGACGGGGAGAAGTCAGCACGTGCAACCGGAAGAGAGCGACGGCGCGCGAAACTCACGTATGACTCAAGAGGCCTATACGTGAACACAGAGGGGTCTACAGTAATTTTAGGATAATTTGCGAAAGCCAGGACTCGAACTCGAGACCTTAGACTCTGATACCATGTTAAGCTTCATGTACTAGCCAACGCAACTAAAAGTCTGAACTGATGGAAATGGCTAGTGCAATTCACTTATACACTTCAACACGGACGACCCCCAGCGAACCTCCCATCCCGCAGCCTATCTCGCGTGTAGCATTTCTGGGGTACGTGTAGCACAGGCATCCAAATCTGGGGAGCTTGACGCCGCGCGATCGCGGTCGGACGACCCCCAGCGAACCTCCCATCCCGCAGCCTATCTTGCGTGTAGCATTTCTGGGATATGTGTAGCACAGCCATCCAAATCTGGGGAGCTTGATGCCGCGCGATCACGATCAGACGACCCCCCAGCAAACCTCTCATCCCGCAGCCTATCTCGCGTGTAGCATTTCTGGGGTACATGTAGCACAGGCATCCAAATATGGGGAACTAAGTTGTGATGTGGGAATGACCTTTTTTTGGGTGCAAGGATGGTAGATTTTGTGGATGACAGTTTTTGTGGATGGCAGTTTTTGTGGATTTGAATGGTAGATTTTGTGATGCAGGAATGGTAGTTTAAAATTGTTAGTTTGTGAGATACCATTTGTTTACTTGTGATGCAGGGATGGTAGTTGTTCATTTTGGGATGTAATTTCTGTAGCGATGGTCCCTTCCAAATCTGGAGAACTGATAGGATGGCAGTTTTTATGGATGCAAGGATGGTAGAAACAATTTTAAATAGAGGATGCAAGGATGTAACTTTAATCGGACGTAACTTTCAAAAATTTACATCCTCTAAAAATAGTCGAAACATATCGAGATGGGATCTAGTTTTGAAGATCTCATCGCGACAAGCCCAACGGTAAAAATAGATCTTGAATCGGACAAAAGGTCTGAGCTAGAAAACATTTCAAATTTTTAAATTTCGTAATTATATACATGGGATAAAGTGCATACAGTAAGGCTGAGTAGTGTATCCATTTTTTAGAATAAAGACAAAACTCATTTGTTTTTTTATTCCAAAAATAAAAATATTAGTGGGCTGTCTTACCTCCGACTTCTAAAAAGGAAAAAAAAATCCTGGTCGTAGCGACCTGGCTATAAGCTAAATCCAGGTTGACCGGGATGTAGTCGTGTCCCTAGATGAAGGCCCAACAGAGTCAGTTGAAAGACTCCGAATCGATGCTGAAATTGGGTTCCAACTTTTGAGAACTTTTATTTTCGAGGCAAGTCTTCATCCGACAGATCTGATGTTTGCAACAGGATCCATGCCCAAGCTAGAAAAACTCAAGCTTGATACTACCTTCTACTATGACGTTAATGCTGACTCTTTGGACATTGGAATCTGGAATCTCCCTTGCCTCACTAATGTCCATTGTGTAGTAAGGCTGGTCATAGTGGAGAGTAATTTAGACTAGTAACATGCTTATGTTACTGTCTAAGTTACTATCTTTATAGTAGGAAGTGTCATATGTGTGGTAACATAGAAAACTTCATTAATTAATTTATAGACTCACTTTGCATTGAGAAGTGTGGTGTGATGGTAACATAATATGTTACTCCATTTGCCTCTCTCCTCATTAATTGCTTGCCATATAACTCGGTTTGCCTAGGTGGCATGCATGCTACCACTTATGTTACTCCCACTATGAGCAGCCTAAAGAGAAACCATGATACTTTTACAGCCGCAAAGACTTTCATGGAGAGAGCAGCTAGCACGCATCCCAACCACCCTACTCCCTCCATCCCAGTTTATAAAACTTACGCGTATTTGTAGATTGACAAATTAACCAACTTAGCATGAGATACATATAATAAAAATTATGTTATTAAAAACTTTAAATGTTATATTTTCTAATAGTATAATTTTTATATTATATAATTCATATTATATGGCTTATGCGGACGACCTATGTATACGCTTAAGTCTTATAAACTGGGATAGAGGGAGTACAATACTCTTCACTCATTATCCTTATGGGCCAAGATTCTCGATGAGACGCTTGGTGAGATCTGCATTTCTACGGGGGGCTCATGCGTATGATACTAGTGCTTAGTATTATCTTATTGTATCATAGACTTATGGTATTTAGTTATTTTTAGAATGTTAATGCAATTTTATGTACATGATGTATTTGACATTAATTTCCCTTGTTACATATACTAAGATACAATATCATATTATGATACAACTGGCATCTTTCTTTTTATTAATTGTTGTATCGCGATATAGAATGCATGATAGTACCCCTATGGCTAGCCCTACCAAGTTTCTCGATGAATATGTCAAGGACTCCAAACTCTTGTTGAGGTGTAACATTGGCTGTTCCGGGAGCTCTGCTCCAGTACAACCCTGGCCCACCGCAAACTTAAGGGTGTAAATGTCTTTTTCTATAATTAGTAATTATCCTAATTAATTAACTAGCCCTAGATCTAAACCTGGACCCGTATACCCAACCGTATTATATGGCACATCCTGCAGGGCATTGATCACGCGCTCCTCGGCGCAGCTCGACGATGCCACCCAGCGCACCCTCACGGCCGCCCTCACCGCCGATGTCTATCCAACCGCATTCCGTAGGTACCAGGAAGTGTTGATCGTCCGTGGGTACCAGGAAGTGTTGATCGTCCGTGGGTACCTCGACCGGTACCCGTGGACAGCAAGACGTCAGGCGGCGAGGGCCGTGATTTTTTTTGGAAATGGGCGCTTTATTACTCAAAGTTTACACCCGGCCTCTGCATAGCTAGGATGCACACAACCAAACAACCACAGTCTCGGTCGAAAACAAGAAAATCTGGAATACAGAAGAATAAAAATGAAAGCATAGTTCTCCCAACTATCTAAGGAGGATCTATTCGCAGCGGTTGCTGCCATCCATGCCGGGAGAAGACATCTCGCGCCGTATCTTCCAACCGCCTACAATCCTCCGCAAACAAGTCGCGGAACTCCATACGTTGTAGATAAGTCCATGATCGAAGGACAGTCGTTGTCCGATAGATAACCTGCAATAGAGAAAATACAACATTATTAAAAATCTTGTCATTTCTACATAGCCAAAGCGACCAAATAATGGCAAGCGCTCCCATCCTAAATAAAGTCACATATTTATCCTCAATCCCATTCATCCAGTTGCCAAAAACATTGACTACCGATCGAGGAGGAGATAAACCAGAGGCTATTTGGTTGATTGACCATATAGCACGAGCAAATTTACAATGGAAGAATAAATGACGTATTGTCTCATTATGATGACAATATACGCATTCATTGCTACCATGCCAATTCCTCCTAACAAGATTATCTTTTGTGAGAATCATCCCCTTACGGAGATACCAAGCGAATATCTTCGTTTTAAGGGGTATCCTCAACTTCCAAATTTTACTATTGTCATCGACTGGAATATTAGGTTGGATCAAAGCTCTATGAAATGAATCAACAGAAAAATTTCCACTATGTAAAAGTTTCCATTTAAATTCATCCATACCCTCAGATAGTTGTATCCTGGATAATCTTGCTAAGAGATTATTCCATGACACCAGTCTAGGACCTAAGAGACTTCGTCTGAAAGACACATTAGGAGGATTAGTTTCCATTACCTCAGCGAGAGTATCCCTTTTGTGTCTAACAATCGAATATAGAGCTGGATATTGTTCACGGAGAGAATTTTGGCCAAGCCATTTATCTTCCCAGAACCTAATCTGTGAACCATCCTTAATATTAAAAGTGCCAAACAGGAAGAATTGCATTTTGGAAGCCATAAGTCCAGCCCAAAAGTGTGAATCATCTGGTTTCCAAACCAGTGTAGACACCACTTTTGAGCCAACATATTTCCTCCATAGAATAGTTTGCCAGACCCCTTCTTCGGTAAGAAGTTTGAATAACCATTTACCCAATAATTCGGTGTTTTTGACTTTTAAATCATGTATGCCCAATCCACCATATTCTTTGAGTCGGCAAACAACATTCCATTTGGCTAGTCAATATTTTTTTTCTCACTATCCCCTTGCCAAAAGAATCTTGAATGGAAATAGTCCAGTTTAGACAAGACTCCTTTTGGTAACTGAAAGAATGATATCATATACAGTACCATGTTGGTGAGTACTGAATTAATGAGGACCAGTCTTGCACCAAGGGATAGCAATTTACCCTTCCAACTATTTAGACGTTTCTGAAGTCTTTCCTCAACGAGTTTCCATTCAGCAATCGTAAGACGCCGATAATGAATCGGTATTCCCATATAATTGATTGGAAATTGCCCGTGACCACAACCAAAAAGATAGGCATAAAGGTGAGCCTCGTCTTTAGCCTCTCCAAAACAATACAAATCACTCTTATGGAAGCTTATTTTCAATCCAGAAAGCTGCTCAAATGCTGAAAGTATTAGTTTCAGGTTCTTGGCTTTCTCCAGATCATGTTCCATAAATAGTATTGTATCATCGACATATTGAAGAATTGATAGACCACCATCAACAAGATGTGGAACCAATCCTTCAATTTGGCCATCAGCCTTCGCTCTCTCAATAAGGATAGCCAGCATATCTGTCACTATATTAAATAGTATAGGCGATACTGGATCCCCTTGTCGTAGCCCTTTTTTGGTCTGAAAGTATTTTCCTATGTCATCATTGACATTAATGGCAACACTACCCCCAGTCACAAAAGACTGTACGAGAGCACACCACTCTTCATAAAATCCTTTTATACAGAGTGTTTGCTGTAGGAAAGACCAATTAACTTTATCATATGCCTTCTCAAAATCGATCTTGAACAATACCCCATTTAATTTTTTTGAGTGTAGTTCATGAATCGTTTCATGCAGGGTTACAACGCCATCTAAGATGTTTCTCCCTTGCATGAAAGCGGTTTGAGAAGGTCGAACAACATGATCAGCCACTGAATTCAGTCTAATCGTAGCAATCTTTGTGAAAAATTTAAAACTAACGTTAGGAAGACAGATTGGACGACACTGTTGTATACGTTCTGCATTGTTAACCTTAGGTAATAAAATTATGTTGCCAAAATTTAACCTGAATAGGTCCAGCTGACCAACATGTAAAAACACGAACAAACGCATCAAGTCAACCTTTATAACTTCCCAGAAAGTTTTGTAAAACTCTGCTGGAAAGCCATCGGGTCATGGCGCTTTGTTTGTTTCCATTTGGAAGACAGCCTTCTTAACCTCCTCCTCAGTATAAGAAGCAGTCAGAAAGTTATTTTCCACAGTAGAAACCTGAGGAACATCCTTTGTTCGTGACTCATCCAACGAAAAGGAATTTTCAGGAGGTGCCCCAAACAAGGATTTATAGTAGTTGGTAATATAAGATTTAAGATGTTGCTGACCTTCGATCGACCCTTCTTCCTGAATTAGAGAATGAATAATTTTCTTCTTATGCTTTCCATTTGCAACAGCATGAAAGTATCTTGTATTCGCATCTCCTTCTAGGATGAATTTGGCTTTAGACCGTTGGTACCACTTGAGTTCTTCTTCACGCAGGAGTCTGGCAATTTCTGCATTCGATTGGTTTTTAAGCTCAATCTCTTGTGCAGTCAATAACCTAACCTCCGCTGAAGCCTCCAAGTCATTGACGGGCTGTCGTCGAGCTGCGGAGAGGAGCGCATGATCAACGCCCTGCAGGATGTGACGTATAATACGCTCAGGTATACGGGCAGGTCTAGATCATGGTGGGCCAACTAATTGATTAGGATAATTAGTAATTAAAAAAAGACAATCATGCCCTTAAGTTTGGGTTACGGGGGTTGTAGCGGAGCAGAGCTCCTGTTCTGGTGGTGTCAATCATGTGGAGTGTTATTTGAGTGATTGTAACTTTGCAAACAATAAAGAACATTTTACTCTGGTAATGTATTGTACACCACGAACTCATAATTACATTACGGTACTACTCCCTCCGACCCATATTAGTTGACTCAAATTTGTCTAGATTTGGATAAACCTAATACTATTTAGGATATAGGTTTATCTAAATTTTAATAAATCCAAGTCAACTAACACGAATCGGAGGGAGTACTATTAATGTTTCGTTGCCTTTTTCTGCAGTAATTATTCACTACAGGATTAGGCGGCTTTGCCGTGCGCCCAGAACGCATGGCAAAGAACGAGTGACACATGGCATAGGCTTTGCCAACACTAGCAACGGCAAAGCCTCTTTGCCATGGGCTTTGCGCAATACTCATGGCATATCCCCTTTGTCGTGAGTTTTCAACAACGCCCGACAAAGTAAAGCACTTAACGGGCATCCAGTGCCCAAAGGGCGTGCCTGCTCTGTGCCGTGCATGCGTCTTTGCCGTGTGCTATCCCGGTTGCCATGCGCTAGCACCGTTGCCGTGAGCTGCCGTTGTCGTGTGCTATCTCGGTTGCCGTACGCTAGCACCGTTGCCGTGAGCTGGCCGTTGCCGTGAGCTACCCCTTTGTCGTGCGCTGGGCATTGCCATGTGTTAGACTCGTTGCCGTGCGGTCACACTTTTCCGTTTGCCCTCTATATGGAGCCCACGACAAAGTGGACTGTGGGTGCACAACTAGGCGCCACGTGGCTTCCTTTGCCGTGTGTATGCACACAGCAAAGTGACCATATGTATTTTTGATTTGATTTCCATATATTCCCTCCATTTGCAAATTGGAGATACAAATATATATATTTGGCCAACAATTGTGGTACCACAACAGCATATATGCATGCATATAACCAAAAATACATGAAACACCAATACACAACAAAATAGTCCACAAATACATCAAACACACCACAAAATAGTCCACAAATACATAAAACACACCACAAAATAGCTCCAAGTTCACATATAGTTCACATAGAGTTCACAAGTTGATCTAGCAATATTACAAGTTCACCAAGCTAACTTACAACATACAAGATCATTCATCCACCTCCAGAGTGATTCCTCCTACAAAATCCAAAGTAAATACATGAGATTCACAAGCCACACTAGATATGAAGATGTATGATATGAAATTGTACAAGTTTAGGACGAAAAGGTCAAAATTTGGACAAGTAAAGGATACAAGTTGAATATTCAGCATTTCTCTGACTTACAAGTTGAAGACGTAGAATATTGTAGGTTTCTTGAGAGGACTACAAGATATTGCTTGACGATTTGTCGACATCCATCTAGACGGAGCATTCAACCTGAAGAGGCAAGACAACGCAAGATCTCGGAGTTCTCCGGGGGTACTGTTGGGATATGCTATAGGGGTATCCTCATAGCATGTCTCTTATCCGGATAACCCGGGTGGACACAGTTGGTAGCATGGCCCATGGCCTGCTGGGCGATCCAGTTAGATGGATCCAGAATGGAGGCCCATACCGGATAAAGGAAGGCTATGGAGGAGTCACCGACGTACCCGGAGCCTTGGAGTGCAAGACACGTTAGACTTATTGTATACTGTGTAGGACTCTGTAACCTGTCCGGCTAGGACATTCCCTCTAACCCTAGGATCTAGCGACTATATAAGCCGGACCTATGGGAGCCTTTAGGTCATAACCTAGATAACTCAGCATACACCTCGCACAGCGAACCAATCCCTGTAACTCGGCGTATTACTATTATAGTGATTTATAGCAAGAGTAGGATTCCGCTACCGTTGTGGGATATGAACCTAGGTAAGTTGTGTTACCTTGTACCCGTCAACCGTCTGCCTTACCCGACGTATCTAAACACGCACTGTGAGGACCCCTCCATGGCGTATTCGTCGGCAATACCACGCCAGTAAGTCTTTTGTAAGTGGATCCGCTAACATTGCGTTAGTCCTTATATGCTTAATACTTATCGTCTGATCTTGCATTATGTGTTTTTTTTTGAATTACCCTGCCATCAGCTAATGTTACATTGCATGTACAAGCACACATGAAATTTATCAGATGCAGTGTTTCTCAAGAGAACAATAAATAATACCTCCTACTTTATTATACATCAATACATCTTCTAGGATCCTAAACTATTGGTATCATAATATCTATCAGAAAGGCCAACACAACAAATCCTGCAGACGCCAGTGTTACCGAGAATGGCATTCTACCCTTGTCCTTCCTCAAAAACATTGCTTCATAGAATGGGATATTGATAGTCACTAGCATCCCACAAAGAATAAGCTGGGGGGAAAATGTATTAACGAATATATTCCAGCTACATGTGATGATTTGACAGAGCCCTCCCACCAGGCAAACGAGATTGAGTAACGCGATACTTGCAATTATCACATATTCTGGATTTGATGACCCAAATTCCATAATTTCCTGCTCATACCTCTTGGATACATCTTCATCGCATACCTTTGATGAAACCGCAAATGTCATATGTGACAGTCCGAGTAACTTCCGGAGAGTGTCAATGACTCCAAAGAGATACGAGGTCATTCTCTTAACCATCCACATTCTTTGCACATTCCACCATCCTTTCATCGTGTCTCCACATGATAATGCCTCATATAGGTTGTATAGGTTAGTCACACAGAAGACAAACACGAAGGGCACGATCCATGGACTTGTAATCTGAATGACACATGAATTTTCATTAGTTTAGATACAAAACATATTGAACTGAGATGGGTTTTCCATAGTATTATGAACCATTACCTCTGGGAAAAGGGGTGAGCTTTTTATGAGGTTTAGTGAAGGGATGATAACATAATATAGTGTAGCAAGTGAATTGGGTGCCCACAGTGCATAAATACAATAGCCCATTTGATGTCGTAGCTTGATTTTTCCATGCCCAAACAAGAAGGGGCAGTACTTTGAAAGAAAAATCGTGAAATTACCCTCGCTCCATCTCTTGGTTTGCAGCAATGTCTGAGAAAGTGTTGCTGGAGCTACGCCCAAAAACGCGGGTCTTATTGGATTGTAGTAGACTGACTCCCATCCTCTGCAATGTATTGCCAACCCGGTGATTACATCCTCCACTGGGCAGCCATATTTTACCCCAATCTCATTTCCCCACTGCGTATCATGTTCATATGTGCAGGTTGTTAACGATTTCGCTTTCTCCTCAATATTATATACTATGCTTTCTTGTATTTTGTCCTTGGCTCCTCCGTTCCAGTCTACCTTGTAGTCTTTTGTGAATATCATGCCGCAGAGGATCTCCCTTCTATGGAAACATCCTGTGCCAATATATAGAGGGCCACCCACACTGTCCAAACCACCCATCTCCACCTTTAGATTGAGTAACAAAGTTAGTTCCAGAGCATGCATAATGATTTCTCATATTATATAGAACATGATAACTGTATGGAAGGTACGATTTGACACTACTAACCTTTTTGATGGCCTGTAGGGAGTTCCCATATATGTTGTTCTTGGTTATATTGTTATAATTCTGAGGGTACTGCACAAATCCGTTCTTGTGACCCATTTCTTCATCTAAGAAGAAGCACATGGAATCTCTGATGGTATCTTTGTTGTTGGAATACATGTCACAATCCACATTCATGATTATAGGGCTGTTGCTTATCACTGATGATACCCTTATCTGCATTTCAATAGAAAAGTTAACACACTCTAGAAAACATCATTATGATGAAAAGCGTTCAAACCTTTCATAGAATATATTATTTAATTATCCAGTGTTATTTGGAATTTCCAGATATTGCTATACATACATATATGTTAAATGGTACCTGTGCGTAATTGTAGTAAATAACTTATTTTATATAAATATATAGGTTAAATAACTGGTACACCTTGGTATTCAGGCAGCAAACTTTAAGAGATTTGTATATAGCTATACAGGAACCCAACTAACTACCTAGGAAGAACCGATACGACAACATGAGGCGTATCCACGTACCGCACGTTCTCGATACGCGTGTCCGGCCCATACCCGTTCGATGCGCGTGTCCGGCTGTGTCCCCTTTTTCCGATTTAGAAAAAAAAGAAAACAACTCCGATATGACGGAGACACGGCGGGACACGTGAGGAGCCCAGTCCGGTGGAATCGCTCGTTAGAAACCCTAACCCCCACCCAGCGCTCTCTCTCTCTATATGTCCATCTTGGTCAGGAAACTGGATCGAGCCGCCACTGCTCTCGCGTGCTGCCGCCGCCCGGAATCGCACTGCTAGCGCCCGGAATCGTGCCGCCCCTGCCCTGAATCGCGCCGTCGCCGCCTGGAATCGAGCCTCCGCCGCCTGGATTCACCTCTCTCCTCCTGGATTCAGCTCTCCACGCCCGGATTTGGCAGCAAGGTAACTCCTCCTGCCGTTGTTGCTACCTGTTGGTGCATTTCCTTTATGTTGTGCTTGGCTGCTGAGTGTTGATGGCCTGACGCTGCTGCTACTTTGTTGGTACTTGTAGTGTAGGAGTGAGATACCAGCATGTCATCTGCGAGCAGTGCCATGCCATGCAGCTAGTCTTCAGCGTCAACGAGTTCAAGCAACAATGTTAGAGCTGCTGCTGATGGTGGAGAGGCTGGGGCTCAGGTTGTTGATCAAAAGTATCCCCTGTGGGCTCATGTTCAGAAGGATTTAGTCACCAAGAAAGGCAACAAATGGGGCAGTTTTTAATCTATCTCATGCATTGAATCATTCCATCTTTTTGACCTGTCATTTATTTTATTTTTATACATATACTCGCTGTATCGCCGTATTGCTGTTGTTGAAAACCATACGATTCATGTTTACTCGTGCAAGTGATTCTGCTAGCAGAGATGATGTTTTTCATGAAGTTCACACGCATTAAAAATAAAGTTCACTCTGCGAGAAAACATAGTTCACTTTCAACGCGAAAAAAAAGACTCTTAGCAAAAAAGTCCACAAGCATTGAAAAAAAGACAGTTCACATAGTTGTCTGAAAAAAAGTTCGCGAAAAATAAAATTGACAAGCTTTGAAAAAAATACATTTTACTCAGTTGTCCAAAAAAAGAAAATTCACATGCGCCAAAAAGAAAGTTCACTCTACGAAAAAACATAGTTCAGCTCAAACGCGGCGGGGTTCTCGTTATATTTGACAGTTCACTTCAGTCAACACTAAAAATTCCAGAGAGGTGTTCGCTAAAAATAAAGTTCACGTGCATTAAAAAAAGTTCACTCTCTGGAAAAACAAAATTCACTTCAGCGCCATAGGGATTCTCATTATATTTGGTAGTTCAGGTTAGAGAAAAAAAGAATTCACTCATTTTGTCCAATAAAAAGTTCAGATGCCGTTAAAAAAGAAAGTTCACTCTGCGGGAAAACAAAGTTCACTTCAAACATATTTGAGAGTTCACTTTGGGCGTGGCTATAAATTCTTAAAGTTGACTCTAAACATGACGGACATTCGTTAAAAAATAAAGTTCAGATGCGTTAAAAGAAGAAGTTCACTTTGTTTCTTAGCAAAGTTCAGAAGGGTTCCTGTATAGTTATCCAGGAACTAGTTCCTGTTTAGCTCTCGTGTGTATATATATATATATATATATATATATATATATAGGAAAAATACTTCTTACTCCCGGGTGTAACTACACCCACCTCTCATATACTACCTTACGGAAGTATTTGTAATACTTTATCTATTTGAGTATGTTCATATACTATATCTAAGATACTTACAAGCAAGTTAGGTGAAAAAATTGTAAGTGCACACATAGTTTGAACTATATATGTAAAATACCGTTATATTTGTACGTACAAAAGGAGTATGTGAATAAAAATTACATACTACCAAAAAAATAGTATATATACTGTCCAAATATTTTTATATACTTTATACTACACGTATATACCTTCCGGTATGGTAGATACTGCCTATATAGTGTGAAACACGTGTGGGTGTAGTTACACCCGGGTGTAGTATGAATATGTCCTATATATATATGACATATATATATATATATATATATATATATATATATATATATATATATATATATATATATATATATATATATATATATATATCTAAAATATGTTTATGCCACCCGGTGACAATACCCCTTACTCATGGCCGTGTGATCGGTCATCAAGATTCGCACCATCGTCCACTAATTAGAATCTATAGATTAACATGTTAACATGTTCGTTAGTCAGAAAATAGGTACGTGAGACCCCACGTCTGACCATTAAATGTACGTAAATGGGGTGGTTAATAGGTTAGCATGTTCATTAGTCAGAAAAAATAACATTAATGAGAGTATCATATCTGACCGTAGGATCATCATCCGACGATAAGCAATGAGGTGGGTATAGCCCCTGGGGATAAAAAATCCACTCTACCTATTCAGCACCCAGGATGCAGAATAGTTATTTTGCACCCAACATATTTTTACGTTGTTATATTGAAAAAATTATATTTTGTATACCAATAATTATGTTCATATATTCACCACAACTAAAAAATTTGATATAAAAATAAAGTTTATGAGTCATTATAGTGTAAAAAACACCAAAAATATGTACTTTACATCAATTTTTTTTACAACATGTAAACAAAAAAAATATGTCATTTCTAAATTTTATTACGTTCTTCTCGACTTACAAAGTAATACAAAATTTACGTGACGTAAAAATAATATACGGTTCTAAAAATAAAGGGTAGGTGTAGAATAAGTATTCTACATTCTGAGTGTCAAATAACGCCACCCAATATATAATGACTGGTGCACCTTGGTGCACATGCACCAAGCATGATACTTTGAACTAGACATACCTAGGTATCACATACCTAGGTATCACATATCTAAAATATGCACACCTAATATATACCTAATGTATACGTATCCTGCATATGTGAATATATATATGTAACTTAGATACGTACGACTTTAGGTATATGATACCTTGGGTATATGTAACTAGGATACATATAACTTAGGTGTGTACATATTATATATATATATATATTATATATATATAATACGTATAATGTATACGTATTCTAGTTACATACCTAATGTATACGTATCCTGCATACATGAATATATATGTAACTTAGATATATACGACTTTAGGTATGTGATACCTTGGGTATATGTAACTATGATACATATAAGTTAGGTATGTACATATTATATATATACATATATATATATATATATATATATATATATATATATATTTCTCTCACGAAAGGCTAGACAAATGGAGATTCATATATTTTCTCAACTCTCAAATAATCAGGAAATTCTAATGTGAACTGATGATATAATGATGCACAATGGATTATTATGGTGTCAACACTATGCTATGCTTTTCTGAAAGGAATGGAAACACATCGTAACATTTTGGTTACTCTTGTCCACCACTATTGATTCATGGAAACTTCGAAATTAGAATATGAGTATATTTACTAATGAAAACTACAATAAACTGTCTACTTAGTATGACGGGGCAAGGTTAGTGAGTGCACCAGAGCATTCATTGCCCCAGCTTTGAAGTTATGGTTGTGATGAGGCCTCTTCTCGCGTGCCATGTACACAAGTGTTGGTAGCACATTTCCTTCATTATCAACTGCATTTTGATCTTTGCCATCTACCAGAATCTAGCAAAATACAAAAAAAAAGTTTAGAACTTCAAACTCCCAAACACCATGCAAGTTACTTACACCAAAATCATGCAAACCGCTGCTCCAGTTTGGATGGTATATGAAAGCTACCTCAACAATCGATTGGTGATCTTTTGAGTTAATTTCTAGATTCCATTCACAAAATCCTTTATGATTTGTTTTGATTTCTTCAGGAATTTTGTCCGACATGATAGCTGAATCAATTCGCTCAGTCATTTCATCATACATGTCCTGCCCAAAAGACGAAACGGTATAATCAGTTGCAATGCCAAAACGCCGAGGGCTTTGGATTGTCTGCACACCCTTTGTATTAATATCTAACATAGTAATAATGTGCAAATTGCTCCCTATTCAATAGCAATTTGATTAAGTGTGTTGAAAAAAAATGACCATAGTAAGATGGTTGGATTGGTTACCTTGATAAATGACCATTCTTTTGGAGTGCATGGTTCTTGAGGCTCATCTGACTCTGAGAAGTAAGCGGCCGGTGACCTTGGCTCAATGTTATATCTCTTACAGAACGGTATCCAGTGTTTCGCAAATGAGGTGGCCTCCCACATAGCATAGAAAGTGAAAATTGAGCCTCCGTCGTCAGAAAGATACACACTCAATTTTTCAGCTGGGTAATCATACGCCATGAGCGATAAGATGGTGGAGATGACAAGACTTGGTGGCTCCGACCGCGGGTCTGTAGTGCAAACGAAGATATCCACACAAGGTAGCATCTCTCCATGCCTTGGAAATGAAATATTAATTACCATGTCAATGCTCGGTGCGCCAGATATATATATGTCCAACAACGATAGAAACCTAAAAGTAATAATTTTTTAAATAGGCCCACAGAGACCACCTAGCGACGACTACAGACACTAGCATGAGCCGAAGGTAAGGTGTTGTCATCGCCCCTCCATCACCATAGCCGATCTTGTCATAAAAGATCTTATTATAGTAGAAAGACAGGAAGTCGCCGTGCTAAGCCCCCAAAGGACCAGCGCACTAGAGAAGTAACCATTGCTAATGATGACATGCATGAATCGGAAAAGACCGACCTAAACTCACACCAATAAACACGGAAACAGACTAAATTCCAGGAGATCCACTAGACACACGACTCGACGCACCCACCGCCGGCACTAGATGCACCACCGGAGTGAGTATAGGGCAGAGAAGACCTTATTCTAACTTTAGCATGTAGCCTACATCTCAACATCCTGAGAAAGACACTCCTCGATCTATTCATGCTCCGGTGGTGCATCTACTGCCGGCGATGGGCGCATGAAGTCGTGCAGATTTTCCAAAATCCAGTCGGTTTTCATATCCGTTGATGTATTTTTTTAGGTTAGTCTCTTTCGATCTACGGTTGTCATTGATATTGATGATTGCTACTCTGGCGCGCCGGTCATTCATGACCTTAGCTGGACGACTTTTCATCTTTTTGTTATTACAACAAGCTCAAGTACAACGATCTTTGCTTGGCTCCTGCATGAGAGGGGGGTGGGGGGAGAGCACGGCGGTGCACCTTTTTCTAAGTATTGTTGATGATTTTTGATACATCGAGGAAGTTTAGAAGAAAAAAACCTTGGTACTCTTGTTTTCGTGTACTAGTATCTTGCTTGTACATGGAAATGGACTACACTAGATGTCATCTTTCTCGTGAAAGTTGCATATACATCGGTACTATATTAATTATAGTGTGTTATATAAACAGTGGCGGAGGATGGATAAAATATGAGGTAGGGAAAACTCTAATAAAAGTAAATATCAAACCAGGTCTTGATGATCTTTGTAATCGACAAAACCTTTTCAATTGTTGTTGTTGCTACGAGTAAAATCAATGCTAACTCAACAAGACGATAAACGATATGAAGCATGATGTATCATTCAAATATTAACATAATCTCCGAAGTATTTAATTCTCCACATATGAATAACGAATATCTTAAGATTATTTTATATAGGCTCATGCTCATAATAAGATAAATCTCTATAAACTAAGAAATCGTATTCACATTGAAACTATAAAATGAGTCACTTGAGTCAAGACAAGAAGTTCTGAAACAAATCTAACAACAACTCATCGAAGCAATGATCAAATTTAGTTATAATAGATTCTATAGAATTATAGAAAGTGTACATACTCCAAAATAATCCATAGTGACCTAGTGTCTTCTCGCTTTTAATAACTTCTCACTCTTGTTACCAATTCGTCCATATTTTGGATTGCGATATCATTTTTACACGAATTCAGCTCTTTTGGGATGGGTCTCAACCAGCATTTCTCCAATTGAACTAGAATGTCAATTATAACTTTATATTAATAGTATATAAAGCCAAAATAGAAACATAAAACATAAACCATTATATAATTAGAGTTGGTTCTGGCCACATGTCATAACGTGGCCAAATTACTCTCAGATCCTCCTTAGATACCACATCTCGGATATTGTTAAGAGTCTTATTTTTATTAAATTGAGAATTTGATGTTGCAAAGAGAAAGAGTTGGTTTAAAACTAGACAATACCAAGAGCTTATTTCGCTCCAGAATCAGTTTTGCGTAGTTTTTACTAAAACAAGCATAATTCTCTCATACGAAGTCCGTTTTCAGCTCCGCTGGACGACACGGCATTCTCGTTCTATAGGCCGGCCGTATGACCCACTTAAAATGTTCAGAAAAAACATGTGCATCTAAAGGTTCTTGCCAAAAAAAACCTTGGTACTCTTGTTCCCGTGTACTAGTATCTTGCTTGTACATGGAAATGGACTACAGTAGATGTCATCTTTCTCGTGAAAGTTGCATATACTACATCGGTACTAGTATATTAATTATAGTGTGTTATATAAACAAAGCTGCGGCACATACGCTAAGAAACAAATTTCAAGACTTACAAGCACCTATTGTTAGCAAACTCGTTGACCCCTTGGCGCTACGCTTAGCATGGCATGGGGCAGCGTCGACTTACGGGCCGAGCTTTCTTGGGCTCACCCCGAGTTGGGCTCTCTCCCCGCGGGAGCAGTTGACCAATTTGAGCCTAAAACACTGGGCCCTGGCGAGCTCGTAGCCCGGCCAGCAACTTGGCTCGTTAGTTTCCTTTTTTCAGGATTTAAATTTTGTTGGGCTAGTTCTTCTTGGCTCGTTAGTTTCCTTTTTTCAGGATTTAAATTTTGTTGGGCTAGTTCTTCTTGGCCCGTTAACATATGGCTGGCTGCACGCACGCACATCTCTGTCGCTCAATAATTCTTAAAAAAAAAAACTCCGTCGCTCAATCCCGACAGCATTGTCTCTTGTATAAACATCGAGGCCGCCGTCCCCGTCAGGAGCCGAACATCTCTGTGGATGTTGTGCTCATCCGTGACTAAAAAAATGGTGAGCATGTTGAGCTTCCCGGCCGTCCAGCTCCCTGTATTGGGATTGGGAGTTGGCCGGTCCAGCTCTCGTGGCCAGCCGTATTGACAACTAACGTGTTGCTAAGTGGCCGCCGGCCGGTTCATGGCAGGGCAGGTCAGGCTACTGGCTAGCTAGGCCATAGGACGAACACGGCTAGCAAGAGATGAATAATGGAAATTGGAAGGTGAAGTCAATCTGTTGGAAGGAAGGTTAACAAGTAAGTAAATTAACCTGGCGGCGAGCCTGTCCCGGAAGGGGTGGCGGCGGACGGGGCTCCACCGCACCGACTGCGTGATGACCCAGTAAGCTGAGTACCAGAGCTCCGCCGCCAACATGCCCACCCACGCCGCCCTGCCCTCGCCCGCGGCAGGGATGTGCGACGCCCTGTAGTAGAGCACCAGGACTATCCCGACGGCAACCGTCACGGCGTGGAGCCTGTACACCGTCCTGCCCCCGAGAATCTCCGTCGTGAACAGCCGCCTCTCCGTCTCCGTCTCCATCTCGCCACCAACCACTGCACTACTGTTTTTTTTCTCTTCCTCCCTCTTGGAGCGAGGATGCATGCACAACAGGGCACTGCTCGCCGATATATAAGTGGCAACCGAATGCAAAGACGTCTCGCCGATTCGTGCTGCCTTTTCCTCTATTATTCTATGCGTACCGGCTTATTTTTCTACCCCCTCCGTAATCAAATTAGTGGTCACAACCAGTCAACTTTACTTAGATTATACTCTCTCCGACTTTCAAAATATAAAATGTTTTAGATTTGTGAACCAAATGTATCTAGACTTATTTTAGTATGTAAGTTCATTTAAATTTAGAATGAATCTACGCACTAAAATAAGTTTAGATATATTTTCTTTATAAACCTAAAACTTCTTATATTTTGAAACGGAGGGTGTATTAGTCAACCTTTTCTATTCTTAAGCTTCGTCAACTGGTCCTGCCTGCGAGTTGGGGAGACATAATCGTCGGTGAAAAACGAATTAACTTCGTTCATGGCGGGCGATGGTGGCGCTATGCGCTGTTGCCTTGTTGAATGCATAATCGTGCAACTATGGTAGAATCACTCATGCTGTTCCAGGAGAAACCATAGGATCTGGTCTTCCAGATAGGAAAATGGCTGCGCTACAGTGTCGTGTTCACTCTTGGGGGAATCATTTGTGGAGTAGCGCTGGATGGAAGTGGCGAGAGGTGGATCGGTGTCACATCTAAGATACCGAGGACAACATGACTCGGTTGCCTGATGGAATGGTGAGTCGGTGACAAATGTTTCTCAATAGACTCGTGCAGGCTAAAATCGCTTTCTGGCACCATGGTGGCATAAAGGAAGGCCTAGCAAGGTCAAGGCCTAGATCCCTGTATCGAAGATGGTTTTTGAAAGATGGTGGTGACAGAGCATGTGCGCTGGTGCATGTTTGTGGATCTTCCGGACCGGGTTGTGCCCCCGGCTAGCTATTGGGCGCTGCGATGGGGACTTTGATGTTCTGATGATATGTGTAGGTGTCCGGTCATAATGTTGGCTCCGACATGGCCATCCTGTAGATTGTAGGAGTTGCAATTGTTGTCGTTAGAGAAATGGTTTCGAGTAGATATCTATGTATTCTGTAGAGTATGAAGGGGTTATTGTAAAAGTTTAGTCTGTCTAGGACCGGTTTTGGTAAAAAAAAAAACACCCACTTGACCGAATTTTGTATCATGGGTGCTTAACCGTCTGCAACGTTGCATCGCTGCCTACGCTGATGTCGCTATGGCTCGAGATAGTTTCCGCACCTTCTATCGGTTTTCTGCCATTTCCCCTATTGTGCTGGCTATATTTTGGCCAGTTTCGGCTCTGACTTCACCATTGCCTTCTACCTCCTCGAGGAAACTCCACCGCATGCCCACCGCCATGTACAATGGCCGCCTTTGGCTTCATGTTTGGGAGGCATGCGCCTTGTACACTATGGATCACCTTGTTTTTGTGTAGAGATCCCATTGGAGCGACGACGGAGGTCTGGATTAAGTAGGCCGTACTTTAGAGATGGCTTTTAGACCGACAAGGTTATTATTAGGTATAGGTAGCTAGCGCGATCAGAAAGGTTCGAGGAGCTAGGACGCCACTGGGTGTGCCGGTCGATCGGCTCAAGGCCCCCTTCTTTTCAGCTTCTTGGCCAACTTCTCTCAGAAGCTACCCTCGACCAGCTTCCCCCAGAATCTCATCTGCCAAAATCGTTTATACTTTTAAATTGATATTGGAACTACTAGTTAAGAAGTTTGAATGAATTTTAAAGATGAGATTCTGGAAGAAGCTGGTCGAGGATAACTTCTGGGAGAAACTAGCCAAAAAAAAAGAAGGGGGCCAAATCTTGACAGCAGGACAGGCGATCACATTAGTTCCGTGCAATCAATGTAACCGGCCGGACGATCTTCACACGCCATAAATTAAACGAGCAGTAACTGTGGTACGTGTCACTGTTTTATTACCAGTCTACGTGAATTACAACGGATGTCACTTCGAGGACTACGAATTCACGCCGAGCTAATTCACTTCTGAACAAGCCCTTAATTTGACACGTCCCTAATTGCACAAGGCATCGCCCCTGAAGTCGAGGCTCTCGTCGTTATAGATATCCCACCACTTCTTCACAAGCATCTTGATGTCCCCCCTGTCCATGTTCACCTCCTTCCCGGTGAAGCTCCATGGCTTCGTACCCTACTCGCATGGTAGTAGTTGCATAGATAATTAACGTCGTTAGAATCATCATCAGATAGATAAACATGTGTGAGATCGATGGTGCCATGAGACAGACAGACAGACGTACCCCAGTGCCGCAGTAGTGCACAACCTTGACCTTGCCAAGCTCCACGTTCTCGGGGTGCCTCCACAGCATCACCAGTATCAGGTTATACACCGTAGGTATCGGCTTGTATACGTCCTCAAAGAACATGTTGAGGAAGTCTTGGTCGGCGAAGGGGCCCGGCTCGGTGATGGCGAGCTTGTCGAGGAGGGCCCTTGCGGTGGCGAGGCTAGGCTCATACACGAACATGCCGGAGTTGAAGTAGAGTGGAGGTGCTGGGGTCGTGCCCTCTGGCCACGCCACCCTGTCCGGGCACTGCTGGCAGTAGCCGATCTTGTACTGTGGGGTGTGGCTCCACGGCTTCTCGCAGAAGCAGTCCTTGACAGCGTACAAGCTGCCTGCCTCGAGGTCAAAGAGGTGATCAATATTGTCATACACCTGGGTGTCCGCGTCCAAGTACACCATCCTCTCATACTCCACAAACTACACCACACCATGGAGATATCTTCATGCATGCAAGAACGAATAGGAGAAGAAATGAAATACTAAGTAGATATATATAGGTACCTCCCAGATGCGGAGCTTGGAGTAGTTGACGACGTAGGACGCCATGATGAACTTGGTCTGGCTCTCCGGCGGGTACACGGGCGCGATCTCACGTATGATGCAGCCTTGGTCCAGTAGCGTGCGTCGGTGGGGCTCGGGGACGTCCTGGAGCACGGCCACCACCAGCGGGTACGCCGATTTGACGGCACGAAGGCCCTTGGCCAGACCAACCACGCCCTTCCAGTAATCGCCGGAGCCGGCTAGAAACGTCACGTACGCTCCCTTTGCCGGCGCTTCCTTCGCCGCCGCAACACCCTTGAGCGCCATCGGAGCCATTGTTCTACCGCCTTGTTGCTTTCAGCGACTGACGAGAGAAATTACAATCAAATTCTTGTGTTGTGCGTGTACGTTCTGCATCTTGCTGGGTATTTTATATGCAACGTGGGGGTGTGTGGGGACGAGCAGTTGGGATGAAATGGAAAGGTAATAAGAGAAGATCTCTATTGGAATGTCGTCACAAGTGTCCAGCTAGATGCGTGATGTTACTTAACTGGTAGAGCTGCATGATATTACCTGTTAGGACAGGTGTGCATCATTCACAAGTTTTCTAAAGCGTTATATATATGTATCTAGACGCCTTTTAGAGCAAGTAAACCTATGATAAAAGGCATCTTAATACATGTGTTTTAAAAAAGACTAAAATATCTTATATTTTAGAAACGCGGAAAGAACTTATTAAGTTTAGCCTATTCCGGCTACCAAGTAAACCTACCGGAGGTATCCATGTCTGAGCGGTTACCAAGTTGTCCATTTGATAGAGTATTACATAGCTGCTCATATTTGTATCAAGAACACTGTTTACCCGATGTTGACGTACATGCAAATGTTATATTTGTTTGTATTCTGACAATAATTATAGGTTCTTTTTGGAAGAAAATCTAGCCGACTTAGATAATACCGTATTTCTTGCACAAGATGAACAAACTATTACATCACATATGGATCATATTGTGTGCACCGTGTGTGTTCGTATAACTAATACATTGGCTCACCTTCAATCAGTGCACCATTGTGAACCTTGTTTGCTTGCTTGTGAGATAAAACAAATTCATAGACGCCAATGATGAATTAAATCATGCTTGAGCAAATTAAGATGTTCTGGTGAAGTTGTAACAAATTTATAGTCATAAATAAACTTGTTGAACTCAAGTATCATTGTACAAATCACTATTTACCAACGGAGTAGTATGTGGATGCAAACTGAATTTACTAATATACTTTGGTACAGTTGCACTTCTTATACTATGTTTATTTGATAAACAAAGCCTTTGAAGCGACTTGCCTTTGCACAAACTAAATATAACTGAAGAAGTAAAAAAAATCTTCTAAAAAATAAAAAGCAGCACAAACATGCTTTTAAAGAAAAAACACGGAAAAACTCGGTTTCAAATATGAAAAGTAGTAAGCATGCAGCATCTTGATGTGTTGATGCATAATGATAATCACAAGGTCGTATTTCCAAATCTTTCCAACTGTACTATTGACGACCACATATCACAGCCATATGTACAATCTTAATCATTCGCACTAAGTCTTCAGTGGATTTGTTTTCAACCATATGAATGGTATGGTGTACACCGGTGTTCATACAACTAAGACACCTGTCCCCTTCCCTTTAAATAATGCACTGGTGTGAACCTTGCTTAGGCACCAATGCCGAATTGAATTACCTCTGAGGAAATTAATACATTCGAGTGAAGCTGTAACGAATTCACCAACATCATAGAAGTCACTGTTTACTAATGGAGTAGCACCCGGATGCAAAATCAATTTGCAAATATACTTTGGTAGTTTTCACTTGTACCTCTTACTTGGTTTATTCCATAAAAAGAAGAATTTGGAGGGACATAGCTTTGCACTAATTAAAAAGGTAACATAAGCAGTAAAATTTTGCTTTAGAAAAAATAGTAAAAATTTGCTTTCAAACAAGAAAAGGCATTAAAAACATGCTTTCAAAAAATGAAAAACAATAAAATCTGGCTTTCAGAAAAGGAAAATAGTAAGTGTTCAACTATGTGAATGCAGAGGACTCAAGAAGTGGTACCAAACCAATACAAGAGCACCATCTACTCACTGTGATGAGCATCGTATTAGTGCAGACCGAACGACATGGCAGCATGTATCCCAAGTATAGCCTAATCATTGAGTCCATTTCCAAAAAGAAATCCTAATCATTGAGTAGCTAGTTGTGCTGATGCGTAATGATAATAACATAAGACATATTTCCAACTCTTTCCAACTATATGGACCAAGACCACACATCACAGCCATAGGTACAACCTTGCTCGTTTGCACTGAGTGTTGAATAATATTTTCAGACATATGGATTTTATGGTTTGCACAGGTGATGGTACAACTAATAAGATGATGGTTGCTTTAATCAGTGCACGGTGTGAATCTTGCTTTTTTGCTTGCGAGATAAAACGAATTCATAGGCGCCAATGACGAATTGCCAATCTCGGTGTGTAGCACGTTGCGTTACACTCTTTGAGAGGCAAATACGCGTAGGACATTGGTGCATTGTGCACGACGTACGCCACAGATGAGGACAAGAAAGGTGGAGTAGCGTGATGTTACCTGTATGGACAGATGTGGAGCTGAAGATAAGTTGTCTTGTCCCAAAATTTTTAATTATTAAGCTTAGCCATTTGTTAGTTTAATTCTGGCTAGTGGACTCATCATCCATGTCTGAGCGTTACTAAGTTGTCTGTGTCTGATAGAGAATTACTTAGTTGCCCATTTGTACCAAGGATACTATTAATTGATCCGATGTTGAGGCATGTGAAAATGTTATGTTTGTTTGTATTCTGACAATAACTAGGTTTTCTAGGAAGAAAATCCCACGAGGTTTAATCTGGTCAACTGACAAAACACCGTATTTCTTGCACAACAGGAAGAAACTATTGCATCACATCTTTCCGGTATCTACATAAATAAATTTGTATTAAAAAAATTCTACAATCGAGACGCATCTATTATTTAGCGAAATGGTATACCTCTCCTTTTAAAGGAGGAAAATGTCCTTTCAATTGTAGCTAAAGCTTCTTCTATTTTTCGCACCTAGTGCATGCATATCTAAAGCAAGCTAAAATCCTAAATACGTTAGCATAATATGTGTAAAGTGTTTCCCTATTATCTTAGGTTTCAGCATTGCGATGGATTAAAATGTTTGTAGTCCCCAATATAGTTGAGGCTGACGAGCACTGACATGTATGACGCCGGTGAGCACGATGTGGACATCATGTTAGGTTGCTACTTTCTGTCAGCAATGCAGACAACTGGTGACACATCGGAGCAATAGGCCCATTTTATTAAATCAAAATTTTAAAGTAAAAGAACCCTTGGGATGTTATAATCGCACGGTGGACCGTTACATTATATTTGTCTGAGAATATGCACATGTGTTCTTTCTATGATGTGAAAAAGTTTTATATTTGTCAAAAATACTACTCACTCTGTATAAGATGTTTTAGCTAGCTAATCAAGCTTGCTTAAATGTCTTATATTACCAAACGGAGGGAATACATGCTAACTTCATCCAGCCGTTCATTTTTCTACATTAGTGGACAAGCAATGATCCGATGATTCTTCCACCTGTCAAATTCTTGCATGACATCTTGATGCATGACCTCACACAGATCACCACCATAAGTTTATGATGTTTAATTAGACTCCATATCAACGACTACTAGAAGTGTGTCCTTTGGGATCTCCGATGAGATGCATGCCATGGAACAGTCACACACAACGTATTTTTCTTATTGTTAGAGTTAGCCCCAGGTACACGAAAAACTATTGTTTCCGAGGTTGTCTTGTGAAATCACCATGTATAATGACCCTAGGTGTACCGGGATGGATAGTACTACTCACCATGTACATATTACGGTCAACGAGAACCGGCCACGAGTGCATCATGTGATGACTAGACCAGAGAACGATGTGTTCCATAATTTTTGACATCATTGTTACACTAACATTATTCATTATAAAAAACAAGATCATCATGCAATTCATGAGCTTCTCTAGAGGCGTGAGTAGGGGTCTGTTTGGCATATAATATTCCACACATGCAAATATAGGTGTCTTTGAATGTCACATTCAAGGATAAATGCACCACCAACATGGAAAATAAAATTTATCATGAACATGGAAATTAGAATAATAACATTATTTCCTCTAGGGCATATTTCCAACACTTTATAGTTGTATTAATGACGACCACACATCACATCCATATGTACAACATTGCTTGTTTGCACTAAGTCATCCATAGATTTGTTTATATACATATGGATGGTATGGTGTGCACAAGTGTTCATACAACTAAGAAATTGATTCCCTTGAATCAATGTGCCAATGTGAACCTTGCTTGCTTGGAGTTTAATCTAGTTCATAGACGCCAATGAAGAATTGAATCACCTATGAAGAAATTGAGATGTTTCATTTAAGCTATAATGAATTTATAAATAATCTTGTTGAACTCAAGTAGTATTCTACAAGTCACCAGTTACCATAGAGCAAAAGCTAGTTGCTAACTGAATCTGCTAATATATGTTGGTACTTCCGACTTGAAATCTTTACTTGGTAAATTCGATGAAAAAACATTTGGAGTGACTTTCCTTTCCAGTAACTAAACATGACACAAAAGTAGTAAAAAATGTTTTAAAAATAAAAAGCAGTAAAAACTTGCTTTCAAAGGATAAAAATTGGTAAAAACTTCCTTTCAAAAAATAAAAACAAAAAAGCACTAAGCGTGTAGATGTGTGAATGCTGAGGACTCAATAAGTGGTACCAAACTGATAAAATCCCACCAACCTCCCATTGCGATGAAATTGTGCAGCCGTGTGAAAGTAGAGAATTCAAGAAGTGGTACCAAACAAATTAAAGCCCACCATCCTCTAAGTGCGAGCGATGAACAAAAGATTAGATTAGTATGTACCTAGCTGGTCACATGGTAGCATGTATTCCATGTATGGCCAAATCATTGAGAAGCTAGTTGTACTTATTTGTAATGATAATCACGTAAGGGTGGCATATTTCCAAAACTTTTCAACTATACTGATGGAGACCAGACATCACATCACACACACACACATATATATATATATATATATATATATATATATATATATATAGGTTCAACCTTTCTCGTTCGCACTAATTCTTCAATAGATATTTTTTTTTTTGACAAATCGATGGTATGATGTACACTAGTGTTTATACAATCAGATACCGCCGGTTCCCTTTAATTAATTATTAATGCACTAGTGTGCGCCATGCTTTCTTACTTGTGAGATGAAACCAACTCTTTTTTTTTTAATGGGCAGGGGACCGAAGGCCCTGGAATGAAACTCTGTTAGTCAAGCGATGGGTACAAAATTATAACAAGGACCCTAAGAAATAGAGGAAACAAAGAAAAATGCTAAATCTTATATACTAGAAGTATGAAAAAGCAATCGGCCGGGGCACTGTTCTTCTCCACCGCGTTGCAAATCCTCAAGGCTCGATCGGGAGCCTGTTCCACCGGCGCCGGGGAACATTAATTCCACTTGGGGCGATATTGTTTGTGGATCTCTTGACGAGGTAGAGGAAGATGCTCTGTGTCAGCTCATCATCCTGGAGTAAGAGAAGATACTCGGGGCACCATTAATTGTTCCCAAGGTCGGAGTGGATCCATTATCTGCCATGCATGGGAAGCGGAAACATGTACACAACGATATGCATGCGCTTGGGAACTCCAGGAATCGCAGCTTCCAGCGTGAGCAACAAACACCGCCCGCTCGGAAAAACCACCCCTACATGCTCTGATCTGACTCGATGAAGCATATATAGGGGAGTCCTCCTCTTCCAGTTCATCACGACGACCACAAGGCACAAGGAAGAGGTGCAAGGCCCCCCAAATCTGCCCGGCCGAATCGAAGCCCCTCTCTCACATGATTTACTGGACGTACATGATCTTTGTGCCGCCTCCGCACCTCCAACTCCCACCATAAGAGCACTGCACTAGAAGCAGGGGCAGGCCCAGCTCAATTCAAAGGTATTCAGTTGAATACCCAGTATTTTTGGCACAAAGAATTTAGATATGTAGCGAAGTAACTCCCGTATTCAGTAAATATTCAGCTTGTGTATGCCTCTCGAGCGTGGGATGGCACAACCAAATCTGCACGGTCCACTTGCCCACTTCTCTACCTAGAATACACCTGCCCCATGGCTCAGTTAAACTTGTTCCATCCAGCCCAACTTTGTTTTCTCTCCGGCATCCAGCCAAAATTAAGGCTAAACTAAGAAAACATCACAACTCACAATTCTTTACCAAGGGTGCACTATGGAGACCTCTCGGTGAGACTGCTAGTCTAGGGCACGATGCAAATAAAGCTGCCTAATGTTTCACAAGGTCAGGTAGAAAAAAAATGCTTTCACAAGGCGATCAAGCTAGCTGACTAAATGTGTTGCTTTGATCATAAAAATGTTTTAGTCCAACAAATAAGTGTATTAACAATTTGTAGTCTGCAAAAACTTTGAATACCCGATATCAAAATCCTGCGCCCGCTCCTGACTAGAAGTAGAGGAACGCATCAGAGCACCTCTGAGTTGCAGCTCGCGCATAGGAGAGCGAGCAGCCTAGACGACAGCATGATGCCAGGAAAGAGCACTAGTAGACTACAACTGGATGGGATCCTTCTCCTTGGCCTTGGTGGCTATCCTAATATCCTCCGGCATGAGGAATTCTACGGCGTGAACATCCTCACGGAAGTTGAGTGTCAGTTTTTTGCCCAAACAATTGGAGCATGATGTCATCATAATCGCGCACTGCCTGATGTGGTGTATACCCAACATGCCAAGCAGCTAATATTTCTCCTGTTTCTTCATGATATCTGCCCCGGCCCCAACGACTTCTCCCCCTTCCACCTCACTACATGGTACTGCGGCGACCACCAAGAGCTAACAAATAATAAGTAGAAACTACTTATTATAATAAATAAAAAATAGGATGACCTTAAATATTTGACATATGGATTGCAGAAATTTGCTGAAATAAATGTTTCCCTAAAATATTTTTACTCATTTGGAGAACCCACAAATTTGAAAGAAACACAAAGTGAACTCATCACGAGGAACTGCCATTAACATAGCAATCTAAATAAACCTAATTACCCTACACAAATAATTCTACACTAAAATTCGCATTTCACTTTCTATTGAGTTTTACACTGCTCATCTACAGACTACGCATCGTGATACAATTATGACAGTGTGGCTACTTCATGTCAGCGATGTAGATAGCTGGTGACACATCAGAGCAATAGGCCCATATTATTAATCGAATTTTCAAAAGTAAAAGAACAGTTGGGATGTTGTAATCACACGGTGGATAGATACATTATATTTGTCTAAGAATATGCATATGTATTGTTTCTATGATGTGTGTCGATCCTCCGCCTGCCCCGGACCCCTCGGGGGTGTCGGGTTCTCCGTTCTGTGTTCTTTCAGGGGTCTCGCTCGCTCACCTAGGCGAGGTTGCTGATGACTGTGGGATTGTTTTTCGGGGAGAGAAGGGCCCGCGTCTCGAGCAGCTAGCGGCCATTAAGGCGCGGGAGGGGTACGCGGGGGCGATCGCCGCTGCCCGGGCGCGTGACGCCCGGGAACGGGAACGCTCCCGGATCCTTATGGAGGACAGGCTCTCTGGGCCTGACCCTAGTAGGGATCCCCCTCCTGCCCCTGATGCGCTGGAGGTCACCCAGGTGCCCACCCCCTCGGGTAGGCAACGCGGGAGACCTCCCAAGGCTACTGCGTCCCGCTCTCTTCCTCCCCGCGCCCGCTCGGTCCCAACTAAGGGGACCGCCCCGGCCTGAGGGTCCTGATGGATCTCCCTCGGGCCTTCCGGATGTTCATTTGGAACATCCGGGGGTTCGGTCACGAGGGCCGGCGTTGCCAGATCAAGGACTACATGCGCCAGGAGCTGCCAGATATTGTTGGCTTTCAGGAGACGATTCGTCAAGACTTCTTCCATCGCGGAGTTGGAGGCCCTTAGCCGCTGCAAGTTCTCCTGGTCCTGGCTCCCTGCTTCTGGCCACTCTGGGGGCATCCTCCTAGGGGTAAAGGAGGATACCTTTGAGATTGATGATATGGACCGCGGGGACTTTTTTGTGAGCATGGTCCTCACGCATAGACAAACTCACTTCAAATGGGAGGTGATTATTGTTATGGCCCCGCGGACCATAGGAGGTCCACTGAGTTTCTGCTTGAGCTCAAGTCGAAGGTGGAACGGACGGAGATCCCGGTGGTTATTGCTGGTGATTTCAATCTGATCCGCTCTATTGAGGACAAGAGCTCGGCTAACGTGGACCTCCCTAGGATGCGTATGTTCAACGACTGCATCGCGGATCTTGCTCTCCGCGAGATTACGCGGGTGGGCGCTAGATATACATGGACAAATAAGCAGATCCATCCCATCCGCAGCGTCCTCGACCGGGTCTTTGTTTCGGTTGAGTGGGAAGTGGCTTTCCCTCTGTGTTCATTGAAGGCGGTCACTAGGATTGGGTCCGATCATACCCCGCTCCTCCTCTCTTCCGGAGGGAGTCGCCCCCCTCGTCTGAACCGCTTCCATTTTGAATCCTTCTGGCTCCAGAAGCGAGGCTTTGTGGAGGCAGTTCAGGTGCGATGGCTTGCGGCGGCCACCTCGACCCCTCGGGTTTACTGTGCTGTGGACATCTGGCACCACTGTGCCAGGTTATCTCGCCAGTTCATGAGGGGTTGGGGGGAAAATCTGGGGGCGGACCTGCATGCCCAGAAGGCGTCGATTCTGGAGGCCATTCAGTCCTTGGATCGAGAGGCGGACCGGCACGGCCTTTCGGCCGAGGAGTGGTCCCATAGATACTCCCTTGAGTCCTCCATTATGGAGATCTACAAGGGAGAAGAGGCGTTCTGGCGGCAGCGGAGCCGCCAGAATCGAGAGGGAGTCGAACACGGCCTACTTCCATGCCGTTGCGAACGGTAGGAGGAGGAAGTGCTCGATCCCCTGCCTCTGGGCGGGTGAGGACCTGTTGGAATCCCCTCAGGCCCTGTCCGCCCATATTTACGCCTTCTACCGGGATCTCTTCTCGGCGTTGTAGGGGTTCGTAGCATGGAAAACAAAAAAAAATTCTACCGCATGCAAACAAACAAGCCAAGATCTATCTACTAGATTGTAGCAACGAGTCGATAGAGGAACTCACCCTCGAAGATTCCAAAGCGGTTAACGAGAGCAGATTCTCGTGGGTGATGTAGTCGTACTCTTGCCGATCTCAAGATCGCGTGAGCGATCCTTCCGCGCTGCGTTCGGCGCTTCCTTGATCGGTCACGTTCGATTTTCGATGAAGACCTTCCTCTCCCTTGTTCCAGCAGGCAGCGGAGGTTGTAGCACTCTCCTCGCGATTCCGGCAGCACAACGGCGTGGTACCGGAAGTAGAGGGGAGATCTCGCAGGGCTTCGCCTTAAGCCAGAGCGAGTATGGTGGACTATGAGAGAGCCTTGGTGATCTAGGTTTTAGACACACCAATTAGAAGGGGCTAAACCGGCGGCTAGGGCAATTAGAAGCTCTAACTCGGCGGCTTGGGAGAAATCCCTAGGCTGTGGCTAGGATTTAGGTTTAGAGGTAGGGAACTTGTGTCTAGGAGGAGCCCTGCCTCCTCCTCTTATAGGTGGAGGGGCGGCGCTGGGGAGTCCCTCCCAACTCGGACCCAAGGTGGGCGGCGGTGGGAGGAGGAACTCCTCCCCAAGTCGTTTCAACCTTCCTCCTCTTTCCTCTTTCCAAATTTAGCCGTTTGACTTTTCAAACTAGCTGTTTGACTTTTCAAACTAGGATTTGAATTAATCCTTTATTTGGTTCAGCGATGACACTTAGTACATGATGCAATCATACCAACTTGATACAACACATTCATGTACCCTTCCCCTCCGGAGTGCCGGACATTCCGGAACATTCTAGAACATTCGATGAAAACAGAACCATTCCCCAACTCCGAAACAGGACTTTCCTTATATGAATCTTATTCTCCGGACCATTCCGGATCTCCTCGTGATATCCCGGATCCCATCCTAGACTCTGAACAACATTCGGTCTCTTACTCACCATTCCATAACTACTCAACAACATCGAATCCTTAAGTGTGTCTCCCTACGGTTCGTGAATTATGCGGACATGATCGAGACACTTCTCCGATCAATAACCAATAGAGGAATCTGGAAATTCATATGGCTCCACATATTTCTCGATTACTTTGTGATCGAATGAACCACTTACATACGATACCAATTTCCCTTTGTCTCACGATATTTTACTTATCAGGTTATGATCGTCGGTATCTCGCATACCTAGTTCAACCTCGTTCTTGATAAGTACTCTTTTCTCGTTCCGTGGTATGTGATCCCTTGTGAGCCAGTCACATGCTTGCAAGCTAATTGGATGACATTCCACCGAGAGGGCCCAGAGTATATCTATCATCATATGGATGGACAAATCCACTCTTGATCCATGTGTCTCAACCAATACTTTCGAACACTCAATGCCACCTTTATAGCCACCCATTACGGTGTGGTGTTTGATGTCATCAAAGCATCCTTCGGTAAGGTGATATGCATGATCTCATGGTCGAAGGAATTAGGTTACTATGTATCAGAAAGCTTATAGCAAATGAACTATATTAAATGACTTGATCTTTATGCTACACTTAACTATAGGAGTATGTCCATCACATCATTCTCCTAATGATATGACCCTGTTGTTAATAACATCTCTATGTTCATGATCAGGAAACCATGATCATATATTAACCAACAAGCTAGTTTAACAAGAGGCTTTACTAGGGACTCTTTTATGTTTACAAATCACACAAGTATTAATGTTTCCGGTTAATACAATTATAGCATGGTATGTAAACATTTATCATAAGTATGAAGATATGATAATAACCACTTTATTATTGCCTCTTGGGCATATCTCCAACAGTCTCCCACTTGCACTAGAGTCAATAATCTAGTTTCAAACCTTTGTGTATTCAACACCTATGGTTTTCTAGTGTTGTATGTACACGATTGCTAGTGGTCAACTGATCTCCGGATCTGACACTTCCAGGTCCGTGTGTAATTGCATGTCTTTGCGTCTCTACGCATCACTCATTCTCTAATGAGATGGCTTTGTATAATTTTGGTCCTTCGGTGAGACCTTTAGTTCTTTGGGGTAAAAACATGTTGATAATATTGTCGTACAATATGTCTTCATAGTATTATCCCGCTGTGAACTACACCCAGTTTGACAACAAACTACTTGACACAAATGCCCTCTTTAGCTGCTATTATAGCAGTTATATACTTAGCCTTTTGTTGTAGTATCTGTCACAATGTCTTAACTTTTGGAACTCATCCAAATCCATTATGGAACTTACTTTCCATTATATTGTGCCACCCTTAGTTTAGATTGAGATAAACTTAATTTCTACTTTGTGACAAAACTAGTATCAATGTAATACTTTTACAATGAACTAACCATCTATTTGCCACTTCTACAAAATAATATACTCTTAGTTCTTCCAAAAGATCATAAGAATATCCTTACTATCGTCCAATGATCATCTTATGAATCATTCTGGTATATGCTCATAACATTTAGAGCATAGGACATATCTGGATTTGTACATATCATAGTATGATTGATATAAATACTCTTTGTGATTTCATACATCAAGTATCAATCTATACTTGAATCTTTGTTTCACTTACCAAGTGTCAATACACTTGAATATATCATCAATATTGAACTCATTCAATCCTTTCTGTGTGACAAGAACCTTTCTTGTAGTTTCTATATTGAACTCATTCAATACATCATCTATGTACTTTCGGCACAACCATATTAGCGTCTAATGATGCCAAATATTTGGGTTTTGCCTAAGTCTTTCATCAGGATGAAATTCTTAATATGTGTTACTAAAAGATACATCATTTCTAATCAACAATATGTCCTCCACATAATGTATTAGAAATATGTCTTAGCGCTCCCACTTAATTTCTTGCAAATGCAAGCATCTTCATTGTCTCCGATGAAATTAAACTCTTTTAACAGTTTCATCGTAGTGAAGATTCCAACTCCGCTATGCTTACTTCAACCATTGAAGTTTGCATATGCATTTAGCATCCTTTGAATCAACAAAACCCTTTGGACCATGTCATGCACACGTCCTAGGTAACCCTTCTATTAGAAGAACTTGTTTTGTTTATTCAACTACCACATAACAAAAAATTATATGTAGTGGTTGCTACATTAATCCGTCTAGACTAAATATCGCTATGAAAGATCAAAATCTTGTCATAGTCAACCTTTGAACATTTTGTGAACTCTTTCCCAACATGTCGACTATTTCATAGATGTGAAACATCCATGTCTACTTTTTTATAGATCCAAACACAACGGTAAGGTCTTACACCTTTCTCGAGGGTCCTTCAAGTTCAAAACTTGATTTCTCGTGTATGGAACTATCACGGATTTTATGGCTTCAAGCCATTTGACGGAGTCAGGGCCCATCGTCGCTTCTTTGCATGTAGTCAGATCATTATTGCCAAATAATGATTTAACTCTCAAATCTTGGTATTTGATTGTTTACCCGACCTACTTGTTTTAATAGGAACTTAGATTTCCGTGACCACAACCTTTGAGGCACGTGAGCCATGAGCATTATTGCTGCCTCCGGAACACTTTTTATTGCGCAACTCTGCACATATAGCTAAGGTTCCTTTAACCTTATCAAAGTTCTATTGTCTCTCCCACTTATCTTTTCACAAAAAATTCCTTCTCAAAGAAACTTGACGTTCTAAGCGACAAACACTTTTGTCTCTGGTGTTTATGGAGGAATACTTAACAGTAATACAAAGACAGGTTTATCCGACTTTGGTTGCAAACATCTTTCTTATGCATAGCATACCAATGTTTAAGAAAGGACTACTTGGGTTTTATCCCAAACCATAACTTTATATGGTGTCATTTCAGCGGATTATGATGGAGCTCTTTCAGGTGGAAAAGCGGTAGTCTCTAAAGCTTTTAATCTTTAAAATATAATGGCAGTTCTATGAATTACACCTTTGATCTTACCATGTCAAACAAGGTTTTAATTACATATCTCGAACGCTCCATACTCTTATGGTGTTTCGGGAAATGCAAATCCATAGAACGATTCCTTAAATCTTAGGTATTATGCTAAACTTGTAACTCAAATATCTTCCTTTATGATCTTTATCATAAACTATTTATATTCTTATTACAATGATTTTGCACTTCATCTTGAAAGACTTTGAACTTTTTCAAATGTTTCATACTTCATCCTTATTAAGTAAATATTCATATATTCACTCAATTTTTCGGAGAAAGCATATGAAGTTGAAATTCATCGCTGTTGACTACACATAATGGACTTTGTACAACAATATGTACAAGTTCCAATAAGCTAGTCATTCGTTCCCTTTTGGCCTATGAACGAAGTTTTAATTATCACTAGGAAAGTTTTACAAGCGTCATTTGATCAAAATCAAAAGACTCCAAAATTCCATCCACATGGAGTTTCTTCATGTTTTCTTTCCAATATAATTTAAACGGCGATGTCACTTCCTAAGTGATCTTTCAATCAATTTATCTTTCGACATTTTTAGCATTAGTTTTATGGATGTGATTTCTCCAACGAGATTTGTGAATCATCCATCTTTTATGGATTACGGCAATTATTTGAACAACCCTCTTGTTCTCATAATACCTGATAAAACAAATCTTGAAGGCAAGCTTTGATGTTTAACGAGCAACACAATAACCCTTTATTTGTTCTCGATGAACATCATCACATATTCTTTTGCTAGTTACTTAGGCCATTGTAGTTCATGAATTGTGTTGTTTCGTATGACGATTCACACCAACAAATTCAGTATCAAATACTTAAGAACCACATTGTTTAATAAGCAAAGAATATAGCCATAACATGTATATCATCTATATACTTAAACTGAACAATTCTAGTCTTTTATTTTCTGCCATATATTTATGAGATTCTCTTTCAGTATTTATTTTCTGTTTGAAAGAATCTATCAACATCAACAGTGGAGTCATACATATGACACATAGTCCAAAGCGTGTATGATTAAATACCAATGTCTTTGGACTTGCACTTTGAAGTAGATCACCATCATCAAATGTTTGGTGTTCTTTCAAATTCCTTTCTTTAGTAATCTATTGGTGTAATAAACACTTTACCTACATCAAATATTCACCCTTATCATGGAATTATCCATGATCAAGCTACTTTTAGCTTATAACGGTGAATACTTGAGTATAATGTTGCTCTCCAAAACATTTTGGAGGATTAGGACAACTAGTGTCTTCAACCTTCTGCAAATTCTCATCAAATACGAGAACATGACTTTTGCCATATTATACTCTATCATGTTGCAACCAAAACTTTGTTTCAGATATCACAATATCTTCCACACATCATGGTTTCTGAAACAACTCTTTCAGATCCTAGATAACCTTGATATTAAGACAATCCTTTGAATATCAAGAATCATGGAGACAAACATGATACTCATACACTAACACTTGGAATTGTCACTCTTGATTTAATACTAATTATTAAACTTCATGGAGTAACCGGAACTTACTGAAAGTTTGCAATAAGACTTTTAAACTTTAGATTAACACTTCAAAACAATACGATACCAGTTCGTAAAGTAACTAACCAGAATTCTATAGTTCTATCATCTCAATTAAAACTAAGCGCAAGGTGGTAGCGGATGCCAATGACTACAACAACTATGCAAATTCACTTTGATTTAATTTATGATAAATAGTGTTCAACTTTGAATCATATTGCCGTTGAACTCCCACTCAAAACCATATCCCTCACATTGTTTTAGTGATCACCCGAACCAAATCCACCACATCAAAACCGATCATCACGAGAGTTGATGTAGCTCCAATGGCGAACAATCAACATGTTCATCATATCTACTATATGACTCATGCTTTACCTTTCGGTGATCCGTGTTCCGAGACCATGTCTGTACACGCTAGGCTCGCCAAGATCAACCTTAGCTTCCGCATGAGCAAATCTGGCTTGCTCACGTTGTATACACTCGCAGAATCTAACACACCCGATCATCACGTGGTGCTTCGAAACAACGAGCTTTAGCAACGGTGCTTACTAAGGATGAACACTTTAAAACTTGAAATTGTGTGCTTGAGGGATCATCTTATAATGCTACCGTCGTTAACTAAGCAATACAAGATGCATAAAAGGATTAACATCACATGCAATTCATAATATGTGATATGATATGGCCTTTCTTCTTGTGCTTCCGATCTCCATCTTCAAGCACGGACATGATCTCCATCATCACCGGCATTGCATCAAGGTCAATGACGCCGCTCCATGGTTGTCGTCCACCAGCTTCAACTATTACAACTACTTTGAACAGACAAGCGGGTCTTAACAGAATTTAAAGACAACCATATGGCTCCTGCCAGTTGCCAACTTACAATAAGGAACATTGCATACATCATATATAATCACAATCATGGCCATATCACATCACAGCACACCCCTGCAAAACAAAGTTAGACGCCTCTAATTTTCTTTGCATGTTTTACGTGGTTTGGGGCTTTCAATAAGTGTCGTTCTAACTTACGAACAAGAACCACAACATTGATACTAGTATTGTCAATCACCCGTTGTAAATTGAATCTTAACTATGTTGGGAGAAACAGGCACCCGCAAAGCCACTTATGCAATACAAGTTGCATGTCAAGCGTGGAGCAAGTCTCATGAACGATGTCATGTAAGGTTAGCCAGCGCTTCATCCCACCATCCATAAGATGCAAAGTACACAAGAAGCAATCGACAACAAAAGCATCAACGCCCACAATGACCATTGTGTTCTACTCGTGCAACAGATCTACATATAGACACGGCTTTGATACCACTGTAGGGGTTCGTAGCATGGAAAACAAAAAATTTCTACCGCATGCAAACAAACAAGCCAAGATCTATCTACTAGATTGTAGCAACGAGTCGATAGAGGAACTCACCCTCGAAGATTCCAAAGCGGTTAACGAGAGCAGATTCTCGTGGGTGATGTAGTCGTACTCTTGCCGATCTCAAGATCGCGTGACGATCCTTCGGTGCTGCGTTAAAGCAGCGCTTCATGATCGGTCACACGTTAATTTTCGATGAAGACCTTCCTCTCCTTGTTCCAGCAGCAGTGGAGGTTGTAGCACTCTCCTCGCGATTCGGCAAAGACAACGGCGTGGTACCGGAAGTAGAGGGAGATCTCGTGAGGCTTCGCCTTAAGCCGAGGCAGTATGGTGGACTATGAGAGAGCCTTGGTGATCTAGGGTTTAGACACACCAATTAGAAGGGGCTAAACCGGCGGCTAGGGCAATTAGAATCTCTAACTCGACGGCTTGGGAGAAATCCCTAAGCTGTGGCTAGGGTTTAGGTTTAGAGGTAGGGAACTTGTGTCTAGGAGGGAGCCCCTCCTCTTATAGGTGGAGGGAGGCGCCTGGGGAGGAGTCCCTCCCAACTCGGACAAGGTGGGCGGCGGTGAGGAGGAACTCCTCCCCCAAGTCGGTTTCAACCTTCCTCCTCTTTTCCTCTTTCCAAATTTAGCCGTTTGACTTTTCAAACTAGCTGTTTGACTTTTCAAACTAGGATTTGAATTAATCCTTTATTTGGTTCAGCGATGACACTTAGTACATGATGCAATCATACCAACTTGATACAACACATTCATGTACCCTTCCCTCCGAGTCTTGGGACATTCCGGAACATTCTAGAACATTCCCGATGAAAACACCGGAACCATTCCCCAACTCCGAAACGGGACTTTCCTTATATGAATCTTATTCTCCTGACCATTCCGGATCTCCTCGTGATATCCCGGATCCCATCCTAGACTCCGAACAACATTCGGTCTCTTACTCATCATTCCATAACTACTCAACAACATCGAATCCTTAAGTGTGTCTCCCTAAGGTTCATGAATTATGCGGACATGATCGAGACACTTCTCCGATCAATAACCAATAGAGGAATCTGGAAATTCATATGTCTCCCACATATTTCTAAGATTACTTTGCGATCGAATGAACCACTTACATACGATACCAATTTCCCTTTGTCTCACGATATTTTACTTATCCGAGGTTATGATCGTCGGTATCTCTGCATACCTAGTTCAACCTCGTTACTGATAAGTACTCTTTTCTCGTTCCCGTGGTATGTGATCCCTTGTGAGCTAGTCACATGCTTGCAAGCTAATGGGATGACATTCCACCGAGAGGGCCCAGAGTATATCTATCCGTCATATGGATGGACAAATCCCACTCTTGATCCATGTGTCTCAACCAATACTTTCCGAACACTCAATGCCACCTTTATAGCCACCCTGTTATGGTGTGGTGTTTGATGTCATCAAAGCATCCTTCCGGTAAAGGTGATATGCATGATCTCATGGTCGAAGGAATTAGGTTACTATGTATCAGAAAGCTTATAGCAAATGAACTATATTAAATGACTTGATCTTTATGCTACGCTTAACTATAGGAGTATGTCCATCACATCATTCTCCTAATGATATGACCCTGTTGTTAATAACATCTCTATGTTCATGATCAGGAAACCATGATCATATATTAACCAACAAGCTAGTTTAACAAGAGGCTTTACTAGGGACTCTTTTATGTTTACAAATCACACAAGTATTAATGTTTCCGGTTAATACAATTATAGCATGGTATGTAAACATTTATCATAAGTATGAAGATATGATAATAACCACTTTATTATTGCCTCTTGGGCATATCTCCAACAGGCGTCTCCCCCCTCGGGCCTCTCGCTTGCTTCGGACTTCTGGGCGGCTGGGGCATTGGTCTCCTCGGCTGAGAATGAGGACCTTACCCGTCCTTTTCTCCCGGAGGAGGTGTCGGCAGCCCTTAAATCCATGAAGGCTAGTTCAGCCCCGGGTCCTGATGGGTTACCCGTGGCTTTCTTCCAGTCGTTCTGGCCACAGCTCCAGCCGGTGGTTCTCCAGATGTTCCAGGAGTTCTATGTTGGGACCCTGGTGATGTCTCGCCTGAACCTTGGCGTGATTACCCTGATCCCCAAAGTAGTGGGGGCCACGGATATTCGCCAATTCCGCCCGATTACCGTGATTAATGTCATCCAGCGTCTTTTTGCCAAGGTCTGTGCGCTCCGGCTCGCTCCGGTGTTGGAGCGGCTTACTCACCCCCTTCAGTTCGCCTTTTTGAAGGGACGCCTCATTCACGATGATGTCCTGGCCTTCCATGAAATTATTCATGAGGTCAAGACTCAGCGTCAACGTGGGGTGTTCCTCAAGCTAGACTTCCAGAAGGCCTATGACCGCTTGGACTGGGCCTTCTTGAGGTTAGTCTTTGGAAAGCGGGGTTTGACGACCGCATGATCCGCTGGATTATGCAATTCGTGATGAGCGGACAGACGGCGATCAACATTAATGGCGAGATTGGCCCTTACTTTCGTCCATCTTGCGGGGTTAGGCAAGGGACCCTATTTCCCCTCTCCTGTTCAACGCGGCGGTGGATGCCCTGGCGGAGATCTTGGATAGGGCCAGAGTAGCTGGCCACATCTCGGGGGTGGTGGGCCATCTGACCCCCGGTGGCGGGATCTCCCACCTCTAGTACGCGGATGATACCATGATCATGGTCCAGGGCTCGGCCCTCGACATCATTAATTTGAAGTTCCTGCTCCTTTGCTTTGAGTCCCTGTCCGGTTTGACGATCAACTTCGACAAGAGTGAGGTGATGGTTCTGGGTTACTCTGAGGAGGAGCGACAGAGGATCGCTGATAACCTGAATTGTAAGTTGGCTGACTTCCCCATTACCTATCTGGGGATGCCTATCCGGGAGACTAGAGTTTTGATCAAGGACCTGTCCCCCTTGGTCTCGAGGGTACGCTCCCGCGCGGAACCCTGGAGAGCCCGCCTTACGTCCAAGGGGAGCAAATCAATTCTGATCAACTCCTGCCTTTCGAGCCTGCCCATGTACCAGATGGGCTTATACCTCCTGCCGAAAGGGACCCATGCTGACTTCGCCAAGGAGTTGTCTAGGTTCTTTTGGGCGGCTAGGGATGGTCATCAGAGGTACCACATGGTCAAATGGGCAGATATCTGTTCTCCCAAGTGCCTTGGGGGATTGGAGATCCTCGACTCTCGGCGCTTTAATGTGGCGCTGATGCTGAAGTGGGTCTGGCGCATCCTCAGGGATGATGGTGGTCTCTGGCTGCAGCTTATCAAGGCCAAGTACCTTCGGGGTCGTCCCCTACTGGCTTGTGAGCGGCGAGAGGGCTCGCAGTTCTGGAGAGCCGTTCAGGAGATTAAGCACTTCATTGGCCCGGGGATCTCATTTGCGGTGGGGGGTGGCCAAGGGGTACGGTTCTGGCTGGACCCGTGGCTACTTCCTATCCCATTGGGGGTCCAGTTCCCCGGCCTTTTCGCCATCTCCTCTTCCCCCGCGGCGCTTGTGGCGGATATCATTGATGGCGGCCACTGGAACATCCTGTTCCGTCGCTACCTCAGTGAAGACGAAGCCACGGACCTCCTGCATCTCCGGGGCTCCCTTCCCGGAAGCTTAGCTTCCTCCCCGGATTTGGCCTCGTGGCAGTTGTCGGCCTCGGGGGAATTCTCGGTTAGCTCGGCCTAACGGGCCCTATTCCAGGGCCCGGAGCTGACCTGGACCTCCCCCCTGTGGAAGGCACCCCTTCCGCTTAGTATTCGGATTTTCGTGTGGCAGCTGCTGCGGGACAGACTCCCCTCGGGTGTCGAGGTCTCTAAGCGGCAGGGCCCGGGCAACGGTCGGTGTCCCCTATGTGGGACTCGGAATCCTGTGCCATATTATGTTCTCTTGCTCGGCTGCACGTGCGTTATGGTCCTTCGTCCAGGAGGCGCTGGGGCCTGCTTGGCAGACGTAGGAGCTCGGGGAGTTCTTGCAAACCCAGGCTTACAGGGCCGGAGGAGGGCGCCGCCTCTTCTGGCTCGTGTTTGCGGGCATCTCGTGGACCCTATGGAACGTGCGTAATAAAATGGTGATTGAGAAGGTCTTCCCTTCCCGCGTGACTGATCCAGTTTTTTCTTTTTTAGCCTTCCTACAGCAGTGGTCTCCCCTGGTGCGCTAGCGTGACCGGGCGACCTTCGACGACTTGCTTCGGTCTCTGAGGGCAGCGGCGCTTCCCCTCTCGGCCCTGGCCCGGTCGTCCTCGGTGGCATGAGCTCCTGCGGTCGCCGCGTCTTTCCTTTCTCTGTTCTTGTTTGGGCGTGCTTGTGTTGTGGCCCCAGCGTTCTGCCGTACCGTTTTTTTTTTGCTTGGCTTCGGCCAGTTCGGGTGTTGTATGAACCTTGTATGTGGATGCTGCTTTATTTATAAAGCTGGGCGAAAGCCTATTTCAAGATGTATACCAGTTTTATATTAATCAAAAATACTACTCCTTCCGTTTGATAACATAAGACGTTTTTCCTAGCTAATCTAGCTTGCTTAAACGTTTTATATTACCAAACGGAGGGAGTACACGCTAACTATGTCTAGCTGTTCATCATTCTACATTAGTGGAGCAATGATCTAATGATTCTTCCACCTGCCAAATTCTGCAATGACTTTTCCATGCACAAGACAAAAGATGGAGTATACACTAACATTCGACTTGCATGACATCTCTATATATGACCTCACATTGATCACCAACATGATGTTTAATTAGACTCCAGATCAACGACTACTAGCAGTGTATCCTTTGGGATCTTCGAAGAGATGCATGCCATGGAACGTTCACACACGACGTATTTTTCCTTGTTGTTAGAGTTAGCCCCAGGTCCAAGATAAACAATTGTTGTCTAGGTTGTCTTGTGAAATCACCATGTATACTGATCCGAGGTGTACCTCGATAGATAGTACTAGTCATCATGTACATCTTGCAGTCAAAGAGAACCGGCCACAAGTGCATCATGTGATGACTAGACTGGAGAATGACGTGTTCCCATAATTTTTGACATCCTTGTGAGACTAACATTATCCATGATAAAAAAAGATCATCAAACAATTCATGAGCTTGTCCAGAGGCCTGAGTAGGGGTCTGTTTGGTGTATATTATTCGATCCACACATACAGACACGGTTATCTCCAAATGTCGCATTCAAGGATTAATACACTGCCAACATGGATCATAAACTTAATCATGAATGTGGAAATTAGAACAATAACATATTTATTATTTCGTCTAGGGCAGATTTCCAACATTTCATAGTTGTACTAATGATGACCACACATCCCAACCATACATACAACCTTGCTTGTTCGCTCTAAGTCGTCAATATTCTTTTTTACACATATGGCTAGTATGGTGTGCACCACGGTTGATACAACTAAGACATTGACCCTCTTCAATGAATGCGCCAATGTGAACCTTGCTTGCTTGTGAGTTGAAACTAGTTCATAGGCGCCAAAGAAGAATTGAATCACCTCTGAAAAAATTTAGATGTTTCAGTTAAGCTGTAATGAATTTCTAAAGAATCTTGTTGAAATCAAGTAGTATTCTACAAGTCACCGGTTATCACAGAGTAGCAGCCGGATGCAAGCTGAATTTGCTGATATATGTGGGTACTTCCAACTTGTAATCTTTACTTGGTTTATTCTACGAATTTTTTTTGGAGTGACTTGCCTTTGCAGTAACTGAACAAGAAATAAAAGTAGTAAAACAATTGCTTTAAAATAAATAAAAGACAGTAAAAACTTTCTTTCAAAGAATAAAAAGTGGTGAAAACTTCCTTTCAAAAAAGAAAAACAGAAAAGCAGTAAGCGTGCAACTTTGTAAATGCTGAGGACTCAAGAAGTGGTACCAAACTAATAAAATCCCACCATCCTCTCATTGTGATGAAAGTGTGTAGCCGTGTGAAAGCAAAGAACTCAAGAAGTGGTACCAAACAAATTAAAGCCAACCATCCTCTCGGTGAAATGAACAAATAGGATTAGATTAGTATGTACGTAGTCACATGGTAGCATGTAACCCATGTATGGCCAAATCATTGAGCATGTAGTTGTACTAATGTGTAATGATAATCGCGTAAGGGTGGCATATTTCCAACACTTCTCTACTATAATGATCGAGATCACATATTACGGACTTAGGCACAACCTTTCTCGCTCGCACTAACTCTCCAATAGATTTGTCTTCTCACACATGGATGGTATAATGTACATACACCAGTGTTCATAGAAATCGGACACTGGTCACCTTTAATCAGTAGATAAGGTGGTCCCCACAGCTAGTGGTCGACCGCGTCCCATTGCATGTATATCTGTGGCGCACGGAATATAAGTGTGCCACTGAGTTTGGGCATTTAGCCGAAATAACGCACGTCCCCAGCCCCCTTCTCCCCTTCCTTTCTCTTCTCGTTCCCCTTTCCTTCATCGCTTCCCCTCCTCCTCCCTCCCCCAGATCCACCCCCTCGCAGACAAAGGAGCAATCACCGCAGACAAAGGAACAAACTGCCCTTCGATCTTTTTCTATCTGCTGCTTCCTTCACCAAACTCTGCCTTCTTCTTCTTCTTCAGCATCGCGATCCGATCTTTGCAATACTGAACGCCTTTGTTAATCAATAAAAATGCAGTTGCTGCTTTGATCTCAGGAAGCAACCTTGATGGAACTACTTCAGGTATACGAGTTCCTCTTTTGAACACACCTTGGCAAATGGCTTCATGCTCCACTATTCTTGGATCATCTGGCGGCACGTCAGCCATCTTCTCAAGTGCCTTTGTAGCCTTCATCTCCTCCTTCTCTGCATTGCTTCTCCTCCTTGAGTAAAACTTGGTCTCCATAGCTGGGAATGAAATGTCAATGCAGAGTGTGTGCTGGCTTTTATTGACAAACAAGATCACTTATGGACAAGAGCATGCACACACAAGTAGAACAGTGCACAGTTCAAAGATGTTCACTAGCAAATGCAACCAAAAATGGCAATTGTGCCTTTATTCCATTTTGAGGCATCTATCGGTCATATATCACTTCACCATGCATGTGATTAATTTGGAATATATCACTTCACCATCACTTCTGCATGTTAGGAATATTCTGCATGTTATAGGAATATATAGAGACTGCTGCCTTGTCTATGTGTGCCTTAGTTGTATAACATATATGCCTTGTCTATGTATGACTTGTCTACAGGGATGGCAAAGTGGTCTGTGGTATATACACAGGGTTTGAAGATCAATCTCGATCATGGTCTGGGTGTTGCTCACCGTCGTCGCTGTTATCCTCTATTCGATCATAGGGTTATAGCTCTATTTGTAATGTCATCATATTTGTAATGTGATCCAATTTGTAATGTGATCCAACGTGATTATTTTGATTGTTTTATACTTTTCCAGTGGTGTGATTATTTTGAATGCTATATAAATAATTATTTTGATTACTATATACTTGTCTAGTGGTGTGATTATTGCTGTAATGATCATGGTCTGGGTGTATTGTTGTATAATTAACTGCTGTATAAATAAAAAAACACTCAAACAATCAGTGGCGCACCGTTTTGTTGTTCAGTGGTGCACCTAGTCAGCAGCACATGCCAAAACGGTGCGCCACTGATATTATCCGTGGCACACGGAGAGGAGGTGCGCTACTGACTCCAGGCATATCCTGGTGCACCAGGGTGTGCGCCATGGATATTATTAGTGGCGTAATATGCGTGGCGCCGGCCAGTGCGCCACTGGCGCCACTGATAGACTTTTTCCTACTAGTGGAGTACATGCTAACTTCGTCCAACTGTTCATCTTTCTACATTAGTCGATAAGCAATGATTTGATAATTCTTCCACCCGTCTGAATTATGCATTAAATTTTTCATGCACAAGACAAAATATGAAGTATACATTAGCATACGTCTTGCATGACAGCTTGAGGTAATATATTACGAAATAAAGGGACTACATGCTAACTTGGTCCAGCTGTTCAACTTTCTACCTTAGTCAACAAGAAATTATCTGATGATTTTTCCACCTAACAAATTTTGCAATAAATTTTGCAGGCCAAGACAAAAGTTGGAGTATACACCAGCATATGTCTTGCGTGACATCTTGATGTATGATCTCACACTGATGACCAACATATATAAGCATTACGATGTTTAATTATATACTCCAGATCAACAACTACTAGAAGTGTGTCCTTTGGGATCTCTGGAGAGATGCATGCCATAGAACGGTCACACACGAGTGTTTTGCTTGTTATTAGAGTTAGCCCTTGGTCGAAGAAACACTATTGTTTCTTAGGTTGTTTTGTGAAATCACTATGTATACTGACCCTAGGTGTACCTCAATGGCCAGTACTAGTGACTATGTACATCTTGCGGTCAACGAGAACCAGCCACGAGTTCATCGTGTGGTGACTAGACTTGACAACGATGTGTTCCCATAATTTTTAACATCCTTGTTACACTAACAATTTTCCATGATAAAACAATATCTTCATAATTCATGAGCTTGTCCATATGGCTGTACGGTTTGCTTGGTGTATATTATTCCATACATGCAAACATGGTTTTCTCCAAGTGTCACATTTAAGAATTAATGCAATAGGGAACATAAACTTAATCATGAATGTGGAAATTAGAAAAAAAACTTTTTTAATATTTCCTCTATGGCATAATTCTCAAAGTTTGTAGCTGTACTGATGACGACCACACATCACAGACATATGTACAACATTTCTCGTTCGCACTAAGTCGTCAATACATTTGTTTACAGACATATGGATTGTATGGTGTGCACCAGTATTCATACAACTAGGACATTGACCCCCTCCAATCAATGCGCCAATTTGAACCTTTCTTGCTTGCTTGCTTGTGAGTTCAAACTAGTTCATAGGTGCCAATGACGAATTGAATCACCTTTTAACAAATTAAGATGTTTCAGTTAAGCTGTAATGAATTTATAAAGAAGTTTGTTGAACTCAAGTAGTATTCTACAAGTGACCAGTTACCACAGAGCAGCCGCATGCATACTGAATTTGCTGATATGTGTTGGTACCTCAGAGTTGTAATCTTTACTTGATTTATTCGATGAAAAAACATTTGGAGTGACTTGCCTTAACTAAACATAAGAAAAACGCAATAAAAAATTTTCTTTAAAAGAATTAAAAAGCACTAATACATGCTTTCAAAGAATAAAAACCGGTATAAACTTCCTTTCAAAAGAGAAAAGTAGAAAAGTAGTAAACGTGCAACTGTGTGAAGGCTGAGGGCTCGGGAAGTGCTACTAAACTTATAAAATCCCACCATCCTCTCATCCCGATGAAAGTGTGCAACCGTGTGAAAGTAGAGAATTCAAGAAGTGGTACCAAACATATTAAAGCCCACCATCCTCTCAGTGCCATGAACAAAAGCTTAGATTAGTACGTACGATAGTCATATGGTAACATGTATCCCATGATTGGCCAAATCATTGAGCAGCTAGTTGTACTAATGTGTAATGATAATCATGCAAGGGCAGAAAATTTTCAACACTTTTCAACTATACTGATGGAGACCACACATCACAGACTTAGGTACAACCTTGCTCATTCGCACTAACTCTTCAATAGATTTGTTTTATGAAACAGGGATGGTATGATGTACACTAGTGTACATAAAAATCAGACATTGGCGCCCTTTAATCAGTGCACTAGTGTGAATCTTGCTTGCTTACATGTGAGCTAAAACCAACTCTTTTTTTTGAATTGGCAGGGGCTTGAAGGCCCCTGGAAGCTCTATTAGTCAAGCGGTGGATACAAAGTTACAACAAGGACCTCAAGAAATAGGGGAAACAAAGATAAGGCAAACTCTTTTATAGAAAATAGTCCGGGAAAAATTATAGAAAAGCAATGGTGGCACTGTTCTTATCCACCGCGTCGGCCCACTTGGGGCAAAATTGTTTGTGGATGTCTTGACAAGGTCGAGGAAGATCCTCCGTGTCGGCTCGTTAGCATGGAGGAAGAAGACACTCGAAGCGCCATTGTTCCCGAGGTCGGACTGGATCCATCTTTCATGGATAGCGGCGACACACAACAACAACCACTTGGGAACTCCAAGAATCGCAGCTACGAGTGTGTGAAACACCGCCCGCACGTAGACACCCTGCCGAGCTCCGAATTGATGAAGCACATTGTACTCCTCCTCTTCATGTTCATCACCATGACCACAAGGAAGAGGAGCAAGGCCCCCCAAATCCGCACGAATGGGAACCCCTCTCACGAGCTTTATTGGACATAATATTTGCGCCGCCTCCGCACCTCCGACTCCGCACCATAGGAAGGCAGAGCACCTCTGAGCTGCAGCCGGCGCACATGCAGAGAAATCTAGACGACAACAGGATGCCAGGCAAGGACCTAGCGGCTAGAGCTAACCCTAGACTACACCTACTGTCTACATAGGCACCTCCCCTTTGCCATATCCTTCCGGCCACACCGACGGAGAAGGGTCGGGTTCAGCGCGGACCATCACATGCGACACTCAAGGAGGAAGAGGTGGGAGGGAAGACATGGGAGGAACTGAGACAGTATCCGTTGTTGACTGTGCCTGGGTTGTGTAGCTGAACCAACTCATAGGCTCCAATGAAGAATTGAATCAACTTTGAACAAATAAAGATGTTCCAGTGAAGCAGTACATGACTAAATGTTTGGTTTGTGTATATGCAGTAGCATCATTTACAACATCAGATATAAGTTAGGTTAGGTTCTAGTCTATTTACCTAGGTAGAGTAAGAAAAGAATTTGCAGTTGTTTGTGTAACAATTGAGAGTTTAGGAGACAAGTTAAGAATGGTTTTTACTAAAAACAAGTGTAGCCCTCTGAATATTTGGTAAGAGATGTAGAGGGAGAAGTACAAAATCGGTTCTTATTCACTATTGTTGTTTAGAAAATTTGAATATATATGTTTTCATGATAGCAGGCCAAAAGTTTTGATAGGTACAGGGGCACCACATGAGTTATAGTTGACGCATGCGTTCTGCTATATCACCTCATACCTGATGCATGTGTTCTGCTAGCTGAACCGATGTACTCAAAGATCAAAGTATTAGCAAACTAGGGTTTAACCGATTACCTTTTGGGGTATCGGGCTGCATGTTATATAGCGGCAGAAATCCTATGCCGTGGTGTACAAGGAGACGTAGGCTGGGCGGTGTACTACACCGTGCCAGCCAAGACGTATTACAAAAGGATTACAAAACGTGGCATACAAGTATTTCAACACAAAGAGCACATGCATATATCTACGTATTGCCTTAACAAGTCCGCTGCTGCTTGGTTGTCTGAAGAAGCCTATCTCTGAAAATGTAATGAACACTTGTCCTTTTTTTTCCAAAAAGGAGCATAAGCCCCGGCCTCTGCATCAATTGATGTACACAGCCATTTATTTCAACATTCAGTGTATTACAGAGTCATGATCATGGATCACATAAGGTTGATAAATAAATCAACCATCTCAAAATGATAAGCCAAAATAAACTTGCCATCTTCTAGTCTATTAGTATGCCGCCAAGTAGCCTGGCGGTAGAAATCATGTGCGGCCGTCAGGAGAGTATTGGACCCAGTAACCATAGGTTGTCGCCGGTCCATAGGTAGAAGATGCGCCCATAGCTGAATCCAATGCGTAGCCATTCGGATAACCTGCAAAAAGTTTGAGCCAGATGATCTGTTAAAAATAATGTTATTTCGGCAATTCCATATAGACCAACATATGGCAGAGATCCCAATCCTAATTCTAGCCTTGGCTTTTTTATCTACCCCATTTAGCCAGTTCTCAAACATATTAGTCACATTAGCTGGTGGAGGAATATTATATGCAAAAAAGATCATATGCCAAATGATTCGTGTAAAAGGGCATGATATGAACAGATGTTCTATTGATTCCATCGAATCACAAAAACAACATTTCATACAGCCAGTGCACTTACGTTTTGCCAGATTGTTTTTTGTTAACAAAACCTTATTGTTAAGAAACCACATGAAGATTTTGATTTTTAAAGGGATTTTAATTTTCCATAGATATTTTCGCAAAAACCGAGTATGAACACTTATCCTGAACTTAGGATTATTTGGTAACTGCTCTCTACAAAAGCCTTGCTGCTTGGTTGTCTGAATAAGGAGATAATTGTAGTCCTGTTATTGTTAGGCCAAGGAGTAGAGCAGCACATGAGTTTTTCTTTTTGGTCAAACACCAGACAACACTTGAGGGTCTTTTATCTTTTTTTCATCGGTGTTGATCCTGGTCCTTTGAAATGTTACTATGGTTGCTGAACGAAAAGTGGTATGCTGCACTATGGCAAGAGGGTTTACTGTGCAAAAGGAAAAACACAACAGGAAGAGTTCAGCGTTAACATCATATATACGATCCACTTAAAAAATCATATATATGATGTCCTTTTTGTGCAGCATATACGTGTTGATTGCATCATGTAGCAGGAGTTTTGAGCTTTCTATGGGGTGGTTTTTTATGCCGTGACAGATTTGTTTCAGTTTTTCAAGGTTCAGTGCATGTTGGGATTATTGTTTCTGATCGTTTGTAGGTCATGGAGTGTAGTGTGTAGTTATCTGGATTTGTAGGACTCTTCGAATAGCTAAGAAAAGTATGTCTAGGCTGTGTATAGTGTCAGTTTAAGCTAATCAGAATTGTCTTGCTCACTAACATGCATGCTTTCTTTTTTTCCTCCAATTGTTTCTTGCAATTAGTATCTTCTAAACGATTAGGGGTAGCCTTTGCAGCAGGGAGGCATGCCCTCTGTGTTGTTATTTCGTCTAGGTTTCATATATAATGTTCTTATGCTATGGTGTGATGTTATGCAGGTTGGTGGGATTTGTGCAGACGATTGAGCTTATTAGGGAGAAGGGTGACGTCTAGAGATGGATCCGCTATTGAGATGCTGACATTCTCTTCGAAAATTTCACTATGCTCTCTATGTGTGCCGAAATATTGGGTTTGGTATAAATTATGTTGTTAATGTCAATGTGTCCTGATATTCTTTCTGGTAGTACGAAATTTGTTTTCAGGTCATTTAGTTTTATCATGTAAGGTCTTGATGCGGCAATGGAGTCTTCTCTTTGTCTATTCTACTGGTTTTCCTTTTACTTCTCTTGCGGTTTAATCTACTCCTGTGTAAAACTGAGTGTGACATTAAGACAAAATGTTGTAAAATGTAAGTGTGTTACCGGGAGCAGTGACGCTGAAAACAATTGGAAATCCTACATACAGGACATGATGTGTCAGTGAGATGCTGGTGGCGCGGCGAAGCGCGCTATTCACCTAGTACTTTTCACTTGTACTTCTTACTTTGTTTACTTGATAAAAAAAAATATGGAGTGGATTGCCTTTGCACTAACTGAACAAGTAACAGAAGCAGTAAAAATTTTGTAAAACAAAAAGAAGTAAAAACTTGCTTTCAAAGAAGAATAGAGGGTAAAATCTAGCTTTAAAAAAAGAAAAAATATACAGGAAAAGTAGTTAGCGTGCGATTGTGTGAATGCTAAGGACTTAAATGGTTGTACCGAACCACAAAATTGGGCCATCCTTGCAGTGTGATGAAAGTGTGTTGTTGTGTGAACATAGAGGTCTAAATAAGTTGTACAAAACCAATTAAAGCCCACCATTCCTATCAGTGTGATGAACAGAGGATTACTGCAGACCCAACCACAAGGTAACACTGTGCTGCTGATCCAAGATGTACGTGCACAATCACTAACTTTCTATGCTTCCTTTTCTCGAAGAGTGTAAAAAACATGCATCCTCCACTAGGCAGCATCCCGTGAGTTATGCACTTGAACAATCCTGGCCATGTCTGTTGAGTTCGAACACCATGCGGCTGTAGCACAACACACTTGGCCCCGTGGCGAGCTGCACTACCAAGAGGCCAAAGAGGTGCACCTTGACCTGGTATTTTTCCTTGTAACTATGTCATATAATATGACACCACACGAAGGATTTACATTGTTCGGATCATTTTTGAATTTCTTATGCCCGTTTTAAAATTTTCCTGTTTCAAACTATGGTCAAAACGGAGGGCATAAAGATAGGCGACGATCCTCGCTAAAACTTGCATTGGACCTCTGAAGAAACATCATATTGTGAGTCTAAATATGATTTTTTTCGAAAAATCATGAGCATTAGTTCATGTACCTGTAGTTCAAACCGGACCCACTTCCATTACCATAGCAAAATAAATCAATCTAATTACCCACACAACAAATGCTACACTAATATTCACATTTAACTTTCTATTGAATTTTACACTACTCATCTACATACTACACAACATGTTAGAATTATGGCAGCATGGCTACTTTAAGTCAGCTATGCGGACATCTGGTGATATATCATAGCAATAGGCCCATGTTATTAAATATACTTTTCAAAATAAAAGAACGCTTGAGATGTTGCAGTCGCAGGGTGGACCGATACATTATATTTGTCTGAGAATATGCAATGTATTTTTTCCATGTTATGAACAAGTTTTATATTTGTCAAAAATACTACTTCCCCTATTTAGAAGTATAAGATGTTTTAGCTAGCTAATATAGCTTGCTTAAATGTCTTATATTACCAAACAGAGGGAGTACATGCAAACTTCATCCAACTGTTCATCTTTCTACATTAGTCGATAAGCAATGATCTGATAACTCTTCCACCTGTCTGAATTATGCATTAAAATTTGCATGCACAAGACAAAAGATGAAGTATATAATAGCATACGTCTTCCATGACATCTTGATGTAATATAACACGTTTAGCTAATCTAGCTTGCTTAAACGTCTTATATTACGAAATAAAGGAACTACATGCTAACTTGGTCCAGCTGTTCAACTTTAAACCTTAGTCATAAAGCAATTATATGATGATTCTTCCACCTATCAAATTTCGCAATAAATTTTGCAAGCCAAGCCAAAAGATGGAGTATACACTAACATACGTCTTGCGTGACATCTTGATGTATGACCTCACACTGATAACCAACATATATAAGCGTTACCATGTTTAATAATATACTCCATATCAGCAACTACTAGAAGTGTGTCCTTTGGGATCTATGAAGAGATGCATGCCATAGAACAGTCACACACGAGTGTTTTGCTTGTTATTAGAGTTAGCCCTAGGTCGAAGAAACACTATTGTTTCTTAGGTTGTTTTGTGAAATCACAATGTATACTGACCCTAGGTATGCCTCGATGGCCAGTACTAGTGACCATGTACATCTTGCGGTCAACGAGAACCAGCCACGAGTTCATCGTGTGGTGACTAGACTTGAGAACGATGTGTTCCCATAATTTTTAACATCCTTGTTACACTAACAATTTTCCATGATAAAACAATATCTTCACAATTCATAAGCTTGTCCATATGGTTGTGTACAGGTTTGTTTGGTGTATATTATTCCATACATGCAAATACGGTTTCCCCAAATGTCACATTTAAGAATTAATGCACTTCCAATAGGGAAAATAAAATTAATCATGAACGTGGAAATTAGAATAATAACTTTTTAAATATTTCCTCTATGGCATATTTCCAAAAGTTTGTAGTTGTACTGATGACGACCACACAACAGACATATGTACAACCTTTCTCGTTCGCACTAAGTCATCAATACATTTGTTTACGGACATGTGGATGGTATGGTGTGCACCAGTGTTCATACAACTAAGACATTGATCCCCTCCAATCCATGTGCCAATGTGAACCTTGCTTGCTTTTGAGTTCAAACTAGTTCATAGGTGCCAATGACGAATTGAATCACCTTTCAACAAATTAAGATGTTTCAGTTAAGCTATAATGAATTTATAAAGAAGTTTGTTGAACTCAAGTAGTATTCTACAAGTGACCAGTTACCACAGAGCAGCAGCCGGATGCAAACTGAATTTGCTTATATATGTTGGTACTTCTGACTTGTAATCTTTACTTGATTTATTTGATGAAAAAAATATTTGGAGTGACTTGCCTTAAAGAATTAAAAAGAAGTAATACATGCTTTCAAAGAATAAAAAGCGGTACAAACTTCCTTTCAAAAACAAAAAGTAGAAGACCAGTAAAGTACAACTGTGTGAAGGCTGAGGACTCAGGAAGTGGTACCAAACTAATAAAATCCCACCATCCTCTCATTGTGATGAAAGTGTGTAGCCGTGTGAAAGCAAAGAACTCAAGAAGTGGTACCAAACAAATTAAAGCCAACCATCCTCTCGGTGAAATGAACAAATAGGATTAGATTAGTATGTACGTAGTCACATGGTAGCATGTAACCCATGTATGGCCAAATCATTGAGCATGTAGTTGTACTAATGTGTAATGATAATCGCGTAAGGGTGGCATATTTCCAACACTTCTCTACTATAATGATCGAGATCACATATTACGGACTTAGGCACAACCTTTCTCGCTCGCACTAACTCTCCAATAGATTTGTCTTCTCACACATGGATGGTATAATGTACATACACCAGTGTTCATAGAAATCGGACACTGATCACCTTTAATCAGTAGATAAGGTGGTCCCCACAGCTAGTGGTCGACCGCGTCCCATTGCATGTATATCTGTGGCGCACGGAATATAACTGTGCCACTGAGTTTGGGCATTTAGCCGAAATAACGCACGTCCCCAGCCCCCTTCTCCCCTTCCTTTCTCTTCTCGTTCCCCTTTCCTTCATCGCTTCCCCTCCTCCTCCCTCCCCCAGATCCACCCCCTCGCAGACAAAGGAGCAACCACCGCGGTGCCCCCCTCCATGACGAAGGAGTGGCTCCCGCACCTCTTGGTGTGCAGCTGCGACTGCGATGTCGAGGGCGTCAACGGCGGCATCGAGGACCGACGCGGCGTGGCAGCTGCAGACGAGAGTGGGAGGATCTTCGGCGGTGGGGCGAGGGGTACGATGTCCAGGTGAGCTTCGGCGGTGGGGCGAGGGGGACGACGTCCAGGTGAGCTTCGGCAGTGGGGCGAGGGGGATGGTGACGAAGAGGCCGGTTGCCCCGGGTGGAGGTATGGCATCGGTGACGGTGGCGTTGTCGAGGTAGCACGTCCAGGTGATGGTGACGAGGAGCTCCTTGCTACTGGAGGAGAGCGCGGACCCGTAGAGTGCTTCCTCAGGACGCGTGGCCACTTCCACAACCTACTTCCGCCGGCCACTTCCACAACCTACTGCTCCCGGTGGGCTCCCCTCTTCCCTTCATGCATGTGCATACACGTCCGATATTGTCCAATATTTTGCACATCCGAGTGATTCATGGAGTTCATGTCGATGGACATGTGTGATACATGGAGTAGATTGAATGTACATGGAGTAGATTGATCATACACGTATATATATGTAGTAGATGTAAACCCACCGCACTAAATCAAAACTTCTTGTAAATTTAAAGAAAAATGGATGCGGTCCATTCATTTTTTTTACTCTGCCTAGATGCTTATTTGCACACTAGAGCCGGTATGTTCTGCCCATTGGTGTCTCGCTAGTGTACAAGGTGCAACACAAAGTCTGTTTTAATTGAATAAGCAAATTACTTCCTGTTAGAAAAGTCTGGTAGTCATCACATACTAAGAATTCAGGATAGAAAAGTCTGGTCTTGCCCAAACTAAACTTGTGAATTCAAACCAAAGCCTAATTAACTAAATCTATCTAATTATCTACCTAACACAACCCTAGCCCTACCCTTTTCCCTTTCGGTTTGGCCAAGCTAAAGCCACACCACCACCAACCCACACCCCTCTCTTGCTAACCTAAACCACCACCCCTCCCTAACCATGCCTACCCGAGGCCACCTTATCCATGTGACCTTGTGCCATGTGCCCTGTTTGGTAGCTTTTCAAAAGTAAAATGGCCACATACATATTCTGAAACACAATCAGAGATTATTTGGAATCAAACACATACTTATACAAGCATATACACATCATCCTGCTATAAGCACATACAAGTACTACAACAGCTCTAGTAGCTGTATTTTATTCACAGAACAAACTGCCCTTCGATCTTTTTCTATCTGCTGCTTCCTTCACCAAACTCTGCCTTCTTCTTCTTCTTCAGCATCGCGATCCGATCTTTGCAATACTGAACGCCTTTGTTAATCAATAAAAATGCAGTTGCTGCTTTGATCTCAGGAAGCAACCTTGATGGAACTACTTCAGGTATACGAGTTCCTCTTTTGAACACACCTTGGCAAATGGCTTCATGCTCCACTATTCTTGGATCATCTGGCGGCACGTCACCCATCTTCTCAAGTGCCTTTGTAGCCTTCATCTCCTCCTTCTCTGCATTGCTTCTCCTCCTTGAGTAAAACTTGGTCTCCATAGCTGGGAATGAAATGTCAATGCAGAGTGTGTGCTGGCTTTTATTGACAAACAAGATCACTTATGGACAAGAGCATGCACACACAAGTAGAACAGTGCACAGTTCAAAGATGTTCACTAGCAAATGCAACCAAAAATGGCAATTGTGCCTTTATTCCATTTGGAGGCATCTATCGGTCATATATCACTTCACCATGCATGTGATTAATTTGGAATATATCACTTCACCATCACTTCTGCATGTTAGGAATATTCTGCATGTTATAGGAATATATAGAGACTGCTGCCTTGTCTATGTGTGCCTTAGTTGTATAACATATATGCCTTGTCTATGTATGACTTGTCTACAGGGATGGCAAAGTGGTCTGTGGTATATACACAGGGGTTGAAGATCAATCTCGATCATGGTCTGGGTGTTGCTCACCGTCGTCGCTGTTATCCTCTATTCGATCATAGGGTGATAGCTCTATTTGTAATGTCATCATATTTGTAATGTGATCCAATTTGTAATGTGATCCAACGTGATTATTTTGATTGTTTTATACTTTTCTAGTGGTGTGATTATTTTGAATGCTATATAAATAATTATTTTGATTACTATATACTTGTCTAGTGGTGTGATTATTGCTGTAATGATCATGGTCTGGGTGTATTGTTGTATAATTAACTGCTGTATAAATAAAAAAACACTCAAACAATCAGTGGCGCACCGTTTTGTTGTTCAGTGGTGCACCTAGTCAGCAGCACATGCCAAAACGGTGCGCCACTGATATTATCCGTGGCACACGGAGAGGAGGTGCGCTACTGACTCCAGGCATATCCTGGTGCACCAGGGTGTGCGCCATGGATATTATTAGTGGCGTAATATGCGTGGCGCCGGCCAGTGCGCCACTGGCGCCACTGATAGACTTTTTCCTACTAGTGGAGTACATGCTAACTTCGTCCAACTGTTCATCTTTCTACATTAGTCGATAAGCAATGATTTGATAATTCTTCCACCCGTCTGAATTATGCATTAAATTTTTCATGCACAAGACAAAATATGAAGTATACATTAGCATACGTCTTGCATGACAGCTTGAGGTAATATATTACGAAATAAAGGGACTACATGCTAACTTGGTCCAGCTGTTCAACTTTCTACCTTAGTCAACAAGAAATTATCTGATGATTTTTCCACCTAACAAATTTTGCAATAAATTTTGCAGGCCAAGACAAAAGTTGGAGTATACACCAGCATATGTCTTGCGTGACATCTTGATGTATGATCTCACACTGATGACCAACATATATAAGCATTACGATGTTTAATTATATACTCCAGATCAACAACTACTAGAAGTGTGTCCTTTGGGATCTCTGGAGAGATGCATGCCATAGAACGGTCACACACGAGTGTTTTGCTTGTTATTAGAGTTAGCCCTTGGTCGAAGAAACACTATTGTTTCTTAGGTTGTTTTGTGAAATCACTATGTATACTGACCCTAGGTGTACCTCAATGGCCAGTACTAGTGACTATGTACATCTTGCGGTCAACGAGAACCAGCCACGAGTTCATCGTGTGGTGACTAGACTTGACAACGATGTGTTCCCATAATTTTTAACATCCTTGTTACACTAACAATTTTCCATGATAAAACAATATCTTCATAATTCATGAGCTTGTCCATATGGCTGTACGGTTTGCTTGGTGTATATTATTCCATACATGCAAACATGGTTTTCTCCAAGTGTCACATTTAAGAATTAATGCAATAGGGAACATAAACTTAATCATGAATGTGGAAATTAGAAAAAAAACTTTTTTAATATTTCCTCTATGGCATAATTCTCAAAGTTTGTAGCTGTACTGATGACGACCACACATCACAGACATATGTACAACATTTCTCGTTCGCACTAAGTCGTCAATACATTTGTTTACAGACATATGGATTGTATGGTGTGCACCAGTATTCATACAACTAGGACATTGACCCCCTCCAATCAATGCGCCAATTTGAACCTTTCTTGCTTGCTTGCTTGTGAGTTCAAACTAGTTCATAGGTGCCAATGACGAATTGAATCACCTTTTAACAAATTAAGATGTTTCAGTTAAGCTGTAATGAATTTATAAAGAAGTTTGTTGAACTCAAGTAGTATTCTACAAGTGACCAGTTACCACAGAGCAGCAGCCGCATGCATACTGAATTTGCTGATATGTGTTGGTACCTCAGAGTTGTAATCTTTACTTGATTTATTCGATGAAAAAACATTTGGAGTGACTTGCCTTAACTAAACATAAGAAAAACGCAATAAAAAATTTTCTTTAAAAGAATTAAAAAGCACTAATACATGCTTTCAAAGAATAAAAACCGGTATAAACTTCCTTTCAAAAGAGAAAAGTAGAAAAGTAGTAAACGTGCAACTGTGTGAAGGCTGAGGGCTCGGGAAGTGCTACTAAACTTATAAAATCCCACCATCCTCTCATCCCGATGAAAGTGTGCAACCGTGTGAAAGTAGAGAATTCAAGAAGTGGTACCAAACATATTAAAGCCCACCATCCTCTCAGTGCCATGAACAAAAGCTTAGATTAGTACGTACGATAGTCATATGGTAACATGTATCCCATGATTGGCCAAATCATTGAGCAGCTAGTTGTACTAATGTGTAATGATAATCATGCAAGGGCAGAAAATTTTCAACACTTTTCAACTATATGATGGAGACCACACATCACAGACTTAGGTACAACCTTGCTCATTCGCACTAACTCTTCAATAGATTTGTTTTATGAAACAGGGATGGTATGATGTACACTAGTGTACATAAAAATCAGACATTGGCGCCCTTTAATCAGTGCACTAGTGTGAATCTTGCTTGCTTACATGTGAGCTAAAACCAACTCTTTTTTTTGAATTGGCAGGGGCTTGAAGGCCCCTGGAAGCTCTATTAGTCAAGCGGTGGATACAAAGTTACAACAAGGACCTCAAGAAATAGGGGAAACAAAGATAAGGCAAACTCTTTTATAGAAAATAGTCCGGGAAAAATTATAGAAAAGCAATGGTGGCACTGTTCTTATCCACCGCGTCGGCAAATTCTCAAGTCTCAGGAGCCTATGCCACCACCGGGGAACATGCCACTTGGGGCAAAATTGTTTGTGGATCTCTTGACAAGGTCGAGGAAGATCCTCCGTGTCGGCTCGTTAGCATGGAGGAAGAAGACACTCGAAGCGCCATTGTTCCCGAGGTCGGACTGGATCCATCTTTCATGGATAGCGGCGACACACAACAACAACCACTTGGGAACTCCAAGAATCGCAGCTACGAGTGTGTGAAACACCGCCCGCACGTAGACACCCTGCCGAGCTCCGAATTGATGAAGCACATTGTACTCCTCCTCTTCATGTTCATCACCATGACCACAAGGAAGAGGAGCAAGGCCCCCCAAATCCGCACGAATGGGAACCCCTCTCACGAGCTTTATTGGACATAATATTTGCGCCGCCTCCGCACCTCCGACTCCGCACCATAGGAAGGCAGAGCACCTCTGAGCTGCAGCCGGCGCACATGCAGAGAAATCTAGACGACAACAGGATGCCAGGCAAGGACCTAGCGGCTAGAGCTAACCCTAGACTACACCTACTGTCTACATAGGCACCTCCCCTTTGCCATATCCTTCCGGCCACACCGACGGAGAAGGGTCGGGTTCAGCGCGGACCATCACATGCGACACTCAAGGAGGAAGAGGTGGGAGGGAAGACATGGGAGGAACTGAGACAGTATCCGTTGTTGACTGTGCCTGGGTTGTGTAGCTGAACCAACTCATAGGCTCCAATGAAGAATTGAATCAACTTTGAACAAATAAAGATGTTCCAGTGAAGCAGTACATGACTAAATGTTTGGTTTGTGTATATGCAGTAGCATCATTTACAACATCAGATATAAGTTAGGTTAGGTTCTAGTCTATTTACCTAGGTAGAGTAAGAAAAGAATTTGCAGTTGTTTGTGTAACAATTGAGAGTTTAGGAGACAAGTTAAGAATGGTTTTTACTAAAAACAAGTGTAGCCCTCTGAATATTTGGTAAGAGATGTAGAGGGAGAAGTACAAAATCGGTTCTTATTCACTATTGTTGTTTAGAAAATTTGAATATATATGTTTTCATGATAGCAGGCCAAAAGTTTTGATAGGTACAGGGGCACCACATGAGTTATAGTTGACGCATGCGTTCTGCTATATCACCTCATACCTGATGCATGTGTTCTGCTAGCTGAACCGATGTACTCAAAGATCAAAGTATTAGCAAACTAGGGTTTAACCGATTACCTTTTGGGGTATCGGGCTGCATGTTATATAGCGGCAGAAATCCAATGCCGTGGTGTACAGGAGACGTAGGCTGGGCGGTGTACTACACCGTGCCAGCCAAGACGTATTACAAAAGGATTACAAAACGTGGCATACAAGTATTTCAACACAAAGAGCACATGCATATATCTACGTATTGCCTTAACAAGTCCGCTGCTGCTTGGTTGTCTGAAGAAGCCTATCTCTGAAAATGTAATGAACACTTGTCCTTTTTTTTCCAAAAAGGAGCATAAGCCCCGGCCTCTGCATCAATTGATGTACACAGCCATTTATTTCAACATTCAGTGTATTACAGAGTCATGATCATGGATCACATAAGGTTGATAAATAAATCAACCATCTCAAAATGATAAGCCAAAATAAACTTGCCATCTTCTAGTCTATTAGTATGCCGCCAAGTAGCCTGGCGGTAGAAATCATGTGCGGCCGTCAGGAGAGTATTGGACCCAGTAACCATAGGTTGTCGCCGGTCCATAGGTAGAAGATGCGCCCATAGCTGAATCCAATGCGTAGCCATTCGGATAACCTGCAAAAAGTTTGAGCCAGATGATCTGTTAAAAATAATGTTATTTCGGCAATTCCATATAGACCAACATATGGCAGAGATCCCAATCCTAATTCTAGCCTTGGCTTTTTTATCTACCCCATTTAGCCAGTTCTCAAACATATTAGTCACATTAGCTGGTGGAGGAATATTATATGCAAAAAAGATCATATGCCAAATGATTCGTGTAAAAGGGCATGATATGAACAGATGTTCTATTGATTCCATCGAATCACAAAAACAACATTTCATACAGCCAGTGCACTTACGTTTTGCCAGATTGTTTTTTGTTAACAAAACCTTATTGTTAAGAAACCACATGAAGATTTTGATTTTTAAAGGGATTTTAATTTTCCATAGATATTTTCGCAAAAACCGAGTATGAACACTTATCCTGAACTTAGGATTATTTGGTAACTGCTCTCTACAAAAGCCTTGCTGCTTGGTTGTCTGAATAAGGAGATAATTGTAGTCCTGTTATTGTTAGGCCAAGGAGTAGAGCAGCACATGAGTTTTTCTTTTTGGTCAAACACCAGACAACACTTGAGGGTCTTTTATCTTTTTTTCATCGGTGTTGATCCTGGTCCTTTGAAATGTTACTATGGTTGCTGAACGAAAAGTGGTATGCTGCACTATGGCAAGAGGGTTTACTGTGCAAAAGGAAAAACACAACAGGAAGAGTTCAGCGTTAACATCATATATACGATCCACTTAAAAAATCATATATATGATGTCCTTTTTGTGCAGCATATACGTGTTGATTGCATCATGTAGCAGGAGTTTTGAGCTTTCTATGGGGTGGTTTTTTATGCCGTGACAGATTTGTTTCAGTTTTTCAAGGTTCAGTGCATGTTGGGATTATTGTTTCTGATCGTTTGTAGGTCATGGAGTGTAGTGTGTAGTTATCTGGATTTGTAGGACTCTTCGAATAGCTAAGAAAAGTATGTCTAGGCTGTGTATAGTGTCAGTTTAAGCTAATCAGAATTGTCTTGCTCACTAACATGCATGCTTTCTTTTTTTCCTCCAATTGTTTCTTGCAATTAGTATCTTCTAAACGATTAGGGGTAGCCTTTGCAGCAGGGAGGCATGCCCTCTGTGTTGTTATTTCGTCTAGGTTTCATATATAATGTTCTTATGCTATGGTGTGATGTTATGCAGGTTGGTGGGATTTGTGCAGACGATTGAGCTTATTAGGGAGAAGGGTGACGTCTAGAGATGGATCCGCTATTGAGATGCTGACATTCTCTTCGTCGAAAATTTCACTATGCTCTCTATGTGTGCCGAAATATTGGGTTTGGTATAAATTATGTTGTTAATGTCAATGTGTCCTGATATTCTTTCTGGTAGTACGAAATTTGTTTTCAGGTCATTTAGTTTTATCATGTAAGGTCTTGATGCGGCAATGGAGTCTTCTCTTTGTCTATTCTACTGGTTTTCCTTTTACTTCTCTTGCGGTTTAATCTACTCCTGTGTAAAACTGAGTGTGACATTAAGACAAAATGTTGTAAAATGTAAGTGTGTTACCGGGAGCAGTGACGCTGAAAACAATTGGAAATCCTACATACAGGACATGATGTGTCAGTGAGATGCTGGTGGCGCGGCGAAGCGCGCTATTCACCTAGTACTTTTCACTTGTACTTCTTACTTTGTTTACTTGATAAAAAAAATATGGAGTGGATTGCCTTTGCACTAACTGAACAAGTAACAGAAGCAGTAAAAATTTTGTAAAACAAAAAGAAGTAAAAACTTGCTTTCAAAGAAGAATAGAGGGTAAAATCTAGCTTTAAAAAAAGAAAAAATATACAGGAAAAGTAGTTAGCGTGCGATTGTGTGAATGCTAAGGACTTAAAAGGTTGTACCGAACCACAAAATTGGGCCATCCTTGCAGTGTGATGAAAGTGTGTTGTTGTGTGAACATAGAGGTCTAAATAAGTTGTACAAAACCAATTAAAGCCCACCATTCCTATCAGTGTGATGAACAGAGGATTACTGCAGACCCAACCACAAGGTAACACTGTGCTGCTGATCCAAGATGTACGTGCACAATCACTAACTTTCTATGCTTCCTTTCTCGAAGAGTGTAAAAACATGCATCCTCCACTAGGCAGCATCCCGTGAGTTATGCACTTGAACAATCCTGGCCGAACACCATGCGGTTGTAGCACAACACACTTGGCCCCGTGGCAAGCTGCACTACCAAGAGGCCAAAGAGGTGCACCTTGACCTGGTATTTTTCCTTGTAACTATGTCATATAATAGGACACCACACGAAGGATTTACATTGTTCGGATCATTTTTGAATTTCATATGCCCGTTTTAAAATTTTCCTGTTTCAAACTATGGTCAAAACGGAGGGCATAAAGATAGGCGACGATCCTCGCTAAAACTTGCATTGGACCTCTGAAAAAACATCATATTGTGAGTCTAAATATGATTTTTTTCGAAAAATCATGAGCATTAGTTCATGTACCTGTAGTTCAAACCGGACCCACTTCCATTACCATACCAAAAAAAATCAATCTAATTACCCACACAACAAATGCTACACTAATATTCACATTTAACTTTCTATTGAATTTTACACTACTCATCTACATACTACACAACATGTTAGAATTATGGCAGCATGGCTACTTTAAGTCAGCTATGCGGACATCTGGTGATATATCATAGCAATAGGCCCATGTTATTAAATATACTTTTCAAAATAAAAGAACGCTTGAGATGTTGCAGTCGCAGGGTGGACCGATACATTATATTTGTCTGAGAATATGCAATGTATTTTTTCCATGTTATGAACAAGTTTTATATTTGTCAAAAATACTACTTCCCCTATTTAGAAGTATAAGATGTTTTAGCTAGCTAATATAGCTTGCTTAAATGTCTTATATTACCAAATGGAGGGAGTACATGCAAACTTCATCCAACTGTTCATCTTTCTACATTAGTCGATAAGCAATGATCTGATAACTCTTCCACCTGTCTGAATTACGCATTAAAATTTGCATGCACAAGACAAAAGATGAAGTATATAATAGCATACGTCTTCCATGACATCTTGATGTAATATAACACGTTTAGCTAATCTAGCTTGCTTAAACGTCTTATATTACAAAATAAAGGGACTACATCCTAACTTGGTCCAGCTGTTCAACTTTAAACCTTAGTCATAAAGCAATTATATGATGATTCTTCCACCTATCAAATTTCGCAATAAATTTTGCAAGCCAAGCCAAAAGATGGAGTATACACTAACATACGTCTTGCGTGACATCTTGATGTATGACCTCACACTGATAACCAACATATATAAGCGTTACCATGTTTAATAATATACTCCATATCAGCAACTACTAGAAGTGTGTCCTTTGGGATCTATGAAGAGATGCATGCCATAGAACGGTCACACACGAGTGTTTTGCTTGTTATTAGAGTTAGCCCTAGGTCGAAGAAACACTATTGTTTCTTAGGTTGTTTTGTGAAATCACAATGTATACTAACCCTAGGTATGCCTCGATGGCCAGTACTAGTGACCATGTACATCTTGCGGTCAACGAGAACCAGCCACGAGTTCATCGTGTGGTGACTAGACTTGAGAACAATGTGTTCCCATAATTTTTAACATCCTTGTTACACTAACAATTTTCCATGATAAAACAATATCTTCACAATTCATAAGCTTGTCCATATGGTTGTGTACGGGTTTGTTTGGTGTATATTATTCCATACATGCAAATACGGTTTCCCCAAATGTCACATTTAAGAATTAATGCACTTCCAATAGGGAAAATAAAATTAATCATGAACGTGGAAATTAGAATAATAACTTTTTAAATATTTCCTCTATGGCATATTTCCAAAAGTTTGTAGTTGTACTGATGACGACCACACAACAGACATATGTACAACCTTTCTCGTTCGCACTAAGTCATCAATACATTTGTTTACGGACATGTGGATGGTATGGTGTGCACCAGTGTTCATACAACTAAGACATTGATCCCCTCCAATCCATGTGCCAATGTGAACCTTGCTTGCTTTTGAGTTCAAACTAGTTCATAGGTGCCAATGACGAATTGAATCACCTTTCAACAAATTAAGATGTTTCAGTTAAGCTATAATGAATTTATAAAGAAGTTTGTTGAACCCAAGTAGTATTCTACAAGTGACCAGTTACCACAGAGCAGCAGCCGGATGCAAACTGAATTTGCTTATATATGTTGGTACTTCTGACTTGTAATCTTTACTTGATTTATTTGATGAAAAAAATATTTGGAGTGACTTGCCTTAACTAAACATAAGAAAAAATCAGTAAAAATTGCTTTAAAGAATTAAAAAGAAGTAATACATGCTTTCAAAGAATAAAAAGCGGTACAAACTTCCTTTCAAAAACGAAAAGTAGAAGACCAGTAAACGTACAACTGTGTGAAGGCTGAGGACTCAGGAAGTGGTACCAAACTTATAAAATCCCACCATCCTCTCATTACGGTGAAAGTATGAAAGCAGAGAACTCAAGAAGTGGTACCAAACAAATTAAAGCCCACCATCCTCTCAGTGCCATGAACAAAAGTTTAGATTAGTACGTACGATAGTCACATGGTAGCATATATCCCATGATTGGCCAAATCATTGAGCAGCTAGTTGTACTAATGTGTAATGATAATCATGTAAGGGCAGAATATTTTCACCAATTTTCAACTATACTGATGGAGACCACACATCACAGACTTCAATAGATTTGTTTTCTGAAAAACGGATGGTATGATGTACACTAGTGTATATAAAAATCAGACATTGGCCCCCTTTAATCAGTGCACTAGTGTGAATCTTTCTTGCTTACATGTGAGCTGAAACCAACTTTTTTTTTTTGAATGGGCAGGGGCCGAAGGCCCTGGAAGCTTTATTAGTCAAGCGGTGGGTACAGAGTTACAACAAGGACCTTAAGAAATAGGGGAAACAAAGTTAAGGCAAACTCTTTTATAGAAAATAGTATGGGAAAAGTATAAAAAAGCAATCGGGTCACTGTTCTTATACACCACGTCGGAAAATCCTCAAGGATCGGGAGCCTGTGCCACCACCGGGGAACATGCCAATTGGGGAAACATCGGTTGTGGATCTCTTGATGAGGTTGAGAAAGATGCTCCATGTCGGCTCGTCAGCCTGGAGGAAGGAGATACTCGAAGCGCCATTATTCCCGAGGTTGGAGTGGATCCATCTTCCATGGACAGCGGCGACACACAACAACAACCACTTGGGAACTCCAAGAATCGGAACTAAGAGTGTGCGCAACACCGCCCGCACGCAGACACCCTGCCGAGCTCCGAATCGATGAAGCAAAGGGTACTCCTCCTCTTCATGTTCATCACCATGACCACAAGGAAGAGGAGCAAGGCCCCCCAAATCCGCACGAATGGAAGCTCCTCTCACGAGCTTTATTGGACATAATCTTTGCGCCGCCTCCACACCTCTAACTCACACCATAAGAGCACCAGAAGAAGAGGAAGGAAGTGCACCTCTGAGCTGCAGCCGGCGCAGCAGAGCAATCTAGACGACAACAAGACATCATACAAGGACCTAGAGGCTAGAGCTAACCCTAGACTACACCTACATCGGCACCTCCCCTTTTCCATATTCTTCCGTCCATGCCGACGGAGAAGGGTCGGGTTCAGCAGGGACCATCACATGTGACACTCAAGGAGGACGAGGTGGGAGGGAGGACATGGGAGGAACCGAGACAGTATCCATCGTTGACTGTTCCTGGGTTGTGTAGCTGAACCAACTCATAGGCTCCAATGAAGAATTGAATCAACTTTAACAAATAAATATGTTCCAGTGAAGCTGTAAAGAATTAATTAATTCTTGCTGAACTTTAGTAGCATTGTACAAGTCACTAGTTATCAATGGAGTAGCAGCTAGATGCAAACTAAATTTGTTAATATGTTTTAATATTTTTCACTTGTACTTCTTACTATTTTACTTGATAAAAAAGATTTTGGAGTGGCTTGCCTTTGCACTAACTAAACAAGTAACAGAAGCAGTAATTTGTTTGTAAAATAAACAGAAGTAAAAACTTGCTTTCATTCAAAGAAAAATAGGTAGTAAAATCTAGCTTTAAAAAAAGATGTATGTGCACAATCACCAACTTTCTATGCTTCCTTTCTCGAAGAGTGTAAAAAACATGCATCCTCCACTCTGCAGCAGCCCGTGAGTTATGCACTTGAACAATCCTGGCCATGTCTGTTGAGTTCGAACACCATGCGGTTGTAGCACAACACACTTGGCCCCATGGCGAGCTACACTACCAAGGGGCCAAAGAGGTGCACCTTGACCTGATATTTTTCCTTGTGACTATGTCATATAATATGACACCACACGAATGATTTACATTGTTCGGATCTTTTTGAATTTCTTATGCCCGTTTTAAAATTTTCCTGTTTGAAACTATGGTGAAAACGAAGAGCATAAAGATAGGTGACGATCCTGGCTAAAACTTGCATTGGACCTCTGAAGAAACATCATATTGTGAGTCTAAATATGATTTTTTTTCAAAAAATCATGAGCATTAGTTCATGTACCTGTAGTTCAAACCGGACCCACTTCCATTACCATAGCAAAATAAATTAATCTAATTACCCACACAACGAATGCTACACTAATCTTCACATTTCACTTTCTATTGAATTTTACACTACTCATCTACATACTACACAACATGTTAGAATTATGGCAGCATGGCTACTTTTAGTCAGCTATGCGGACATCTGGTGATATATCATAGCAATAGGCCCATGTTATTAAATATACTTTTCAAAATAAAAGAACGCTTGAGATATTGCAGTCGCAGGGTGGACCGATACATTATATTTGTCTGAGAATATGCAATGTATTTTTTCCATGTTATGAAAAAGTTTTATATTTGTCAAAAATACTACTTCCCCTATTTAGAAGTATAAGATGTTTTAGCTAGCTAATATATCTTGCTTAAATGTCTTATATTACCAAACGGAGGGAGTACAATCAAACTTCATCCAACTGTTCATCTTTCTACATTAGTCGATAAGCAATGATCTGATAATTCTTCCACCTATTTGAATTATGCATTAAAATTTGCACAAGACAAAAGATGAAGTATATAATAGCATACGTCTTCCATGACATCTTGATGTAATATAACACGTTTAGGTAATCTAGCTTGCTTAAACGTCTTATATTACGAAATAAAGGGACTACATGCTAACTTGGTCCAGCTATTCAACTTTAAACCTTAGTCAACAAGCAATTATATGATGATTCTTCCACCTATCAAATTTTGCAATAAATTTTGCAAGCCAAGCCAAAAGATGGAGTATACACTAACATAAGTCTTGCGTGACATCTTGATGTATGATCTCACACTGATAACCAACATATATAAGCGGTACCATGTTTAATTATATACTCCATATCAGCAACTACTAGAAGTGTGTCCTTTGGGATCTGTGAAGAGATGCATGCATAGAAGAAACACTATTGTTTCTTAGGTTGTTTTGTGAAATCACAATGTATACTGACCCTAGGTGTATCTCGATGGCCAGTACTAGTGACCATGTACATCTTGCGGTCAACGAGAACCAGCCACGAGTTCATCGTGTGGTGACTAGACTTGAGAACGATGTGTTCCCATAATTTTTAGCATCCTTATTACATTAACAATTTTCCATGATAAAACAATATCTTCACAATTCATAAGCTTGTCCATATGGCTTTGTACGGGTTTGTTTGGTGTATATTATTCCATACAGGCAAATACGGTTTTCCCAAATGTCACATTTAAGAATTAATGCACTTCCAATAGGGAAAATAAAATTAATCATGAACGTGGAAATTAGAATAATAACTTTTTAAATATTTCCTCTATGGCATATTTCCAAAAGTTTGTAGTTGTACTGATGACGACCACACAACAGACATATGTACAACCTTTCTCGTTCGCACTAAGTCATCAATACATTTGTTTACGGACATGTGGATGGTATGGTGTGCACCAGTGTTCATACAACTAAGACATTGATCCCCTCCAATCCATGTGCCAATGTGAACCTTGCTTGCTTTTGAGTTCAAACTAGTTCATAGGTGCCAATGACGAATTGAATCACCTTTCAACAAATTAAGATGTTTCAGTTAAGCTATAATGAATTTATAAAGAAGTTTGTTGAACCCAAGTAGTATTCTACAAGTGACCAGTTACCACAGAGCAGCAGCCGGATGCAAACTGAATTTGCTTATATATGTTGGTACTTCTGACTTGTAATCTTTACTTGATTTATTTGATGAAAAAAATATTTGGAGTGACTTGCCTTAACTAAACATAAGAAAAAATCAGTAAAAATTGCTTTAAAGAATTAAAAAGAAGTAATACATGCTTTCAAAGAATAAAAAGCGGTACAAACTTCCTTTCAAAAACGAAAAGTAGAAGACCAGTAAACGTACAACTGTGTGAAGGCTGAGGACTCAGGAAGTGGTACCAAACTTATAAAATCCCACCATCCTCTCATTACGGTGAAAGTATGAAAGCAGAGAACTCAAGAAGTGGTACCAAACAAATTAAAGCCCACCATCCTCTCAGTGCCATGAACAAAAGTTTAGATTAGTACGTACGATAGTCACATGGTAGCATATATCCCATGATTGGCCAAATCATTGAGCAGCTAGTTGTACTAATGTGTAATGATAATCATGTAAGGGCAGAATATTTTCACCAATTTTCAACTATACTGATGGAGACCACACATCACAGACTTCAATAGATTTGTTTTCTGAAAAACGGATGGTATGATGTACACTAGTGTATATAAAAATCAGACATTGGCCCCCTTTAATCAGTGCACTAGTGTGAATCTTTCTTGCTTACATGTGAGCTGAAACCAACTTTTTTTTTTTGAATGGGCAGGGGCCGAAGGCCCTGGAAGCTTTATTAGTCAAGCGGTGGGTACAGAGTTACAACAAGGACCTTAAGAAATAGGGGAAACAAAGTTAAGGCAAACTCTTTTATAGAAAATAGTATGGGAAAAGTATAAAAAAGCAATCGGGTCACTGTTCTTATACACCACGTCGGAAAATCCTCAAGGATCGGGAGCCTGTGCCACCACCGGGGAACATGCCAATTGGGGAAACATCGGTTGTGGATCTCTTGATGAGGTTGAGAAAGATGCTCCATGTCGGCTCGTCAGCCTGGAGGAAGGAGATACTCGAAGCGCCATTATTCCCGAGGTTGGAGTGGATCCATCTTCCATGGACAGCGGCGACACACAACAACAACCACTTGGGAACTCCAAGAATCGGAACTAAGAGTGTGCGCAACACCGCCCGCACGCAGACACCCTGCCGAGCTCCGAATCGATGAAGCAAAGGGTACTCCTCCTCTTCATGTTCATCACCATGACCACAAGGAAGAGGAGCAAGGCCCCCCAAATCCGCACGAATGGAAGCTCCTCTCACGAGCTTTATTGGACATAATCTTTGCGCCGCCTCCACACCTCTAACTCACACCATAAGAGCACCAGAAGAAGAGGAAGGAAGTGCACCTCTGAGCTGCAGCCGGCGCATAGGCAGAGCAATCTAGACGACAACAAGACATCATACAAGGACCTAGAGGCTAGAGCTAACCCTAGACTACACCTACTGTCTACATCGGCACCTCCCCTTTTCCATATTCTTCCGTCCATGCCGACGGAGAAGGGTCGGGTTCAGCAGGGACCATCACATGTGACACTCAAGGAGGACGAGGTGGGAGGGAGGACATGGGAGGAACCGAGACAGTATCCATCGTTGACTGTTCCTGGGTTGTGTAGCTGAACCAACTCATAGGCTCCAATGAAGAATTGAATCAACTTTAACAAATAAATATGTTCCAGTGAAGCTGTAAAGAATTAATTAATTCTTGCTGAACTTTAGTAGCATTGTACAAGTCACTAGTTATCAATGGAGTAGCAGCTAGATGCAAACTAAATTTGTTAATATGTTTTAATATTTTTCACTTGTACTTCTTACTATTTTACTTGATAAAAAAGATTTTGGAGTGGCTTGCCTTTGCACTAACTAAACAAGTAACAGAAGCAGTAATTTGTTTGTAAAATAAACAGAAGTAAAAACTTGCTTTCATTCAAAGAAAAATAGGTAGTAAAATCTAGCTTTAAAAAAAGATGTATGTGCACAATCACCAACTTTCTATGCTTCCTTTCTCGAAGAGTGTAAAAACATGCATCCTCCACTCTGCAGCAGCCCGTGAGTTATGCACTTGAACAATCCTGGCCATGTCTGTTGAGTTCGAACACCATGCGGTTGTAGCACAACACACTTGGCCCCATGGCGAGCTACACTACCAAGGGGCCAAAGAGGTGCACCTTGACCTGATATTTTTCCTTGTGACTATGTCATATAATATGACACCACACGAATGATTTACATTGTTCGGATCTTTTTGAATTTCTTATGCCCGTTTTAAAATTTTCCTGTTTGAAACTATGGTGAAAACGAAGAGCATAAAGATAGGTGACGATCCTGGCTAAAACTTGCATTGGACCTCTGAAGAAACATCATATTGTGAGTCTAAATATGATTTTTTTTCAAAAAATCATGAGCATTAGTTCATGTACCTGTAGTTCAAACCGGACCCACTTCCATTACCATAGCAAAATAAATTAATCTAATTACCCACACAACGAATGCTACACTAATCTTCACATTTCACTTTCTATTGAATTTTACACTACTCATCTACATACTACACAACATGTTAGAATTATGGCAGCATGGCTACTTTTAGTCAGCTATGCGGACATCTGGTGATATATCATAGCAATAGGCCCATGTTATTAAATATACTTTTCAAAATAAAAGAACGCTTGAGATATTGCAGTCGCAGGGTGGACCGATACATTATATTTGTCTGAGAATATGCAATGTATTTTTTCCATGTTATGAAAAAGTTTTATATTTGTCAAAAATACTACTTCCCCTATTTAGAAGTATAAGATGTTTTAGCTAGCTAATATATCTTGCTTAAATGTCTTATATTACCAAACGGAGGGAGTACAATCAAACTTCATCCAACTGTTCATCTTTCTACATTAGTCGATAAGCAATGATCTGATAATTCTTCCACCTATTTGAATTATGCATTAAAATTTGCACAAGACAAAAGATGAAGTATATAATAGCATACGTCTTCCATGACATCTTGATGTAATATAACACATTTAGGTAATCTAGCTTGCTTAAACGTCTTATATTACGAAATAAAGGGACTACATGCTAACTTGGTCCAGCTATTCAACTTTAAACCTTAGTCAACAAGCAATTATATGATGATTCTTCCACCTATCAAATTTTGCAATAAATTTTGCAAGCCAAGCCAAAAGATGGAGTATACACTAACATAAGTCTTGCGTGACATCTTGATGTATGATCTCACACTGATAACCAACATATATAAGCGGTACCATGTTTAATTATATACTCCATATCAGCAACTACTAGAAGTGTGTCCTTTGGGATCTGTGAAGAGATGCATGCATAGAAGAAACACTATTGTTTCTTAGGTTGTTTTGTGAAATCACAATGTATACTGACCCTAGGTGTATCTCGATGGCCAGTACTAGTGACCATGTACATCTTGCGGTCAACGAGAACCAGCCACGAGTTCATCGTGTGGTGACTAGACTTGAGAACGATGTGTTCCCATAATTTTTAGCATCCTTATTACATTAACAATTTTCCATGATAAAACAATATCTTCACAATTCATAAGCTTGTCCATATGGCTTTGTACGGGTTTGTTTGGTGTATATTATTCCATACAGGCAAATACGGTTTTCCCAAATGTCACATTTAAGAATTAATGCACTTCCAATAGGGAAGATAAACTTAATCATGAACGTGGAAATTAGAATAATAAATTTTTAAATATTTCCTCTATGGCATATTTCCAAAAGTTTGTAGCTGTACTGATGACGACCACACAACAGAAATATGTAGAACCTTTCTCGTTCACACTAAGTCATCAATACATTTGTTTACAGACATGTGGATGGTATGGTGTGCACCAGGAAGTGGTACCAAACTTATAAAATCCTACCATCCTCTCATTCCGATGAAAGTGTAAAAGCAGAGAATTCAAGAAGTGGTACCAAACAAATTAAAGCCCACCATCCTCTCAGTGCCATGAACAAAAGTTTAGATTAGTACGTACGATAGTCACATGGTAGCATGTATCCCATGATTGGCCAAATCATTGAGCAGCTAGTTGTACTAATGTGTAATGATAATCATGTAAGGGTGGAATATTTTCACCACTTTTCAACTATACTGATGGAGACCACACATCACAGACTTCAATAGATTTGTTTACTGAAACACGGATGGTATGATGTATACTAGTGTATATAAAAATCAGACATTGGCTCCCTTTAATTCAGTGCACTAGTGTGAATCTTTCTTGCTTACATGTGAGCTGAAACCAACTCTTTTTTTGAATAGGCAGCGCCCGAAGCCCTGGAAGCTTTATTAGTCAAGGGGTGGGTACAAAGTTACAACAAGGACCTTAAGAAATAGGGGAAACAAAGTTAAGGCAAACCCTTTTATAGAAAATACTATGGGAAAAAGTATAAAAAAGCAATCGGGTCACTGTTCTTATACACCGCGTCGGCAAATCCTTAAGGCTCGGGAGCCTGTGCCACCATCGGGGATCATGCCAATTGGGGCAACATCGGTTGTGGATCTCTTGATGAGGTTGAGGAAGATGCTCCATGTCGGCTCGTCAGCCTGGAGGAAGGAGATACTCGAATCGCCATTATTCCCGAGGTCGGAGTGGATCCATCTTCCATGGATAGCGGTGACACACAACAACAGCCACTTGAGAACTCCAAGAATCGCAACTAAAAGTGTGCGCAACACCGCCCGCACGCAGACACCCTGCTGAGCTGCGAATCGATGAAGCAAAGGGTACTCCAGTCTTCATGTTCATCACCATGACCACAAGGAAGAGGAGCAAGGCCCCCCAAATCCGCACGAATGGAAGCCCCTCTCACGAGCTTTATTGGACCTAATCTTTGCACCGCCTCCGCACCTCTAACTCACACCATAAGAGCACCAAAAGTAGAGGAAGGAAGTGCACCTTTGAGCTGCAGCCGGCGCATAGGCAGAGCAATCTAGACGACGACAGGACACCATACAAGGACCTAGCGGCTAGAGCTAACCCTAGACTACACCTACTGTCTACATCGGCACCTCCCCTTTGCCATATTCTTCCGTCCATGCCGATAGAGAAGGGTCGGGTTCAGAGCGGACCAACACATGCGGCACTCAAGGAGGACGAGGTGGGAGGGAGGACATGGGAGGAACCGAGATAGTATCCATTGTTGACTGTTCCTGGGTTGTGTAGCTGAACCAACTCATAGGCTCCAATGAAGAATTGAATCAACTTTAACAAATAAAGATGTTCCAGTGAAGCTGTAAAGAATTAATTAATTCTTGCTGAACTTTAGTAGCATTGTACAAGTCACTAGTTATCAATGGAGTAGCAGCTAGATGAAAACTAAATTTGTTAATATATTTTAATATTTTTCACTTGTACTTCTTACTATTTTACTTGATAAAAAAGATTTTGGAGTGGCTTGCCTTTGCACTAACTAAACAAGTAACATAAGTAGTAATTGTTTTATAAAATAAACAGAAGTAAAAACTTGCTTTCATTCAAAGAAAAATAGGTAGTAAAATCTAGCTTTAAAAAAAGAAAAAAAATACAGGAAAAGTAGTGAGCATGCAACTATGTGAATGCTAAGGACTTAAGAGGTTGTACCGAACCACAAAATTTGACCATCCTTGCAGTGTGATGAAAGTGTGTTGTTGTGTTAACACAGAGGTCTAAATAAGTTATACCAAACCAATTAAATCCCACCATCCTATCAGCATGATGAACATAGGATTACTGCAGACCCAATCACAAGGTTACACTGTGCTGATCCAAGATGTATGTGCACAATCACCAACTTTCTATGCTTCCTTTCTCGAAGAGTGTAAAAAACATGCATCCTCCACTAGGCAGCATCATGTGAGTTATGCACTTGAACAATCCTGGCCATGTCTGTTGAGTTCGAACACCATGCGGTTGTAGCACAACACATTTGGCCCCGTGGCGAGCTGCACTACCAAGGGGCCAAAGAGGTGCACCTTGACCTGGTTGGGGTTCTTCAATTCTCCTCAGCGTTGTGGCTATCCTAATATCCTACGGAGCGAGGAATTTTATGGCGTGAACATCCTCAGGAAAGTTGAGTTTCAGTCTTTGCCCCAAACAATTGGAGCATGATATATTCATAATCGGGCACCGCCTGCTGTGGAGTACCCCACATTCCAAGCTAATACTTCTTCCGTTCTCTTCATGATCTCTGCCGCAACGACTTCTCTCCCTTCCACCACACATCATGGTACTACGGCTGTTCCATGTCGGCACCAAGAGATAACAAATAATAAGTACAAAATACTTATTATAATTCAAAAATAGGATGACCTTAAATGTTTGACATATGGATTACAGAAATTTTCCGAAAAAATGTTTCCCTAAAATATTTGCACAGATTTTGAGAACCCACAAATTTTGAAAGAATCACAAAGTGAATTCATCACGAGGATCTTCCATTAACATAGCAATTTAAATCAACCCACTTACCGTAAACAACGAATTCAACGCTAAACTTCACATTTCACTTTCTATTGAATTTTACACTACTCATCTACACAATACACATCATGTAAGAATTATGACAGCGTGGCTATTTCTAGTCAACTTTGCGGACAACTAGTGAATATTGGAGCAATAGGCCCATGTTATTTAATCTACTTGGGATGTTGCAATTGCACGGTGGACTAATACATTATATTTGTCTGAGAATATGCAATGTGTTGTTTCTATGATGTGAACAAGTTTTATATTTGTCAAAAATACTACTTCCTCCGTTTGGAAATATAAGACGTATTAGCTCAAGCTTGCTTAAATATCTTATATTACCAAACGGAGGGAGTACATGCTAACTTCATCCAACTGTTCATCTTTCTACATTAATTAGTCGACAAGCAATGATCTTATGATTCTTCCACCTGTCGAATTATGCAATAACTTTTGCATGCACAAGACAAAAGATGAAGTATACACTAACATACTTCTTGCATGACATCCTGATGTAGACCTCACACTGATGACCAACATAAGGTGACGATGGTTAATTATACTCCAGATCAATGACTACTAGAAGTGTATCCTTTGGGATACCCGAAGAGATGAATGCCAGGTACCAGCATATTGTGCCAAGAAGTCAGTATGTGTGTGAGAAGATGACTAGCGTGGATTGAAAACTAGCGAGGATTGAAACCTGTCGAATATATAAATGCAGGATATACAACGACAAGGTGTATACATATATAATAATTAGAAGCTAGCCATGTGGTCGACAAGTTCATAAAAAAATAAGAAGGTGAGTGAACGAACGTACAAAAAAAACACCCTTGTTAAAATCTCCAAGGACCCAAATTTAGGTTTCTACTATTTATTCACGAAGACCAAGTTTGGTGCAAAACTAATTATTAAAACCCTGATGATACATATACTAGTTTTCTGTGAGATTAAAATGTCAGTACACACATGTTGGTGCATTCATGAAGAGGAGCCTCTCACAATTCTTCATTGCTTGTTCGGATGGTCGATCGACACGGGTGGTGTGATCCAATTAATCTTGGACACGTACGACAGCGACATGGCCTAGTCTTTGGCGCAAGAACGTGAGATTGAGGTGAAGCACCCGGATACTGTGGCACGATGCATGGAAAGTGGCATGTGGTCACGAAAAAATAAACATGAATGAACCTGGCTATATATCTAGCCCATGTCTGACTCCCAATGCAAGCGCTATAAGTATGATGTGAAAGCACAGCGTGGTACTACTGCATGCACTTGAGCAACCGTACTCTTAATTAGGCAGCTTTATCACTTAGCCACAGGCGTCTCATGGCTTCCCAGCTCTCCGCTGCCACCTCCATGGACAGGTTCCACGGCCTCCGCAGCAGCTACTCCTCACCTAGGTTCATGGTCAGTCAGTTAGGATCCTATATAGTATCACTGGATCATTATTTACTTAGTATTGAATTTGTTGTGGGAGAATCTATTTTTTTAGAACCCTGGGGACCAAACATGCCCTAAACCTATACAGCTCACTCATGTTATTGTGCCTACAATTTTAGGTTAAGTCCAACTCCTTCACCAAGGCAAAGTCAACCAGAACAATCGTGGCAGCTATGGGTTTGGTCCAAGGTATCACCGCGATCCCCAAGGTCGACCTCCACGGGCTAGAGCCCGGTGCGCCGGGGTGGGAGGATGCCCAGTCGTTGGTAGCCGCGTCCATGATGGAGCATGGCTGCGTGGTCGTCGCAAAGGGTGGAGTGCTCAGCCCCGACCTCAGGCAAGCATTGTTCGGGCATGCTTTACCGGACCTATTCTCCCTCCCGGTCGAGGCTAAGCAGCGCAACGTCTCCAAATGGGGCCCTTTCAACAGCTACCTGGGCAAAGTTCCGGGCCTGGTTCGGGAGAGCCTACGCGTCGAGGAGGCCACCGATACCGCCCGTGTCCGTGAATTCACTGACCTCCTCTGGCCGCACGGAAACTCTGCCTTCTGGTTAGTACTATTATTCTACTCTCTCTATCCTAAATTATATATGACGCATATAGTTTTCTTGTCAAAGTCAATAGATTTAAAGTTTGACCAACAATATAGATAGAAAATTATCAACATCTATGATATCAAATGCACACCATATGAAAGATATATTTCATAACGGTTCTAACGTACTGATCATTGGGGGTTATACTAATATCAACACATTTTTCTATATAGTTGGACAATATTTGAAAAGTTTGACTTTAACCAAAAACTATATATGCATTATATTTTGGAATTTCACTTTTATTATATATCCACATGTGAATTCTTCTATCTTGATGACCTGCGCATCATTTTGACAAAACTTACAGATAATATGTCGTCAATACAACTTCGCTATAATGTTTGTACAAATTAATTTATACATATTTTTACAAGTCACGTGGTTTAAATGTTGTATAGGTATGAAATATTTGTTTAGTACATGTATACATGGATTCAGTAGAATGTTTATTTGCTTAATAGTTGAATGGATTGATTTTTTCTGCTCCAAACAGAAGGAAAAGCAAACATTTGAGTGATTAAATATTGATACACCTAGTGGATGACAAAAGATATATACTACTCCCACCGATCTATATTACTTGTCATTAAAATGGATTTATTTAGCACTAAAACATGTCTAGATACATCTATTTCAGTGACAGAGGGAGTATATTTTATGCATCTCTTTTGATGTCTCTCTTTCTCTTGTGGGACCAATAAGTGATACGATCGTGTCGTTCGCCAAGAACATGGTGGAGATCCAGCGGACCGTGGAGAGCATGACCCTAGAGGGCCTTCGGAAGGGCGCCGGCCACCACCACCTGGATGCCCACACTTACGCCGTCCGGCTATCGCACTACGGCGTGCCAGAGGACACATCGACGGGCAGGTCCATGCAGGCACACTACGACGAGACCTTGTTCACCGTGGTGGTGCAGCACCAGGTGGAAGGGCTAGAGGTGCAGGCCAGGGACGGTAGCTGGCTCGTGGTGCCGCCCGAGCCAGACACATTCACCTTCCTCGCCGGCAAGCTCTTCACCGTCGTCACCAACGGGCGGGTGCCGCCATGCTTCCACCGCGTGAGGACGCCCACCAACCGCGAGCGCTTCAGCGTGCTATTCGTCTCTCGGCCCATGGATGGCACGGTGGTCAGCGCCATGGATGAGCTTGTGGACGCCGACCACCCTCTCATGTATAACCCATGCAACCTCGATAATTACAATGCTTTTCGTCTCTCAGAGGAAGGGAGCAAATTCAGCAACCCACTCAAGGCCTTCTGCGGAGTGGCGCAAGGATAACTAGCTAGATGGCCCATACATGCATGCAATATATGGCAATAATCTTTTATTTTACTGTTATTAACAAACAATAATAGTCCACCATTTTCACTATGCATGTGCTTATGTTGTGTGTTGCCTAAATAAATATCATCTCCAGATCTGTTGTTCTTATGCCTTACTATGCAAGATGATTATGTGAGGTTCGTACACCATTTATATAATTCTGATAAAAGCCTCGTTTATTTGAGTATATATATTTATGATATATGTTGGTAGTTCTTACTTGTATTTTTGCTTGGTTTATTCGATTAAAAAGCGTTTGGAGCGACTTGCTTTGTACTAACTAAACATTAAACAAAGTTAGCAAACAATTCTTTTTTTGGAAATGGGAGTTTTATTACTATACTAGAAACATCACAACAGATCTCTGCATAACAAGATGCACACAGCCAACAACCATACAAAAATTATACAAAAAATAACCAACTAGGCGAGAAGTACACAATCTTTTGATTAAACAAAACGTCTAGCAAGATGGAAGTTCAATCCGCATATTACGTTGCAATCCATGACGAGAAAAAATATCTCTCGCCGTATCCTCCAATCATGTACAACCCTCCATGAATAGGTCTCGAAACTCCACACGTTGTAGAGAGGACCATAGACGGAGATAGCGTGCTCCGATAGTTAACCTGCAAATTAGAAGATATTTTATCATTAAAAACCTTATCATTTCTACATAGCCATAGTGACCAATAATGACAAGCGCTCCCACCCTAAACAGAATTTTGTATTTATTAGCAATCCTATGTAACCAATTACCAAATACATTGGCAACAGAAGGGGGAGGAGATAATCCAGACGCTGTTTGGATGATTGACCATATAGAACGAGCGAAATTACATTGAAATAATAAATGTTTAATTGTCTTGTATTGATGACAAAAAATATATTGTTTAGTTCCTAGCCAATTTCGTGTCAGCAAACACTTACTTTAAACTAAATAAAAGGCAGCAAAAACTCACTTTCAAAATTGAAAAATAGGAAAAGCAGTTAACATGCAACTGTGTGAATGCGGGGGACTCAAGAAATTGTACAGTACCAGACAGATAAAAGTCCACCATCTTCTCGCCGTGATGAAAGTGTGTAGTTGTGTGAAAGTAGCTAAATGACACAAGAAGTGGTACCAAACCAATTAAAACTCACCATCGTCTCGGTGTGATGAATGGAGGAATAGTACAAACACAATATAATGGTAGCAAACTAATTAAAACTCACCATCGATCCTCTCCGTGCGGTGAATGGAGGAATAGTACATACATAACAACATGGTAGAATTTTGATGCAACTATGGGCTAATCATTGAGCCTTTAGAATTTTGATGCATAATGATAATCATGTAAGGTCATATTTCCAAAAAAAAAAAAGTTAACTGTAATGAAGACCACACATCACAACCATAGAATCGTTCGCACTAACTCATGAGTGTATTTCTTTCTTTTCGGCCATATATATGGATGGTATGGTGTGCAGTGGTGTTTATACAACTAAGAAACTGGTCCCGTTCAATTAGTACACGGCCGGTGTGAACCTTGCTTAGGACCCAATAATGAATTGAATTACCTCTGAGCTAGCAAATAAAGATGGTCCAGTGAAGCGGTAACAAATTGAAAAGTACAAAGAAGCTAGCTTGCTAAACTTAAGCACCATTATTGTATAATTCAATGTTTACCAATGGAGTACCAGCTAGATGCAAACTCAATTTGTTGATATACTTTGGTACTTTTTACTTGTCCTCATCCTCGCATGCATGTAGTCCCCTAATCTCTCCTAGTGCCTTGTCCAGCAAGCTAGTCCCTGTCCCTCCGCCTGACTAGTACCCTCCAGCTCTGCATATAGATAGACATTTTGTAAAGTCACTACAGAAATAGGATACTGCGCGCCGACCGCCCGGTCGCTACGCCGACGGTCAAAAGTCGGGGCCGTAAGTTTATTTTGTATATTCCAAAGCGCCCAGATTTGGGCCGCAGAAGTAAACCAAACCAATCTACAGTAGGCACCCGAGAGAGTTTGTGCTATAGCCAGGACGAACTCACTAGTCCCTCCCTGCTGGGTTCCAATTATAGTTCAGGAGCTCCCTCGCCCCTTCCCACATAAAGGAGGCTAGTGGGCAAGTGAGGAAAATGCGATCACAATCCTCCACCTCGTCACAAAGAGAGCTTCGACCATTAATCGATGCAATGTGATCACAAGAGGGTACGTAGTCTTCGTCTTATAATTAAGCTGCCAAAGGAAGACTATAATCTTTGATGGCACCCTAGCTAGCTCGGCACACTCTCTGAAATAATGGGTCACCGCAGCGCAGCCCCCTCAGAGAGTCTCATATATATAAACCGGTCGTGTAGAGATCAGGGCCCCTCAGAGAGCCTCAAGTCTCGACGAAATCGCATCATCATATCCCTAGATACATGCATGCGCGCGGTCAATCTCTTTGCAAAAGTTGTCCCACTCAACTGTCTCAGCAACAAGGCCGAAAGACAAATAAGCAGGGTAGGACGTTGGTGCATTGTGCACCACGTACACCACTGATTATGAAAAGTGTCCAGACAGGTGTGGAGTTGCATGATGTTACCTGTCTAGACAGTTGTGGAGCTAAAGATGAGTTTTCTTGTGTCTAGAAGTTGTTAATTATTAAGCTTACCCGTTTGTTAGTTTAAGTCTGGCTAGTGGACGCATCCATTGTACACTGACATGCTTGACAGTATTTGACTGTATTGTTGTTCTTCTCTTGAGATATTGCAATCTTGGTGCTTTCAGGTTGTTTATTATATTGTGCTACCTGCAAACATCCACCGGGCTCTCTTCAGAATTCAATTATAATGCATGCGGGGTCTGTCGTACTCTCGGTAGTTAATTTCTCTCGTGTGCGAATATGCGATAGAGATGCTGATGATGCCGACGTTCCGGCCATGCCCGTGTGGGATAGCCTTGTCTGGTAGGCAGACTGAGCTACCGCATGCTTACTGGCCACCGTCACATTGTGAAGATCTTCTATGACGAAGGACATATGCCCTAAAGAAAATTAATAAATATGTTTATTATTATATCTCAGATTAGTTCATAATTGTTTCATATTGTATTATAACTATATCAAGTGAAAGATTTAATACATGTGTGGTATGTAAACAAACCATATTTTCTAATAGCCTTTGTTCAACTAGTTCGTTGGGCAACCAATCATCAAGGTTTTCTGATCATAGACAGGTGTCCTCGAGAATGGCCAGATGCAACCACAGCCGGATGCGCCCGACAATAGCCATGGATGAGCTTGTGGACGCCGACCACCCTCTCGTGTATAACCCATGCAGCCTCGATGATTACAATGCTTTCTGTCTATCGGAGGAAGGGAGCAAATTCAGCAACCCACTCAAGGTCTTATGCGGAGTGGCGCAAGGATAACTAGATCGATGGCGGCCCATACATTCATGCATGCAATATATACGGCAATAATCTTTTATTTCACTGTTATTAACAAACAAGAATAGTCCACCATTTCCACTATATATGTGCTTATGTTGGTACGCTTCGTGTTGCCTAAATAAAGATCATCATCTCCAGATCTCGGTAGTTCTTATGCCTTACTATGCAAGATAATTCTGTTACGCATCGTACAACAATTATTATATGTGCACTACGTATTCTAAAAATCTTCGAAATTTTTTAGATAAAAAATAAGAGAGTACTAACCCACCTGGGTAAGTCTCGTATGTATGTGCGAAGTAATTTGAAACAGATGGAGTACTAGCCGTTGGCAGCATGGATGTCACTGTGTTCACTACTGAATATGAAAGTATGTCATCCACTGCTTTCTACATTTGTGCGAGTACTAGTTGCAACGAGGATCAATGTCCGCCTGCCCTTGAGAACGAGGCTCGTTTCCCGCCTGCCGCCGCCCCACCCTGCCCCGTCCCGGCGGCCCGCCCCGGCGGCCCGCTGCCTTGCCCCGCCCTGCACGGCCGCACGCCGCCGCATCGCCCCAGCTAGCGTTCCAGGCCGCAGCCCCGCCTTGCCCGGTCCCCATCGCTGTTATACAACATTGTAAGTAATATTTTTCCATTGTCCTAGTACGACCCTCTAGCTAGTGTGCATTTACTGTTTAGTTTTAGATTAGATACGCAGGCCTATTGTCTGCTCCTACGCCAGCAAAACCGGCCGTTGCCAGGGACATGTAATCCAACTTTGGTCTTAATGTGTCCTTCAGAGGCTACTAGCTTAGTTTCCAGCCGTCCGACTCTCTCTCTCTATATGCATCCGACGGCATCCAACAGCATGGCGTAGTACCACCATGTGAACTCACTTAATTCCCTAATGATAATCATGTAAAAAATAATTTGGAGCGACATATGATTGCTTTAACTAAACAGGTAACAAAAGAAGTACTACTACCTCTTTCACGGTTTGCAGGGCGCTCTATAAAAATCTCACGGACCTATGCGTAAACGTATTGGCTGAAAATTAGGCCTATTAATGAGTGGTTAAGACGCATGCATTAGTGGAAGACTGTTGCATGTATAGGAAGTTGGAAGGAAAGCTGCCACATTAATCAATAATTAATTCTTATTCGCCTAGGAACGTTGTAGTTTTGGAAATATCCAAATTTGATTATACGCCCTGCAAACCGTGAAGGAGGGAGTAACAATTTGATTTAGAAAGAGCAGTAAAAAAAAAAATTCAAAGAAGAAAAGGCAATAAAAGCTTGCTCCTCCTGGGAAAAACAATAAAATATGGCTTTCAGAAAAGCAAAATCAGTAAGTGTGCAGCTGTGTGAATCCGGCCGGGGGACTTAAGAAGTGGTACGAAACCAAAGCAAGATCACCATACACTCACTGTGAGGAGTAGCGGATGGTACAACCTTGCTCGTTTGCACTAGGTGTTCAATAAATTTGTTTTTAGACACATGGATGGTATGGTGTACACCAGTAATCATACAACTAATAATCAGTGCACCAATGTGAATCTTGCTTGTGAGCTGAAACGAATTTATTGGCGCCATGTGTATAGCACGTTGGTTACAGTTTTTGAGAGACAAATAAGGGTAGGACATTGGTGCATTGTGCACCACGTACACCACTTATTAGGAAAAGTGTCCAGCCAGGTGGAGTTGCATGATGTTACCAGATAAGTTTTCTTGTCCCAAGTTGTTAATTATTAAGCTTACCCGTTTGTTAATTTAAGTCTGCCTAGTGGACGTTGTACACTGACAAGCTTGATAGTGTTTGACCGTGTTGTGTATAGAACTTTCCTACCAGCTCATCTAACTGACGTGTGACGTTCATTTATGCTGACCAAGATGTCGATCGAGACCGCTCCATGCCGACGATGTCGTATTATTGTTCTTCTCTTGAGATATTGCAGTCTTCGTGCTTTCAGGTCATTGATTATACTGTGCTATTTGCAAACATTGCTCTCTTGAGAATTTAATTATAGCGCGTGCATGGGGTGTCGCGTACTCACTAGTTAATTTCTCACGGGTGCGAATACGCGATAGAGATGCTGGCGACGCTGACATCCTGCATGCCCACGTGGCATAGCCTCGCCTTTTAGGTGGACCGAGCTACCGCGTACTTACTGGCCACTGTGACAGCGCCAATATCTTCTATGACAACGTGAACGCCCTATCGCTGAATGCCGCCCACGCCATGACGCTTGATTAGTTTGGGGAAGGGGGGAGGGGGGGTCCCTTCACTAAGCACAAGACTGTCGTGCTCCTAGGTACAAAGCCATTCACCGGTCCATTACTAGAGATCTGTTTGGTGTATATTATTCCAAACATGCAAATAGGGTTTTCTAGGAATGTCACATTAAAGAATTAATGCACTTCCAACATGGAACATAAAATTAATCATGAACATGGAAATAGAATAATAAAGTATTTCTATTTTCTCTTGTGCATATTTCCAACACTTCATACTTATACTGATGACGACCACACATCACAGCCATAGGTACAACCTTGCTTGTTCTAACTAAGTCGCCAATAGATTTCTTTGCAAACATATGGATGGTATGGCGCGCACGGATGTTCATACAACTACGACACTAATCCCTTCAATCAATACCCCAATGTGAACCTTGCTTGCTTGCTTGTGAGTTGAAACCAATTCATAGGTGCCAATGAAATTTTGAATCACCTTTGAAAAAATTAAGATGTTTCAGTTAAGTTGTAACGATTTTGTAAATAACCTTGTTGAACTCAATTAGTATTATACAAGTCACCAGTTACCACAGAGTTGTAGCCGGATTGCAAACCAATTTGCTGATATATGTTGTTACTTCTTACTTGTACTTTTTACTTGGTATTTTTAATGAAAAAAAGTCTTTGGAGCGACTAGCTTTGGACTAACTAAACATTAAGCAAAAGCAGCAAACACTTACTTTAAACTAAACTAGTAAGGTGGCCCTCGCATTGCGAGGGCATCGATTTAATTAACGTGTCGAAGTTGTTAATTGTTCATCTTCTATTAATATAGACATTTTTTCTTCCTACATTACCTACCTTGATTGCAAAATACACGATGCTTAATATATGGATACATATTCAAACCTATTTTCATATAGTTTTAGTGTAATGGCTTGTGTTGTTTGAAATATTCATATGACTATTTAATCAAATACATTTACAAACCAAAATGGATGACATTTGGGACAAAATTTAGACATGTAATAGAGACATCCTTGACACATGGATGCTAATTTGTTATACACATCTTTGATATCTCCATGCAAAATGACTATTATTTAACAGGATCTTTCCTTCACCAAAGATGGCCTATATTAGCTAACTATTGCATATTAAAGGTTATGAAAACCAAAACATCCGAATGTAAAGCCTCAAAAGTTTAGCGTTTGCACAATCTGATGATGGCACATGATGGAAAAAGTTACCCAAGATAATTTATTTATATAGAGAGAGGTAATTCTTGATGTAGATAACAAACTTAGTTGAACGTTTTAGTTGATCCATGAAACCGAATAGATAAATATATCAAATAGTTTAAAAATGCTATAATTAGGGTCATTTTCCAAAACTATGATGAATCAACCCGTGCGAATATATTCTCTGTTGATTTGTTAAGGATGTCCTAATCATGTCATATAACCATAAACTCAACAACACAATAAACTTGTCAAGTTGGGCTGGGTGAAAACCGGTGATTACAAATAACTGGAACACTCACATGCTTATTTATATTGATATTGGAGTGTCATAATCTCATAATAAATGTGTGTTAGTTCTATGGCTATAGACATAAAAACCATCCACTAATATGACATACCGATCATCACATAAATCCATAGAACTTATAGGCATGGATAACATTCGACATCACAAATATTTGAAAGTTGTGTCAAATACCTCTAAGTTTCTTATCACATAATATGTGATAATGGGATACCCACGAAATGATGTTATTATTTATAAAGCACTTTCAACACTAATGACAACACTTTAAATTATTAGGATATCGAGAACAGTCAAGCATATCTCATCCTATCCTTCAAAATCTAGGACCATAAATGTTTTCTTGTATACATATACAAAATATACCATGTTTCAAGGTCGTAATAGGAAAACATGCATACATCAGCTTATGATTTTTATATTTTTGTTACTGAAATTCGTAATGTGTACTTGTATTCAAAACCTTCTCGTGATTTGATGTTTAATAGCATGTATGTAGCCAAAGTCCTCATCGGTTATCAAATCCAAGGCTTTACGTCATGTGTCTGATCAAGATGAAATATTCTATTTGTGGACAGACATATGTCTTAAAATGCATGGTCCTCATAAGGAAGATACCTAAACTTCACGCGATAGGTTCGTTACCTGAACTTCAGACACCTTAGCAAACGATGAAGGTGAGAGAAGACAAAGAAGGTTGAAATGGTGGACTATTAACCAGGTGTATGTCTTGCTTTTATGACCCAAACCAATATGTGGTGATTTAGCCCTCATGTATCATTAAAAAGGAAAATATTTTAGTTTCAAGGACATTTCGGTCTATAATGTAACTAATGTGAAGTCTTGAGCGTCTCCTGGGATTTGTAGGTGTTTTATAAGTGTGTAGATCCGGTTGAATAAAATTGTAATTTTTAAGTATATCTTCAATTGTTATATTATATTTTCTATCTAAATATCTCTCTATACATTCCTGATCTTCAATAAATCGTTTCTACTTACTCGGCCAAACGTACTTTTCGGTTATCAACGTAGCTACATGACCTGGACAACATACTTTAAGAATCTTAATTGGTACTCAATTGCATTGCACGATTATAATGGCATGTGATGTTATGTTGATACTTTAACATAACAGAAAGGAATGTAAGAAATTTCCAAGTCTTCTTTCAAACAAACAAAACAATATCCGCTTGAACAATTCCTAAGAATTAAATTGATATATGTTTTTATGACCTCTTAATAAAATACCGTGATATGTGGATACAAAAGATGAAACATATGAATCACTTTACAAGACAACGGTAACTTTTTAAGTATATCGAGAACAATCCAACACGTGTCCTCCTATCATCTTGAAAATCTTGGCTTGTCTCTAATTTTATTTGCATAAAATTCTAATTTAAACACCATGTATCTCCTTAAGGCAAAATATTATAATATTATTTTAATTGCTCGCGAGAATCTATGCTAATGTAGCCACTCATGTATCATTAGGATGACTATATTCACTCTTTTTAGATAAGGATGGCTATATTCGTAGTGTGAGCGCGACCACGGGCGGTAGCTGAGCCAGCATGCTACTTGAGTATGGTATCTTTGCGCACTCTTGAGAAATATCGCCAGCTTAGACGATCCAAGTGAGAATAATTCAGCAATTAGCATGATTTAGCAGCAGTCACGTGTAGATGAATCTACCTCGTTTCGATCTTCTTGTCCACCACGTGTGGTTCTAATTGTGGCCTTGATGATCCTTAAAAACCGATTGAGGGTTGATCACGTGATTGCGTCATGTGTACCGTGGGCATTGGATTCCTTTTTTCTTGTCCACGGCCGTCACCAAGTTCCAGAAACTTTTTTTTAACTCGAAATAGGCTTTCGTCCAGCTATATTAATATAGCAACCGTTTGAGACCGCTGCTGGGCCAGACAGCACAACGCTCAAAGAAATCACAAAGAAAACAAAAAGAAAAAAGAAGAGAAAACAAAGCCGAAAACAGTGGCTCGACGAAAACGAGGGTGACCCGCAATCGCTGCGTCCTCCGGAGAATTTCCACCACGCTCCTAGCACTCCGAAGCGTCACGTAACAAGCAACACCTCCAAGAAGGAAAGCGACGACAACGACGCTGCTACCCGGACTGGTCCTAGGGTTTCCCCCGATACGCTACGGGAGGTGGGGAAGAGATACACCCGACGCCCTTCAGGAAGGACGGCGACACCCTCAGGCATCACCACGTCGGTGTCTGGATGACAAGGATTTCTCCCGACCCCTAAAAAAACCACACTCCCAGACGCTTCGAATTGCTCCACCAAGCTCGTCGTCCACTAGCACACGCCACCATGGTCTTGCAATCACCATCGACGTCTCACCGTTACTCACGATGTGAGACTGGTACGACCGAAAAGAAGCAACTTCGGCGAGGGTCGACGGTACAGTGACACGCGGGAGGGAACTACCTCCACCGCCGAAGGGCGATAGTCGACCGGATGTGACAACAAGAGCAAACCAGGCCCTCTCTGACCCGGCCAAACCCAAAAGGGCTCGTGAAGCCTCGCCGCCACAATGCAACAAGGGTGTTACCGTGACCATCAACCCTCGCTATAGTTGTAGGGTTCGCAGCATAGAAAACAATTTTTTTTCTATGATGGAAACAACTATGTACCAAGATCTATCTACTAGATACAAACAACGGGCAGATGTATGTCATACCCTTGAAGACCGACAAAGCTTAACAAGTCCAAACTCGTGGTTGATGTAGGCGACCTCTTGCCGATCTCAAGATCGAGAGGAAGTCCTAGCGGCGCAAAACAGCGGCGCATCCGTGCTCGCACACACGTCCGAGGCACCGAGCAACCTCCGCCTCCTGGCTCCAGCGATGCAACGGAAGCACAACTCTTTATTGCCAAAAAGCCACCGGAAACATGTATCTCGCTAGTCCGAGACCATGGGGGATAAATACTAGAGGAGGAGAGAGCTCCTTCACGAGGAGGTGTACTTTGAGAGGATGAGAGGGGGCCTTTTATAGGGGAAATGGGGGGGTACCCACGGGGCATGGCGCCCAGACATGGGGCTGCCCCCACCTCTTCCTCATTCATGTGGGTGGACACTCCACTCACTCAAATGACTTTCAATTTCCTACACTCAAAAACCCACTCAAATTCCCATTAAATTTCCACCAAATTTAATGCAAACTCTCATTAAATAAAAATCCTTTTATTTATTCAGAATTTTGTAAATTACTTTAATGATAAACATTCTCATATAACCCCTTGCTAGTATTTCATTTCACATGCAAAAACACTTTCTGCAATTTCACCCGAAAACCCGTTTCGGTATCTAGTGAAAAAAAATTCTGCGCTTGTTATTCTTTCCGGCATAAAACTTTTGCTCCAAATGGATGTCGGTGTCTCTTAAGTGTGTCACCATACGGTTCGCGAATAATGCGGACATGATCGAGACCCTTCTTCGATCAATAATCAGAAGCGGATCCGAGACCCATACGACTCTACACATTCAACAATGACTTTCTTGTGATCGTCGGAACCTTTTACGCTAGTATCTTAATCCCTTTGTTTCGTGATATATTACATGTCGGATATTCGATCATCGGTATCTCCATACCTAGTTTGATCTCGTTACTGACATGCACTCTTTTCTTGTTCCCGTAATATAACATTCTAGTGATCAAATCACTTGCTTGCAAGCTAATTAATGTGATATCACCGAGAGGTCCCAGAGCATATCTATCCGTTATCGGGATGAACAAATTCCACTCTCGATCCATGGGCCTCAACATAACATTTTAGTAGTTTTGAACCCATCTTTATAATCACCCTATTACGATGTGACGTTTGATGTTATCAAGAAACTCTTTCGGTGTTAGTGATTGACATGATCTCATGGTCTAAGGATTAGGATCACTTCGTAAGTTGTTGTAGCAATATAAACTCAATAACTTTGATCGTAATGCTATACTTCGGATAAATGTTCATCACATCATTACACTAATGTTGTGACCTCGTTATTAACAACATCCAATGTCCATGATCAGAAAACCTTTCATCATCTTATTAATCAACGAGCTAGTTTATAAGAGAAGCATAACTAGGAACTTCCTTTTGTTTATTAAACACACATGTATTAACGTTTCCGTATTAATACAATTATAGCATGTAAAATAAACATTTATTATAAACAAGGAATACGATAATAACCACTTTATTATTACCTCTGGGGCATATTTCCTTCAGTCTTCCACTTGCACTAGTGACAATAATCTAGTTTAAAAACTTTGCGTATTGAACACCTATGACTTTCTAGTGTTCCATATACGCAATTGCATGTGGTTAACATAATCTACAGATCTAACGCTTCAGGTCCGTTTGTATTTACATGTCTTTGCGTCTCCACGCATCACTCATTCTCCAATGAGATGGCATTATATAAATTTGGTCTTTTGGTGAGATCTTTAGTTCCTTGGGGTTAAATCATGTCGATACTATTGTCGGACAATATATCTTTAGTGTTAGCCCATTGCGAACCACACCTTAGTTTGATAACAAACTACTTGACACAAATTCCCTCCTTTGCTGCTACTATAGCAGTCATATACTTAGCCTTTTGTTGTAGTATCCGTCACAATGTCTTAACTTTGGAATTCATCCAAATCCATCATGGAATCTCCTTTCCATTACATTGTGCCACCCATAGTTTAAATTGAGATAAACTTAATTTGTATCTTGTGACAAAACTAGTATGAATGTAACGCTTTACAATGAACTATTTGTAATTGTTTGTCACCTCTACACAGATATATTCTTAGGTCTTCCAAAAGATTATAAGAATATCCTCACTATCATCCAATGATCATTTTATGATTCATTCTGGTATATGATCATAACACTTAGAGCATAGGACATATCTGGATGTGTACATATCATGGTATGATTGATCAAAACATTTTTTTGATTTCACTCATCAAGTGTCAAAGCACTTGAATCTTGTTTCACTTATCAAATGTAGATACACTTGAATCTTGATTCAATTCCTTTCCATGCGACAAGAAATGTTTTTTGTCTTTTCTATACTGAACTCCTTCAATATCTCATATATATACGTTTGACACAACCATATTAGCGTCACAGTCTATCCACTATAGACATTCAAGCTAAATATTCGGGTTTTGCCTAAGTCTTTCATCGAAATGAAATTCTTAACCTTTGTCAATAAAAGATACATCATTTCTAATCAACAAGATGTCCTCCACATAATGTATTAGAAATATGTCTTAGCGTTCCCACTTAATTTCTTGCAAATGCAAGCATCTTCATCGTCTCCTGATGAAAAACCCCTTTTTCATTATGGTGAAGATTCCAACTCCGCGATGCTTACTTCAACCATTGAAGGTTGCATGCCTTTTTAGCATCCTTTGAATTTAACAAAACCTTTTGGACCGTGGCATGTACACGTCCTAGGTAACCATTCTATTAGAAGAACTTTGTTTTGTTTATTCATCTACCATATACCAAATTATATGTAGTGGTTGCTACTTTAATCCGTCCAGACTAAATATCGCTATGAAAGATCAAATCTTGTCATAGTCAACTCCTTGAACATTGTCGTAAAATCTTTACCAACATGTCGACTATTTCATAGATGTGAAACATCCATGTCTATTTCTTTATAGATCCAAATATGACCGATAGGTTTTTACACCTTTCCGGAGGGTCTTCCAAGTTCAAAACTTGATTTCTCGTGTATGGAACTATCATGGATTTTATGGGTTCAAGCCATTTGACGGAGTCAGGGCCCATCATCGCTTCTTTGTAGTCGGTTCATCATTGTCAAACAATAATGATTTACTCTCAAATCTCAATCATTTGATTGTTTATCCGACCTTCTTGGTTCAATAGGAACTTTAAATCTCCGTGATCACAACCTTTGAGGCACATAAGTTGTGAGATTTTTGGCTGCCTCCGGAACATTTTCCGGTGTTGTGCAACTCAGCACATTTAGCTAAGGTTCGTTAACCTTATCAAAGTTCTATTGTCCTCCCACTTAACTTTTGCGAAAAATTCCTTCTTCAAGACACTTCACGTTTCAAGAGACAAACCCTTTTGTCCTTGGTGTTATGGAGGAATAACCAATTGTTATTCGAAATAACCTACAAAGACATGCTCATCTGACTTTGGTTGTAAACATCTTATTTATGCTTAGCATACCAAAATTTAAAAAAGGACAACTTGGGTTTTACCCCAAACCATAACTCATATGGTGTCATTTCAACGGATCAAGATGAAGCTCTTTTCAGTGTAAAAGCGGTAGTCTCTAAAGCTTTAATCTTTTAAAACATAATTGCAGTTTTATAAATAACACCTTTGATCCAACAATGTCAAACAAGGTTTTATTACAAATATCAAACACTCCATATTCCTATGGCGTTTCGGGAGATGCAAATCTAGGTGTTTTTGCTAAACTTGTAACTCAAATAAATCTCTTTATGATAAAATCATAAGTCATTTATTTTCTTGTTACACTTGCAACTCAAATAAATCCCTTATGATAAAATCATAAACCATTTATTTTCTTGTTACAATGATCTTCCACTTCATCTTGAAAGTCTTTAAACATTTTCAAATATTTCATACTTCTTTCTCATTAAGTGAATATTCACTCAAATTTCCGGAGAAAGAATATGAAGTTGAAGTCCATCGTTTACGACTAATGGACTACATACATCAATATGTATAAATTCCAATAATTTTAGTCGATCGTTCTTCTTTGGCCTTTGAACGAAGTTTTAATTATCCCGATGAAAGTCTCACAAGCGTCATTTGATCAAATCAAAGACTCCAAAAATCCATGAAAATAGAGTTTCTTCATGTTTTCTTTCCAATATAATTTAAACGGCGATGTCACTTCGTAAGTTATCTTCCAATCATTTGTCTTGCGAAATTTTAGCATTAGCTTTATGGATGTGATTTCTCCAACTAGATTTGTAAATCATCCATCTTATATGGAATATGGTAATTATTTAAACAACCTTTGTTCTCATAATACCTGATTTAAATAACAGTTATTAAAACAAATCTTGAAGTCAAGCTTTGATGTCAACGAGAAATACAAACAACGGTTTGTTTGTTTTCGATGAACATCATCACATATTCTCTTGCTAGTTACTTAGGCCATTGTGATTCATGAATTGTGTCGTTTCTTTATGAAATTTCATACCAACCAATTTGGTATCCAACACCCAAGAACCACATTGTTTAACAAGCAAAGAATACTACCATAACATGTATATCATCCATATACCTAAATTGGATATTTCCGATTTTTTCTTTTCTGCTAAATATATTTTATAGATTCTCTTTCAGCATTTCTTTATTTTTAAAAGAATCTATCAACATCAACAGTGGTGCCATATATATGACACATGGTCCAAAGCATGTATATTTAAATAATAATACCTTTGGACTTGCACTTTGAAGTAGATCACCATCATCAAAATGATCGGCGTTCTATCAAAATCCATTCTTTAGTAATGTTTTAGTATAGTAAACATTTTACATACATCTTCTATTCATCCTTATCATGACGACTTTCATGATCAAGCTACTGTAGCTTATAAAGGCGAATCGTGAGTATAATATTACTTTCCAAAACCCTTTTTGGATGATTAGGATGTCTAGCATCTCCAACCTTTGCAAATTATCATCCAATATGAGAACATATATTATACTCTATCATATTGCAACCAAAAAAATGTTTCAGATATCGTTATATCTGTCACACATGATGGTTTTTGAAACAATTCTTTCAGCTCCTAGATAACCTTGATATTTAAATCAAGAATCATGGAGGCAAACATGATACTTAAGATACTAACATTGGAATTATTACTCTTGATTTAATACTAATTATTAAAATTCACGGAGTAAACCATCGCTATAGTTGTAGGGTTCGCGGCATAGAAAACCCTCCTACGATGGGAACAACTATGTACCAAGATCTATCTACTAGATATAAACAACGGGCAGATGTATATCCGTAGAGAACATACCCTTGAAGACCGACAAAGCTTAACGAGTCCAAACTCATGGTTGATGTAGACGATCTCTTGCCAATGTCAAGATCGAGAGGAAGTCCTAGCGCCGCAAAACAGCGGCGCATCCGTGCTCGCACACACCTCCGAGGCACCGAGCAACCTCCGCCTCCTCGCTCCAGCGATGCAGCGGAAGCACAACTCTTTATTGCCGAAAAGCCACCGGGAACATGTATCTCGCTAGTCCGAGACCATGGGGGATAAATACTAGAGGGGGAGAGAGATCCTTCACGAGGAGGTGTACTTTGAGAGGATGAGAGGGGGGCCTTTTATAGGGGAGAGGGGGCACCCAAGGGGCATGGCGCCCAGCCATGGGGCTGCCCCCACCTCTTCCTCATTCATGTGGGTGGACACTCCACTCACTCAAATGGCTTTCAATTTCCTCCACTCAAAAACCCACTCAAATTCCTATTAAATTCCACCGAATTTAATGCAAACTCTCATTAAATAAAACTCCTTTTATTTATTCAGAATTTTGTCAATTACTTTAATGACAAACATTCTCATATAACCCCTTGCTAGTATTTAATTTCACATGCAAAAACACTTTCTGCAATTTCACCCGAAAACCCGTTTCGGTATCTAGTCAAATAAATTCATGCGCTTGTTATTCTTTCCGGCATGAAACTTTTGCTCCAAATGGATGTTGGTGTCTCTTAAGTGTGCCACCCTACGGTTCGTGAATAATGCGGAAATGATCGAGACCCTTCTCCGATCAATAATCAGAAGCGGGATCTGGAGACCCATACTGACTCTCACACATTCAACGATGACTTTCTTGTCATCGTCGAAACCTTTTAAGCTAGTATCTTAATCCCTTTGTTTCGCGATATATTACATGTCCGAGATTCGATCATCGGTATCTCCATACCTAGTTTGATCTCGTTACTGACATGCACTCTTTTCTCGTTCCCGTGATATAACATCCTAGTGATCAAATCACTTGCTTGCAAGCAAATTAATGTGATATCACCGAGAGGGCTCAGAGCATATCTATGCGTCATCGGGATGTACAAATTCCACTCTCGATCCATGGGACTCAACATAACAGTTTAGTAGTTCTGAATCCATATTTATAATTACGCTGTTACGGTATGACGTTTGATGTTATTAAGAAACTCTTCCGGTGTTAGTGATTGACATGATGTCATGGTCTAAGGATTAGGATCACTTCGTAAGTTGTTATAGCGATATAAACTCAATGACTTTGATCGTAATGCTATACTTCAGATGAATGTTCATCACATCATTACACTAATATTGTGACCTCATTATTAACAACATCCAATGTCCATGATTAGGAAACCTTTGATCATCTTGTTAATCAACGAGCTAGTTTATAAGAGAGGCATAACTAGGAACTTCCTTTTATTTATTAAACACACATGTATTAACGTTTCCGTATTAATACAATTATAGCATATAAAATAAACATTTATCATAAACAAGGAATACAATAATAACCACTTTACTATTGCCTCTCAGGCATATTCCCTTCAATAGTTTCTACTCCTCCGCCCGCCAGTGAGTCCGCCGCCACCATAGACCCCTGTCGCCAAGTGGCAGCGCCATCCACATCGTAGTCACCCGGACCTGCCGGACCGCTGCCGGTCTAAGGTACAACATGCCGCGCGCAGGAGAGACGCACACCGATGCTCCGACGGCTCAACCCAGGAAGCCATCCCTAGGCCCAGACCCGCCTGGTCTAGACCCGCCAAGGATCTGGATGCAGAGGGATCATGCCATGGCAGGGGGACGTTGGCGATCACCGGATCTGGACCCGCCTGGCCTGAATCTAGTGTCATAGACGTAGCTAGGGGGTGGGCCGAGGACGCACCCCCACATCAGCATCCCCTACAGGCCCAGATCTGACCCGAATGGGCCTAGATCTGGGCCACGCCGCCCTGGCCGCCCCACTGACTCCCTGCCTCGGCCACCATGCTTCTCCGGCCGCCTGGCCCGCCCCACCCAAATCGGGCCTAGCTGGGCCTAGATCTGGGCCGAGGCGCCACCGACGTGAGCAGCAACAACAACAGCCAGCAGAGAGCTCCGCCAGCCCAGACCACGCCGCTGCCGTCCACGCGCCAGCACCTTGCAAGCCAGATCTTCAGCCCATCTCGTGGGAGGCCGTCGCCCGCAGCACCAGCAGCTTCTGTTGCGACCCGGACCGCCGCCACCGTCACTGGCTCGCCCCCCGCCGCCAGGTCTTCATGCCACCACCGGAGCAGCAGCACCGCTACGCCCCTGGACAGCGCGACGCCCACGCCGGCGACTTCGGCCCGCGCCGACACCACCGCGCGAGGGAGAAGGAGAGGCCCCGCCGCCTCCCGCACCGCACAGCCTTCGGCTGACGGCGCCCCCTGCCGGCGGCGAGGAGTGGGAGGGAACAAGGGGGAGGGTGGTGGTCGGGGCGGCTAGGGTTTCCCTCCACCACGGTCCGGCCACCGAGCGTACACGCTTAATCATTGGCGGTGCAACTTTTAGACCAAAAGTACGTGCTATTGAAATCAGATTGCTTAATTACGGGAGTCCACGTGTGACGTGCACTTGATCATTACGTGACTTGACAACATATATTGTGTCACATAACTAATAATGTTCTATTAAATTCTAACCGTACATTTTAGATCTAACTGTTACAGTAATTTAGATGATGTGGATTAACGTGGTGGCTCGAAAAACACCCTTATATTTCTTTTAGTATATAATAGATAAATAGCAGTAAAAACTCACTTTCCAAAACGAAAATAGGAGAAGCAGTAAACATGGAACTGTGTGAATGCGCGAGACTCAAGAAGTTATACCAAACATATAAGAGTCCACCATCCTCTAGCTCTGACGAAAGTGTGCAGTTGTGTGAAAGTAGAGGACACAAGAAGTGGTACCAAACCAATTAAAACTCACCATCGTCTCGTGTGATGAATGGAGGAATAGTACAGACACAATAACATGTATTCCAAGTACGGGATAATCATTGAGCATCTAGATGTTTTGATACATCATATTTCCAAAACTTTCCAACTATACTGATGACAACCACACATCACAGTCATAGGTACAACCTTAATCAATCACACTATGTCTAGAGTGGATTTCTTTTCAGCCATATGGATGGTATGGTGTGCAAAAGTGTTTATACAACGAAGAAACTGGTCCCCTTCAATCAGTGCACCTGTGTGAACCTTGCTTAGGCCCCAATGATAAATTGAATTACCACTAAGCAAATAAAGATGGTCCAGTGAAGCTGTAACAAATTCACGGGTACAAAGATGCTTGCTAAACTTAAGCAGCATTATATATGTCACTGTTTACCAATGGAGTAGCAGCTAGATGCAAACTCATTTCGCTGATATACATTAATTGGTACTTTTCACTTGTACCTCTTACTTGCTTTATTTGATAAAAATAACAATGTGGAGCGACAGACGATTGCAGTAACTAAACAGGTAACAGAAGCAGTAACAAATTGATTTAGAAAAAGCAGTAAAAATTCCTTTCAAAGGAGAAAAGGCATTTAAACCTGCTTTCAAAAAATTAAAAAGATAAAATATGGCTTTCAGAAAAGGAAAAACAGTAAGTGTGTAGCTGTGTGAACAAGGAAGACTCAAGAAGTGGTACCAAACCAAAGCAAGATCACCATCCACTCACTGTGATGATCAAAGGATTAGTATAGACTCAATCAGATGGTAGCACTTATCCCAAGTATGGCCTAATCATTGAGTAGCTATTCCCACTATACTTACGAAGAACACACATCACAACCACAGGTACAACCTTGCTCGTTTGCACTAGATGTTTATGTTGAATATGACCCGAATCCTATGTACCCTGTTGTACTACGAAAGGAGTCGTGACGGACTATGGTGTGACAACCGTGCTAGACGTAGTACATCTACAACTCTATTTCGTGTCCACCAAGAAAGAGAGTTGTTTGCTCCTTTATATAGTGCCAGGTAGTCATAGATTAGATTGAGAGAGTTCCACCATATTGATAACACGTAGAGGGTTTGTCCTCTCGTGTATTGTAATACTCCTCCCAATTATAGTGATACGCCGTCGTGCGTTCCGTGGTTTTTCTCCGTAAGGGTTTCCACATAAAATTCTGTGCTCTTGTTCTTCGTTTGATCTACTTTTATTGCGTGATTTTATAACAAGTGGTATCAGAGCCCCAGGCTTGAAGATCCGTTGCCCGGGAGACTTGCCGCTGCGCTCCCGGGCATCATGGCGCAGCTTATTCATTGGATCAACTGCAACATCCTCGTGGCATCGCAGTTTTAGCAAGCATCCTTGTTTAAGATCGGATCTGGAAACTACAGCGCAGATTTCTACCTTCCGTCGGCGTCCTGTGCGACGCTCTACCAATCCAAGATCGCGCTCGTGTGCTATTCCGTCTGGTACAACCTCGATCGGCTGTGGCGTTCTCTAGCCGGTATTATTTCCGTACCAGGAGCTAGGCATGAGTCAACCGTGAAGGACACTCGATCGCATCCATGCAGTTTTACCAAGATTGAAGGACTCTGTCGTGATTGCTATCAGCTTGGATCAAGTCCTGAGGCAAGAGTCCTAATTGCTTCTCTTTTCAAGTGAAGCCCTTCAGATCGATATTTTTACTCTCCAATCGCTGCATGCACTTCAAGGCGTTATGGATAGATCAATCTGATCTCTATTGCCCCATGTGTCGTCGTTCACGTCAGGTGCTATGTACCATAATTTATTTAAACCGCTATTTATGATTCGACCAAGAGTCGATCTGACTTGTTTCGTCAAGTTGAGATGCGGATTATTCTAGCAATACTAGCGCTACAGTCGGACAAACAAAAGTGAATAATTTGTTTCTCCAGCTCGAGCATTGACCCACGCTCTATCCCGGTCCCAATACCGGTTCTAACTGCGCCACCTATGATCGATGATTTGCCGCCGAGATGATCATCGTTTTGATAGTATTCAGTTAAAGGTGGAGTTTGTTGAAGCCTACCATACAATTGGCTAATTATGTGTGCTGTTGCGGACATTCTGTACTATAGTTTGGGCTCAACATTATGGCGGTTTTACTTGCGGCGTTCTACGACGACTCGTTCGTTATTTGGGTTATCTTATTTGGAGGCCGGAAGTTCAAGTAAGTTTTATGATTATTCATATTCATTGGCATTTATATGGAGATATTGTGGATGCAAATTTAGGGTGTTGTATTGCTGCAATTATATGAAGAACATAGTTTAGAAATTAAAAAATATGGAGGAGGTGATTGTTAAGACTGTTGGTAGCTAGCATATACTCTTTTCTCTCTAGGGTTTTGCTGTTATGCATGTGAAGGTTTTTTGTCTTTGTTATTCAAGTTTGTGATGAAGATCAGTTAAGGTGCAAGAGGAGATTTGTTTCTGCTAGATACTACAACATTCAGTTCAGTTGTCTTTGCTCTTTCAAGAGGGGTCTATTGTAGAGTTTAAGCTCCGTTGCATGTTGAGAAGGTTCGTTCATCCACCAGTTGTGTTTTACAGGGACAGTTTTTGACCATTTCATGGATTTGTCATCAACCATTACAAGACGGCAGTTTTTGGTGTATGAGATGTCATCTGTACCAGACTCTTGCATGAGTATTGTTTGCCGAGGTTTGTGCTTTTGTAGCACTTTCAGATTCCATGAGATGAGTTCTTCACAGTGTTTATGTGCACCAAGACTTTGCACTATGAGCTATGCGCTCACTCGAGGGACCACAGGAGATATGATGACTTATGTCATTTGACGATTTGAGCAATTTCAGTTTTTGGAGGTTAGTGACACAGACTCAGACTTTTATCGGGTATTGTGGAAGACCCAAGTTCGTTTGTCTGCTTTGTTGACAGCTGTGTGGTTACTTGGACGACCTACCGTTTGATTTGCTCAGTGTGACTTCATGAGAAGTTTATTAGTCCTATGGACATTTCAAGGCACAAGGTTTTCTTGTGATGACGACTTTAATTGAGGAGAGATCCTGTTGTACTACGGAAGGAGTCCTGTCGGACTATGGTGTGACAACCGTGCTAGACGTAGCACATCTACAACTCTATTTCGTGTCCACCAAGAAAAAGAGTTGTTTGTCCCTTTATATAGTGCCAAGTAGTCATAGATTAGATTAAGAGAGTTCCACCATATTGATAACACGTAGAGGGTTGTCCTCTCGTGTATTGTAATACTCCTCCCAATTATAGTGATACGCCGTCGTGCGTTCTATGGTTTTTCCCGTAAGGGTTTCCACATAAAATTTTGTGTTCTTGTTCTTCGTTTGATCTACTTTTGCTGCGTGATTTTATAACAGTTTAATATATTTGATTTCAGACATATGGATGGTATGGTGTATAGTGATCGTACAACTAATAAGTCAATATGGTCCCTTTAGTCAGTGCACCAATGTGAATCTTGCTTGTGAGCTGAAACGAATTCATAGGCGCCAATGACGAATTGTTTGTCTCGGTGTGTAGCACGATTGGTTACAGTTTTTGTGAGACAAACAAGGATAGGACATTGGTGCATTGTGCACTACGTACACCCTTGATCAGGAAAAGTGTCTAGACACGTGGAGTTGCGTGATGTAACTTCTATGGAAAGGTGTAGAGCTAAAGATAAATTTCTTGTCCCGAAATTGTTAATTATTAAGCTTATCCGTTTGTTAGTTTAAGTCTGGCTAGTGGACGCATTCATTGTACACCGACAAGCTTGATAATATTTGACCGTATTGTGTATAGAACTTTCTTGCCAGCTCATCTGGCTGACGTGTGACGTTCATTTATGCTGACCATCATGCCGATCGAGACCGCTCCATGACGATGTCGTCTTCTTATTATTCTCTTGAGATATTGCAGTCTTGGTGCTTTTAGGTCGTCAATTATATATATTGTGCTATCTGCAAACATCGCTCTCTTGAGAATTCAATTATATATAGTGCATACGGGGTTTGTCATACTCTTGGTAGTTAATTTCTCTCAGATGCGAACATTTTTCCGCGATAGAGATGCTGCGATGCCGACATCCCGGCCATGCCCGTGTGGGATAGCCTTGTCTTGTAGGCGGACCGAGCTCCCGCGTGTTTACTAGCCACCGTCACATTCCGAAGATCTTCTATGGCGAAGGAGATATGCCCTAAAGATAAATAATAAATAGGTTTATTATCATATCTCAAATTAGTTTTTAATTGTTTCATATTATGCTATAACTATATCCAGTGAAAACTTTAATACATGTTTGGTATGTATACAAACCATATTCCCTACTAGCCTCTGTTCAACGAGTTCGTTGTGCCCGATAATGGCCCGATGCAACCATAGCCGGATGCGCCGACAACAGCCGGGCACGACCACAATAGATAGGCTATTTCTTTGATGTCGTCTCCGGATGATGAGGAGTCGACGGGCCTTGAACAAATATGGATAAAGAGTAGAGGTTTACTGGGAGCTGACTAGATCTGGACAAAGAGAGGTGGATGAGGAGTTGTCGTGTCTTCACCATATTTATACGAAGAGTAGAGGTGGAAGAGGAGCCACCATAAGTTGACAAGATCTAGAAGAAGAGAAGGTTGATGAGCAGCAGTCGTGAATTGACACGGAAGATGAGCTCTCTCGAGCTGGGTGAGGACGCGAGACACCGGACGAGGTCACGACGAGCGCCTCCGCTTCGAGATGTGGGGGAGAGAGAGGGAGGTAGTTTCTCTAAGGGTTAGGGTGGGTCACTATATAGAGGAGTCATGTCACATCGGCAACTGTCCATTTTGTACAACCGGCGTCATCAAGCTTATTTACACTAATACCCCCGTGTGGCCGTGTGTGGCACTTTTTTGTGAGGCATGAGTGAAAAGTACATGCCAAACATGTTTACCTTGGCGTATGAGCATCCGCGTCACCATTTTTCCGCGGTGTCCACGCATACGCTATGCTTGATGCGGCACCTGCTCATATTAGTGTCGTGATATGTGCTCGGGGAGGCTTTCACATTTTAGTATCATAATATATGAACCGAGGCGTATATTAGTGCATCGTGCATCATACGTGATATTTACAGCGTTTGCCCCCCTGGAGACTGGTCAAACATCCCGCGTTGACTTGTATGGCTTGTCTTGCTTATTTGTGTGGCCCACGAGTGGTGAGGTTGAATTTTACATCTCCTTGTACACCTTCCGCAACTACAAACGATATGTCTTGCTGCCGCATCTGATCGACTACTTCCATCTGCGGTGCAGGTTGTTCCCTCTCGCGCGGCCGCAATGCTGCTGGCAAGATTCAAGTTGTATCTCCCCCTAGCAAGTCTCACAATGGTAGCATCGGAGGGAGGACGCTGGAGGCTTCTTGACCATGGTGGCACGTGCTAGTGGGCACGAATGTTGTTGGTGTTGAGGCTTTCGACGAGACCTCTCGTGCGACTCATGTACAAAGGATAGTACGTGGATGGAATTTTTTTGGGGGAAATATTTCTCGGGTCGCCCGACACCAACACAGTGCCTCCTTTGGCTAGCACCACTCCTTCCTAGAGCACGTAGTGGCTACCCTTGGTCCACTTCCTTCTTTGTCGGGGAAACCCTAGGACGAGTTTGTTGTGGTCGGAGTAGCAGCGCCGATGTCGCTTTCTTTATTGAAGGTGTACTGTTTTGGACTTGCCGCTTGGATGCTAGGAGTATGGTGGAACAACTTAGGAGGCCCTAGAGGTTAGGGGCGTGTTTTTGCTACTGCCTCGGCATCATTTTCGCTTTAAGACGTTCTTGAGTTTCATGTTTGGAGGACGTGCTTGTTTAGTGTACCGTGGAGTACGAACACATCTGCGCTCCATCTTATCTTATTTAACGATACATATATGGAAATCAAACGAGAAAACAGATTAAGCATGAGCGGAGCGGATTATGCATGTTTTAGGAAGTAGTAGTAGAGACGAGGCGCATTGCCTTGAAGAAGCCTTGCAGCGCCGCCGTGGAGGATCCTCCGTCCTCCGCCCACGCCGCCTTGAGGAGCTCCTGCACCTCCAGAACCCGACGCCGAATGCTGGTGGCGTCCCCCATGACCGCCTCCACTGCCTGTCCCAGCTTGGAGCTCTCCACGGCGGGGCTGTCGAGCTGGTTCCCGCGCGCCACCTCCACGCACACGCCCCACACCTCCTCCAGCATGGTGGCGTTGTAGAACTGCTCGGCGGAGACGGGCCAGCCTAGGATTGGCACGCCCCGCGTCAGGCTCTCCAGCACCGAGTTCCACCCGCAGTGGCTCAGGAAGCCGCCCGTCGAGCCGTGCGCCAGGATGCTCACCTGCGGCGCCCATCCGCGGAGCACCACGCCGCGGTTCTGCGCACGTGCCCGCTCCTCGAACCCTGTCCAGTCTGCAAACGGAGGCGCGCCGGCGCCGGCGCCACGGACGGCCCAGACGAACGGGCGGCCTGTGGACTCCAGCGCGTCGGCGAGCGCCGCCATCTGCTTCGGCCTCAGCGCGTTCTGCGAGCCGAACGATATGTAGAGCACCGACGCCGGCCGCTGCGTGTCGAGCCAGCCCAGCACGTCGTGCGACGTCTTCGTCGTCTCGTCCGAGTCCCGGACGAGGGGGCCGACGGGAAAGACCGGGACGACGTCGCCCAGAGCGCGGCGCACCATGGACAGCCCCGTGGGGTCCAGCTCCTCCACGGTGTTGATGATCACGGCGTCCGTCCGGTACGCGTGCCGCATCCGGCGGTGCTGGTACGCCGTCCACCGTTCCGCGCCATCAGCGTCTAGGAACGTGCTCGACAGCTGTGACCTGTGGAGCACCACCTCCGGGTGCTCAGGCAGGCGGAGCAGGCCGTCCGGGCCGAACGGCAGCGCCGGCATGTTTCGCCACAGCGCGTGCAGGATGGCCGTGCCGAACGCGCCGCAGCAGAGGTACAAGGCGTGCGCGCACCCGCGCCGCCGCGCCACGTCCACCGTCCACGACACGGTGGGGTCCGCGACGACGCAGACGCCGCCGCCTCCTCCTGCGTCGTCCCTGGCCAGCAGGCCGGCGATGAAGGCGTCGAAGGCGGGCTCCAGCGACTCGAAGGCCTCGAAGAGTGTGATGAACTGCGCCACCTGGAGAGTGCTGGTGGACTCGTTGTCGGCGGGCAGGCCGTGGTCGGACGGGACGAACGGCAGGGGGTGGATGTCGTCAATGGAGTCGTCAATGGAGGAGGCGCGGAGAGCTGGGACGTTGCGATCGGTGCAGACGAGCGTGATGGTGACTGCTTCCGTTGGGAAGGCGCGGCGGATGAGGCGCGCAACGGCAAGGATGCCTGGGAGGTGGCCATGCGCCGGGAATGGGAACAGAACCACATGCCTCCTCGTGATGGTGGCCGTCATCGGTGGATCCATTATTAGTTCAGTGTCGTGCTAATTTTGTTGCTAGCTAGCTACTATTGTCTTGCAATCTGCAATCTCAGCCGGCGCGCGCGGGGGTTGTATATATGCCGGGAACGCAGGGGAACATCGGGTTCTATCCTCCATCACACCATGCTACATACCCACACATCAAACTTTTTTTTTGGACAGTACTATGCGTCCCCTCGGAAATTTGTGCTTTTTATCCCACGCGCTCTTTTTTTTTTGTCAAAATCCCGCTTTTGCTATATATTGTTCCGCTTTTGCTATATATTGTTCCGCTTTTGCTACATGTACTAAAAAACGGTTCAGTCTAAAAAATAGAAAAATAGACTGGACCTCACCGGAGATTTCGCCGGAGACCTCGCCGGCGACCATGTAGCAAAAAAGTTGTGCTAATGTAGCAAACCTGAACTCACCGGAAACTCGCCGGAGGCTTTCGTCGGTAGACCTCACCGGAGACCGAGTAGCAAAAATATTACGCTATTGTAGCAAAACTGCAAAATGGTGGTAGCAAAAAAAAGTACTAATATAGCAAAAGGAACGACCTTGCCGGAGACATCACGGGTGCCTGCCGTAGCAAAACCGACTTTGCTGAGGACTTTCCTCACAAATGTCGAAGCAAATATTTAGTGCTATTATAACAAAAAAATAGAAGAGAAATAGCAAAAAATTACTACCATTGTAGCATCGCCTTGTAGCAAAATTTCAAAACTCATTTATTGGTCGGTAGCATGGCGCCCCTTCACCTGTAGCAACGATGAACATTTCCAATAGCATCGCTGTCCTGTCTATGTAGCACCATGCGGTGTACCAAAAATAGGTTAGGGAGATTGTAGCATCCGCTCACACCGGTGATAGCATTGCCCGTCGCCGCCATGCCGTCACCATTGTAGCAAGCGCATGCTCTCCATGGCAGCAACTTGAGGAGGAGCCAGAGGTGCGCGCCTGAGGGAGCCAGTGACGTCGCGTATATGAGATGGAAGCAGCAGAGAGGTAAAGCCAGCAGCAACTCATGGCCTGCAACGGTTCCCATTGACGACTTGCTCGCGGAGCACATGCGTGGAGATGGGGGAGGGCAGGCGTCAGTGATGTGGACCCAGGGGACAGTGGAGAGGAGGGGGTTCTAGGGAGGTCGCCGGTGGTGCCCGGAGGTGGAGGCGTGTCGGCAGAGTGCCAAAGGCGGAGCATGTACGGGAAGGAGAAAAAGTCATGGCGTTCTATTAGGAGAGATTGAGTATAGCAGAGAGAGAAGAAGAGGAAAGGAAACGATCGGGATAAGATGGGCTTAGAGGACACGTGTCACACGCGCAAGGAGGAGGTTGCAGGGACATTCCGTCCCCCGGGGGAGGAAATATCATTTTCCTTTTTTTGCGGGAACAAAATTGATGCCATTATTCAAGAGTTTTACAAACAAGCCCATTCTCCATAGCAAGATCAAAGTTTCAACTAAAATAAAAAATATACATAGCTTCCAAGTTCCAACTCAATAAAACAAGTTCCAGTTATAGCAAGATCATCATTCATCTCCAATCTTCAAACCCATTCTCCATGAACCAATATAGCAACATCCACATGACAAGATAGTCTAAAAGTAACAATAGGTTTAGTTGATTCTTGCTCATATATTGTAAATCATGTAGTAAATATAAATATATGCTTACCAAGTGTTGTTATTCAACCCATTCTTAGGCAAATTGATGGACTCCACATTTTCCTCCTCATCATCCTCCTTCTCCTAAATTTTGCGAAGTTAGCAAAAAAATTGCGGATCATTATATGGAAATAAAATTTGAGATAGAAATAATACCATGACATTCAAGTCACTATGGGAACCCTTAATATAACTTGCACCACACACCAATGCCTCCACCATTGTCGGTTTTAGAGAACTCCTATAGTCATCCAACACCCTTCCACCGGTGCTAAAAGTTGATTCCGAAGACACGGAACTAGCCGGGATTTTCATGAACCGCTTAGCCATCTTTGCCAAAACCGGGTATCTATGTGAGTTCACCTTCCACCAATCAAGCAAGATGAATTTGCATACATGAAGTAAATCTTTGCATACAAGAAACAAATACCTGCATACATTAAATATATTGCATTTGCATCATCTAACCACATTTGCATACGTCAAAAAATATACAAACACCAAGAAAAAGAGCTCACCACCGGTGCGCATGCCGTATCGAACTCGGTGTAGCCAGCAACACGCCTGGCAGCGGCTATGTGGGCAGGGAGACGACGAGGTGGAGGTGCGTGTTGTCTTAGCAGAGACGCAATACTCGGGTTATCATCCGAGCTCGACCTTCTACGGGCGCCCATCTTCTTCTTCGCAGCAGGTACCATCGGGTCCCCATATAGAGAGGACAAAGGCTTCTGCTTCTTTGGCTCCATGGTGCTGCTAGGAAGTTGGGAGAGCGACGGCGGCTCAACAAGCTGCGACGAGCAGCGCCGGTGGCTCAATGAGCAGTGACTGCGGAGCTCGGGGGCTACCAAAAAGTGGAAGCTGAAGCAAGGATATGAGGAAGAAATAGAGAAAGAGCGGTGGATGAAAAGTAGTAGGCCCATAAACAACGATAGAAACTAAACTACTATGAAGTTTACTAAGGACAGTGTTTAAGTGGTGCTGGAAGGAATCAAGAGGGGAGTGCTCACGCCCCTGTGACTGGCGGAATGGATTGCTTAGTCTGTGTCGCCCACCTGGGCCAGGACACCTCCTCCCAGAGCCGGTTCTTCTCGCATAGGAAGGGATTACTTAACCACATAACTATACCCACTCGGGATAGGTGTGAACGCAGCGAGCGGGCATGAAGTAAATAGTAAAGGTAAACAATATATGGTATATCAATGGTAAAGGAATGGACCGGGCTCCATAGTTCACTAGAGATGTTTATCCATAAGATAAATAGCATGTTGGGTGAACAAATTACAGTTGGGCAATGATAGATTGAAAAATGCATAAACATGCATGTACAAGTCATGATGATTCCTATGTGATTCGTTTGGGCATTACAACATAATACATAGACCGTAATCTAACTTCATGTATGACTAATAATCCACCTTCAGGTTATCATCCAAACCCCTTTCAGTATTAAGTTGCAAGCAACAAATCATTACATTAAGCAAAGTGTATAAAGTAAACAAAACAATTGCCGTTGGGCAAAGGATTGTTGTTTTTTCCTTAGTAGCAACAAACATCTACAACAAAGCATGGACATACTATCTAGCATAAATACTCCCTCTTGAAGTTGCAAGCATCTACTTGGCCAAAGCATCTACGAACAACGGAGAGAATGCAAGATCACAAATAACATAGACATGATAGAATCAATAATCAATCTTGAACATAGTACTCAATATCCATCGAATCCCAACAAACACAACATGTAGGATTACATAAAGATGATCTTGATCATGAACGGAGCTCACAAGATCTAAACATGATAGCACAAAGGAGGAGAACCAACCATCTAGCTACTGCTATGGACCCATAGTCCAAGGGTGAACTACTCACATATCACTCCGGAGGCTGGCATGGTGATGAGGAAGGACTCCGGGATGATCTCTCCCCTTCGAAAGGGTGTCGGGAAGAGCTTCGGATCCTCCCGATCTAGAGATGGAGATGACGGCGGGTATAGACTCTTTCGTGGAATTTTTGATCGGGTACTTAGGGTTTCTGCATCGGGGTGCTTTTATAGGCGAAGAGCGAGGCAAGAGCCGCCCGAGGGGCCCACACCTAGGGCTCGCGCCCCCCTAGGCCGTGCCGCCCTAGGGTGTGGCCTCCTCGTGGCCTCACTTCGTCTCCCCTTCGGACTCTGTGTTCCTTATAGTAAAATATTGACTTCGGCTTTTGTCCCAACCAATTCCGAGAATATTTCTTCACTAGCTTTTCTAAAACCAAAAACAACAGAAAACAAGCAACTAGCACTGTGGCATCTTGTCAATAGGTTAGTTCCGTAAAATGTATAAAAATACCTCAAAGTGTAGACAAAACATAAGAAAGTTGATACAAAATAAGCATGGAGCATCAAAAATTATAGATATGTTTACGACGTATCAAGCATCCCCAAGCTTAACTCCTATTCGTCCTCGAGTAGGTAAGTGATAAAAAGAATAATTTTTTAGGTGACATGCACCATCACAATCTTGATCAAGGTATTTGTAAAGCATTGATAGATCGGATCAAAGTACTGTAAACATGAGCATGAAAGATGTAGTTCTAACAATAAGACATAGCAACTATGTTATAACATGAAAGGTAACACAAACAAAAGATCATGAATAACAATGCATTAAAAGATGTTTGTTTGTTTCACATATACAAAACATAGCAAGAGTGGTATTCAACTTGTCCTTCATGGAATAGAAAAACATAAATGCATAAAACACCTTCAAAGTTCATAAGGGTGACTAGATACAAATAATTTAAGAACAAGCAATATCAAAGTTATGAATCAATCAACAAGTTTTGGGACAATGCACATTAAACTAGGAATGACAACTATGCTCTCCTAGTTGGTGCATAAGGATAGAAGATGGAGACTCAACATAAAAGTAAAAAAGAAAGGCCCTTCACAGAGGGAAGCAGGGATTTCAAGTTTCATAAAGAGCTTCCAAAAATTATGGTACTTATTCGCTCTCGCCTCTCATTGCACCTATCATAAGCATCTTGAGGTGATTAAGGTTAAAGTGAAACAAATATGAAGTATATGCTTGACATATCATAAGTTGGCAATCTCATGTCGCTTGAGTGCGAGGGCCATTCCTCATGCTACTCAACTTTAGTCACAATCAAGTTCTTGTCATTGTAAGTATATGTGTATCATAGAGAACCACCAACAGGGTACCCCTTGCCCCATGACACAGGAGCTATCCCATATCAAAATGATAAGGCACCAGACAATGAGCATCTCATGAATCTTCTTATTTACCATGAGTATGGTGCTTCACTTTTTTTCTCTTCACTTTTTTCTTTATTTTTTTGAAGATGCTTCATAGATTGCACACTATGGTTATGCTGCAAGTTTCCACCATGATTAGGAATGGCTTAGGCTAGCCGCCCAGGCATTTCTCTAACACATATATAATACTCCATGAACTTACAAGCTCCCCTTTTATTTCACACCGCTGACATCCATAAACATAAGATCATGATATCAATTGGGTAATATATATAGGTGTTGAAAGCGTTCTCCATGACAACATGCTTATGCTAATTCCCAACTTATAAGTGCAAGCATATAGACAACATAGATGACACAATGGTTCAAGTTTATTAAGTGCAAGAAAGTAAAGTGTGCCATCAAGTTTGTGAGAGCTTTAATCACTAATTTTCACATAACAAAAGTTTAATTTGGAAGATAGATAAAAACATGAATATACTTGGAATGGTGTAACACACATGCATAGGAATTTATAGTGGGCTCTTTGGAATAACTTGGTTTCTTGGGAGTTGGATGCATGAGTAGAACTTATACTTTGTACAAGCGAAGGCTAGCAAAAGACTGGGAGCGACCAACTAAGAGAGCAATAATGGCCATAATCATGCAGAGCGACAAAACATTATTAATCAAAGCATAAAGTGATATCACAAGTCAAAAACTAAATGATCATAGATGCTAAGGTGACTGGTTCATAGTCTTAACATGGTGTAAGCATGTGCCAAGTCAACCCAAATAAAGCATCAAAGGAGAATATCACAATATTATGCTTTTGTATTCTAAAATAACGCATGATTCTTTCAAGGCACATTAAGCAATCTCAATTGTTTGAGACAAGTCATGCCACAACAATAATGACTAAGCATCAAGTCAAAGCAATATCTAACATGACATGATAAAGTCTAAGCCACAGTCAAAGCAAGCTCCTTTTTGTACCACTTAAGCATGAAGCTTCCTACTCTCTTCCAACACCAATCGACCTATTTGAAACAACTCACAAAGATAATCATCAATAAAGATCAGTGAGCTTGTCTCACAAATCAACAAATAAGAACTAAAAAGTTCTAAGAAATAAGAACAAGAAAACTAAAGCTAAGCGCAGAGCTAGCAAAAGAGAACACTCACAAAACAAAAAGAATAAAAACTAGAGTGTTATAGACAATGAAGAACTACGTATGACTTCTCCAAAATAGGAGTGTTGGGGTCTGGCCAATTTATTGCAGAAAAAAATCAAAAGAAAACTAAAAGCAAAACAAAGACGCTCCAAGAACAACAAATAGTGCATGAAGCAACAAAAATGAAGTGTTTTGAATGAAAACCTGAGATTTTTATTGATGAAGAAGGGGATGCCTTGGGCATCCCCAAGATTTTACTCTTGTACCTCTTGAATATTTCTTGGGTGACACGGGTGGCATCCCCAAGATTGAGCTTTTGTCCATACTTTATCTCATCACATCATTCTTCCCCTACACTTGAAAATTTCCTTCATACAAAACTTCACACAATCTTCATTAGCAACATTAGTATATTCAAGATAATAAGTCTTTGGGTTTAGTTTCAACACAAATAAAACTTCCATTAAAAACATAAGCTAGTGTAGCAAATCCTTTTAAAAGTTCAAGTGATCAAAGAGAACTCAGAAAGAAACCGATAAGAGGCAAATGCAAATCATGGCAGAAATCTGTCAAAATAGAACAACAGGTAAAACCGATTTTTGCAAAGACTTTCTATTGCTCAAATAGAAAAATGCTAAACTAACAAAATTTAGATAATAATCTGGGTCATAAGCACAAAAAATTACAGCTCAATCCGACGTACTAGGATTTTTCACGAATGTTTACGGTGAAGCATAGAAATCTGTTTCGGGACAGCAACTTTCCCAAATCTTATTTCTCTCTTATTATAGGTTATTCTTGGCACAAAATCCACACAAAAAGGATAAGGAGAGGTTATTACAGAGGCAATAACTTCCAAGACCTAACAAAGAAAAACTTACTGAAAATAAAATTGGGTTATCTCCCAAGAGTGCTTTTCTTTAATGCCTTTTAGCTAGGCTTGATGGTTTGAGAATATGCTCACATAAGAAATATGAATTGAAGTAAAAGAGAGCATCAAGAAGAAAATTCAAAACACATTTAAGTCTAACCCACTTCCTATGCATAGGAATCTTGTACGCAAATAAATTGACAAAGAACAAAGTGACAAGCATTGGAAAATAAAACAAGAGTAATTTCAAAACATTCAGCACATAGAGAGGTGTTTCAGTACCATGAAAACTTCTACAACCATATTTTCCTCTCTCATAATAATTTTTAGTAGCTTCATGAATAAACTCAACAATATAAATATCACATAAATGGGAAGGTATAATATTAATTAGTAGTCCTATATTGGTTGATAATATTAATTGTACTACTATTGAAAATGGATTGGAGGGGTCTTGACTTTATCTTGGAACCTCGTACCTCTTGAGAATGATCAGTTATCTTGTTATAAAATTGTTAAAAGTGGGTTTGAAGTTTTTAATCCCACTATTTTTTTAGCTTGATAAAAATTATGTGTTTTTAGATAGGATCTAAAAACACATAATTTTTATCAAGGATCTAAAAACACATAATTTTTATCAAGCTAAAAAAATAGTGGGATTAAAACTTCAAACCCACTTTTAACAATTTTATAACAAGATAACTGATCATTCTCAAGAGGTACGGGGTTCCAAGATAAAGTCAAGACCCCTCCAATCCCATTTTCAATAGTAGTAAAATTAATATTATCAACCAATATAGGACCATCATCTACAACTTTATCATAAATATTTTCTAAGCAAAACTCTTTAGTACCATGCATTTAGAAGTTAGGACAAATAAAGGATTATCATAAGATTTATCAAAATAGCATGGATTATCATAGATAATAGGAGCATAATTGTTATCACAAGTTTTACCTATAATAGATATTTGAAAAGAATCCACTAGAGCATAACATTCATCCTCCTTTGGTAAGCATGGGGGACAATCAAATAATGTAAGGGATAAGAGTTACTCTCATTAGAAGGTAGGCATGAGTAGCTAATCCATTCTTACTCCTTTTGTTCATCACTCTCCTCCTCTTTTTCATCTAATGAGCTTACATTTTCAGCAATTTCTTCTTCCATAGGCTCCTACAAGGTATTAGTCTCTTCGTTGGTGGAGAGCATCTATCAAGATATTTAAGAATATAGCCATTTTATTCCTTATAATTATCAAAGAAAAATTTAAGTATATCATAAATCTCATATTTATAAGGTGCATCATTAGTATTTTCAATAAAATTATAAAGTTCGAATGCACCTTCCAAGCAATAAATTCTTCAATTTGTTCCACATCATAAAAGTCATAATTTACCTTAACATAAGAAGATATGGTAACATTATCATTATACTCACATTGAAAAGGGAGGTGTTTATACCTCCTACAACAACAAGATTTATCAAAGCAATAAGTAACATTATAAGTAGAGCACACGTTTCTAGCAATGGTATGCAATTTATTAATTTGTTCCCATAAGTGTTTCCCTATTTGTGACAAGCGGTGTTACTCATAATAATATTTTTGTTCTTCTTGAACCCACCTTGCCAATGAGATCTAGTTTCAAAGAAATCAACCATTGATAGAAAGCATGATAAAGCAAGACAATAACAGACCAACAAAAATAACAACTATAGTAGGAACTATTTTTTTTGAATTTGGTAAAAAGAAACAAGCAAAACAGAGAAAAAAAAACAAAACAAAACAAAACAAAGTAAAGAGATTGGTTGTGAGAGACTCCCCTTGCAAGAATCGTCTTTCTCCCAGAAAAGTGTTTGGCGAGGAGGAAGAGACTGAAGCTGTCCTTATCTCCCCAGCAACGGCGCCAAAAAATCTTGATGGTGGCTTGGTTGACGTAGAGCCTGTCGGGAGACCCCAAGAGCAAGGTGTGATGAGCATAGCTGCAAGTTTTCCCTCAGTTATGAAACCAAGGTTATCGAACCAGTAGGAGAAAGGAAACAACTCCAAGGTGTTGCTAGCAACTTGGAGTCTACACAACACAACCATAGAACTTTTCCCCATCTTACAGTGAAGTTCTCAAGCTCACTGGTTTGCTTAAAACAAAGGATTAAACGTATAGTATGTAAGAGAGCAATTGCAGGAAGTAAACAGAAAGGTAAACAGTAGATGGTATATCAATGGTAAAGGAATGGACTAGGGTCCACAGTTCACTACAGGTGTTTCTCCATAAGATAAATAGCATGTTGGGTGAACAAATTACATTTAGGAAATGATAGATTGAAAAATGCATAAACATGCATGTACAAGTCATAATGATTCCTATGAGATTCGTTTGGGCATTACAACATAATACATAGACCATAATCAAACTACATCTATGACTAATAATCCACCTTCAGGTTATTATCCGAACCCCTTCCAGTATTAAGTTACAAGCAACAGATAATTGCATTAAGCAAAGTGTATAAAGTAAACAAAACAATTGCCCTTGGGCAAAGGATTGTTGTTTTCTCCAGATTACTAGAGGCATGAACCTACTATCCAGCATAAATACTCCCTCTTGGAGTTGCAAGCATCTACTTGGCCAAAGCATCTACGAACAACAGAGAGCATGCAAGATCACAAATAACATAAACATGATAGAATCAATAATCAATCTTGAACATAGTACTCAATATCCATCGGATCCCAACAAACACAACATGTAGGATTATATAAAGATGATCTTTATCATGAATGGAGCTCACAAGATCTAAACATGATATCACAAAGGAGGAGAACCAACCACCTAGCTACTGCTCTGGACCCATAGTCCAAGGGTGAACTACTCACGCATCACTCCAGAGGCTGGCATGGTGATGAAGAAGGCCTTCGAGATGATCTATCCCCTCTGGAAGGGTGCCGGGAAGAGCTTCGGATCCCCCTATCTAGGGATGGAGATGGCGGAGGCTACAGACTCTTTCGTGGAATTTTTGATTGGGTACTTAGGGTTTCTGCATCGGGGTGCTTTTATAGGCGAAGAGGCGAGGCAGGGGGCCGCCCGAGGGGCCCACACCTAGGGTTGGCGTCCCCCCTAGGCCACGCCGCCCTAGGTGTGGCCGCCTCGTGGCCCCACTTTGTCTCCCCTCCGGACTTCGTGTTCCTTCTGGTAAAATATTGACTTCGGCTTTTGTCCCGTCCAATTCTGAGAATATTTCTTTACTAACTTTTCTGAAACCAAAAACAGAGAAAACAAGGAAACTGGCACAGCAGCATCTTGTCAATAGGTTAGTTCCAAAATATGTACAAAAATACCTCAAAGTTTAGACAAAACATAAGAAAGTTGATACAAAACAAGCATGTAGCATAAAAAATTATAGATACGTTTACTACGTATCAATGAGGTAGACTATCACCTCATTCCTAGTGATCTCCCTCTCCTGCCGATTGACGAAGAAGGCACGTGTTGTCAGGATCCCATCGGAGATCCATCCACTCCTCCACCGTGAGCTCGAGGTAGTACTGTTTCGTGATGGCCTCCGGGTGGACATCTCCTTGAGGCACAAGAGGGACTGGCATGCCTCCGACAATAAGCCTTTAGTGGGGGCATTCGGTATAGCCCGGTGGACAGGGGTAGTTCTAGGTGCAGAGCACCTCCGTCTCCTATTGGATGAGATAGGTCCAATGAGGAGTGGCCATGGTGAGAGATCGAGAAGATTGTAGATCTGTCGATGGCAATGGACGCCTTCCCTACATATAGCGGGACATGGCGGGAAGACGGGGTGGCAAGCAGTGGAAAAGGGCGAGGAGCGGTGGAAAGGTTAGGAGCAAAAGGGCTCGCCACCGCGTGGCATGTCGATTACTGGTGGAAATAAATGGTGGCTCCAAGAAGACTACGTTGACCTTGTGCAAGAAGCCTTTGATATCCTACCCACTTGCATGGGTGTGCTGTGTGACATTCCCGTGGCGCCATGGATGTTTCCTTCTATACTTAAAATGACTCAAGAAATATCTCAGCGCGACAGGGGAGGGGCAAGCTGGAAGGAAGAAGGACTGGTCCTTCTCATCCAGGGCTTACAAGATGGTTGAGATCTAGCTCATGGTCATGTCTGATCGCCTATACACCAAGGTCGGCATACGGTACAACCAACACATGATCCTGAGAATTGGCCTTGGGCTCCTCACATTGGGCACCTTTTGGACGCCATTGCTGCTCTTCGTGATAGTGAGGAAGGACTGTGGAACGAGAAGGGGTTGCAATGTATGTGACGAGGTTTAATCTCGTCAATGCCCATTGTTATGGACTTGGGTTTTGGAGAAGATGGGGATGCTGGAGATCGTGGCACGGTTAACAGACAAGCAACCTGGGGACACGAGATTTACCCAGGTTCAGGCCCCCGGAGGGAAAACCCTACTCCTGCTTGTCTGCTCTTGATTACGGCGGAACCGAAGGTTACAGGGTGCGCAGATTCGATCTGGTGTGGCGGTGTGTGCGAAAGTATGAGTCGAGAGATCTAGGACGTGCCCTCCTGGCCTTTATATAGACTTAGGCAGGTCCCGGGCATAGTCCTAGTCGGTTACAGGTTCTAGGGTTTTACCCCTTTGAATCTCCTATCTATGCTAGTCTTGTTCTCCAAGGATCCGAAGGCGTCATGGGCCTCGGCCACCCGAAAATCTTCATGGGCCAGCGTATATCTGCCGTGGGCCTTCCTTGGGCTGAACCAGGTATGCTAAAGTCATGCACCCGTAGGGTATAACCATGTCAGTAGCCCCCGAGTGATTAGTCGAATCGTAGATTCGGCTGAGGACTCTTCCATCTTTTGGGTGCAACTATGTATTAATAGTATATGTGTGTAGGGATTGTTGACGCGTGTGCCTGACTCACCCGACGGATCAGGGTCAGTTAACTGTCTTAGGACGAAACAACACGATCTTCTTCAAGTTCGAGTCCCTCAACTCGGACCTGGAACATATGCTGGCGTAATTCGACTCAGGCCGCGGAGGACTTACAGGAGTGGAATTCCAGTGAATTTAATTGATGTACCCAACGCGTCTGTCGGGATTTTTCATCGCGCCTGTTGGCACGGGTTCATACTTAGCAGAGCGCAGTCGTGTGCGTTGCCATGCCATCAGATGATATCTGTAGGTATTATCTTTGTGTCGCAGACACAGCATCCGAATGTTTGTCACCGCGGAGGTGTTTCGGGTGGCCAAGGAGATCATTGCTCACTCAGCGTTTTGTTGGGGCAGAATGGCCGAAAAGTTTTTGCATGCTGATCCGAAAGATCGCAGTCGAAGAATTCATAGGGTGCGCGACCAGCGCTCCCTATGGGAGTAGCCCCCGAGTGTCTGTTCGAGTCGTAGACTCGAGCAGAGACTTTAGTTCAATCATTATTCAGTTGTTAAGTCCGTAAGACTCAAAAATTTTCGGATGCTTAAATCCACCCTCCCTATGGGAGTAGCCTCCGAGTCCGTAGTGGAGTCGTAGACTCGACGTAGGACTCGAAGAAAATACTTTGTCGTTATTCATCCTCCGGGTGCGTGGCCAGTGCTCCTGATAGGAGTAGCCCCCGAGTATTTAGTCGAATCGAAGATTCGAGTGAGTACTCTTAGCTGTGGAGCCGAAGAATTGTAGTTGGTGCTAGTATAGCTTTTGATGACATCAGTGCTGACGATCGATGACCTCAAGCGTCTGCTACGCCAGAGATGACTTGACTGGACGAACGTGGGTCCCACTTGCTGACTTTGAATTGACCGGTCACGCGCGGCGTGGAGATAATTACGGCGTGGTAATGACGGTTCGTTGTGATGTTGACACGTGTATGGTCAGATCTGCCGTTGGCGTTAGGTCTTCTGGATGGACGGCTGCCATTCGTCGTCTTCGCTGTTATAATCATTGGGGGAAACCGTGGTTTGTTTTCACCGCACCAGTTCTTGTGTTCACTGCCTCCTTGTGCTCGAGCAATTCTTGCTTCGCGCTGGGATTTCGTTCCACATTTCCGTCGTTCTTTCTATGTTTTCACCGCCGGCGCCGTCGTAGCGCAATGGGGAAATCAAAGAAATTTTCATCTGCGGTTGGGACCAGCGCCACCGTAGGAAAAAAGGGCACCGCCGCTACTTGCGTCACCGATGGTGGCTGGCGGCGATCAGAGACGCGGGAGAGCGATCTCCGCAAGCTTCGCGAGCGGGGCCTGATCCCGCAAGATAGGGAGGCCGTCAAACTCCCCGGCAATGAGGTAATCCCCCGTCCCCCATCTGGGTATCGGGTTATGTTTCACGCCTTTGTTTTGTGTGGGTTTTCTATTCCGGTCCATGACTTCCTCCGTGGACTACTCTTCTTCTACGGGATTCAACTTCATCATCTGTCTCCCAATTCTCTTCTCCACATTGCGTGTTTTATCACTTTTTGCGAGTGCTGGCTTGGCATTGAGCCGCACTTTGGCCTCTTCCGGAAGCTCTATTCCGTGAAGAGGCAATCTGGTTCGGATGGTGTGTATCCCATTGGGGGTTTCATCATCTCCCTTAGTCCCAATCTGCTCTTCTTTTCCTTTTCCATGTCCGAATCTGTCCAGTACTGGCAGAGGCGATGGTTTTATATCCGCGACTCCATAGTGCCCGGTCAAGATTTTGGTCTTGTTCCGTTTGACCCCTCCCAAATGATTGAGCGAAAAAGGTCTTGGAAAAACCAAATCTTGGACGGTGAGGTGGCGGAGATAGAGGCCCTTTACCGTCGGGTGGAGGATCTCCAGCTGATTCCGGAGAAGGAGGTGAACGGCGTGGACATCATCCGGACTTTTCTTGAGCGTCGGGTGCAGCCTCTCCAAGCGAGGGCGCACCCGATGTTTCTTTATTCTGGGCGCCGTGATCCGACGAGGGTTTCGGCTGAGAAAATGTCCGAGGGGGATCTTGACAGGGCCCTTCGCGCGCTGCTGAAGTTCAAAGCCGGAGAAGAAATCCCGGGGAAGTCACTAACTCCTCTATTTTCTTCGACGTTGGCCGTACCGCAGGTGTAGATTTGTACACGTAGTGCTTTTGGTCGGCTGTGTTTTTGTTTCCTTTGTTTGCTAACAAAGTTCCTTCTGATCTTTCAGAGCTTCAAAGTGTCGGGCATGGTACCACCGTTGCCCGAAAGGTATCCAAATGCCCCGGATAATGAAGTGGTTGATTCCGTGTCCGAGCTACCGTCGGCGCGATCTCCGGCGGAGGATGCCGACGAGTCGAGTGAGGACCATACGCGAAAACGGTCACGGAGCTCCAGCGAGTCTTCGGATGCCTCGACTCCTCCGACTCCCAGAAACCCTCTGGGCCTTGAGCGTCATAGTGGCGGTCATGGAGGTTCTACTTCTCCCATTCCTGCCATTCCTGTGCGGGCTGTAGCGCCGCACCCGCCAGCGAAGCGGAAGAAGGAAGAGAAAAAGGAGGAGAAGAAGGAAGAAAAGAAGGAGGAGAAGAGAGCCCGAAGGACTCCTCCTGTCTTTGACCTGAGCTCACTGGGCTCATAAGTTTCTTGCTGTACTATTGTCCTTTTTCCTTCATGATTGTTGTGCTTGTGCTGATTGGTTCGTGTGCAGGCATTCCTCCCATGATTCCCCCAGTGGCGGTGCGCGGGAGATGATGGGGGAGTCGAAAATGCGTCTCCTCCTCCTCAGATGGTGGCGACTTCGGGTGGCGCGGCTCCGGATCCTCCGTTGCAGGAGGTGCAGGTGGTTGCGCCTCAGAATTTCGCAGGCGGTTCTTCGGAGTCACCATCAGAGCATGTAAGTTTTCTGCTTCATGTCACGGGGGGAGCCCTCGAGTGTCTTCGTGTGCGAATTTTGTTTTTGCTTCTTTGTGTTGGGCGTAGCCCCCAAGCCCTTTTCTGACTGCTATTTCTTTTTCTGCAGCCTTTTGTGCGGGAGGCCAAGCGGCTGGTGCAAGAGCGCCTGGCGCTGGAGGCGAACCTTCGGCATCTTCAAGGTATCCATCTGTCTTTGAATGCGTCTATTATTTATCCTGGTCCTGTTCTTTGACACTTGCTTGTCTTGAATGCAGAGGAGCATAACGATTCCCTCCGTGAGGTCGACGCTCTCAAAAAGAGCCTTGGTCAATCGGAGCAGAAGGCCGAAGCCGCCGTTGGCGCGAAAGAACGCCTCGAGCTAGAGCTGACTAAGGCAGCCGAAGCGAAGGAGCGTCTGCAGCAGGAGGCCGCAGATCGTGAGGAGCAGCTGGCCACCGTTGCGGCTGCTCGTGAAAGGGAGGTGGCGACGAAGCTCATGGCTGCTGCCAAGGCTATTTCGGGTGAGTGCTAGTTTTGTACTTGTTTCTTTTTCTTCGGGTCTTCTTCTGTGCTGCTTTTCTTCATGCTTTCCTTCTTATTTTTTGTCTCAGATGCCGCAGGCATCGAGTTCGACCGCGGTGCTCTGGAGCACGGGAGTGCTCTAGATGATGCCACTGTGGCGGTCGAAGACCGCTGCAGCACCGTCGTCAACTCCCTTGCCAAGGCGAAAGAGGTCCTTGGTCGCTTCTACAAGGAGCTTGTCCCGAAGGGCGCAGCCCTTGATGATGTGGATGCTCTGGCGGAGGCTCTGTCAGCCGAAGCGCCTGCGGCGTACAAGCGCAAGCAGAAGGGCATCGGCGCGTCCGTCGGGCTGGCGATGGCCTTGGCGGCTGGAGCGGAGCTGGATCTGCCCCAGATCACCTCTCGGATGCCGACGGCTGCGGATGGATCCGAGGTAGCCTTTGCTGCCTATTCTGCTCGCTGCAAGCGATATGGGCCCAAGCTCATTGATTTGCTGTCTGAGTATGCACTGCGGCAGCAGGGCGGGGCCAAAGCTAGGCAGTCTGGCTCCGAGGCGACTCAGGGTCCTGCATCTTAGGCGTAGTAGACGTAGGGTAGTTTGTAGTCTACTTTTGTTGTAAATATCTTAAAGAACAGCATCCTTGTGCCACGTAGTGGCCTTATATATTTAATGAATTCCTCTAGTTGTGGCTTATCATTGGCTGAATGTCTGTGTTCCTTTCTTTTGCTGCTGCTCTAGGTTCCTTCGTGTGCTGATCCTGTTGACGCCCCATCCGCAATGCTGTTGCGACCATCCTTGGATGATTCCTCGCAGCTCACTTTCCTTCGGGATCGTGTGCGTAGTCTGGAGAGGGAGTTTCTCGGGTTACGCGGTCATGCCGACGTTTGGAAGTCCAAAGCGGATCGTGGTGCAGCCAGAGGGAGTACTTGATGGCGGAGCTGGTTCGGCTGTCTGAGCAGCTGCAATGTAAGTTGTTATTTGGTTCGAGCTGTAGCTCGGTTCTTCGGATGAGCCTGCTGGCTTTACTCTTATTTTGTGCGATTGTTGCAGGTGCGAATCTTGCTCCGAGGGAGGAAAAGGAGCGTGTCGCTGTTCGGGTCAATTGCTTGACTCAACAGGACATGGAGGCCGGCGGCTTCTTCTGGATGGATCGTGATCGCGCCATAGCTCTGGCGACGGTGCAGGATCGGGTTCATCAAGTTTCGCGGGTGCTCCGCCAAGTGCAGACATCGCTTGCCTCGGTGCTGCACGTCATGTTCCCTTTGGATGCCGTACCGACAAGCCTTGCGGGTCTTCTGTCGAAGTTTCGGAGCGTAAGCAATGTCAAGGAGTTGGTGCGGCAGCAGCTTGTCACAGGAGTGAAGGCTGCTTTGTCTCTTGTGAGGCTACACCGGCCTGACGTGGATTTGGCTGCTGTGGCCGCTGGGCCACCTCTTCGCCCTGATGGTGGCGAGTGGGACATGCGTCCGCATTACGCGGCTGTAAGGCAGTATGCCGAACAGATTGTAGATTTGTTTGAGCAGCGTGCCCAGATTATTCTTCAACATAGGTAGTACCTGTAAAAAGAGAGAGATGTAAAATTTGTATATTTCGGCTGGGCGTGTTGTGCCCTTTGTTGTAAAGGTTTGTTTGTTTATGAGCACGCAGTGCTTTGGTTGAGTACGTGTCCTTTTCGTTTGCCTGACATTGTCAGCTACTCAGGTGTACACGTTTGGTCCTCAGTCGATGAAATCGTGAGGTGGGGGGAGCCCCCGAGTGCGTTTGTAGCATGTAGTACATTTGCAGAAAATAGTGAACCGAAGTTTTGGGGCGGGACACTTAGCTTTATTTATATCGTAATGGTGGAGGTACATTGTTCGGCTGAATAGCCTTGGCTGGAAGCCTTATTGAAAGTAAAAGGGGGTAGGTTGCTATGGATAGAATCGTCGCAGGTGCGAGATATTCCATGGGTTGGAGTATGCGACTCCAGACTCCACGTTCTTGAGGCGATAGGCGCCACCTGGGATGACTTCGGTGATGACGTAGGGTTCTTCCCATGGTGACTCGAATTTATTCGGTCGCTTTTGCTTGAGTCGCAAGACGAGGTCTTCTTCGACGAAGGATCTTGGGCGCAGCCGGCGGCTGTGGTAGTTGCGGAGACTCTGCTGGTACACCGCTGATCGAGTTGCTGCTATATCCCTTGCTTCGTCGAGTGTGTCGACAGCGTCTTCAAGTGCAATCGTGGATTCGGCTTCGCTGTAAGCTTAAACAGCGGGCCTGGTGGCGATTTCGCTGGTAGCACGGCCTCGGCTCCGTGTACCATGAAGAACGGTGTGTAGCCGGTGGAGCTGTTTGGCATAGTCTGTAAGCTCTACAGGACGGATGGTAGCTCTTTCGTCCAGTTTCCAGCTTTTTGTTCAAGTGAGCTCATGAGGCGCTTCTTGATGCCGGCGCCGATTAGGCCGTTGGCCTTTTCCACTTGCCCGTTCGTTTGCGGGTGTGCCACTGAGGCATACGTGATGTTGATCCCAAGGCCTTTGCAGAAGTCCTGGAATTCTTCGGAGATGAAGTTTGATCCGTTGTCGGTGATGATGCTGTGTGGTACGCCGAAATTGTAGACAATGGACTCGAAGAACTTGACGGCAGTTTTGCCTTTCTGGTTGGTGACCGGCATGGCCTCGATCCACTTGGTGAATTTGTTGACTGCAACCAGGAGGAAGACGTGTCCCCCTTTCAAAGATTTTGGCAGTTTGCCGATCATGTCGAGGCCCCATTGAGCGAAAGGCCAAGCTATAGGTATGGGTCTGAGCTCGGACCCAGGTGCGTGCGGTTTGTCGGCGAACCGTTGGCATCCGTTGCATCTTCGGACGATGTCCTTTGCGTCGCTCATGGCCGTTGGCCAGTAGAATCCTGCTCGTAGAGCTTTAGCGACAAGGGAGCGGCTGCCTGCGTGGGGGCCGCGGATGCCTTCATGGATGTCTTGGAGTATGGCCTTGCCGTCGTCGATGGTGACGCACCGTTGAAGTACACCCGTGATGCCGCGCTTGTACAGCTCGCCGTTGATGATGGTGAAGGCTTTTGACCGGCGAGATATGCGTCGGGCGTCTGTTGGGTTGTCAGGCAATTCTCCGGTTATCAAGAACTGGAGGTATGGTCGCGTCCAGGCTTGTTCGACTGCCATGACCTGCATTAGGTTGACCATGGCTACCTCTGTGTCCAGCTTTTCGGGTCCTTCGTGTCCTTCGGGTAGCGTAGCTCCCGAGTGTTCTGCTTCTTCGGGTGATCCCTTGGGGAACTTTCGCTTGATGGATGGTACGTAGATCTATTCGAGGAACACTCCTGGTGGCACTTTTGCGCAAGTGGAGCCGATGTTGGCGAGTCTATCCGCTTCCTCGTTGCTCTCCCTTCCAACATGCCGAAGTTCGTAGCCGTCGAATTCGCCTTCGAGTGCGTTGTAGAGCACGCGGTATGCGATCATGTTTTTGGCGTGTGCGTCGCACTCATTCATCGTCTGCTGGACGACGAGGTTGGAGTCACCGTAGATGACCAGGCGCGTTGCGCCGCATATCTTTGCCATCCTCATGCCATGGATGAGGGCTTCGTATTCGGCCTCGTAGTTGGAGGCTCTGAATTTCATCCGAAGAACGTACTTCATCTTGTCGCCTTGCGGGGAGGTCAGTATGACCACTGCCTTTGCTCCAGCTTCGCGCTTGGAGCCGTCGAAGTGCATTGTCCATGACTGCGACATGTCTGGGGTGTCTGGCAGCTGCAGCTCCATCCAATGTACCAGGAAGTCCGGAAGGACTTGAGATTTAATTGCGTGCCGCTTCTCGTAGACGATGTCCAAGGGTGACAGTTCGAGGCCCCACAGGGCCACCCGTCCTGTGGCCTCTGGATTATTCAGGATGCTGTTCAGGGGTGCCTCGTTGACCACCATCACTTGGTGCTCCTGGAAGTAATGGCTCAGCCGTCGAGCCGTCATGAACACGACGTAGGCTAGCTTCTGGTAGTGAGGGTACCTCTGCTTTGTTGGTGTCAGTACCTCGCTGAGGTAGTAAATTGGGCGCTGGACCCCGTGGGTCTTGCCTTCTTCGGGTCGTTCGACCACGAGTACGGTGCTGACCACCTGGTGTGTGGCTGCTATGTACAGCAGCAGGGGCTCGCGCTCCTTTGGCATGACCAAAACGGGCGAGGTGGAGAGGAGCCGCTTGAGGCTTTCGAATGCGTCGTTGGCTTCTGGTGTCCACTCGAACTTGTCTGCCTTGCGCAACAGCTGGTAGAATGGTAGGGCCTTCTCGCCCATGCGGCTGATGAACCTGCTTAGTGCCGCTACTCGTCCTGCGAGCTGCTGGACGCCCTTGAGGTTTTTCGGCTTCTCCATCGTCATGATGGCTCTGATTTTCTTCGGGTTCGCCTCGATCCCTCGTTGAGAGATGAAGTACCCGAGCAGCTGACCTGATGGGACGCCGAAGGCGCACTTTTCGGGATTCAGCTTGATCCTGTAGCGATCAAGGTTTTCGAACGTCTCGCGGAGATCGTCGATAAGTGTCCTTGCCTCCTTAGTTTCATTACTATGTCGTCGACATAGACTTGGACATTGCGACCGATCTGGTCCTTGAGGCAGGCCTGCATGCATCGCTGGTACGTGGCACCCGCGTTCTTTAGCCCGAAGGGCAATGTGTTGTAACAGAATACTCTAAACGGTGTGATAAACGCCGTTTTCTCCTGATCTTCGACCTTGAGCCGAATCTAGTTATAGCCAGAGTAGGCGTCGAGGAAGGAGAGTTTCTCGAAACCTGCAGTCGAATCGATGATCTGGTCGATCTGTGGAAGAGGGAAGTGATCCTTTGGGCAATGCTTATTTAGTGACGTGAAGTCCACGCACGTCCGCATGATGTCCATGTCCTTCTTTGGGACCATCACCGTGTTTGCAAGCCACTCGCTTTCTTTGATTTCCCTGATGAAGTCTGCAGCGAGTAGTCTATTGATTTCCTTGCCGATAGCTTCGGCTCGTGGCTCCGACAGTCTTCGGATGGACTGCTTGACTGGCTTGGTGTCTGGAAAGACATTGAGTGCGTGCTCGGCGAATTCCCTGGGAACTCCTGGCATGTCCGCAGGACACCAGGCGAAGATTTCCCAGCGCTCACGGAGGAATTCGACGAGCGCGCCTTCCTATGCGGTGCTGAGGTCATTGGCGATCAAGGCCGTCTTGGAGGCATCCGTCGGATGGACCTGTACTTTCTTGGTGTTGACGGTGGAGTCGAAGGACATGTCAGGTGCGTTCTGCCTTGTGACTGGGGGTACCCCATTGTCCGTTACTTCACGGAGCCTTACAAGCTCGTCTTGCATGCCGAAAGACTGGAAGATTTTGTTGAAATCCCTATCACATTGGTCCGATCGGGTGAAGCTCCCGTGGACTGTGATGACGCCCCTTGGTCCTGGCATCTTGAGTAGTAGGTATGCGTAGTGCAGGACGCCGGGAACCTTATAATGCTACACGCCCAGATGGCGTGGTATTGCGACGCCATCCACCACTTCAATTCTAGGCGCTCTGCCGAAGTTGTCCGCTTCAAGATAACGTCGAGCCCTATTTTGCCCAGGGGGAATATGCCCTTTCCTGGGACAATGCCGTGGAACGTTGTGTCTGATTGTTCCAGGCTGCATTGCGGGATCCGCATAGCTGCTAGAGTGCTTGCGAACATCAGATTTATGCCGCCGCCGTCCATGAAGACGCGGCTCATCTCAAGCCTCGATCTGCGCCCAAAGACCGGGCAGCATGGCACGGGCGAGGGATCCGCAAGGGTGATCCGCGAGTGAATGTCATGCAGGACTCCGATCCGCTGAGGTACTCAGGGATTGCAGGCGGAGTTGCCACGGCCAAGTTGATTTGTCGAGTGATTTTCTTCTGCACCCTGTTTGTGGGGCGTCCCTTCTGGATCGTATTTAGTGCTCCCTTTGGTGGGGGGTATCCGACCCCGGCGTTGTTTTGCGCTGGTGCGACTGGTTGGTTTGGGCCTCCAATAGGTGGCGGTGGAGGAGCTCCGTGTGCTATTTCTCCTGGCGCGGGTGCGTTTCCGAACGCAGGGGTTGGGGCTTGTTGCCTCATCTGCACCATGCTTTCGCTGAGTTTCTGGAACTCGCGGCAGTCCTTGAGCATGTGGCTGGCTTTCTTTTTGCCATCTTGTTTGTCGATGTAGAAGTGGATGGTGCATGGACCCGAAAGTTTGTCGAATGCTGAGGGTCCGTTGTCGCGTCGGCGTTGGCCGATGCTGGTCGTCCGCTGTCGCGGAAATTTCCTCCACGGTATCCTCCGCTGTTGCGGCTGTTGTCGTTGCGGCGGTCGGCGTAGCCAGCCGCGACCATGTCGGGTCCGTCGCGGTCTTCGTAGACACGCGATCTCCTCTTGCTGCGGCGTTCTCGCCTTCGGCCATAGTCGTCCTCTTCATCTGATTGCGCTCACTGGATGCAATCTTCGCCGGCTGCCCAACTGTTGGCAATTTCCATGAGGTGGTCGAGTGTCTTGGGCTTGACACGCCCAAGTTCCTCCTTGAAATCTTGGCGTTTGACGCCGTCTCTGAAGGCGTTGATGGCCCTCTCCTCGGAGATATGTGCTACGGAGTTCTTGGTGGTAGACCAACGTAATATGTACGAGCAAATAAATTCCCCCGTTCTCTGAGTGCAGGCTCACAACTCTTCGATTGAGGCGGGCCTCTTGCTGGTGCCCTTGAAATTTCGGATGAAGCTGTAAGCTAGCTCCTCCCAACTTCGGATGGATCCTGATGATAGGCTGTTGAGCCAGACCCGCGCCGCGCCTGTCAGCTGCAGCTGGAGGCATTGCATGGCGGTTTCTTTGTTACCGCCATGCAGCTTGACGGATGACAGATGATCGCTGAGCCAAGATTTTGGATCTTGCGTGTCGGAGTATCCGAAGGAAGCTTGAAATTGCGTGGCATCTGTGTTCGCCGAACAGATCTGCTGAAGCATCGAGCTCCACAGAGTTCTCCTTCATCTTCATCCATCTCGGACTCGGACGAGCATGCGCGTTTGGCTCGTGCTTTGTCGATGTTGCGCTGTGTAAGCGCGTCTCTGGCGTCGTAGTAGCGTTTATGGCGATGCGAGCTCTTCTTCCTTCGAGGAAGGTCGTGCTCCTCCTCCTCTTCGGATGAAGGGGTGGGGCTCCGGTCGCGCCTGACCGGAGCTTTCTTCTTCGGCTCCGCAGGAGCGTCTTTGTAGAGCGCAGCTCCGACGAGTCCGAGTCCGGTGAGTGCGGACTTATGAATGGCTCTTTTCGGGTCCCCTTCCGGAGGTTGGTGGGCCGCGAGATACGCAGTGGCTGCCATGATCGCAGCTTGCGGTGTCTTCGGGATGATGTTGTCGTCGGCATCCATATCCATGAACGACGTGTGGAGAGTCCGGGTCACATCACGGCGTTCCTTGGTATCCATGTTCTCCACCCGCGAGCGGTGCTTGTTTCCCTGGTTTCCGTTCGTGCTAGAGCCGGGTGCCATGGCGGAGAGCGCAGCTCGTCGCGCACTGGACTCGGAGGCTTCTTGCTTGCGTTTGTCGAGTGTCTCCTGCATCTTGACTTGCTTCTGGTGCTCCTCGATGAGGAGGTAGTGGTACGCCATCAGTAGGTCACGTGGGGAGTCCATGGGTAGGACTATGTCGCCTGCAACGGCACGGCGTGCCTGGACCCATCCTTCTTTGCTAAGTTGGATGACGTGGCCGTTGTTTTCCCCTTCGGGTGGGGGGGACTGGCTTCTTCTGTTCCCGCCGTTTCCGCCGTTTCTATCCTGCGGGTTCGGGTTCGTGTTGGGCGGCGGGTTAGGCGTTTGTTGCTCCTGGATGACTGCGGCGCATTGGTAGCGCTCGTAGATCGGTTCGCTGCTGCCGCAGCTTTCAGATCCGGAACCGTAGGTCCCTTCATCCGAAGGCGGATCGCACAGATCGGAGTTGCAGCTGCTGCTGTTGTAGAACTCATCTGTCGATGGTGATGTGCGTAGCACGGGGTGTGGAGCCCACGAGGCGGGCCTGATCGATGGCACGGGCACCCGCTCAGGAAGGCGGAGTGTGCCAGTTTGTCCCACCTGGAAGCAGAAGCTCCCGAACAAAATTTCGAGTCCGTCGCCTACGGGCTCGAAATCCTTCATGGTGGCCGGCGAGTGGGCGGTGAAGTCGAAAGTGCCGAAGAGGAGGTGATTCTCCGTCGCCGCGGAGTTGTAGATCGATCGGGTCGGGACCGTCACGATCGCACAATCAGCAGCCCCGATTCCCACAGACGGCGCCAATTGACGAGGTTTAATCTCGTCAATGCCCATTGTTATGGACTTGGGTTTTGGAGAAGATGGGGATGCTGGAGATCGTGGCACGGTTAACAGACAAGCAACCAGGGGACACGAGATTTACCCAGGTTCAGGCCCCCGGAGGGAAAACCCTACTCCTGCTTGTCTGCTCTTGATTACGGCGGAACCGAAGGTTACAGGGTGCGCAGATTCGATCTGGCGTGGAGGTGTGTGCGAAAGTATGAGTCGAGAGATCTAGGACGTGCCCTCCTGGCCTTTATATAGACTTAGGCAGGTCCCGGGCATAGTCCTAGTCGGTTACAGGGTCTAGGGTTTTACCCCTTTGAATCTCCTATCTATGCTAGTCTTGTTCTCCAAGGATCCGAAGGCGTCATGGGCCTCGGCCACCCGAAAATCTTCATGGACCAGCGTATATCTGCCGTGGGCCTTCCTTGGGCTGAACCAGGTATGCTGAAGTCATGCACCCGTAGGGTATAACCATGTCAGTATGGTCCTTGCCAGTTTTGCCTTGCAGATTCACATCCTCTTCCAAGGGGTCATGCGGAGGCGCTACAACATCAACCACCCCCTAATGTGGCTATCACACCAAATGGCATACTTTGTCGCCGTCTTTGTCCTCGTCCACCTCAGCCTCCAAGCAAACGATCCCCATCACTAGTTAGTGCTCCTATGGGCACCGGTCTTGCTGCTCCACCTAGGCGGGCAGGACAATGCCACCGCCTTTTCCATGTAGGACAATGAGATGTGGAGGCGCCACCTTCTGGGCCTCATCACACAGGTGGTTGTAGCTGTCTACGTCGTGGCCAAGTCATGGCGCGACAAACAGCTCATTGATCATCTCGTGCTATTATTTCTCTCGAGCACCGTCAAGTATGCCGAGAGGACATGGGTGCTCAAGACGCCACAACACAGGCGATCAAGTAAAAACACATGGGTGATGTGTACAAGGCGTTGAAGAAATTCCAAGATCCTAAAGGGAACCTAGTGCTATCGTAGTACATCCAAGAGATTGTTGGCTGAAATAAATGGTGGCTCCAAGAAGACTATGCCGACCTCGTGCAAGTAGTCGTTGATAACCTACCCAGTTGCATGAGTGTGCTCACTGACATCCCTGTGGTGCCATGGGTTTTGCCGTCTATATTTAAGATGGCTGACGAAATATCCAGGGCTAGGATCAGGGCAAGCTGGAAGGAAGAAGGACTGGTCCTTCTCATCCAGGGCTTACAAGATGGTTGATATCTAGCTCTCGCTCATCTATGATCGCCTGTATACCAAGGCTCGCACGGGGCACAACAAACCCATGATATTGAGCATCAGCCTTCGGCTCCTCACATTGGGAACCACTTCGATGGCATTGCTGCTCTTGGTGATAGCGAGGAAGAACAACGTTTACAACCGTGTGGACATCCTTGTCACCCACATCCTACTGGCTGGGGCTGCGATGCTAGAGGTTTGTTCCGTGCTAACGGTCACGCTATCTTCATACTGCTTCCCGCGTGTAAAATTCGGAGTGAACATGTTCACAAGGGCAATATTCTATCCGTTAAGGATTGGGCAATCATTTACACATTCGTCAAACAGGTGAGCGCATTACAACCTGATTGCTGGATGCACCATGTAAAATAATCTGCTTGTATCCAGCTTATAAGCCGCCAACACTATTACCCCATCAGGATCTCATAGGAGACCAAGGAGCTTATCTGCAACGAGCTGGATGACGAGGGCCGGTGCCAGTAGTTTAGCCATTTTCGAGGCCAGGGAATCATATACCTGAGAGGGCCTCGTGAAGGGTCCGAGTTGTACGAAAGCATCATCGACAAGGTGGACTTACCCAGGAGCGTGCTCACGTGGCACCTTGTCAATGACATATGCTTCTTTCTCACTGGCGGGGCGACGCCGGCCATGCCCAACCTCACACGAGACTCAGCCGGGAGGTCTCCAACTACCTGATGTATCTCCTCATGCAGCAGTGTGTGATGACCAACAACCAATGGTACATCGCTCATATCAGGGCCCGGGAGGAGGTCAAGATCATGCTCGCGCATCATGGTGACAAGGCGAGGGAACTAGACGACGTCGAGGCCAAAAAAACTCCCACTCCCATGAGGGGTATGTCGTGGATATTGTGCTAGAGATTACAGATGACATGAGGCCAGTTATACCCCATGCACGGATCCTTGCACAAATACTTCTACACGTCCCATAGCAAGAAGCTGATCGCATCGGTGTGGATGGAGATGTTGTTCTACAGTTCCAGGCCAAGTTCCACGCCAAAAAACTCAGCGCCCATGAGGATTTCATCACCCATGTCAGGTTCCTACTCCATAATCGAGGGCTCGGCTGGAACTGTGCCCCTGCACGCACTTGACATTCCTGCCCTCCATGCAATATAGAAAAAACGGCGTTGCCGTGAGGGAAATCTATGCCGTGCACCGGCTGCACGGCAAAGAACTCTTTGCCGTGTAGACCCAATAGCAAGGAAAAAAATAGCGCGCTAACTTAAATAGCGCGGACTTAAAAAAATGCTATGAACGCTATAGCGTGCTAATAGCGCGCTATTTTTTAAAATAGCGTTTCATATAAAGTATAAAAAATCGATATTTCAGCAGCTATAAAATTATAGATATAGCATTCCGCAGCAATAAAACCACAGGTATAACATTCTGTAGCCAAACATCAACTATAGATAGTTCACATAGTTCATAACTCCATATCACATAGCCGAAATCACAATCATAGTTCAGAATTCACACACTAACATAGAGTCAGACACATAGTTGACATTCGATGCAGGGATTATCGATGACTGATTGAAGGAGGGGAACGGAGGTAGGGTGAAGGCGTGAAGCACCGAAGCTAGACGTGAAGGCATCCAAGGCGGAAGCGATTCTAGGCAGAGGCATGTTGATTCCAGGCGGAGACGTCGTATCCGTCATCGCGACGTCGCCTCTCTAAGGAAGTGGAGGAGACGAAAAGGAAACTGGCGTTATGTGTGTTACCATGTTGCCCTATTAGGATTAGTTGGATTAGGATAGGCCACTAGACCAAAATGGTTCAAAATGGGGAATGGGCTACTAAAAAAACCAACAAAAAAATAGCGCCGCTACGACGTAACGTCAAATAGCGCGAATAGCGCCGTATTTAGTGTGCGTAGCGCCATAGCGCCCATGGAATGCATAGCATAGCGTCCAGCTCCCGAAAACGCTATAGCGGCGCTAATAGCGTTAAATAGCGCGCTATTTTTTTTATTGCCCAATAGTAAGTATGTGTGTGTGTGTGTGTGTGTTAACCTCGATTTACCAGAACCTTTACTCTGTTGAGTTTCTGAAATAAGTAGATGTCTGTGTTCGTGCTGCGGCAAAATAGGCTAGTAGTTACCTTTTCATGTAATCATGTGTGTAAACGTCAGCCATGATCTAGTCTGTGGGATGGCGCGGGTAAAATGGATCAAGATTGGATGATCAGGATCTCGATGAATTAATAAAAGAGAAAAAGGAGAAAAGACGCAACTTGAGTGTCTTGCCAAAAATATGCGTGTTCCTCTCTATGTGTGTTCTTTGTCAGTTTCGTCAGAATCCCAGAGTTTCATCAAAGTGGTGCTCATAATTCCTGTGAATCCAATCCACCGAGATCACACTAAGCTTTTCTGGGGTATCAGAGCCTCAAGGTTCACTACGGAGATTAAGGCAGGGGTGAGATTGTTGGCGAACAGGAAGCGGCGATCGAAGTCGGGGGAAACCACTCCCAATCGAAGTTGTAGCAGTGGCATCGGAAAGTACATGATGCCGGCCAGGGGCGGGACACCAATAGGTGAAGTTATTGTTCGATCTGCACATTGAGGAGGGGTGCAGGTGCACTATCCACAACTCACCGACAACAATTACGGCATGTGGGATGTGAAGATTAAGATCATCATGAGGATGCTTTGATGCTGGTCGACAATCAAGGGGAAGGGAGAGTACGACTAGGAAAGGGATGAGGACGCCTTCATCGTGCTCTCGTAGTGACTCCCTAACACCATGGTCATGGCCATCGTGTAGCACGAGACCGCAACTGAGGCATGTGAAGCGATCCGGTAGATGCATGTCGATGAGGACCGCGGCAAGAAGGCCCACGTCAAGCAACTAAAGTGTGAGCTTGTCCTCATGCAGATGGATATCGGCGAGCTGTCATAGTGTTCGGTTGGAAGCTAACCACGCTCGTCGCGGAAATCTGCATGCTAGGTGAAAAAAATGACGATGAAACTATAATTGAGGTCATTTTCAATGTTGCACTGGACAGGTTCGCAGATGTCATGAATATCACCAACAGTGGGAAGACATGTCCATGATGTCGATCTATGTGGCCATTGGCAGATTGGCAACGTTTCAGAACGTGCAGCGTGGGCGCCGTAGTAGCGATAGAGCGGACCTCTCTAGAACTTTTCTCTAGTGTAGCTCCAAAGATACAAATTTCTTCATTCACATGGGCACGTGTCTGTCAACGTCATTCGGAACAGATTGACTGTTAGGGCCCTTTTCAAAGATTACTTCTAGATCCTTGACCATACCAAATATATCATCACCAGTGCGGCGGATAGGCTTTTTCCGGTGATCTGCCTCACCATTGAAATGTTGGAATTATGCCCTAGAGGCAATAATAAAGATGTTATTATTATAATTCTTGTTCATGATAATGTTTATATTCCATGCTAGAATTGTAATAAGCGGAAACTTTAATACTTGTGTGGTTTGTGAACAACACCGTGTCCCTAGTACGCCTCTATGGACTAGCTCATTGATTAATGATGGTTAAGGTTTCCTAACCATGGACATGAGTTGTCGATTAATAATGAGATCATATCATTGGGAGAATGATGTGATGGACAAACCCAAACTAAGCGAAGCAATTAGATCGTGTCATCGTGTTCGTCTTTGCAAAGCTTTTTCTTATGTCAAATATTGTATTCCTTAGACCATGAGATAATACAACTCCCTGGTATCGGAAGAAAGCTTTGAGGTCATCAAACGTCATCCTATGAGAGGGTGATCATAAAGGTGTCTCTCAGGTGATCGGAAAGTATCTGTTGGGTTGTATGTATCGAGATGGGATTTGTCCCTCCCAAGTCGGAGAGATATACTTCGGGCCCACTCGGTAATCGATATCAGCACCGCTTGCAAGCATGTGGTTAAGGAGTTAATCACAAAGTGATATCGGATTACAGAACGAGTAAAGTACTTGCTGTGAACGAGATTGAACTAGGTATGACGGTACCGACGATCGAATCTCGGGCAAGTAAAATATCGCGAGACGAAGGGAATATATATATGGGATTGATTGAATCCTGGCATCGTGGTTCATCCGATATGATCATCGATGAATGTGTGGGAGTCAATATGGGTTTCTGCACCCGCTGTTGATTATTGATAGAAGATCATGTCGCATATTCTCGAACCGCAGGTCACACACTTAACGTGTCTCGGCGCTAGGATAGATTGGATAATTGGTTTATGAGTTTTTGTTGAGTCTCGGATGGGATCCAGGACATCACGAGAGGTTCCGGAGTGGTCCAAGAATAAGATTCATATAAGGCGGCAGTTTTGGAGTTCGAAATTGTTCCGGGTTAATCGGTATTGTACCGGAAGCTTCTAGAACCTTCCGAAAGGGGACCAACGTGGCCCCACCTTACGGGAGGGGGCATGGGCCTATGAGGGAGTGCCCTGGCCGCATTGGGCCAGGGGCACAAGGCCCCATAGGGCCCAGCCGGCCAAGGGGGTTTTAAACTCGAGATAGACCTTCTAGAAGGGGGGGTTTCCTTGCCCCCCACTCCTTATCCTTTGGGGCCGCCGGTTTGGACTTGGGGGAGGGGCTAGGGCTGCACCCCCCCTCTATATAAAGAGGGGTGGGGGCGCACCAACCCCCCACACCTTCCCCTCCAAGAGCTAGCCGTCCTGCTGCCTTCCTCTCTCCCTCCCGACTGTTTGTAGGCGAAGCCCTGCTGCAGAAATTCTCCACCATATACACCACGTCGTCGTGTTGTAGATCCAATCCGTCTCTCCACCATACTTTCTGGTCCGAGGAAGGAGGAGACGTCGAGGTGCTGCACGTGTGCATCTCACGGAGGCACCGCCACTATTGGTGCTAGATCGGATCGGATCGCGAGGAGGAGAAGCGAGTACGACTACATCACCCACGCTCGTTAACGTTCATTGTCGCGAATCTTTAAGGGTATGAAGATGTAATCCAATCTCTCTCGTTGTTTGCATCTCCTAGATTAGATCTTGGCTTTCCCTCTGTTCGCATCCGTAGAAAATTTTGATTTACTATGCCGCGAAACCCATCAGTGGTATCAGAGCTAGATCTATGCGTATATATGTTTCACGAGTAGAACACAACATGGTTGTTGCGGGCGTTGATGTTTTATGTTGCAAGCCTCTTGTTTGTGTTCTTCTTATGACGCGGATAGTGATATTGAAGCGGTCCAGTCCAACCTTACGCGACGTCGTTCGCGAGACCGGCTCCGCACTTGACGTGTGGCTTGTTCCACACATGCGGCTGGTGGATGTCAGTTTCTCTCACTATAGTTGTCATGGGATTAACACCGGAGTTTGGAAACCATAATATCACCGTTGTGGCTTTCCGTAGGTAAGAATCATTCTTAGCATCTACTCCCATAAGCCATGTAAAACATGCAACAACAAAGTAGAGGCGTCTAACTTGTTTTTGCAGGGAGTGTTTTCTGTGATATGGTATGGCCCAAGATGTGATGCGTATAATGTATGCGATGATCATGTTTTGTAATGTTTCACGACTTGCATGTCGATGAGTACACAACCGGCAGGAGCCATATGGTTGTCTTTATAATTGTGTATGACCTGCGAGTCAACTTCTTATATGCCATGTAATAGCTTTACTTTATCGCTAAGTAGTTAGAAATAGTTGTAGTTGCTATTCGTGGTGGAGGCAATCATGGTGGAGTGATGGAGATCATGCCGGAACGCACAAGATGGAGATCATTGAGCGAAGATTGGCTATACCATGTCACATAAAGTTATATGCATGTGATGTTTATCCCTCTATGTATCTTATCATGCTTAGATCGCGACGGTATCATTATAAGATGATTCTTCACTTAAAGATCAAGATAAAAACTGTGTTCTCCCCAAGTATGCACCGTTGCGAAAGTTCGTCGTGTCCAAGCATCACGTGATGATCGGGTGCTATAGACTCTACGCTCACATACAACGGGTGCAAGCCAGTTTTGCACACGCGGAAATACTTGGGTCTAACTTGACGAGCCTAGCATGTACAGACATGGCCTCGGAACACATGAACCGAAAGGTTAAGCATGAGTCATATGAATGATATGATCGACACTTCGTTGTCCACCATTGAAGCCACATCTCTTCTCGTGATGATCGGATTAGGTGTGGTGAATTTGGATCATGTTCACTAAACAACTTGAGGGATGTTGAATTTAGTGGGAGTTCATCTAGTAATTTGATTAAGTTGAACTATTTATCATGAACATAGTCTAAATTGTACTTGCAAATACTGTAGATCACATGGCCAAGTCCAACTTCAACTTCAACGTTTTTGCTAAGAAGGAAAAGCTTAGAAACAATGGGTCTAACTTCACCAATTGGTTCCGCAATCTAAGAATCATTCTCTCTGGCGGTCAAAAGGACTATGTCCTTGGGAAAGCGTTAGGTGACCCCCTCAGAATCGCGCTTGATCGATGAGAAAGCTGTCTATCAGTCGCGCAAAGTTGATTATGGTGTGATTAAGAGCACCATGTTGTTTGCTATGGAACCATGTTGTTTTGAAGACTATCCCGGTCCCTTTGAGATTCTCGAAGAGCTGAAAACCATGTTTCAGACTCAGGCCCGTTCTGAGAGATATGAGATCTCTGAGAAGTTCTTTAACTGCAAGATGGAGGAAGGGAGTTCCGTTAGTGAGCACGCCATTAAGATGACGGGCTACACTCAACGCCTTGAGCAACTGGAATGCACGATTCGGAGGAGCTCAAGATTGATGTGGTTCTGCAATCACTCCCTCCCAGCTACAAAAGTTTTGTAGTGACTCATAATCAGATTGGTTCAACTGATACGATCACCGAGCTCTTCGCAAAGCTGAAGGCTGCGGAGGTGGACATCAAGAAGGATAATCATGTGTTGATGGTCAACAAGCCCTCCTTTAAGAAAGGTAAGGGTGCAAAGAAGCCCTTCAAGAAAGGCGGCGGCAAGCGCGTTGCCCCTGCTGAGAAGAAGCTCAAGTCCGGTCCTAAGCGGACCTCGGTGCTTCTATTGCAAGGACAAGGGTCCTTTGGCGCATAACTGTCCGAAGTACTTAGCGGACAAGAAGGCTGGCACCATCAAAGGTATATTTGATATACATGTTATTGATGTTTTCCTTACTAGCCCTCGTTGTAGTCCCCGGTATTTGATATGGTTCGGTTGCTAATATTTGTAACTCAAAGCAGAGCTACGGAATAGGCGGACTTACAAGGATGAGGTGACGATGCGCGTTGGCATCGGATCAAGAGTTGATGTGATGGCCGTCGGCACGCTCTCCTTAGTTTTACCTTCGGGATTAGTTTTAAACCTTAATAAATGTTATTATGTGCCTGCGTTGAGCATGAACATTATTTCTGGATCTTGTTTATTGCAAAACGGTTATTCATTTAAATCGGAGAATAATGGTTGTTCTATTTATATGAGTAACATCTTTTATGGTCATGCACCTATTGTGAATGGTTTATTTCTTCTAAATCTCGAAAGGGATGAAACACACATCCATAACATTGAGGCTAAGAGATGCAAAGTAGATAGTGATAATACTACTTATTTGTGGCACTGTCGTCTAGGTCATATTGGTGTAAAGCGCATGAAGAAACTCCATTCTGATGGACTTTTGGAGTCTCTTGATTTTGAATCATTTGACACATGCGAACCATGCCTCATCGGCAAGATGATCAAAATCCCGTTCTCCGGTATGATGGAGCGAGCAACGGACTTGTTGGAAATCATACATATCGATGTATGCGGACCGATGAGTGTTTCGACGCGCGGTGGATATCGCTATTTTCTCACTTTTACCGATGACTTAAGTAGATATGGGTATATCTATTTAATGAAACATAAATCTGAAACGTTTGAAAAGTTCAAAGAATTTCAGAATGAAGTGGAGAACCATCGTAACAAAAAGATTAAGTTTCTACGATCCGATCGTGGAGGTGAATATTTGAGTTATGATTTTCTCACGCATCTTAAAGCAAGCGGAATCGTTTCGCAACTCACGCCACCCGGAACACCACAGCGCAATGGTGTGTACGAGCATGAATCGAACCCTATTAGATATGGTCCGATCAATGATGTCTCTTACTGATTTGCCGTTATCATTTTGGGGTTATGCATTAGAAACCGCTGCATTCACTTTAAATAGGGCTCCATCTAAATCCGTTGAGACGACACCGTATGAACTGTGGTTTGGTGCTAAACCTAAGTTGTCGTTTCTTAAAGTTTGGGGATGCGAAGCTTACGTCAAGAAGTTGATGCCGGACAAGCTCGAACCCAAAGCGTAGAAATGTGTCTTCATAGGATACCCGAAGGAAACTATTGGGTACACCTTCTATCACAGAACCGAAGGCAAAGTGTTTGTCGCAAAGAACGGTTCCTTTCTTGAGAAGGAATTTCTCTCGAAAGAAGTGAGTGGGAGGAAAGTAGAGCTAGACGAGGTTATTGAACCTTCTCTTGAATTGGAGAGTAGCGAAGCACCTGAAAATGTTCCAAGGTGCTTTGCACCAACGATAGAGGAAGCTATTGACCAGGATCATGAAGCTTGACGATCTGCTCTTGAGCGTCGCAGTCGACAAGGTCGCGTGCCCTCTGAGTGGTGCGGCAACCTGTCTTGACTGTCTTGTTAGTAGAAGACAGTGAACCTACGAACTATGAGGAAGCGATGATGAGCCCAGACTCTGAGAAATGGCTGGAAGCCATGAAATCCGAATTGGGATCCATGAGCGAAAACCAAGTATGGACTTTGGTGGACCCTCCTAGCGACCGAAAGGCCGTTGAGTGCAAATGGATCTTCAAGAAGAAAACGGACGTGGATGGTAATGTTACCGTCTATAAAGCACGGCTTGTCGCGAAAGGTTTTCGACAAGTTCAAGGTGTTGACTACGATGAGACTTTCTCTCCCTTAGCGATGTTTAAGTCCATTCGGATTTTATTAGCAATTGCTGCGTTTCATGATTATGAAATATGGCAGATGGATGTCAAGACTGCTTTCCTCAATGGCAACATTGATGAAGAGTTGTATATGATGCAACCCGAAGGTTTTGTCTATCCTAAGGATGCTGATAAAGTATGCAAACTTCAACGTTCCATTTATGGACTGAAGCAAGCATCTCGGAGTTGGAACCTTCGTTTTGATCAAGTGATCAAGAGCTTTGGATTTGTTCCAAATTGCTACGAAGCTTGCATCTACAAGAAAGTGAGTGGGAGCTCGGTGACGTTTCTGGTACTATATGTGGATGACATATTGATTATCGGAAATGACATCAACATGCTTAACGATGTGAAGAGTTATTTGAACAAGTGTTTTTCAATGAAGGACCTAGGTGAAGCTGCTTATATATTGGGCATCAAGATCTATAGAGATAGACAAAGACGCCTGATAGCTTTAAGCCAGAGTACATACCTAGACAAAGTTCTAAAAAGGTTCAGAATGGATAAGGCAAAGAAAGGTTCAGTGCCTATGTTGTCAGGTAAGATATTGAGCAAGGCTCCGTGTCCAACTACGGTAAATGATGGGGAAGCTATGAGCAAAGTGCCTTATGCCTCGGCCATAGGTTCTATCATGTATGTCATGCTGTGTACTAGACCGGATGTGTCCAATGCTCTTAGTTTGACGAGTAGATATCAAAGTGATCCAGGAGTGGAACACTGGACAGCCGTGAAGAACATCCTAAAGTACCTAAATAGAACTAAAGAAATGTTCTTAGTCTATGGGGGTGATGAAGAGCTTGTCGTAAAAGGTTACGTCGATGCTAGTTTCGACACCGACAAGGATGATTCTAAATCTCAGACAGGATACGTTTATATTTTGAATGGAGGAGCTGTGAGCTAGAGAAGCTGCAAGCAAAGCGTGATCGCGGGATCTGATGAGAAGCGGAATACATGGCTGCTGCAGAAGCATCAAGTGAAGGAGTTTGGATCAGAAACTTCATCACTGAGCTTGGCATGGTTCCAAGTGCATTGGACCCACTGGAGATATTGTGTGACAACACTGGCATCATAGCACTCGCTAAGGAACCAAGATATCATCCAAAGACCAAGCATATCAACCGCAAGTTTCATATAATCCGAGATTATATTGCAGATGGAGATCTGAAGATTAGCAAAGTACATACAGATCTGAATGTCGCAGATCCATTGACTAAACCTCTTCCACGTGTAAAACATGATCAGCACCTCAGTGCCATGGGTGTGAGATTGTTTCCAGATGTAAACTAGATTATTGACTCTAGTGCAAGTGGGAGACTGTTGGAATTATGCCCTAGAGGCAATAATAAAGATGTTATTATTATAATTCTTGTTCATGATAATGTTTATATTCCATGCTAGAATTGTATTAAGCGGAAACTTTAATACTTGTGTGGTTTGTGAACAACACCGTGTCCCTAGTACGCCTCTATGGACTATCTCATTGATTAATGATGGTTAAGGTTTCCTAACCATGGACATGAGTTGTCCATTAATAATGAGATCATATCATTGGGAGAATGATGTGATGGATAGACCCAAACTAAGCGAAGTAATTAGATCGTGTCATCGTGTTCGTCTTTGCGAAGCTTTTTCTTATGTCAAATATTGTATTCCTTAGACCATGAGATAATACAACTCCCTGGTATCGGAAGAAATCTTTGAGGTCATCAAACGTCATCCTATGAGAGGGTGATCATAAAGGTGTCTCTCAGGTGATCGGAAAGTATCTGTTGGGTTGTATGTATCGAGATGGGATTTGTCCCTCCCAAGTCGGAGAGATATACTTCGGGCCCACTCGTGTCGATATCAACACCGCTTGCAAGCATGTGGTTAAGGAGTTAATCACAAAGTGATATCGGATTACGGAGCAGTAAAGTACTTGCGTGAACGAGATTGAACTAGGTATGATGATGCAAACGATCGAATCTCGGGCAAGTAAAATATCGCGAGACGAAGGGAATATATATATGGGATTGATTGAATCCTGGCATCGTGGTTCATCCGATATGATCATCGATGAATGTGTGGGAGTCAATATGGGTTTCCAGACCCCGCTGTTGATTATTGATAGAAGATCATGTCTGCATATTCTCAAACCCGCAGGGTCACACACTTAACGTGTCTCGACGCTAGGATAGATTGGATAATTGGTTTATTTTTTGTTCGGAGTCTCGGATGGGATCCGGGACATCACGAGAGGTTCCGGAGTGGTCCGGAGAATAAGATTCATATAAGGCAGTGCAGTTTTTGGAGTTCGGAATTGTTCCGGGTTAATCGGTATTGTACCGGAAGCTTCTAGAACCTTCCGGAAGGGGACCAACGTGGCCCCACCTTCCGGGAGGGGGCATGGGCCTATGAGGGAGTGCCCTGGCCACATTGGGCCAGGGGCACAAGGCCCCATAGGTCCCAGCCGGCCAAGGGGGTTTTAAACTCGAGATAGACCTTCTAGAAGGGGGGGTTTCCTTGCCCCCCACTCCTTATCCTTTGGGGCCGCCGGTTTGGGCTTGGGGGAGGGGATAGGGTTGCGCCCCCTCTATATAAAGAGGGGTGGGGGCGCACCAACCCCCCGCACCTTCCCCTCCAAGAGCTAGCCGTCCTGCTGCCTTCCTCTCTCCCTCCCGACTGTTTGTAGGCGAAGCCCTGCTGCAGAAATTCTCCACCATATACACCACGCCGTCGTGTTGTAGATCCAATCCGTCTCTACACCATACTTGCTGGTCCGAGGAAGGAGGATACGTCGAGGTGCTGCACGTGTGCATCTCACAGAGGCACCGCCACTATTGGTGCTAGATCGGATCGGATCGCGAGGAGGAGAAGCGAGTACGACTACATCACCCACATTCCGACGAACGTTCCGCTGTGCGAATCTTCAAGGGTATGAAGATGTAATCCAATCTCTCTCGTTGTTTGCATCTCCTAGATTAGATCTTGGCTTTCCCTCTGTTTGCATCCGTAGAAATATTTGATTTACTATGCCGCGAAACCCATCATGAAATGCTTGCCTTTCTTGCTTGTGGGATGCTTGATCGAAAGAAATCGATGATGCCCCTGGTACATATTCTTCCTACCTTTATCCAAATATATATTTTTAGTATCATCTAAACAATATGTGCATGCATTGTATCCCTTGTTTGACTGTCCTGAAAGGTTACTAAGAGCAGTCCAATCATTGATGGTTACGAACAACAACGCTCGTAGGTCAAATGGCTCCTGTTTGTGCTCATCCCACATACGTACACCTTTGTCGCGCCACAACTGTAGTAGTTCTTCAAATAATGGCCTTAGGTACACCTCAATGTCGTTGTCGGGTTGCTTCGGGCCTTGGATGAGCACTGAGATCATAATAAACTTCCGCTTCATGCACAACCAAGAAGGAAGGTTATAGATAGATAGAGTTACATGCCAGGTGCTATGACTGTAGCTCTGCTCCCCAAAAGGATTCATGCCATCTGTACTTAGAACAAACCTTAAGTTCCTTGTGTCATCTACAAAGCCCGAGTACTCTCTATCGATTTTTCTCCACTGCGATCCATCAACGGGGTGTATCTGTTGGAGATATGCCCTAGAGGTAATAATAAATGTAGTTATTATTATATATCTTTGTGTTTATGATAAATGTTTACATTCATGCTATAATAGTATTAACAAGGAAACCATTAATACTTGTGTGATTTGTAAACTTAATTTGAAGTCCCTAGTATGGCCTCTATACTTCACTAGCTTGTTGGTTGATTGATGATGTGGTTTCTTTGTCATGAACATTGAGATGTTATCAACAACAAGATCATATCGTTAGGAGAATGATATGGTGGACATACTCCTATAGATAAGCGTAGCATAAAGATCAAGTCATTTCAATAGTTCAATTGCTATATGCTTTCTGATACATAGTAACCTAATTCCTTCGACCATGAGATCATGCATATTGCCTTTACTGGATGGATGCTTTGATGTCATCAAACACCACACCGTAACAGGGTGGCTATAAAAGTGGCATTGGGTGTTCGGAAAGTATTGGTTGAAACACATGGATCAAGAGTGGGATTTGTCCATCCACATGACGGATAGATATTCTCTGGGCCCTCTCGGTGAAATGTCATCCAATTAGCTTGCAAGCATGTGACTTGGTCACAAGGGATCACATATCACGGGAACGAGAAAAGAGTACTTATCGATGTGAGGTTGAACTAGGTATGCGGAGATACGCGATCATGACCTCGGATAAGTAACATATCGTGAGACAAAGGGAAATTGGTATCATATGTAAGTGGTTCATTCGATTGCAAAGTAATCGTAGAAATATGTGGAACCATATGAATTTCAGATTCCTCTATTGGTTATTGTTGGAGAAGTGTCTCGATCATGTCCGCATAATTCACGAACCGTGGAGACACATAAGGATTGACGTTGTTTGAGTACTTATGGTATTATGAGAAAGAGAACGAATGTTGTTCGGAGTCTCGGATGGGATCCGGGATATCACGAGGTGATCCGGAATGGTCCGGAGAATAAGATTCATATAAGGAAAGTCCCGTTTTGGAGTTGGGGAATGGTTCCGGTGTTTTCATCGGGAACATTCTAGAAGGTCCCGGAATGTCCGGCACTCCGGGGGGGAAGGGGTACATGAATGTGTCATTGCAAGATGGAATGATTGCATCATGTACTAAGTGTTCTCGCTGTCCAAAATAAAGGGTTTATTTAATTCCTAAATTGGAAAAAGTCAAGCGCCAGTTTTGGTCAAACCGCCATTTTGGAAAGAGGAGAAGTTGGAAACCGACTTGGGGAGGAGTCCTCCTCCCAAGCCGGCCAGCCCTAGGCCGAGTTGGGGAGGGACTCCCTCCCTCCCCTGGCGCGCCAGCCCTCCCACCTATAAAGGGAGGGGCAGGGCCTCCCCTCTAGAGACACACAAGTTCCTATCCTCTAAACTAGAAACTAGACCTAGACCCCGGTTTAGAGCTGTTTCGGTTTAGAGCCTTCTAATTGGTTTAGAGCCCTCTAATTGGTGTGTCTAATTACTAGACCACTAATAGCCTCTCTCATAAGCTCCACCATACTGCGCACCGGCTTAAGCGAAGCCTGCGGGATCTCCCTCTACCTCCGGTACCACGCCCGTTGTCTGCGGAATCGCGAGGAGAGTGCTACAACCTCCGCCTGCTGGAACAAGGAGAGGAAGGTCTTCGTCGAAAGCAATGTGACCGATCATGGAGGAGCTAAAGGAACGCTACGCCGGAAGGATCGTCTGCGATCTTGAGATCGGAAGAAATACGACTACATCACCCACGAGAATCTGCTCTCGTTAAACACTTTGGAATCTTCGAGGTGAGTTATTCCATCGACTCGTTGCTACAATCTAGTAGATAGATCTTGGCTTGTTTGTTTGTACGATAGAAAATTTTTGTTTTCCATGCTACGAACCCCTACAAAGTATCGAGCCGTGTCTATATGTAGATCTGTTGCTGAGTAGAACACAATGGTCATTGTGGGCGTTGATGCTTTTATTGTAGATTGCTTTTTGTGTACTTTGCATCTTGCGGTATGTTGGGATGAAGCGGCCGGGCTAACCTTACATGACATCGTTCATGAGACTTGCTCCGCTTGACATGCAACTTCGTATTGCATAAGTGGCTTTATGGTGCCTGTTTCTCCTAGCATAGTAAAGATCCAATTTACAACGGGTGATCAACAATGCTAGTATCAATGTTGTGGTTCTTGTTCGTAGGTTAGAGCGACACCTATGGAAAGCCCCAAACCACGTAAAATATGCAAAGAAAGTAGAAGCGTCTAACTTTGTTTTGCGAGGGGTGTCGATGATGTGATATGGCCATGATTGTGATTATATTTGATGTATGCAATGTTCCTTATTGTAAGTTGGCAACGGCGGAGCCATATGGTTGTCTTTAATTTACATTAAGACCTGCGTGTCTATTCAAAATAGTTGTAATAGTTGAAGCTGGTGGGCGACAACCATGAAGGAGCATCATTGACCTTGGTGCTATGCGGTGATGATGGAGATCATGTTAGGTGCTTGAAGATGGAGATCGGAAGCACAAAGGAGAAAGGCCATATCATATCACACATTATGAATTGCATGTGATGTTAATCCTTTATGCATCTTGTATTGCTTAGTAGACAGCGGTAGCATTATAAGATGATCCCTCATGCACATAAATTTCAAGTTCTAAAGTGTTCACCCTTAGTATGCACCGTTGCCAAAGCTTGCGCTTGAAGCACCACGTGATGATCGGGTGTCTTTGATTACGGGTGAATACAACGTAAGCAAGCCAGATTTGCTTATGCGGAAGCTAAGGTTTGATCTTGACGAGCCTAGCATGTACAGACATGGCCTCGGGAACACGGATCGCGAAAGGCAAAGCATGAATCATATAGTAGATATGATGAACATGATGATTGTTCGCCATTAAAACTATATCAGCTCTCGTGATGATCGGTGTTGATGTAGTGGATTTGGTTCGTGTGATCACTAAAACAATGTGAGGGATGTTGTTTTGAGTGGGAGTTCACCTAGTTTAATTTCATTAATTAATTTGAACTCAATTTGTCATAAACTTAGTCTAAACTATTGCAAATATGTTGTAGATCAATGGCAGCCCCTACCATCAATTTTAATGCGTTCCTAGAGAAAGAAAAGTTGAAAAAAACAATGGAAGCAACTTCGCGGATTGGTTCCGCAATTTGAGGATTGTCCTCACAGCTGGTAATTTGACCTATGTGCTGGATGCACCGCTAGGTGACCCACCTGCAGCTGATGCTACCGATGAAGTAAAAAATGTTTACCTCGCTCGGAAGAATCAGTACTCCATAGTTCAGTGTGCTATCTTGTATGGTTTAGAATCGGAGCTTCAGAAAAGATTTGAAGAGTCAGATCCATATGATATTGTCGAGGATCTCAAATTAATCTTTGAGACTCATGCGGCAATTGAAAGTTATGAAGCTTCTGAAAAGTTCTTTAACTGCAAGATGGAAGAGGGTAGCTCCGTCAGTGAGCATGTGCTTAAGATGTGCACGCAAATAAACTTCAAAGTTTGGGTATAGTGATTCCTAATACTTTGGGAGTTTACCGCATCCTCCAATCACTACCACCAAGTTACAAGAACTTTGTGATGAACTACAACATGCAGAACATGAACAAAGAGTTGCCAGAACTATTTGCTATGTTGAAATCTGCAGAAGTGGAGATCAAGAAAGAGCACCAAGTGTTGATGGTCAATAAGACCACCAAATTCAAGAAAGGCAAGTCTAAGCAGAAGGGACACTTCAAGAAGGGTGGTAAGAAAGTTACCACGCCGACGAAGAAGACCAAGGCTGGACCTAAGCCTGGCCAGAGTGCTTTTCTTGCAAGGGAGAAGGTCAGAGCGGAATTGCCCAAAGTAGTTGGCGGATTTGAAGAACGTCAACATCAATAAGAAAGGTATATCTGATATACATGTTATTGATGTGTATCTCACTAGTACTCGTAGTAGTGCACAGGTATTTGATCTTGGTTCGGTTGCTCATATTTGTAACTTCGAAGCAGAGCTGCGAATAAACGAAAGCTAGTGAAGAACGAGGTGACGGCGGCGTGGGTAACGGATCAAAGGTTGATGTGATCGCGGTCGGCGCTACCTCTTCATCTACCATCGGGATTAGTTTTATACTTAAATAATTGTTATTTGGTGCTGCGTTAAGCATGAACATTATATCAGGATCTTGTTTATTGCGAGGCGGTTACTTGTTTAAATCGAGAATAATGGTTGTTCGATTTATATGAGTAACATGTTTCATGCACATGCACCTTTGATAGATGGTCTATTCATATTGAATCTCGATAGTAGAAATACACATATTAATAACATTGAGGCTAAACGTTTGAAATCAGCGATAATTTGACCTATATGTGGCCTTTGTCGTCTTGGTCACATTGGAGTGAAGCGTATGAAGAAACTCCATTCCGATGGACTTCTTGAATCACTTGATTTTGAATCACTTGAAAGATGCGAAGCATGTCGATGGGTAAAATGACTAAGACTCCATTTTACGGTATGATGGAGCGAGCTACGACTTATTGGAAATCATACATACCGATGTGTGTGGTCCAATGAGTGTAGCATCGTATGATGGTTATCGTTATGTTCTTACCTTCACGGATGACTTGAGTAGATATGGGTATATCTATTTCATGAAACATAAGTCCGAAACTTTAGAAGTTTAAGGAGTTTCAAAGTGAGGTAGAGAATCAACGTAACAAGAAGATTAAATTTCTACGTTACGATCGTGGAGGTGAATATCTAAGTTCTGAGTTTGGCGAGCATTTGAAGAAATGTGGAATACTTTCATGATTGACACCGCCGGGAACACCACAGCGTAATGGTGTGTCCGAACGTCGAATCGAACTCTCTTAGATATGGTTCGTTCTATGATGTCTCTTACAGATTTACCACTATCATTTTGGGGTTATGCATTAGAAACAGCCGCATTCACTTTAAATAGGGCACCGTCTAAATCCGTTGAAACGACACGTATGAATTATGGTTTGGGAAGAAACCTAAATTGTCGTTCCTTAAAATTTGGGGATCTGAAGCCTATGTAAAGAAGTTACAGCGGACAAGCTTGAACCCAAAGCGGAAAAATGCGTCTTCATAGGATACCGAAGGAAACTATTGGGTATACCTTCTATCATAGATCCGAAGGCAAAATCTTTGTTGCCAAGAATGGATCCTTTCTAGAAGGAATTTCTCTCGAAAGAAGTGACTGGAAGGAAAGTAGAACTCGACGAGGTTGTCGAACCTTCTCTCGAAATTGCAGTAGCGCAGCACGGAAGAAGTTCTGTGGTGCCTGCACCAATAAGAGAGGAAGCTAGTGATGGTGATCATGAAACTTGGTTGAAGTTGCTCTGAGCCTCGGAGGTCAACGAGAACCCACCACTCCAGTTGGTATGATTCCGTTATGAATGTCATGTTGGTGGACAACACCGATGACCCGAGACATATGAGGAAGCGATGATGAGCCCGATTCCAATAAATGGCAAGAAGCCATGAAATCCGAGATTGGATCCATGTACGAAAACCAAGTATGGACTTTGGTGGACTTCTGGGATGGCCGAAAGGCTGTCGAGAACAAATGGATTTTCAAGAAGAAAACAGATCTTGATGGTAATGTTATCTATAAAGCTCAACTTGTTAAAGGGTTTCGACAAATTCAAGGAGTTGACTACGATGAGACTTTCTCACGGTAGCGAAGCTAAAGTCTGTGAGGATTATGTTAGCAATCGCTGCATATTATGATTATGAGATATGGCGGATGGATGTCAAAACAGCATTCCTCAATGGAGACATTGATGAAGAGTTGTATATGATACAACCCAAAGGTTTTGTCGATCCTAAAGATGCTAACAAGGTATGCAAACTTCAACGGTCCATCTATGGATTGAAGCAAGCATCCAGTTGGAATCAACGTTTTGATAAGGTAATCAAAGTTTTGGTTTTATACAAACTTATGGAGAAGCTTGTATTTACAAGAAAGTGAGTGGGAGCTCAGTAGCATTCTTAATCGTATGTGGATGACATATTGTTGATTGGGAATGATGTAGACCTTCTTAATAGTGTCAAAGAGTATTTGAATAATAGTTTTTCAATGAAGGATCTTGGCGAAGCAGCTTACATATTAGGCATAAAGATTTATAGAGATAGATCGAAACGCCAAATATCATTGTCACAAAGTACATATTTGGACAAAGTTCTAAAGAGGTTTGGAATGGAAGATAGCAAGAAAGGGTTCTTGCCCATGTTGCTCAATACGACCTTGAGTAAAACTCAAAGTCCGACATCGGAGAAGATAGAAAAGATGAGTAAGACTCCTATGCATCAGCCATAGGATCTCTAATGTATGCCATGCTATGTGCTAGACCCGACATTGCATATGTCGTTAGTTTAACTAGCAGATATCAAAGTGATCCAGAGTGGATCATTGGAATGATCAAAAACATCCTTAAGTACTTGAGAAGAACTAAGGATATGGTTCTTTCTTATGGAGGTGATGAACAGCTCGTTGTTAATGGTTACACCGATGCTAGTTGGAACACCGATCCGGATGATTCTAAATCACAATCTGGATACGTATTTATTTTGAATGGTGCAGCAGTTAGCTGGAGGAGTGCAAAGCAAAGCGTTGTGGCGAGATCTTCAACTGAATCGGAATACATGGCTGCTCCGGAGGCTTCACAAGAAGCGATATGGATGAAAGAGTTCATTACAGAGCTGGGTGTGGTTCCTAGTGCGCTGGACCCAATGTCTATCTACTGTGATAACATGGGCGCCATAGCCAATGCGCAAGAACCAAGGTCACACAAGAATCTGAAGCATATCAAGCTGCGTTTTCACGCTATTCGAGAACATATCCAGGATGGGGATATAAAGATTTGCAAAGTACACACACAGATCTGAATGTGGCGGATCCGTTGACTAAACCTCTCCCAAGGGCAAAACATGACCAACACCAAACTGCCATGGGTGTTCGGTATATTACCATGTAATCTAGATTAGATGACTCTAGTGCAAGTGGGAGACTGTTGGAGATATGCCCTAGAGGTAATAATAAATGTAGTTATTATTATATATCTTTGTGTTTATGATAAATGTTTACATTCATGCTATAATAGTATTAACAAGGAAACCATTAATACTTGTGTGATTTGTAAACTTAATTTGAAGTCCCTAGTATGGCCTCTATACTTCACTAGCTTGTTGGTTGATTGATGATGTGGTTTCTTTGTCATGAACATTGAGATGTTATCAACAACAAGATCATATCGTTAGGAGAATGATATGGTGGACATACTCCTATAGATAAGCGTAGCATAAAGATCAAGTCATTTCAATAGTTCAATTGCTATATGCTTTCTGATACATAGTAACCTAATTCCTTCGACCATGAGATCATGCATATTGCCTTTACTGGATGGATGCTTTGATGTCATCAAACACCACACCGTAACAGGGTGGCTATAAAAGTGGCATTGGGTGTTCGGAAAGTATTGGTTGAAACACATGGATCAAGAGTGGGATTTGTCCATCCACATGACGGATAGATATTCTCTGGGCCCTCTCGGTGAAATGTCATCCAATTAGCTTGCAAGCATGTGACTTGGTCACAAGGGATCACATATCACGGGAACGAGAAAAGAGTACTTATCGATGAGGTTGAACTAGGTATGCAGAGATACCGACGATCATGACCTCGGATAAGTAACATATCGTGAGACAAAGGGAAATTGGTATCATATGTAAGTGGTTCATTCGATTGCAAAGTAATCGTAGAAATATGTGGGAGCCATATGAATTTCCAGATTCCTCTATTGGTTATTGTTCGGAGAAGTGTCTCGATCATGTCCGCATAATTCACGAACCGTAGGGAGACACACTTAAGGATTCGACGTTGTTTGAGTAGTTATGGTATTATGAGAAAGAGACCGAATGTTGTTCGGAGTCTCGGATGGGATCCGGGATATCACGAGGTGATCCGGAATGGTCCGGAGAATAAGATTCATATAAGGAAAGTCCCGTTTTGGAGTTGGGGAATGGTTCCGGTGTTTTCATCGGGAACATTCTAGAAGGTCCCGGAATGTCCGGCACTCCGGGGGGGAAGGGGTACATGAATGTGTCATTGCAAGATGGAATGATTGCATCATGTACTAAGTGTTCTCGCTGTCCAAAATAAAGGGTTTATTTAATTCCTAAATTGGAAAAGTCAAACTGCCAGTTTTCGGTCAAACTGCCAGTTTTCGGAAAGAGGAGAAGTTGGAAACCGACTTGGGGGAGGAGTCCTCCTCCCCAAGCCGGCGGCCAGCCCTAGGCCGAGTTGGGGAGGGCCTCCCTCCCTCCCCTGGCGCGCCAGCCCTCCCACCGAGAAAGGAGGCGGGGCCTCCCTCTAGAGACACACAAGTTACTATCCTCTAAACTAGAAACTAGACCTAGACCCGGTTTAGAGCTATTTGGTTTAGAGCCTTCTAATTGGTTTAGAGCCCTCTAATTGGTGTGTCTAATTACTAGACCACTAATAGCCTCTCTCATAAGCTCCACCATACTCGCACCGGCTTAAGGCGAAGCCCTGCGGGATCTCCCCTCTACCTCCGGTACCACGCCGTTGTGCTGCCGGAATCGCGAGGAGAGTGCTACAACCTCCGCTGCCTGCTGGAACAAGGGAGAGGAAGGTCTTCGTCGAGTACCGAACGTGTGACCGACTGCGGGAGCGCTGGAGAGCAGGCGCGGAAGGATCGTCTACGCGATCTTGAGATCGGAAGAAATGCGACTACATCACCCACGAGAATCTGCTCTCGTTAAACACTTTGGAATCTTCGAGGGTGAGTTATTCCATCGACTCGTTGCTACAATCTAGTAGATAGATCTTGGCTTGTTTGTTTGTATGCGATAGAAAATTTTTGTTTTCCATGCTACGAACCCCTACAGTATCAACATCGAGTCTTTCTTGCGGTCTTATTTGTGCCATCGTAACAACTTGACATGCTCTTTGTTTCTGAACAAACGTTTTAACCATGGTATTATAGGAGCATACCACATCACATTTCCAGGAACCATCTTCCTGAGGAGCTGCTCGCCCTCAACATCATCAAGGTCATCTCGTCTGATCATATAACGCAATGCACCGCATACTGGGCATGCATACAAATTCTTGTACTCCTCACCGCGGTAGAGGATGCAGTCATTAATGCATGCATGTATCTTCTGCACCTCTAGTCCTAGAGGGCAGAACCTTATTTGCCTCGTATGTACTGACAGGAAATTCATTATCCTTTGGAAGCTGCTTCTCAATTATTTTTAGTACATTCTCAAATTCCTTGTCAGATAAACTATTTTTTGCCTTCCATTGCAGCAATTCCAGTGTGATACCAAGCTTTGTGTTGTTTCCATCTTCATAAGTTGGGTACAATAATTTTTTGTAATGCTCTAACATGTGCTCCAGCTTCTTCTTGTTGTTTTCATTTTCACATTCTATCCGTACATCAAGAATGGCTTGACGAAGATCATCAGCGGTCTCATATGATGCCTGTTTCTCACCTTCTTGTTCATTGTCTTTCATTGCAGTACCACCGTATTCAGGGAACATTGAATAGTTGTCATTGTTCTCTTCTTATTTGTTGTCTTCCATCATAACTCCTCTTTCTCCGTGCTTTGTCCAATAATTATAGCTGGTCATGAAACCAGACTGAATCAGGTGGATGTGAATGTCTTTTGAGGAATAGTAATCCTTCTCATTCCGACAGACACGACACGGACAACACATAAAACCATTCCGCTTGTTTGCCTCAGCCACATCGAGAAAATAATGCACGTCTTTAATGAACGTGTCAGACATTCGAGGAGCATCGCACATCTATTGCTGGCTCATCTGCATTATAATTAAAGTCTTGGATCAAATAAAAAGCTTGGATCATTTTCACTATATTTACTTGTTGAAATCTAAAAATTTAGTTTGTACTAACAAAAAATATATATAATTTAGTGAATTGGACAAAACTATTAATATAGAAAATGTTGATTTTTTAATTATTGATCTAGCAGTGAAAATCTTATTCAATTCTGAGCTCCGAAACTCTAAAATTGCACATCTCAGCTTTTAGTAAATTTTTGCATAATCAAAATTTGCCTAAAATAATACATCTAAAATTTCCTCTACTTCTAAAACATGAAATCCCTCTCCACTTCTAGAGATTTAGCTAAACTAACAATGAGAGATGAAAGAATGAAGTTACTAACCTTATATAACCTTGGATTGATGTGTGCCACCAAATCTTGACATCTTGACAAATCTTGGACAAAGAATGGGGATGAACTTGGAGCTAGCTCGGACTCAACAATGGCCATGGGCTAGACGGAGCATTGAATATATAGGGAGAACTTTAATCCCGGCCTGTATTACAAACCGGGACTATCTAGTCCCGGTTTGTAATACAGGTCGGACTAAAGGTCTTCTAGCTTCTAGCCGTTGGGGGCACCCCTTTAGTCCCGGTTTGTATTACAAACTGGGACAAGAGGTCCCCCACGAACCATGTCTAGACGGATGTTGCCTCCTAGCCGTTGCTACGGGTATGAACTGGGATTAGTGCTTACACGGCCAGGACTAGAGATTAGGACAGCTACAAACCAAAGGTCTGTTTTCTACTAGTGACATGTTGTTTATAGTGTAATGCACATGGCCATATATATGAAACGACATGGTAGTTCAACACAAAGACGGCCAATCATATTTGGAGTTGTTCACGCATGTAAATTTGGACTATAAATTACAGATTTGATGAGTCCGTTATTTTAACCAAACAGTCGTCCAAAGGAAAAACGTATGACTTAAACAATAATTTTCTCACATCTTATTTGTCTTATTATGTGGTACCGGCCAGTTGTTTTGCAATCGATATATACCCAACTTTATTATAGTCATGTCAAAAACAGATTACATTTACAGTCCAAACGAGAAACGCGTGACTTAAACAATAATTTCATCACGTCTTATTTATCGGTTGTTTTGTAACCGATACATACTGAGTCGTGTCAAATAGATTACGTAACTAATGATTTTTTATTTAATCATAGCTATAAACTTCATATCTAACCATCAATATAATTTGGATGATGTGGATGAACCTGGTGCCTCGAATTCAGATCTAACCATCAATATAATTTGGATGACGTGGATGAACCTGGTGCCTCAAAAAACATCCTTATATTGCTTTTAGTAGATAATAGATAGATTTGTGTCTTAGCTAATATAAGCCTAGAACTTATTGAACAATTCAGTTTATTATAAATTAGGAATAGATCTGTTTCCCATAGTGTAAACATGATTTTTAGTTTTAAAAAATGAAATGGTTTGTTTATTGATTCGCTACAGATGTAGAAGCTAAACTTATGCAATTAAACTAGATTATTTAGTATTTTTTATTTTAGGTTTACATTTTGCACGGGAGCCTCTCCAATTTCTAGAGACGGCCCAAACACAAATTTTGCCGCGTGCCCGTGTTGTTGTGTGCTGTCCTCAGCTAGTCGCGGTTTCCAGAATAATCACAGAATTTTATTGAAGTTCTTACAAACATGAGCCAGCTTCCATTGAAAATTTGCTCGCTCTATATGGTCATTCGTCCAAATAGCTTCTGGTTTATCTCCTCCACGTCCAGTAACCAATGTTTTTGGTAATTGGTTGCATGAAATTGTTGATAAGTACATAACTTTGTTTAAAGTAGAGCGCTTGCCATTATATGATCGCTATGGCTTTGTAGAAATGACAAGTTTTTTAATAACATCGTGTCTTCTCCGCTGTAGGTTATTTATCGAGCCACGGCTATCCTCCGATCATGGACTATTCTTCAACACATGGAGTTTTATGACTTATTTATGGAGGGATGTACGCGATTGAAGGATACAGCGAGGGATATATTCTCCCGACATGGATGGCCGCGTGATTTGAAAATTGATCTACCTTAGATTGAGGACAATTATTTTGATAGTGACTTTTTGTAATGCTTGTCTACTTTTTATTCCCTAGTTCTGTCGTTTGTGTGGCTATGTGCATATGAGTTATGCAGAGATCATGTATAATCATTAAACATTTTATGTTAATAAATACGCCCATTTCAAAAAAAGTTATAGGCTAAAAAAAACTACTACTAAGTCTGAAGCCTTTGCAAGACCACAACGTGCCGGCACCTAATGGATAGCATCAACAACTATCTTGTTTTTTCTTGACACGTTTTTTAATTTTTATTTTCTATTAGAAACTTGACACGTTGTTTCCAGTGTAGTGCACATGGCCATATGTATGAAACGATATGTAGTAGTTCAACACAAAGACGGCCAATCATATATTTGTTTTGAGAAAAAATCATATATTTGTTTTGAGAAACACAGTACAGACGCACACGCACGCACACCCTATCCCTATGAGCACATCCGAGAGACTGAGCCGGCGGGTCTTGAGATTGACGAAGTCACTGCAGGCCTCGCTATCGACGGGAACGTCGCCTCCCACTGAAAGAATATTCCGCCTGTACGAGACACGAAAGCGTCAAACCTGGAATTTGAACTCTGGTGGGCTGGGGATACCACTACCCTTCTAACTATCCAACTACGGGTTAGTTCTCGATGGCCAATCATATTTGGAGTTGTTGACGCATGATAAATCTGAACAATAAATTACAGATTATTTGATGATTCAGTTTTTTCCACCGAACAGTTCAAAGGAGAAATCTTATGACTTCAAACGATAATTTTCTCACGTCTTATTTGTCTTATTATGTGGTACCGGCCGGTTGTTTTGCAATCGATACATACCCAACTTTATTATAGTCACGTCAAAAGATTACATCTAGAGTCCATCTAGAGTCCAAAGGAGAAACGTGTGACTTAAACAATAATTTCCCCACGTCTTATTTGTCTTATATGGTACAATTGTTTTGTAACCGATACCTACTGAGTCGTGTCAAATAGATTACGTAACTACTTATTTTTTATTTAATCATAGCCGTAAATTTCAGATCTAATCATCAATATAATTTGGATGATCCCGATGTCTCAAAAAACACTCTTATATTGCTTTTAATATATAATAGATAGATGCTCCCTCCGATCCATATTAATTGTCATTGGATTGAATATATCTAGCACTAAAACATGTCTAGATACATCCATTTCTGCGACAAGTAATATGAATCAGAGGGAGTAATAGATTTGTGTCTTAGCTAGTAATATAAGCCTAAAATTATTTGAACAATTGTGTTTATTATAAATTAGGAATACATCTGTTTCCCCGTAGTGTAAACATGATTTTTAGTTTTAAAACATTAGATCGTTTATTGATTTGCTACAAATGTAGAAGCTAAACTTATGCAATTAAACTAGATTATTTAGTATTTTTTATTTTAGGTCCACACATTACATTTTGCAATTAAACTAGATTATGCAATTAAACTTATGGAAATTTTGCCTCGTGCTAGTCGTGGTTTCCAGAAAAAACACCGGATATTTTGAAAGTTCCAAGTCACATGGAGCCAGCAGGGAGCCAGAATCGCTCGCACATGAGGAGATCGATGCCCTTAACTGCTGTACGTGAACACTACGCAGCAGTCATATTGTTCCGATCCAGAACATTCTTTGCTCCAGTCCTCACAAACACAGGTTGTAGCTAGCACACAAATCTTGTTCTTGTCCCTTCTCTAACGCTCATATGTTCCCCCCTTTTTTTCTTTTCTGGCACGCCACTTTATTCCTTCCATATATATTCTTTGCTCCAACCCACAAGCAAAGTGGATTATTCCAATACGTGGTCCTTCTTCTCCACCTATAAAATAACCATGGAGCTGCGCATGCTGCCGCCTCACTCCATGGCTCTCCCTCTGGCGTGAAAACACTACCACCCTCGCTCGCTTCCTCCCAAATACATTCCCGCCGGCCCGGAAGCCGCACGCATCTGACCTGATCTGATTGATGATGATGATGGCCTCTTCCACGCCGGAACCATAGGCCATCCAGGTGACTACTCTACTCACGATTGAGGAGCCTAGCTTGTTTTGGTATCTTTCTGCTTCTAATCTAATCTAACCTGACTTGGTTTCAGAATCTCCACTTCAAATACTAGAACTTTTAGCAAAGTTGCCAGCTTTCTCATTCTACCACACTATTTTATTAAGAAAACAAAAGAACCTAGAAATTTCTTTAAAAAAAAAAAGAAGTCGACCTAGAACTCATTTCTTCTGGAATTTGTATTGCGAGGAAAAGGATAGACGCATAATTATAAATCAAACCCTTCAAGTCGCTCTTTGTTCCATGTAGTTGTCACCGAGTAAGAGTGGGGCCGTGACAGAGGCAATCTTGTACCGTGCTTTGGTCCCACTATGGTACATTGTAGCAATAGAACACATGTTCTCCCTAGTTTCGCTCTCGTAGAAATGCATGTGTGTGTGGTTGTGAGGGTACCCTGTGACCCTACTTACTCAATCAAGTGAACTAAAATTTCAAAATCACATTACTTCTTTAAAAAAAACTAGTTCATCTATTTGAACTGAAAAAGGGGAAGAGGCTACTCTAACGATGGCCACTTGCCTCTACGGTCTGCGCTCTTGGATCTATCACCTTTCTGTCCATTTAACACTAATTCGGAGCTACCTTGTGCATTTTGTTGCCACTAATAAAATAAAATGTTCCTTTGTCATGTTTTTTTTAATAAATTACGATTTCCACCTCATCCTAAGCTACTCTAGTAAGTTTCTCACATGTACAAAGCAACGGTATCCTCTTGCCTATTTTTATAAAACGCATCATTGAAAAAAATATGAGCACCTAAGTAAGGGAATGTATAGTGGCTACTTACCTTTTTTTTTCTACAACACCATGTGACCATCAATGCCACAACTTCTCTCATAGCTCTAGCCTCCTAACTACGAGACCCTAACCTTGCAATCGACTAAGAGCTTCAACTGTTTCCAAACATGACAAGCCAACTACCCCATGGTTTTATGTATAAAATTATGGTCATTAGGCATTATGTTTTGGAAACAAGCTTTGTTCCTTACTTCCAAATTATCTGATAATCGCTTCTATGCCAACTACACCCAGATTTATGTCCTCTCTACTCAGATTCAGCAGCCAATTATCCATTAACTGCCAAATATTTGTAGCAGAAACACAACACACAAGTGTATTACACGTGCAACATATCTGGCCAAGGAGCAAAAAAAGAAAAAATGTTCTACAATTCTTCCTATGAACAAAATGGAAATCTGGAGTTACCTTCCTACCATATTTTTTTATTTTCATTAGTCCAAGTACTATTGATTTTGACCAACCAAATGAGAACCTTAATTTAATATGCAATTTAACTTTCTAGAGAAATTCTACATCAAAATCAACTTGTTGTAATTTAGGCATTAGTACATCCATCTAATAGAGGCAACACATTTAACATCTAACTTCAAAATAGTCTATCATTTCAACCATTGTGAGCCTCAACGAGCCACCTGTCATGTACTTTTATTTGTAAGATATTTCGTTCTAAATACTTTTTTCCAAATTCAAGAACCATTTTCTAGGTTATGTAAGCATTTACCCAATAAGAAATTTATCAACGACAAAAGACCTACCACTCCTAAGCCTCCTTACTATATTAGCAAGCAAATAACTGGCTTACTGATCCGGTGATATTTTTTAAACCAGCACTTTCCATCCCAGTATTCTCCGTTTAAAAAAAATTGTATTTTGTCCACCCATACTTCTAGCTCAAATAACAATATCATACATGAATTTACCGAACTAATCTAACACTTGTAGAATAAAATTTACCTTACCAACACCAAAGTCTACGATCTCCCCTAGTTTCAAGATTCTTCCATTCTTTACTCAACAAGCTTTTCACATGCAAAGGAATTCCAAGATATCGAAACGGAAAAAATCCATATCTGTATGTAAATTTACACATAAATTTTAACGAATCTTTGTCCTCCCCAAGGCAAAGTATATCACCCATGTGGAATTTGATATGAAGTCCTAGTACTTTCTCAAATAGAGACATGATAAATATCTGGTTTGTGGCATTGTCCACATTATAACGCATCAGGAAGATTGTATCATTTGCGTATTCCATCATGGTGCAAGCCCAACCTAACAAGTGTGTAAACCATTTCTTCGAGATTTGCTTCACCATACCGAATGAACCATCAATGCCAAAATTAGAAAGAATCAGGATAGGTGATCCTCCTCTTTCAAACCCTAAGAAGTCAACCAGGCACAAGAATAGCGTGTAAACCTCCACATCCAATGCAAAAACAGAAACATAGGATAAATATTACTACATTCTAAACAAAGTAAGAAAGCCATAAGAACCGCCTGATTCTTCAGCATACGAAAACAATAGATTAAAATGAAATAAAAACATGTAAGAAACTAATTATTTGTTTCAAATGTAAATTACTGGAAATGCTAAGCTAAAAATCATACCATCCCGTTTTTACTGTACTACAAAACCACACAAATACGTTCCTGGGGGTGGATTTTTATTTGCGAAGTCACACAAATTTTAACAGTTCTATACTCTATTTCTTAGGTACCAAAGAGGAGCTATAACAGATTGTTATAAAATCCATAGAACCGAACACATCCTCATCATGATAGGCTGCCATGTCGATAGCGACCAGAAAGCGCAGCAACTCAGGTACATATTATAAGCTTATCTTTTGCATGCAAGTAATTACATAGGTCTTTTGCTATCTAAGAATTGGATGCAACATGATACATATACATATATAAAGGACATATTCATACTACATCTGGATCCGAGTGTAGTTACACTCACGATGTGTTTTAATATGTACGAAATATGCCAATTCAACAAACGTTGAAGGGATCCGGATCTTAATAATTAGGCATCTACACAAGAATATCCATTTTGCTGACACATTTCCGAAGAATGAAAATAATTTGCAAAATCGAGCCACTGCTCATTTATCCATATGATTGAAAAAATAGTAATGTGGCTACTACAAAGTAATGTCAATGGGTCTATTTATTCAAGCAACTCATTATGTAACCTATAACCAACACTAATCTATTAAGTCGTCAGACAAGTAGCCACATACATATCCATAACCGGGTATATAGCCATGTATAGGCATACGGGAAGTCATCCCGCACACGACCCCGACTTCAATGCCGAACCTCACCTGCCGCCACGGCCGGCCATCAACGTAACCGCCGCCGCGCCGGCCATCGTGGCAACCGCTTGACAAGGAAAGTGACCAAACAAGTCACCAGGTAAGTAGTCGGACAAGTCACTGGACAAGATATTTTGCAGAGATCTCTACTCACAAGTCGTCAGACAAGTGCAGGTGATTAGCCGGCGAACTATATACGTACCAGTATATATATGTATGCTACAAAGGTGTATAATTTAGTTGGGCTATATGGGTTTTGTACAGAGCTACGTATACACATTTAGTATTAATAGTGACTTGGTATCAAGCGATTTAAGCTGTCCTTGTGTTTGAGTTAGCCTTAGTTTTGTACAAGTTTAGGACAGGGGTTGTACGTAGACAAAATCATGTCACTTATTTTGGGACATAGAAAATATTAGATTTTTCTCATTTTTGACAACTCCTAACCATGCTTTCCATAAAAGTTTTCTTTGTAACATGGTTTTGAGTGGGTACTTCGTCCGGTGCATGTACACGTGCGTTCGCTGGTCCATGCCCATGTATTTGTAGTGCATGCGTATATGGTGGTGTGCATCCTTGATATACTTAATATAAAATTGAATATCAAGTAAAAATGGAAGGCTGTGTGTGCATCAACCGATGCAGAGGTCGTGGTTTTACCCCTTTTCAAAAACAAATCAAGTGAAAATGGGTCAAATGTTGCAAATTTGACGAAAATCATGGCTTACACAAGTCACATTGATCAACCTGGAATTAGATAGCATGCTGATCTTTATATAAAACAAATAACCACAAAAGTCTACAGGTTATAAAGAAAATCATGCACCGTACCTAACAAATGGCGAGACATGACTTCTGGATGTGCAGGTTCGCACTCGATCTAGTTCTAACTGATAATGAATGACAAAAAAGACTAGTTTTTTGCTGTGATTTTGCACACAGTACTAAAGGAGCTCATTATTATAAGTCTACAAAACACATCATCTTCCATTGATTGGATGTTAAGATGTACCTTTGCCTTGCTTACTTTGTCTGTGATATGCCTGCTTCATCCGTTGTAATTTCTTCATTCCGTAATATATTTTGCCATATTAAGGCTGTCTTTCAAAATAATTAAATATATATATGCAGCGCAATGATCTGAATGGCTCACTCCTCCTGCAGCTTGGCCTATGCTCAGAAACTGTGGAACGAGAAGGGGCTGCAATGTATGGTCCTTGTCAGTTTCGCCTTGCAGGTTAACATCCTCTTATACGGCGTCATCCGGAAGAGGTGCTTCGGCTTCCAGAGCCTACTATGGCTCGCATACCAAATGACCGACTTCGTCGCCGTCTTTGTCCTCGCCCACCTCAGTCTCCAAACAAACGATCCCCATCACCAGCTAGTGCTCCTGTGGGCACCGGTCCTGCTGCTCCACCTTGGCGGGCAGGACAATGCCACCGCCTTTTCCATGGAGGACAATGAGCTGTGGAAGCGCCACCTTCTGGGCCTCATCACGCAGGTGGTTCTAGCTATCTACGTCGTGGCCAAGTCATGGCATGACAAGCAGCTCGTGGCTCCTGTCGTGCTATTGTTTCTCTCGGGCACCGTCAAGTATGCCGAGAGGACAGGGGCGCTCAAGACGGCCACACCGCAGGCGATCAAGGACAAACACATGGGTGATGTGTACGAGGCCTTGAAGAAATTCCAAGATCCTAAAGGGAACCTAGTGCCGTCAGAGATCGTCAAGTACAGCCAAGAGATTGTTGGCCAAAATAAATGGTGGCTCCAAGAAGACTACGCCGACCTCGTGAAAGCAGCCTTTGATAGCCTTCCCAGTTGCATGGGTGTGCTGTATGAAATACCCGTAGCGCCATGGATGTTGCCTTCTGTACTTAAACTGAGTCGGGAAATATCTCAGCACCACAGGGGAGGATCAGGGCAAGCTGGAAGCAACAAGAAGGACTGGTCGTTCTCATCTAGGGCATACAAGATGGTTGAGATCCAGCTCGTTCTCATCTCTGATCTCCTATACACCAAGTTCGGCATACGGTACAACCAACCAATGATCCTGAGAATCGGCCTTCGGCTCCTCACACTGGGAACCACTTTGACGGCATTGCTGCTCTTTGTGATGGCGAGGAAGGACAGCATTTACAGCCGTGTGGACATCCTTGTCACCTACATCCTGCTGGCAGGGGCTGTTACGCTAGAGGTGTGGTCCATGCTAATGGTCACGCTATCCTCATATTGCTTCCTCCGTGAAAAAATCGGAGTGAACATGTTCACAAGAGCAATATTCTATCCGTTAAGGATTGGCCAATCATTTACACACTGGTCAAACAGGTGGGCGCAATACAACCTGATTGCTGGATGCATCATGGAAAAACAAGCATGTGTCCTTACAAGGGTGATCAGACACCGGCATGACCTCCCATACTACCCCATCTGGATCTCAGAGGAGACCAAGGAGCTTATCTGCAACGAGCTGGACGACCAAGACAGGTGCCAGAAGTTCAGCCATGTCCGAGGCCAGGGAATCCTGGCCCTGAGAGATCACGGTGAAAGGTCCGAGGAGCTGTACGACAGCATCGACAAGGTGGACTTCCCCAGGAGTGTGCTCACGTGGCACCTTGTCACCGACATATGCTTCTTTCTCACAGGGGGCGTCGCCAGCCAGCATGACCAACCTCGCATGAGACTCAGCCAGGAGGTCTCCAACTACCTGATGGATCTCCTCATGAAGCGGCGCGTAATGGACAACAGCGAAGGGTACGTGGCGCACCTCAGGGCCCAAGAGGAGGTCAAGCTCATGCTCGCGCGTCATGGTGACAAGGTGAGGTATGTTGATGACATCGAGGACATTAGGAAGATGCTGGAGGCCGACTTATTGAGCTGCCATGTCGTCGACACGATGCCCTCCCACTCGGACGAGGTGGAGGGGCACGTCGTGGATATTGCGCCGGAAATTACGGACGCCATGAGGCCGGTTCTGCCCCAAGCGTGGAGCCTTGCGAAGATACTGCTACGCGCCGACCCGGCTGACGGGTTGTCAGAGCAAGGCGGTGGCGCTCCCTGGAAGCTGATCGCATCGGTGTGGATGGAGATGTTGTTCTACCTCGCCCCCCGGTGCCAGCCCAAGTTCCACGCTGAAAAACTCACCGCCGGCGGGGAGTTCATCACCCATGTCAGGTTCCTGCTCCATAACCGAGGGCTCGGCTGGAACTGTGCCCCTACGCGCACTTGACATGCATGCCTGCCTCCATGGGCGCCACGCCAGGCACTATCACCTATATATATATGTCTATTTTGTGTTAACCTGGATGTACCAGAACCTATGTCCGTCACGTGTACTTTTGATTTTCTGAAATAAGTCAATGCCTGTGTCGTGCTGCGGCAAAATACATTAGTATAGTTACCTATTTTCCTATAATCATGTGTGTAAACGTCGGCCGGCCATGATGTATGGCGCGGGTGAAAAGGATCAAGGCTGGTTGATTAGGATCTCGATGAATAAATGAGAAAAGACGCAACTTGAGCGCGTCGCCAAAAATTCTGTGTGTTCCTCTCTCTATGTGTGTGTGTTCTTTGTCAGTTATTTCGTCGGAATCCGAGAGTTCCATCGAAGTGGTGCTCATAATTCCCACGAATCCAATCCACCGTGATCACGAGCACGCATAGAAACCATATAGTACGTACTAGCTCCGTCGCCACTCCCATCCATGCGCCGCCATGGCCCTTTCCCGAGCACCGGTCCCTCTTTTCCCTTAATCCCTCCCTAGATCCTGACCGAACTACACCATCCTCCGGAATAGAACAAAGATATGGACGACGCATCCACCCCTCGATCTCCGGCCACAGGATCCGCCGGACTCCTTCGACCGGTGGAATGGAATGGAATGGCCGTTGCACTGAACCCCCGCCTGTAACTTCTCTTCCGACCCACTATCCGGTCTCCCTCCTACCCCTCACTGTCTGAAGCGGCAAGGTGTCACGGTGCTGGACGAGGTCGAGCATGTGCAGGTCCTTGGCGGTTATCCCCAGGATCTTTGCCCCTCGTCGGTATGCCGGTGACGGACAGAGAAGAGGGCGGCGGGGAGCCGAGGAGGGTCCCGGCGTCGGGGTAGGCCGCCTGACGCATCGGTAGGGGGTGGGGATGCCAGACATGGCTGGAGGAGGCGTATGGACATGAGTCAACAGACGCGCTCGTCCTGGATGTGAGGATTTGAGATTAGGAATAGAAGATTACCAAGATTTGTTGATGAATTTGAATGCCAATTTGGAAGTTTGGGCAAGGAATCGACTAGATTCGAGGATTTGGGAGCAAGATGTAGAGCTATACTGAAGAGGAACGAACGGAGCGCGCGCTACTGCTGCTGGTCGTGGCCGCAGCCATATCGTGTTTGTGAGTCGGCTCGGCCATTGTGCAACTGATGTAGGCCTAGTTCTGTCGTTTCCAATTTGCTAGCTCGCCGATGTGGTTTGATGCTAGGATGTACTACCTTCGTTCCATATTTAGTTTGGTAAAACGTTTTGTATTATGGAACGGATTTATAGTATTTCCTTTGTCTAAAAAAACTTACTTGAGTTTGTCTAAATTTAAACATATCTAGACGTATTTTAATGTATAGATATGATTGAAATTAGAGTCAGTTATTTCTGGAAGGAGGGAGTACTTAGTAATTTGCAACGTTGTTTACTGCTACCTGATGTTTATAAAATTTCTTGAGTTTTATCAATTTGCATTGTTTAAGTTTTATTTATAGTATTTTATTTTACTATTTCGTAGTATCGCACGGGCATTTAGCTAGTATATAGTAAGAAGCACATCTCACGCAAAACCAACGGGAAAACAAGCAGAAAAATAGGATTAGAGTACGAGACGCACAGCAAAAAACTCGAAAGGCTCCATAGATGATCTGTGCTTGCAACCACATAAGAAGAAATTGGAGGATGAAAAAAATATGTACTCCCTCCGTTTAAAAATATAAGATGTTTTAGGTTTGTGAAAGAAATGTATCTTGACATCTTTTAGTGTGTATATTCATTTAAACCTATACACTAAAAGTTGTCTAGATACATTAGCTTTATTAATCTAAAACATCTAATATTTCTAAACAGAGGGAGTATATACAAGAAATCCTCTCTTGAAACCATAAAGAATCATAATCTCCTAGGCGAAAAACAGAAGTTTGCCCTTGAGATATCCTTCGAATTTCCTCAACAATGAAAGGGTCTTCTGCTTGATGTCTAAAAATTCCGTGCTTAAGATCACTGCCATAACTACGGTTATAGGGTTTTCTAACGTTGCCCTTCTAATCCCGAACTTATCACAGAATTCTTCAGAAATGAATGAAGTAGTTGCACCAGTATCAAATAGAACTTTGCCGGGATTGGTAAGGATATTGAGCGTACCTATCACTGCATGCTCCGAGTTATCCACCTCTTCTAGGGTTGCACAATTCAGCTTCCCGATAGGTCTTTTCCTCTTGCCATTGTTGTTTTTGCCATAATTCCCTCCTTTATTGGGCTATCCATTTCCTCCACTGGCTTACCTTCCATATCTAACTGGACAACCTCCTTGTGGTTTGCTTGGACAATTTGGCTTTATGTGACCTCTCTGACCACAAGCATGGCACACAATTACTGGTTTCAGGCAATCCCTACTCATATGCTCTGGAAGTTTGCAATTGTGGAATATAATATTCTTTACGTTTGGATTTGCACTTCGATTGGAATTGTTGCTGTTATAGGGTCTATTCCTTGGTTTGAATTCCAGATTGGGCTTGGGCTTACTTGCTTGTATCCTCTTGGTTTCCTTCTTAGCTCTCTTCCTTCTATGCTCTTGGACATTCTTGTAGTCATCTTCAAATGTGATAGCTGCATCCGATGCTTCTTGATAAGTTTGCTTATTAGCCAACCTTAACTGCATCCACACAAATGGATTTAATCCACGCAAGAAACGCTTCTTCCTATTTTCCTCTGTATTAACTTCTTCCTCCGCATATCGAGACAGTTGACTAAACTCCCGAATATACTTCATAACACTAGTATATCCTTGCTGCAGCTCCTCAAATTCTCTCCGCTTCAACTCCATAACACTCTCCGGAACATGATATTCACGGAATCTCTGCTTGAACTCTTCCCAGGTGTACTCTTCCTGGATGTTGCATGGCTAACTGATTCTCCCACCATGATGCTGCAGGTCCAGTCAGAAGATGAGTTGCATACCTCAATTTCTCCTCATCATTGCAGCCTATAGTCTTCAACTTTCTTTCTGTATCTGCTAGACAATCTTCTGCATCCATTGGTTCAGGAGCTGATGCAAAATGTAACGGCCTTGCATTCTGGAAGTCAGAAAGACTCACTCCTCCACCTTCAGGTGCTCTCTGATTTTCTCATCCCAGCAACAACTCCTCCATGAACTTGTTCTGGGTGTCTTGCATCATTTGCATACACTGCATAAAGTTCTGCTCCATTAATGGCCTCATTGGTGGTGGTGGTAACGTTCCCTGATTTCCTGCGTCTGCATCGGCCTCCTCCTTGCCCTCACATTCCATCCGTTGTTGCTCAGATTTGGTCTCTACACCTGTATCCATGACCCCCTAGTCCTGCAGCATAAAGCGAATACTCATAATTACATCATGCACATGTGTTCTGAGCTCAACTTTACGCACAGAACTAGTCACACAATGAAAATCCAAATAAAATCCAAATATGCATTTCACATATTATACATTACAATATCATAATAATACAAGTCATTACAACATATACCATATAGGTATAATCACAACACTACCTCATTACCTAACTACCTTATTTTCTTGGATTACAATACATAGTACTTGATACTTCTTACTAAGCCGCCTGCTTTTAGCAATAAATACGCTCATCATACATGCTTGATGTCCAACCGTGATGACGTGACGTTCGTCGCACAGTTTGTGGAACAAATAGCCTTCCAGAAGGAACATACTCAGTATCTGAAGTGTTAGGACTTGAGTCATTACTCAACCTGAGCGCATTGACTCCCTCCAGCTCAGCTGAAAAGTCTTTAGAAACATATTCAACATTATCACCCACTTGCATCTCCTGAGCTTCATTCCTTGAGTTCTCAACAGAATACGCAGATCCTGCTGCTCCCCAGGTGCTCCTTTGGGCAAGATAGTTAAACGCCGCATAATGTATATTCCCTGGGTTTTGAGAAGGTGTTGATGATTCAAACACTCTCTCCTCAAGATCTTCTTCTTCATCCTGATTATTTATGAATATGGTATCTCTACTACTGTTACTAGAGTTAATTCTTGCACCCATCCAACTAGATTGTCCAACATTTCTGTCAGAACCATCTATGGACATCTGGTGTTCCTGGAATCCTTCAGATGATCCCATTCTCCAGCCATCAGAATTCTCAATAGGAAGTTCTGAATCAGAACCATCCTCTGAACCCTGTGGTACTGCATACCTCATATCCATAGTAGGATCATACATAGGTTCATGCCTTGGTGAATAAGGATATGGTATAAAAGATTCAGGATATGTAGGTATATCCTGAAAGTTGGGTTTTGTACTACTACTCGCTTCCTTCTCCAACTAGACTGCTAACTGCTTCCTCCTTTCCGGATCAGTTAGATCCTCTAACATGTCATTTTTATCTTCGACAATCACTTGACGTGTCTTATAAAAAGACGCAACGAGTGTTCAATATCTATCCATAAACTTGGAAGCTAACTTAGGATGCTTCTTAACTAAAGTAAGATGATCCGGTACAGGCTCCGAGTCTATAGAATCATGAGGTATCACCGAAAATGTGCTACCGTCCAACTCCTTGGCTTTATGCTCCCGGATATTAGCTATCGCCTCCACAACAGCAACATGATATGCTGCTAAGTGACTCCTACCTTCACCTATAGGTAGATCGTGATATAATCCAAGCTCCTCTGGGAGTTGGATACTCACATGATACTTTGATAACATACGACCATCATAATAGGTTATGGTATTCACTAGAATTCTAGTTGGACAACTAAAAATCTTTAAAAGTTGACGAAGTTGGTTTGTGAATGATCCTTGATAATCATCAAGAGTCTCCTCTTTCCTTACCAAAGTCTGTTTTGGAAACTCTGTATATAAGAAAAATATTTTTATTAGTAACCAATAATATATTGCATCATAACAAAGAATTATCGCACTAAAACATATAACGTAATATTCTCATTTGAATACCCATTATATTTCTTTTAGATAATTCTTTATCATTGCTACACCCTCCTACAGGTAATACCCTTTACTAGGTTTCCAACCTAAGGTCAAAGCAATTTGCTCTAATATCAACAACGGTGACCCAGTATACCACTACATGTGTAGTACACTATAGTCGTTGACATGACATCCACAGAACACCGTTCCGTAAATATCACATCCCTCAGAGTGGTACAACAGAAACATTGCGGGTCCATATTACAAACATACACACATTATTATTATTACAATAACGGAAGTTCAAGACTTCCAAAAGGTTCAACTTACAAACCAAAATATAAGTGTTTCAGCGGAAGTTTCAAAGTGATAACTTAAACTCCAAATTGAGCTCAACAACTTATTGCTATATATTTTTCATGTTCCTCGGCTCAAGTGGCTCCTAGAACTATAGTAATTATTCAGACTCTTGGTACTCTCCTCCGTAGACGATATCGTAGTCCTCCCCTTCTACGGCTCCATACAAATTGGGATCTTCATAGAAGACCTCCTCTTGGCTCTCAGTTGCATACATTGGAGTATCTTCGGGATCCTCAGAGTCTAAGCAAGGGATCAAAGGAAAGGGTGAGTAACAGCGTTACACAGAAAGTTCATTATATGCAAGGTGGGAAGTTTGATGCTCTATCTACCACCTCGGACTATCAGTCCTTGGCACTATGCAATTTCGTAAATCTTTCTTCAAAGATTGATTTTATTATGAAAATCTATGACCATCAGCCTTTACAGGTTGACCAGAACTTTCATGGAGTTCCTTTCCTGCCATGTTCGTATCTCCTTCCCGGAACAGGAAGTAACAAGTTACAGTTTTTTACACTCTGCAGAGGTGCGTTACTTTTCCCATGAGAGACCAACTTCCTTGTTGCACAACCTGGCATACTTTACCATCCACAATTCTGTGATGTGGGGCCCAGAAGTTGGTCCAAGCCAATCACTGCCCTCTCCGCGACCTCATATGTCTGCATGATCCTTCGGGGCCAGCTAACCTCCGTTAAGCCCCCTTTCGGGCAGGCTAAAACCCTGATTAGTTCCTAAAGATTCTATGACCTGGTGATGCCCGGACGAGTACCATTTAATTAGACTATATCCCTAAACACCATTAATAGATAATCTAGACACCAAAAGTGTTGGGCGTAAGGGTGCCCACCCATATGTTGGATCCGCACAAGGAATCATAACGTCACGTTAAGGTCATCTTGCCTCCATACGAGAGAAAAAGGATACAGCTGACTTCTCCGTCCCATCCCAAATCTCATGGTTAACGCGTAATATACGGCGCAAGAATCACTGATGTCATGGGTTATTAATCCCTAATGGTTCATCATGATTGCAAATAGAAACCTAAGTTCTATTTCCCCATCATATCATCACTTAGGATGATATCTAAGATTTATTTATTTTGAGAAAATAATCTTTTCTTTTTTTGAATAGAGATAGTAACACACAATTTGCAAATACTTTATAAACACTCTTCAAAGGACATGAGCAAGTGATGAACTTGCCTTGTGATTGCAAGGTAGTGAAGTCGGAGGCTTTCACTGGACCTTGAGCTTCTATGTCTACAAAACCATCAATATTGCCCGGTAAGGACAATATTGAAAGAAGCAAAATGATTATGCAAAGTAATGTAATGCATTATTTAGCTTTGTGTGTATTCTCCCCCATTAAAAATTCTTTTTAATAATAAAGAATTTATAAATATTAATTTTAATATTTATTGAATATTGTATTCTTTTATTTTATTTCATTTTAATAATTCCTTTAAGAATTATCATTTAAATACTAAAAATTGATATTAAATATTTTTTTAGTATTTTTCTAAAATACTAAATTATTAATATTTAATGAAAGTGATTTTTATTTATTTTTATCATCTTTCAATAATTTTATAAAATTCCGTAAGGAATATATAGATTATAAAATTCTTAATAAAAATTATATGCCTAAAATTTTATTTCTTAATTTATTTGGATAATTTGGATTATTGTGAATCCAAAAATATTCTATTTATAATTTTTGGATTTTTATTTTATTTTCTAGAATTTATTTAAATACAGGGGCATTTTGGTCTTTCCTTAATTATTAAAAACTTCCTTTTGTTAATTGGGCTGTCTATGTTGGTTTATTGGGCCCTTCTGGACCAATAGGGCAGAACCAAAACGACTCCCCAAAGTGTCCTGGCCCAACCAGCCCACACTCTCTCTGTCACTCTCTCGTTCTCATCTCTCTTCTTCTCCTCACCCGACCCCGTGGTAGGCGATGCCACCACCGGCGATTCACGCCACCGTGGAACTCCTCGGTCGTTGCTGTGATGCATAGGGTGATTGTTGACCCTGCTCCACCTTCATGTCCAACTCGATTTGGACCTGGGGCTCCCCTATGGCCAGACCGGCTCCGTCCCGAACCCTAGGGTTTGGGGTAGTGCTGGTACTGTCGCCGCCGCTGCTCCCGTGTGATGTGGTGGTGTTCCTCACCTTCAGGCGTGGTTGTGGTTGCCGCCTCGGCGTGGTATGGGTCGCAGTGCCCCCTTGGGGTGCTCCCCGTGCCACTGTGCTCGTCGTCACCCTCTGCTTCCTCTTCTCGCCCACCGCTACAACCTTCAGTAAGTTATCCTCTTCTTCCCCTCGTGTCCTCTATGCTATGCCACCCTGGACTATGTGTTTGTAGTGGATACTCCTAGCTAGTGGTCAGGTCCTGATTAGGGTTTTTTGTTCTGCTTAGGGTTCATATCCCTCTGTTGATTAAATATCTGATGATTTGGATCATGTATTAATGATCCCTAAGCATGATGAGTGGTTGTTTGATGTGGATTACTGCTTATGTTTGGTTTTGATGAAGCTAATGGCTTACCAGATTGATTCCACTGGTTAATTTGATATGGTTCAGATGATAATGTTACTGTAGAATCATTACTTGGAGATTCTAGTGGTTTGAGAGCTCACCACTATCATTACTTATTTTCTGAGAGTGATTTTTGAGTGATGAAGTCACTGTATCTGTAGTTGGTGGATTATGAATTCATATACAGCTGGGGATCAATTGGTCTCTTACAGTAATGTTATGTATATGTATCTTCCTGGAAATGATTCCTGTGATTAGTATCAGGAAAATGATTGGTAGTTGGCTGTGAGTGTATCTGTGCAAGCTAGATGACTAATATGCTTGGTTTAGAAGCTGTTCTTGTGACACCATCCTAGTATGGCACACAAGACTAGGTTCTATTACTTGGCTTGATTTTGTTTAAGCTTAAGATTAGCTTGATATCAGATATAAGTGGAAACTTCTTTCCTTGGATCCCTAAAGCCTATGATGTTGGTCTGAGGTTTAGGGTCTAGGTCCTTATCTTGTTGTTTCTCATGGATCTGTTCTAGTTGTGATACCAGCTACTGATTCATGTGTGAAGGTTGGTAAAAATGATTTGTAGGCTTGATAAGTTATATTTATCCATAAGATGTAGAAATTCTAAGGTGCTACTCCTGTTTAAGAGGTGTGCCTAGAAGTTCAAATCTTAGCTATATCCATTCTTGGAATTTAGGATATAACCTGATAACTAGGATCAATGATGTTGTTCTGAGATCCTAGTTGGATTTATATATTTTTCTGATTGCTTTTGGTGTTTAAAAACTTCAATGATGGATTCACCCCACTTGGGTGTTTTTCTGAGAAGTTGAGTATGAGACAACTCATGAATGCGTGTCTAGCTTAGAGAGATAAATCATGTGATGGTCTTTTACTACTTACCACAACAATGGAGTTGTTGGGGTTGCAATTTTGTTGATCTTGTGGCTTGATCTTGCTGATTGTGTGGCTAGCCTGATCTGGTGCTTCTTCTGATACTTCTAGCTCCTGGAATTGTCCTTGATCTTGTTTTCCACCTCCTGGTCCTATTGGCTTGACCTTGATCTTGCTATCCACCTGATCTTCCCCCTCCTTATGTCACCATCTTGGCGAGATGATCAAGGTTGTGGTTAGTGTGATCTGGTTTGGTTTGGTTTGGTTTGGCTACTGTGCTTGGTGTGTATGAACAAGGAAATGGTGTTGGGGTTGCTTGCCCATGGCTGTGCTGAGAAGTTTTGTTTGTTTGGCCTGTTGTTGCTGTGCTGACAGCACACACCATGCAATTAGGTGTGTGTGCTGCTTGTGTGCATGCTGCACCTTGTGGGTATGCTCAAGGAATGAAAGTTACCTTTTATCTGATTACACTTACTTGTCTGGTGAAACTTGCCCCTTCTTGCTGTTTGGAGTTATTTGACTTATGGCTTAAAAATGATGAAAGATTTAGTTCTTTCATATTGGTGAAACTTGCCGCTAAAAGATTTACTCAATGATGTAAAGTGGAATAGTGCATCTCACTGTGACTACCGAGAGTAAAAGAATATCTTAACCTTTTATTTTCTCTCTTTCTTTGTTTATTCTTTGTTTTTCACGTACAAGACTTGAAGATTCAAGATTTAGATTAGGTTTTCTTTTTCGTATAGAATTCCCTTGTAATATTTACTTTATTCCTTTGTAATCTTTATTTATCTTTTTGTAATAAAGATTGTAATCTTACTCAATGTATAAAGGTTCTTTTGTTTCATTTACTATTGTAAAGATTCTTGATTAAGTTACCTTTTGTAACTTATTTATTGAATAAAGATATGGAATGAATATTTATTTATTGAGTTGTCAATCTTATACAAAATTTCTGGTTACTATGTAATGTTTATTCATTATCTTTATAAGTTACATTTTGTAACTTAATCATTGAATAACTATATGAAATAAATATTAATTTACTTAATTGTTTTATATCCTTTAAAGTTTAAGATACTAAATACTATTTCTTGATTCAATATCATTCTCACACACAATCCTAATCCTTTTAAAAATATAAATTCAAATCTCAAGTTTGAATTCAAATTCCTTTCCCCAAAACACTTAATCCATAAAGATCATGTAAAAATTTATAACGATCATTCTCCAAGGCTATTCCTAACTTAAAGAGTGAAATAAACTTTGATTACTTTAGGTTTTTATTTTGCGAAAAATTTACTCATATTTTTACAAATGAATGCATGCAATTGCACAGATTCCTAAATCTACCCTTCGTTGGTTCCTAAATGCTGGGATGTTACAGTGTCGAATCAATAAATTGGATAATACTACCCACGAAGACTATTGCGATCCCCTACACTTGTGGGTCATCAGTCACTTGCAGGCACAAATGATAGCCGATCTTCAGACGGAGAGTACTGATTACAGATGCTCTCTTTCGTCCGGACCCCTACTTCTTCACCGGCAGGTCCAGCAGACCTGGCTGAGTCGCCTAGAGGAGAAGCTACGGCGTAACTACGGGGTTATCACGTGCACCCGCTCTTCGGACATTTCTCACCACCCGGTACCACAGCGTCCTCCGCGGCACTCGACGCACCAGCAGCAGCAGCAGGCACCCTCACCCCTACGATAGTCTCCCCGTCCACGGCTTACACCACAGACGACGCCGAGACCTCCTCCCCCAAACCAGGCTGGAGGTTCGACATGGCATCAGCAGTCTTCTTTCGACTGTTGGCAGAAGAAACAACCACCTTTGCACGATGGAGGTTCGTCGTGGCAGCACCAGCAGCAGGAGCCTTGGGGTCACCCTGCCATGCCAAACTACGGGTTTCGCCCACAACCACAGGGTACGCGTCTTACAAGATAAGTGTCGAGGCTCAGTTCATGTCAAGTTCTTACATACTTCGTTTTCATGTGCAGGAGCAATCGGAATGCAGGGGTCTATGCCTGGCTATCAGACATCTATGTCCGGATCCGCATGGACTGATCAGGACGCTGATGATAACACTCAGGATTTTCATGACGTAGAGCAGTTGGGTGAACATTTTTCAGACTCCTCCCCCCGACCCCACACACGAGACTTAGTACGATGAGTATGGGTCGGTGATTCCTCCCCGACAGGTTTGGCCGCCGAACAGGTTCGGTTGGACGACGCCTCCTTACCCACCACCCGAGCGTCGCGGCAGACGACATCGCTGATATGGCAGACGTATCTATCTATCGGTATATGAGACATATATTTATCTATGTATGAGACATGTCTATCTATGCATGAGACATCTACTTATGTATGAGACATATATCTATCTATGTATGAGACATCTTTCTATTATTTCATGATTTTATTCGACAAACACTTCAACATAGCTTGCAACACAGTTCAACATAACTTGCAGTACATACATAAGAGTGCTCTCTATCCTTAGCACGATGCCTTTCCCTTTCCCTTCGACGATGCCTCTCCCTTTCCCTTCGATGATCCCTCGCCCTTTCTCTTCTTGTCATTGCTCTTCTTGGCCTGTGCTTTCTTCTTCTCCTGCCTCTTGTCCCACTCAGCTCTCGCCTTTCTTCCAACGGATGGTGGCATGAATATATCATACTCATCTTTGCTCTCTTCTATCCAGGCCCAAGGTGACTCAGCCTTCTGCAGCATGTCAGCTTCACTCTTCTTGGCCTGTGCTTTCTTCTTCTCCTGCCTCTTGTCCCACTCAGCTCTCGCCTTGCTTCCAACGGATGGCGGCATGAAGATATCATCCTCATCTTCGCTCTCTTCTATCCAGTCCCAAGGTTCCTCAACCGTCTCCATCATGTCAGCTTCACTCTTGAAGTCTAGCGTGTCCCACTTTGCCTGGATCCTGATAAGCTCTTCTCGTACCTGATTTGGGGTCCTTAGTTCCCACCCTCTCTGATGAAGTTCCTTACCAAGCAGAACAAGAGCATCATCAAAAACGAGGAGGTCCTCCTATTGGGCTGATTTATTGCCTATCATAACATTTCTGGCTAATTGGAAAAGCTCAACGAACATCTGTGGCAACCAGGGAAACGCGTCGGTCATAGTGGAGAGGAGAGGAGGGAAATGCGAGAGTAAGAGGAGACGGGAGGAGGGAAATGCGAGAATAAGAGGAGGAAGAGATGAAAGGGGTGAAGAGATAACATCTCGTTGCCCAGATTTATAGAGGCACCAAACAGAATAGGCGGGAAAAAGGACGGGTAAAAAAGGGCAGGAAGGAGTGGCGGGAAAAATCGGCGGGTACAAAAGGGCGGGAAGGAGTGGCGGGAAAAATCGGCAGGAAGGAGTGGCGGAAAAAAACAAGTCCACCTAGAACTCAATTTTTTGTAGAATATATACTAGCAGAGTGCCCGTATGTTGCCACGGTCCATTAATTTCCTGTGTCACCTTTTTTGTTTAAAAAAATTCTTTTATCACATAATGTATGTGGAAAAAGGTAAGATTCTACTTGGGTTGAGAGGATTATAGCCATAACTTGAGGTTGTATGCATCTAAAAAAAGAAATTAACTACTTATCTCTTATTAACTAAGATTTACTCCATAACACTTTGAAGATATACAACATTATGATGTGTTCATCTTCATTTGTATTGTAGTTCAGTAGGTATACCGATAAAATTCTCTCTAGCCTCATAACCATCCTACACGAGAGTTTGGTCGAGAGATCCCTTGCTAGAGGGAGGTGACATGTGTTGTTCCCCATGTTATTGTATCTAGAGTAGGGATGGCAATGGGGCCCCGAAACCCGCAAAACCGATGGGTACCCGCCTTAAATGGGGAGGTTTGGTAAAAGTTAGACCCGCCAAGTCTAACGGTGCGGGTATGGGGTGGCAAACCCATACCCGTAGACCTGCAGACCCGCTCCAAGCCTTAACCATATCTCTATTAATCCTATGCCTAACCACACGTCCCACATGGCAGACAACACACATCACATGCATACGATGGAATATAGAGTCCTAAAGATAGCACATGCACGCATGCGTCCCTTTCCACCAACTCCATCCCAATATCCCATATGTGTCAGCGTCACTCCTGTCTCATGCGCTAGTGGGTACCGTCCCCCCAACCGGGTCGCGGGTCTGGTAAGAAATGAGACCCGGAAACTTAAACGGGACGGGTATGGGGAGAGCGTACCCGGCCCCGAATAGGCGGGTGCCATCCCCTAATCTAGAGGCAGTTACAAACCTTACATGCTCTTGATAATTGCATATTAGGATTGGGATCAATTTTTACGTTTTTAGTAGAGCAGGTGAAATAGACAGTTTAGAAAGTGATTTAATTTTTAAATAGGACATAAGCTGTGTAGCAGATAATGTACCATAGTGAATTAAAAGATTGACAATGGTTATGAACTTACATATCTGCAAACTTACATATCTACCATTTTTTAATAAAAAAAATCAAGGACATGAGCTCATGTACGCACGAGAAAACCAACCAGGTCCATCTCCACCGGCAAAATAAAAAATTCTATCTCGATTTCTCTTGTTGCATGTACACGGCCGTCCCGCGCATGTTGTGTCGATTCATCGGCATCCCCATAGCTCCGCCCACCTACTAAAAATCCTTCCCAAAGAATGGATCGGGATCCTCCCGAAGCTGCGACGGCGGATCCATGTGGGACCTCCGGCATCCCCTTCTAATTCTTTCAAAGAATCTTTGTCTCACTTGAGGAGGGCATATTCCATGGAATTGAGACTTTGGCCATGGATGAGACGCTACCGCTTCGGCTCCTTCGTGTTAGGCGTCCCGAGCAGCCACTATCTGCCTCCACGGCCGTCAGTCTCGGCGCCTCCAGCTGCTAGACGGTGGCTGCACGACCCTTTTCTTGACCTTTGTCTCCTCGTTGGGCGCTGGGGCCCTCAGTGTCCAGGCATGCATGCATGTTCCTCGCCTTCTTTCTTTATGAGACACTGCTGGGACCCACTGTCAATTCAATACGGTGCAGCAAAAATAGGAACCGAAATCTCGATACACTTTGTCAAATTGTATCGGTACCATAGTGTGGTTGGTCTTAGTTCAATCAAATGAACTAAAATTTCACACTTCTTTAAATAGAACACTACTTCATCAGTTTGAACTAAAAAGGGCTAGAGGCTACTCTAATGATGGTCAGTTGTCAGTTGGCTCTACGATCTTGGTTGTATCGCCCTTTCTGTCCATCTCCCACTAATTCATAGTCACCTTGCACATTTTGTTACCACAAGTAAAATAAAAATGTTCCTTTGTCCTATTTTTTAAAATAAATGTCCATTTCCACCTCTTCCTAAGCTACCCTAGCAAGCTTCTCACATGTAAAAAGAAGTGGTGGCTCCAGGTTTCAAAGGGTTGGTATTCATTTTGCTATTTTATAAAAAAATTCATCGTTTTCTTAAAACCATTGGTATTCACTTGAATACCAAGGAAGACCTAGTGCCGCCTGGTACAAAGCAACGGTATCTTGCTGACTATTTTTCTAAAATGCATCATTGACAAAAAATATGAGCACCTAAGTAAGGGAATGTACTATGGCTACTAACATAGATTTTTTATGTTATGTGTCATCTAGAGAACTCAAGGAAAAATATTATACAATGTTTAACCACAAATAAAAGTAAATAATCCCGGAGATACAACTGAAACAACATCATAGTCTCACAAATACAATTCTTCAGATAAAAAAGAAGTTCCATCTAGCTTCCAATTTCGCCACATTTTCTTTGCTACACCACCAAATGACCATCAATGCCACAACTTCTCTCATACCTCTAGCCTCCTAACTACGGGAGCCTAACCTTGCGATCGACTAAAAGCTTCAACTGTTGCGAGCGTTGATGAACCAACTATCCCGCGCTTTTATGTATAAAAGTGTGGTCATAAACATTATATTTTTGGAAAACAAGCTTTGTCCATACTTTCATATTATCCAATAATCACCGCTATGCCAACTGCACCCAGATTTATATCCTTTCTACTAAGAGTGGGCAGCCAACTATCCATTATCTCCTAAACATTTGTAGCGGAAACCCAAAAAGTAGGGTATTACACGATGGAATATATCTGGCCAATGATCAACCAAAGAACAAAATATTCTACAAGTTCTTCCTAGGAACAAAATGGACATCGGGACTTACCTTCCTACCCTTTTTTTGGATTATCCTTATTCAGAGTGATCTTGATTTAGCCTAATCAAATGAAAACCTTACTTAAGATGCAATTTAACTTTCCAAATAAATTTTACATCAAAAGCAACTTGTTGTAATTTAGGATTTGTACATCCATCTAAGAGTGGAAACACCTTTAATATCGAAATTCAAACTATCATTTCAACCATTGCGCCCTCGACGAGCCACTTGTCATGTAGTTCTATTTGTACTACCTCCCTTCTAAGGCTTAAGGCTTTCTTTTTTGAAAAGTCAAACTATGTAAAGTTTGACCAAGTTTGTAGAAAAGTATACTAATATTTACAATATGAAATACATACCATTTGATACATCATGAAAAATATATTCACATGGTATCTATATAATATCATAGTTGTTGATAGGTTTTTCTAAAACTTTGGTCAAATTTTTTGTAGCTTGACTTTTCGAAAAAAACCTTAAGCCTGGGATGGAGGAGTAAGATATTTCCTTCTAAATACTTTTTCCCAAATTCAAGAACCATTTTCTAGGTTCTGTAACCAAATTCAAGAAATTTATCCACAACAAAAATATCTACCTACCTAAGCTTCCTTAATATTTTAGCAAGCAAACAAATGGTTGATTGATCTGGTGATATTTGTTAAACCAACACTTTCCGGCCCAAATATTCTCCCCATAAATAAATCTTGTATATTGTCCACCCCTACTACTAGCTCAAATAAGGACATCATATAGTCAGTCATATTCCTCATACATGAATTTACCGGAACTAATCTACCACGTCTACAACAAAATTTATCTTTCCAACACCATAGTCTAGGAACTTCCCTAGCTTCCACATTCATCCATTGTTTACTCAACAAGTTTTCACATTTAAAAGAACTCCGAGATATCAAAATGGCAAAAATCCATATCTATAGGTAATTTTCAACAATTTTGCAACATCCCCAAGGAAATATATAACACTCATGTGGAATTTAAGCCGAAGTCCTAGTAGTTTCTCAAATAGAGACATGATAAGTATCAGGTTCTTGCCTTGCTCCACATTATAACCCATCTGTAAGATTGCGTCATTTGAATATTCCATGCAAGCCCAATATATCATGTGTGCAAACCATTTATTTCAATATTTGTTTACCACAACAAATGAACCATCAATGCCCGACAACAAAAACCAGCATACAAGCATAGCCTGTAAACTTCCACACCTAATGAAACAACAAAACCATAGAATAAAGATCAAAAACCATAGGATAAATATTACTACTCCCTCCTTTTTAAATATAAGATGTTTTAGCTTTTGTGAACGAATGTATATATCTAGATGGCTTTTAGTGTGCAGGTTCCATCTAGATATATACATTCTTTCTAAACCTAAAAAATCTTATATTATGAAACGGATGGAGTATATTCTAAACAGTGTAAGGAAACCATAAGAACTGTTTGATTCTTCAGCATACACCATCAACAGATTAAAACGGAATACAAATAAGCAAGTAGCTAATATTCTATTTCAAATATGAATTACTAGAAATGCTAAGTTAAAAATCATACCATCCCCTTTTTACTATACCATATAACCACACCAGTACATTCCTTGGTTGGATTATTATTTGCAAAACTACACAAATTTTAACAGTTCTATACTCTATTTCTCAGGTACCAAACAGGAGCTATAACAGATTGTTATATAGTCCGTAGAAGCAAACGCATCCTCGTCATGATAAGATGCCATGAGTTTGATGGTGATCAGAAAGCGCAGCAGCTCAGGTAAATATTATAATAAGCTTGTTTTTGTATGCAAGTAATTACATAGGTTTTGGCTATCTAGGAGGAATGCAACATGATACATATATATAGGTTTACTACACGCCATACAAGCTACACAACATGTACGAAATATGTCACTGCAACAAATGTTGAAGGGATCTTTAGAATTAGGCATCTGCACAAGAATATCCATTTTGCTGGCACATTTTCGGATACCAAAATTTTAAATAAAAATTGCACTAAACGTCCCAAAACTTCATAAATTTGCAAACTCGAGCCTCTGTTTTTCTATCCATATGATTGAAAAAATAGTAAGTGTGGCTACTACATATTAATGTCAGTGGGTCTATTCATTCAAGTAAATCATTATGGTAATATATCTCTAACACTGATCTGTAATGTAATTGGGAGAACATTTTTCTACAAACACAACACATTACAGGATGTTATTAGCTTCACCAAATTAATTACCATTTTGGTGCAGATTTGTCTCGAAATCAACATAACAAATACGATAAATGTAGGCTGGTAGGAGCTTTTTTTGATAAAAAGGTTTTGCCCCGATTTCCAAAATAGAAACCAAACACTACACTGTCTCCACTAATAATTCCAACAAACGTCATGAGGCTCGGGGACGGCTGTGTGCTCTGCCTATGGAAACCATCAAGGGCTCTATGGTGCTTTTCATCGACTTCGCAAGTTGGCATCCCTCCACCGGCCGGACTCCTTCCCAGTGGCGGCACCATGAAATGGCTGGCGGGTATTCATTTTACGAAAAAAATTAGTCTCAATACACAATATAAACTATGAGAATTAAAGCTCTTTCCCATAATGGAAATATGCTGCCAACAGCATTGGGTTCTTCTTCATCTAGATTACAAGAAACAAAGAAGAAATACACAAATAGTCAATATGTTGTTGGGATGCTAGTAATTGATGCAAATATGTGGTACTTGTAATTTATACACTACTAGTAAATTATATACGGCTAGTCTGGTGGTAATTGATAGATACAAAACTGAATTACCGAATCTGCTAGAAGGATTTTGTTGCACAGCTAGTAATTGATAGAAATTACAAAACAGAATAAGCTACTATAATAAGATCAAAGAGGGAAGAAACGCATGGAAAGTTGGAAACGTACCTGGCCGTTCCCGTGGTGATGTCCGCCGGCGGCCGCCTGCAGCCGCTTGATGACCACTTCCGTCTGGCTCGTCGCTGGCCGCTGCTCGTCCGTCCGAGGGGCGAGGGCCGCCTGCCGGCCTACCACCATGCCGCGCCGCCGTCTGGTGGAGCTGTGGAGGTCGCGTCTGCGTGGCGGCTGTGTGTCCCTGGCGTGAGTGGGGAATGACTCTGGTCGTGATACACGTGCAGTGTGGTGCAACCTCGATAATCGTAGTGGACTGCTCGCTCTATGGGTTATGGGCCGAATGACAACTCGATTACACGTACTTCCTTTGTTTTAAAATATAAAATGTTTTAGGTTTGTGAAGAAAAATGTTTCACAAATCTAAAACATCTTTACTTTGAAACGAAAGAAATATGATTTTTTTTTCTTAGATTCTCCATGCTCCTTCCTCTTGAATCCTACCCAGCCACGACCAATCCCATCTTCCGCCTCCATCTCCATGGATTCCATTCTGCAGCGGCATCCAAGTCGGTCCACGCCAGCACCTGATGCTGCCTCTCCAAAGTGAAACAAAACAGAAAATCTAAGAACACACCAGTTGCGACAACAGCCTGATCTGCTACTGTCAACTGAAAGTGCAGATTCAAAGTTTCTTCACGTGCAATGTTTAGCAGAACACCCTCCCCCTCTCTCTCTCTCCCTCTCACATACGAGTGTCCTCCCAAATGGGGTGCACCACGGCCGGACAAGAGAGCATTTTGTCTCTTTCAAATGGATAAAAACGGACGCATTTGGTATCATAAATCCTCCTCCCTGTTGGGATGGCCTAAGGCATTCATTCTCATCCGTTTAAAGAGGTGTCAGTAGTATTATAATATGATACAATATCATAGCATACGTAAAGAAAATGTTAAATACATCTTATACATCAAATTGCATTGAGATTCTACAAATCATTAAATACCATGGGACTATGATACGACAAGATAATACTAAGCACTATAGATCGGTTGTATCATATCCTGCTATCATATGCAGGATACTACTAATATGATACTTCCATTATGACCAACCTAACTGATACTACTGAATGTCAAAAGACTAGTTTTTTGACATAGTAAAGGAGCTCATTATTATAAATCTACTACTCCCTCTGTCACGGTTTGGAGGGCGTTTTAGAGAGATTGTTGGAATCTAGGTGGACGCTGATTGGGGCTGGATTTTTGCCAAAAACATGCGCCCATTAATTATTCGGCGCCCTATTAAACGTAATTACTCAATAAAAATGAGGAGTTTAGGCGCATGCATTGGTGGAATTGCATGCAAGAATTAATTCCTTGGCTGCATGAAGTAGGAAGTGGGGAGAAAAAGGTGGGCATTAACTCTGTAATTAAGTCTAACGCGCCTAGGAGGAGAGGAGTTTTGGAAACGCGTGACTTTTGTAAGACGCCCTCCAAACCGTGACAGAGGGAATACAAAACATCATCTTTCATTTATTGCATGTTAAGACGTAGAAACGCGCGACATGGAATTTGTGACTATACATAATACATTTACCTTTGCCTTGGTTGCTTTGTCTCTGATACGCTTCATCGGCCGTTGTAGTTTCTTCATTCTGTAACCTATTTTGTCAGATTAATAAGGCTGTGTTTTAAAATATATTTATACAGAAATTATCTGAATGGCTCACTCCTCCTGCAGCTTGGCCTACGCTCAGAAACTGTGGAACGAGAAGGGGCTGCAATGTATGGTCCTTGTCAGTTTCACTTGCAGGTTAACATCCTCTTACTGGCGCCATGCGGAGACGCCTCCCTTCAATATCCTACTGTGGATCTCATACCAAATGGCAGACTTCGCCGCCGTCTTTGTCCTCGCCCACCTCAGTCTCCAAACAAACGATCCCCATCACCAGCTAGTGCTCCTGTGGGCACCGGTCCTGCTGCTCCACCTTGGCGGGCAGGACAATGCTACCGCCTTTTCCATGGAGGACAATGAGCTGTGGTTGCGCCACCTTCTGGGCCTCATCGCCCAGGTGGCTGTAGCTATCTATGTCGTGGCCAAGTCATGGCACGACAAGCAGCTCGTGGCTCCTGTCGTGCTACTGTTTCTCTCGGGCACCGTCAAGTATGCCGAGAGGACATTGGCTCTTAAGAAGGCCACACTGCAGGCCATCAAGGGCAAACACATGCGTGATGTGTACAAGGCGTTGAAGAAATTCCAAGATCCTAAAGGGAACCTAGTGCCGTCGGAGATCGTCAAGTACAGCCAAGAGATTGTTGGCCAAAATAAATGGTGGCTCCAAGAAGACTACGCTGAACTCGTGAAAGCAGCTGTTGATAGCCTACCTAGTTGCATGAGTGTGCTGACTGGCATCCCCATGGCGCCATGGGTTTTGCCGTATATATTTCAGATGACAGAGAAAATATCCAAGCGCAACCAGCCAGGACCAGGGAAAGCTGGAAGCAATAAGAAGGACTGGTCGTTCTCATCTAGGGCATACAAGATGGTTGAGATCCAGCTCTCGCTCATCTATGATCGCCTATACACCAAAGACGGCATATGGTACAACCAACCCATGATCCTGAGAATCGGCCTTCGGCTCCTCACATTGGGCACCACTTCAATGGCATTGCTGCTCTTGGTGATGGCGAGGAAGAAGAGCGTTTACAGCCGTGTGGACATCCTTGTCACCTACATCCTGCTGGCTGGGGCTGTTATGCTAGAGGTGTGGTCCATGCTAATAGTCACGCTATCCTCATATTGCTTCCTCCGTGAAAAAATCGGAGTGAACATGTTCACAAGAGCAATATTCTATCCGTTAAGGATTGGCCAATCATTTACACATTGGTCGAACAGGTGGGAGCAATACAACCTGATTGCTGGATGCATCATGGAAAAACAAGCCTGTGTCCTTACAAGGGTGATCAAAGACCGTCTTGGCCTCCCATACAATCTGCACCACTACCCCATCAGTATCTCGGAAAAGACCAAGGAGCTTATCTGCAATGAGCTGGACGACCAAGACAGGTGCCAGAAGTTCAGCCATGTCCGAGGCCAGGGAATCCTGGCCCTGAGAGAGCACGGTGGAATGTCCGAGGAGCTGTACGACAGCATCGACAAGGTAGACTTCCCCAGGAGTGTGCTCACGTGGCACCTCATCACCGACATATGCTTCTTTCTCACAGGGGGCATCGCCAGCCAGCATGACCAACCTCGCATGAGACTCAGCCAGGAGGTCTCCAACTACCTGATGGATCTCCTCATGCAGCGGCGCGTAATGGACAACAGCGAAGGGTACGTGGCGCACCTCAGGGCCCAAGAGGAGGTCAAGCTCATGCTCGCGCGTCATGGTGACAAGGTGAGGTATGTTGATGACATCGAGGACATTAGGAAGATGCTGGAGGCCGACTTATTGAGCTGCCATGTCGTCGACACGATGCCCTCCCACTCGGACGAGGTGGAGGGGCACGTCGTGGATATTGCGCCGGAAATTACGGACGCCATGAGGCCGGTTCTGCCCCAAGCGTGGAGCCTTGCGAAGATACTGCTACGCGCCGACCCGGCTGACGGGTTGTCAGAGCAAGGCGGTGGCGCTCCCTGGAAGCTGATCGCATCGGTGTGGATGGAGATGTTGTTCTACCTCGCCCCCCGGTGCCAGCCCAAGTTCCACGCTGAAAAACTCACCGCCGGCGGGGAGTTCATCACCCATGTCAGGTTCCTGCTCCATAACCGAGGGCTCGGCTGGAACTGTGCCCCTACGCGCACTTGACATGCATGCCTGCCTCCATGGGCGCCACGCCAGGCACTATCACCTATATATATATGTCTATTTTGTGTTAACCTGGATGTACCAGAACCTATGTCCGTCACGTGTACTTTTGATTTTCTGAAATAAGTCAATGCCTGTGTCGTGCTGCGGCAAAATACATTAGTATAGTTACCTATTTTCCTATAATCATGTGTGTAAACGTCGGCCGGCCATGATGTATGGCGCGGGTGAAAAGGATCAAGGCTGGTTGATTAGGATCTCGATGAATAAATGAGAAAAGACGCAACTTGAGCGCGTCGCCAAAAATTCTGTGTGTTCCTCTCTCTATGTGTGTGTGTTCTTTGTCAGTTATTTCGTCGGAATCCGAGAGTTCCATCGAAGTGGTGCTCATAATTCCCACGAATCCAATCCACCGTGATCACGAGCACGCATAGAAACCATATAGTACGTACTAGCTCCGTCGCCACTCCCATCCATGCGCCGCCATGGCCCTTTCCCGAGCACCGGTCCCTCTTTTCCCTTAATCCCTCCCTAGATCCTGACCGAACTACACCATCCTCCGGAATAGAACAAAGATATGGACGCCGCATCCACCCCTCGATCTCCGGCCACAGGATCCGCCGGACTCCTTCGACCGGTGGAATGGAATGGAATGGCCGTTGCACTGAACCCCCGCCTGTAACTTCTCCTCCGTCCCACTATCCGGTCTCCCTCCTACCCCTCACTGTCTGAAGCGGCAAGGTGTCACGGTGCTGGGCGAGGTCGAGCATGTGCAGGTCCTTGGCGGTTATCCCCAGGATCTTTGCCCCTCGTCGGTATGCCGGTGACGGACAGAGAAGAGGGCGGCGGGGAGCCGAGGAGGGTCCCGACGTCGGGGTAGGCCGCCTGACGCATCGGTAGGGGGTGGGGATGCCAGACATGGCTGGAGGAGGTGTATGGACATGAGTCAACAGACGCGCTCGTCCTGGATGTGAGGATTTGAGATTAGGAATAGAAGATTACCAAGATTTGTTGATGAATTTGAATGCCAATTTGGAAGTTTGGGCAAGGAATCGACTAGATTCGAGGATATGGGAGCAAGATGTAGAGCTATACTGAAGAGGAACGAGCAGCTGCGCTACTGCTGCTGGTCGTGGCGCAGCCATATCGTGTTTGTGAGTCTCGGCCGTTGTGCAACTGATGTAGGCCTAGTTCTTTCGATGGCTTCTTCCAAAGCTGCTACCCTCAGCTTCTTGGAAAGCCGGTTTAAAAAAATTGCAAGGCTTCTAAATTTGTTTAAACTTAACTATTTTGAAAGCCTCGGAATATTTTAAGACCGGCTTCCCCAGGAAGCTAAGGGAGGTGGCTTCTCGGAGAAGTCCCAAAAAGAACTGGGTCTTAGTCGTTTCCAATTTGCTAGCTCGCCGATGTGGTTTGATGCTAGGATGTACTACCTTCGTTCCATATTTAGTTTGGTAAAAGGTTTTGTATTATGGAACGGATTTATAGTATTTCCTTTGTCTAAAAAAACTTACTTAAGTTTGTCTAAATTTAAACATATCTAGACGTATTTTAATGTATAGATATGTTTGAAATTAGAGTCAGTTATTTCTGGAAGGAGGGAGTACTTAGTAATTTGCAACGTTGTTTACTGCTACCTGATGTTTATAAAATTTCTTGAGTTTTATCAATTTGCATTGTTTAAGTTTTATTTATAGTATTTTATTTTACTATTTCGTAGTATCGCACGGGCATTTAGCTAGTATATAGTAAGAAGCACATCTCACGCAAAACCAACGGGAAAACAAGCAGAAAAATAGGATTAGAGTACGAGACGCACAGCAAAAAACTCGAAAGGCTCCATAGATGATCTGTGCTTGCAACCACATAAGAAGAAATTGGAGGATGAAAAAAATATGTACTCCCTCCGTTTAAAAATATAAGATGTTTTAGATTTGTGAAAGAAATGTATCTTGACATCTTTTAGTGTGTATATTCATTTAAACCTATACACTAAAAGTTGTCTAGATACATTAGCTTTATTAATCTAAAACATCTAATATTTCTAAACAGAGGGAGTATATACAAGAAATCCTCTCTTGAAACCATAAAGAATCATAATCTCCTAGGCGAAAAACCGAATTTCCTCAACAATGAAAGGGTCTTCTGCTTGATGTCTAAAAATTCCGTGCTTAAGATCACTGCCATAACTACGGTTATAGGGTTTTCTAACGTTGCCCTTCTAATCCCGAACTTATCACAGAATTCTTCAGAAATGAATGAAGTAGTTGCACCAGTATCAAATAGAACTTTGCCGGGATTGGTAAGGATATTGAGCGTACCTATCACTGCATGCTCCGAGTTATCCACCTCTTCTAGGGTTGCACAATTCAGCTTCCCGATAGGTCTGTTCCTCTTGCCATTGTTGTTTTTGCCATAATTCCCTCCTTTATTGGGCTATCCATTTCCTTCACTGGCTTACCTTCCATATCTAACTGGACAACCTCCTTGTGGTTTGCTTGGACAATTTGGCTTTATGTGACCTCTCTGACCACAAGCATGGCACACAATTACTGGTTTCGGGCAATCCCTGCTCATATGCTCTGGAAGTTTGCAATTGTGGCATATAATATTCTTTACGTTTGGATTTCCACTTCGATTGGAATTGTTGCTGTTATAGGGTCTATTCCTTGGTTTGAATTCCAGATTGGGCTTGGGCTTACTTGCTTGTATCCTCTTGGTTTCCTTCTTAGCTCTCTTCCTTCTATGCTCTTGGACATTCTTGTAGTCATCTTCAAATGTGATAGCTGCACCCAGCAACTGCTGATAAGTTTGCTTATTAGCCAACCTTAACTGCATCCACACAAATGGATTTAATCCACGCAAGAAACGCTTCTTCCTATTTTCCTCTGTATTAACTTCTTCCTCCGCATATCGAGACAGTTGACTAAACTCCCGAATATACTTCATAACACTAGTATATCCTTGCTGCAGCTCCTCAAATTCTCTCCGCTTCAACTCCATAACACTCTCCGGAACATGATATTCACGGAATCTCTGTTTAAACTCTTCCCAAGTGTACTCCCTTCCTGGATGTTGCATGCCTAACTGATTCTCCCACCATGATGCTGCAGGTCCAGTCAGAAGATGAGTTGCATACCTCAATTTCTCCTCATCATTGCAACCTACAGTCTTCATCTTTCTTTCTATATCTGCTAGCTAATCTTCTGCATCCATTGGTTCAGGAGCTGATGCAAAATGTAACGGCCTTGCATTCTGGAAGTCAGAAAGACTCACTCCTCCACCTTCAGGTGCTCTCTGATTTTCTCATCCAAGCAACAACTCCTCCATGAACTTGTTCTGGGTCTCTTGCATCATTTGCATACACTGCATAAAGTTCTGCTCCATTAATGGCCTCATTGGTGGTGGTGGTAACGTTCCCTGATTTCCTGCGTCTGCATCGGCCTTCTCCTTGCCCTCACATTCCATCCGTTGTTGCTCAGATTTGGTCTCTACACCCGTATCCATGACCCCCTAGTCCTGCAGCATAAAGCGAATACTCATAATTACATCATGCACATGTGTTCTGAGCTCAACTTTACGCACAGAACTAGTCACACAATGAAAATCCAAATAAAATCCAAATATGCATTTCACATATTATACATTACAATATCATAATAATACAAGTCATTACAACATATACCATATAGGTATAATCACAACACTACCTCATTACCTAACTACCTTATTTTCTTGGATTACAATACATAGTACTTGATACTTCTTACTAAGCCGCCTGCTTTTAGTAATAACTACGCTCATCATACATGCTTGATGTCCAACCGTGATGACGTGACGTTCGTCGCACAGTTTGTGGAACAAATAGCCTTCCAGAAGGAACATACTCAGTATCTGAAGTGTCAGGACTTGAGTCATTACTCAACCTGAGCGCATTGACTCCCTCCAGCTCATCTGAAAAGTCTTCAGAAACATATTCAACATTATCACCCACTTGCATCTCCTGAGCTTCATTCCTTGAGTTCTCAACAGAATACGCAGATCCTGCTGCTCCTCAGGTGCTCCTTTGGGCAAGATAGTTAAACGCCGGATAATGTATATTCCCTGGGTTTTGAGAAGGTGTTGATTATTCAAACACTCTCTCCTCAGGATCTTCTTCTTCATCCTGATTATTTATGAATATGGTATCTCTACTACTGTTACTAGAGTTAATTCTTGCACCCATCCAACTAGATTGTCCAACATTTCTGTCAGAACCATCTATGGACATCTGGTGTTCCTGGAATCCTTCAGATGATCCCATTCTCCAGCCATCAGAATTCTCAATAGGAAGTTCTGAATCAGAACCATCCTCTGAACCCTGTGGTACTGCATACCTCATATCCATAGTAGGATCATACATAGGTTCATTCCTTGGTGAATAAGGATATGGTATAAAAGATTCAGGATATGTAGGTATATCCTGGAAGTTGGGTTTTGTACTACTCCTCGCTTCCTTCTCCAACTAGACTGCTAACTGCTTCCTCCTTTCCGGATCAGTTAGATCCTCTAACATGTCATTTTTATCTTCGACAATCACTTGACGTGTCTTATAAAAAGACGCAACGAGTGTTCAATATCTATCCATAAACTTGGAAGCTAACTTAGGATGCTTCTTAACTAAAGTAAGATGATCCGGTACAGGCTCCGAGTCTATAGAATCATGAGGTATCACCGAAAATGTGCTACCGTCCAACTCCTTGGCTTTATGCTCCCGGATATTAGCTATCGCCTCCACAACAGCAACATGATATGCTGCTAAGTGACTCCTACCTTCACCGATAGGTAGATCGTGATATAATCCAAGCTCCTCTGGGAGTTGGATACTCACATGATACTTTGATAACATACGACCATCATAATAGGTTATGGTATTCACTAGAATTCTAGTTGGACAACTAAAAATCTTTAAAAGTTGACGAAGTTGGTTTGTGAATGATCATTGATAATCATCAAGAGTCTCCTATTTCCTTACCAAAGTCTGTTTTGGAAACTCTGTATATAAGAAAAATATTTTTATTAGTAACCAATAATATATTGCATCATAACAAAGAATTATCGCACTAAAACATATAACGTAATATTCTCATTTGAATACCCATTATATTTCTTTTAGATAATTCTTTATCATTGCTACACCCTCCTACAGGTAATACCCTTTACTAGGTTTCCAACCTAAGTTCAAAGCAATTTGCTCTAATATCAACAGCGGTGACCCAGTATACCACTACATGTGTAGTACACTATAGTCGTTGACATGACATCCACAGAACACCGTTCCGTAAATATCACATCCCTCAGAGTGGTACAACAGAAACATTGCGGGTCCATATTACAAACATACACACATTATTATTATTACAATAACGGAAGTTCAAGACTTCCAAAAGGTTCAACTTACAAACCAAAATATAAGTGTTTCAGTGGAAGTTTCAAAGTGATAACTTAAACTCCAAATTGAGCTCAACAACTTATTGCTATGTATTTTTCATGTTGCTCGGCTCAAGTGGCTCCTAGAACTATAGTAATTATTCAGACTCTTGGTACTCTCCTCCGTGAGCGATATCGTAGTCCTCCCTTCTACGGCTCCATACAAATTGGGATCTTCATAGAAGACCTCCTCTTGGCTCTCAGTTGCATACATTGGAGTATCTTCGGGATCCTCAGAGTCTAAGCAAGGGATCAAAGGAAAGGGTGAGTAACAGCGTTACACAGAAAGTTCATTATATGCAAGGTGGGAAGTTTGATGCTCTATCTACCACCTCGGACTATCAGTCCTTGGCACTATGCAATTTCGTAAATCTTTCTTTAAAGATTGATTTTATTATGAAAATCTATGACCATCAGCCTTTACAGGTTGACTAGAACTTTCATGGTGTTCCTTTCCTGCCATGTTCGTAGCTCCTTCCCGGAACAGGAAGTAACAAGTTACAGTTTTTTACACTCTGCAGAGGTGCGTTACTTTTCCCATGAGAGACCAACTTCCTTGTTGCACAACCTGGCGTACTTTACCATCCACAATTCTGTGATGTGGGGCCCAGTAGTTGGTCCAAGCCAATCACTGCCCTCTCCGCGACCTCATATGTCTGCATGATCCTTGAGGCCGCTAACCTCCGTTAAGCCCCTTCGGGCAGGCTAAAACCACGATTAGTTCCTAAAGATTCTATGACCTGGTGATGCGGACGAGTACCATTTAATTAGACTATATCCCTAAACACCATTCATAGATAATCTAGACACCAAAAGTGTGGGCGTGGGGTGCCCACCCATATGTTGGATCCGCACAAGGAATCATAACGTCACGTTAAGGTCATCTTGCCTCCATACGAGAGAAAAAGGATACAGCTTACTTCTCCGTCCCATCCCAAATCGCATGGTTAACGCGTAATATACGGCGCAAGAATCACTGATGTCATGGGTTATTAATCCCTAATGGTTCATCATGATTGCAAATAGAAACCTAAGTTCTATTTCCCCATCATATCATCACTTAGGATGATATCTAAGATTTATTTATTTTGAGAAAATAATCTTTTCTTTTTTTGAATAGAGATGATAACACACAATTTGCAAATACTTTATAAACACTCTTCAAAGGACATGAGCAAGTGATGAACTTGCCTTGTGATTGCAAGGTAGTGAAGTCGGAGGCTTTCACTGGACCTTGAGCTTCTATGTCTACAAAACCATCAATATTGCCCGGTAAGGACAATATTGAAAGAAGCAAAATGATTATGCAAAGTAATGTAATGCATTATTTAGCTTTGTGTGTATTCTCCCCCATTAAAAATTCTTTTTAATAATAAAGAATTTATAAATATTAATTTTAATATTTATTGAATATTGTATTCTTTTATTTTATTTCATTTTAATAATTCCTTTAAGAATTATCATTTAAATACTAAAAATTGATATTAAATATTTTTTTAGTATTTTTCTAAAATACTAAATTATTAATATTTAATGAAAGTGATTTTTATTTATTTTTATCATCTTTCAATAATTTTATAAAATTCCGTAAGGAATATATAGATTATAAAATTCTTAATAAAAATTATATGCCTAAAATTTTATTTCTTAATTTATTTGGATAATTTGGATTATTGTGAATCCAAAAATATTCTATTTATAATTTTTGGATTTTTATTTTATTTTCTAGAATTTATTTAAATACAGGGGCATTTTGGTCTTTCCTTAATTATTAAAAACTTCCTTTTGTTAATTGGGCTGTCTATGTTGGTTTATTGGGCCCTTGTGGACCAATAGGGCAGAACCAAAGCGACTCCCCAAAGGGTCCTGGCCCAACCAGCCCACACTCTCTCTGTCACTCTCTCGTTCTCATCTCTCTTCTTCTCCTCACCCGACCCCATGGTAGGCGATGCCACCACCGGCGATTCACGCCACCGGCGATGCACAGATTCCTAAATCTACCCTTCGTTGGTTCCTAAATGCTGGGATGTTACAGTGTCGAATCAATAAATTAGATAATACTACCCACGAATACTATTGCGATCCCCTACACTTGTGGGTCATCAGTCACTTGCAGGCACAAATGATAGCCGATCTTCAGACGGAGAGTACTGATTACAGATGCTCTCTTTCGTCCGGACCCCTACTTCTTCACCGGCAGGTCCAGCAGACCTGGCTGAGTCGCCTAGAGGAGAAGCTACGGCGTAACTACGGGGTTATCACGTGCACCCGCTATTCGGACATTTCTCACCACCCGGTACCACAGCGTCCTCCGCGGCTTTTCGGCGCAGGCACCCTCACTCCTATGATAGTCTCCCCGTCCACGGCTTACACCACAGACGACGCCGAGACCTCCTCCCCCAAACCAGGCTGGAGGTTCGACATGGCATCAGCAGTCTTCTTTCGACTGTTGGCAGAAGAAACAACCACCTTTGCACGATGGAGGTTCGTCGTGGCAGCACCAGCAGCAGGAGCCTTGGGGTCACCCTGCCATGCCAAACTACGGGTTTCGCCCACAACCACAGGGTACGCGTCTTACAAGATAAGTGTCGAGGCTCAGTTCATGTCAAGTTCTTACATACTTCGTTTTCATGTGCAGGAGCAATCGGAATGCAGGGGTCTATGCCTGGCTATCAGACATCTATGTCCGGATCCGCATGGACTGATCAGGACGCTGATGATAACACTCAGGATTTTCATGACGTAGAGCAGTTGGGTGAACATTTTTCAGACTCCTCCCCCCGACCCCACACACGAGACTTAGTACGATGAGTATGGGTCGGTGATTCCTCCCCGACAGGTTTGGCCGCCGAACAGGTTCGGTTGGACGACGCCTCCTTACCCACCACCCGGCGTCATGGCAAGCGTTACATCGCTGATATGGCAGACGTATCTATCTATCGGTATATGAGACATATATTTATCTATGTATGAGACATGTCTATCTATGCATGAGACATCTACTTATGTATGAGACATATATCTATCTATGTATGAGACATCTTTCTATTATTTCATGATTTTATTCGACAAACACTTCAACATAGCTTGCAACACAGTTCAACATAACTTGCAGTACATACATAAGAGTGCTCTCTATCCTTAGCACGATGCCTTTCCCTTTCCCTTCGACGATGCCTCTCCCTTTCCCTTCGATGATCCCTCGCCCTTTCTCTTCTTGTCATTGCTCTTCTTGGCCTGTGCTTTCTTCTTCTCCTGCCTCTTGTCCCACTCAGCTCTCGCCTTTCTTCCAACGGATGGTGGCATGAATATATCATACTCATCTTTGCTCTCTTCTATCCAGGCCCAAGGTGACTCAGCCTTCTGCAGCATGTCAGCTTCACTCTTCTTGGCCTGTGCTTTCTTCTTCTCCTGCCTCTTGTCCCACTCAGCTCTCGCCTTGCTTCCAACGGATGGCGGCATGAAGATATCATCCTCATCTTCGCTCTCTTCTATCCAGTCCCAAGGTTCCTCAACCGTCTCCATCATGTCAGCTTCACTCTTGAAGTCTAGCGTGTCCCACCTTGCCTGGATCCTGATAAGCTCTTCTCGTACCTGATTTGGGGTCCTTAGTTCCCACCCTCTCCGATGAAGTTCCTTACCAAGCAGAACAAGAGCATCATCAAAAACGAGGAGGTCCTCCTATTGGGCTGATTTATTGCCTATCATAACATTTCTGGCTAATTGGAAAAGCTCAACGAACATCTGTGGCAGCCAGGGAAACGCGTCGGTCATAGTGGAGAGGAGAGGAGGGAAATGCGAGAGTAAGAGGAGACGGGAGGAGGGAAATGCGAGAATAAGAGGAGGAAGAGATGAAAGGGGTGAAGAGATAACATCTCGTTGCCCAGATTTATAGAGGCACCAAACAGAATAGGCGGGAAAAAGGACGGGTAAAAAAGGGCAGGAAGGAGTGGCGGGAAAAATCGGCGGGTACAAAAGGGCGGGAAGGAGTGGCGGGAAAAATCGGCAGGAAGGAGTGGCGGAAAAAAAGGCGTCAAATAATTAGCCGATCAACTAGGGCTGCATTGATCATGCAGGATTTGGTTAGAGGCAGGACGATTAGGCTATCGGTCAGGGTCTGACCGATTAGACTAATCGGCTTGGGCCTGGCCGATTGTCCCTGTCGTCCTGGAGCACTTGCTGTCGGCCAGGGCCTGGCCGACTGGCCCAGTCGGGTTCCTCTAGGCCGACAAAGTGCTAGATCTATAAATTGCTAAAAACGTATAATAGATCTGGAATAAATTAAAAAAAAGTGTATTATTTAAAAAAAATCGCGTCCTCAGCTAGTCGCTGTTTTCAGAAAAAACACAGAATTTTTTTAAAAGTTTCCGAGATGCATGGAGCCAGCGCCCAGCAGGGAGCGGGAATCGCTCCCACATGAGGAGATGCCCTTAACCGTACGTAAACAGTGAACACTGCGCAGCAGTAGTCGTATATGTTCCCTTCGAGAACATTCTTTGCTCTAGTCCTTAGAAACACAGGTTGTAGCTAGCACACAAATCTTGTCTCTAACGACGCTCATATGTTCATTCTTTGCTCCAACCCGCAAGCAAAGTGGATTATTCCAATACGTGGTCCTTCTTCTCCACCTATAAAATAACCATGGAGCTGCGCATGCTGCCGCCTCACTTCCTAAAAAACACTACCACCTCGCTCGCTTCCTCTCAACTACACTCCCGCCGGCCGGCAGGCACATCTGAACCGATCTGATCGACGGCGATGACGATGGCGTCTTCCACGCCAGAGCCGTAGGCCGTCCTGGTGGTAACTACACTCATCACCACTGCATAGCCTAGCTAGCTTTGATATCCTTCTGCTTCTAATCTAGTCTAAGATGACTTGTTTGCAGAATGTCCACTTAAAATACTTGAAATTTTAGCAAAGTTGGCAGCTTTCTCATTCTACCAGACTATTTTATTATTAAGAACCAGTGCAAGGTCACCAAGTTAACCTAAAAGTTTCTAACAAAAACAAGTCCACCTAGAACTCAATTTTTTGTAGAATATATACTAGCAGAGTGCCCGTATGTTGCCACGGTCCATTAATTTCCTGTGTCACCTTTTTTGTTTAAAAAAATTCTTTTATCACATAATGTATGTGGAAAAAGGTAAGATTCTACTTGGGTTGAGAGGATTATAGCCATAACTTGAGGTTGTATGCATCTAAAAAAAGAAATTAACTACTTATCTCTTATTAACTAAGATTTACTCCATAACACTTTGAAGATATACAACATTATGATGTGTTCATCTTCATTTGTATTGTAGTTCAGTAGGTATACCGATAAAATTCTCTCTAGCCTCATAACCATCCTACACGAGAGTTTGGTCGAGAGATCCCTTGCTAGAGGGAGGTGACATGTGTTGTTCCCCATGTTATTGTATCTAGAGTAGGGATGGCAATGGGGCCCCGAAACCCGCAAAACCGATGGGTACCCGCCTTAAATGGGGAGGGTTTGGTAAATAGTTAGACCCGCCAAGTCTAACGGTGCGGGTATGGGGTGGCAAACCCATACCCGTAGACCTGCAGACCCGCTCCAAGCCTTAACCATATCTCTATTAATCCTATGCCTAACCACACGTCCCACATGGCAGACAACACACATCACATGCATACGATGGAATATAGAGTCCTAAAGATAGCACATGCACGCATGCGTCCCTTTCCACCAACTCCATCCCAATATCCCATATGTGTCAGCGTCACTCCTGTCTCATGCGCTAGTGGGTACCCGTCAGGGCCCCGAACCCGGTCGGGTCGCGGGTCTGGTAAGAAATGAGACCGAAACTTAAACGGACGGGTATGGGAGAGCGTACCTGCCCGAATAGGCGGGTGCCATCCCTAATCTAGAGGCAGTTACAAACCTTACATGCTCTTGATAATTGCATATTAGGATTGGGATCAATTTTTACGTTTTTAGTAGAGCAGGTGAAATAGACAGTTTAGAAAGTGATTTAATTTTTAAATAGGACATAAGCTGTGTAGCAGATAATGTACCATAGTGAATTAAAAGATTGACAATGGTTATGAACTTACATATCTGCAAACTTACATATCTACCATTTTTTAATAAAAAAAATCAAGGACATGAGCTCATGTACGCACGAGAAAACCAACCAGGTCCATCTCCACCGGCAAAATAAAAAATTCTATCTCGATTTCTCTTGTTGCATGTACACGGCCGTCCCGCGCATGTTGTGTCGATTCATCGGCATCCCCATAGCTCCGCCCACCTACTAAAAATCCTTCCCAAAGAATGGATCGGGATCCTCCCGAAGCTGCGACGGCGGATCCATGTGGGACCTCCGGCATCCCCTTCTAATTCTTTCAAAGAATCTTTGTCTCACTTGAGGAGGGCATATTCCATCGAATTGAGACTTTGGCCATGGATGATACGCTACCGCTTCGGCTCCTTCGCGTTAGGCGTCCCGAGCAGCCACTATCTGCCTCCACGGCCGTCAGTCTCGACGCCTCCGCGCTAGACGGTGAGCGGCACGACCCTTTTCTTGACCTTTGTCTCCTCGTTGGGCGCTGGGGCCCTCAGTGTCCAGGCATGCATGCATGTTCCTCGCCTTCTTTCTTTATGAGACACTGCTGGGACCCACTGTCAATTCAATACGGTGCAGCAAAAATAGGAACCGAAATCTCGATACACTTTGTCAAATTGTATCGGTACCATAGTGTGGTTGGTCTTAGTTCAATCAAATGAACTAAAATTTCACACTTCTTTAAATAGAACACTACTTCATCAGTTTGAACTAAAAAGGGCTAGAGGCTACTCTAATGATGGTCAGTTGTCAGTTGGCTCTACGATCTTGGTTGTATCGCCCTTTCTGTCCATCTCCCACTAATTCATAGTCACCTTGCACATTTTGTTACCACAAGTAAAATAAAAATGTTCCTTTGTCCTATTTTTTAAAATAAATGTCCATTTCCACCTCTTCCTAAGCTACCCTAGCAAGCTTCTCACATGTAAAAAGAAGTGGTGGCTCCAGGTTTCAAAGGGTTGGTATTCATTTTGCTATTTTATAAAAAAATTCATCGTTTTCTTAAAACCATTGGTATTCACTTGAATACCAAGGAAGACCCCTGGTGCCGCCCTGGTACAAAGCAACGGTATCTTGCTGACTATTTTTCTAAAATGCATCATTGACAAAAAATATGAGCACCTATGTAAGGGAATGTACTATGGCTACTAACATAGATTTTTTATGTTATGTGTCATCTAGAGAACTCAAGGAAAAATATTATACAATGTTTAACCACAAATAAAAGTAAATAATCCCGGAGATACAACTGAAACAACATCATAGTCTCACGAAATACAATTCTTCAGATAAAAAAGAAGTTCCATCTAGCTTCCAATTTCGCCACATTTTCTTTGCTACACCACCAAATGACCATCAATGCCACAACTTCTCTCATACCTCTAGCCTCCTAACTACGGGAGCCTAACCTTGCGATCGACTAAAAGCTTCAACTGTTGCGAGCGTTGATGAACCAACTATCCCGCGCTTTTATGTATAAAAGTGTGGTCATAGGCATTATATTTTGGAAAACAAGCTTTGTCCATACTTTCATATTATCCAATAATCACCGCTATGCCAACTGCACCCAGATTTATATCCTTTCTACTAAGAGTGGGCAGCCAACTATCCATTATCTCCTAAACATTTGTAGCGGAAACCCAAAAAGTAGGGTATTACACGATGGAATATATCTGGCCAATGATCAACCAAAGAACAAAATATTCTACAAGTTCTTCCTAGGAACAAAATGGACATCGGGACTTACCTTCCTACCCTTTTTTTGGATTATCCTTATTCAGAGTGATCTTGATTTAGCCTAATCAAATGAAAACCTTACTTAAGATGCAATTTAACTTTCCAAATAAATTTTACATCAAAAGCAACTTGTTGTAATTTAGGGATTTGTACATCCATCTAAGAGTGGAAACACCTTTAATATCGAAATTCAAACTATCATTTCAACCATTGCGAGCCTCGACGAGCCACTTGTCATGTAGTTCTATTTGTACTACCTCCCTTCTAAGGCTTAAGGCTTTCTTTTTTGAAAAGTCAAACTATGTAAAGTTTGACCAAGTTTGTAGAAAAGTATACTAATATTTACAATATGAAATACATACCATTTGATACATCATGAAAAATATATTCACATGGTATCTATATAATATCATAGTTGTTGATAGGTTTTTCTAAAACTTTGGTCAAATTTTTTGTAGCTTGACTTTTCGAAAAAAAAAAGCCTTAAGCCTTGGGATGGAGGGAGTAAGATATTTCCTTCTAAATACTTTTTCCCAAATTCAAGAACCATTTTCTAGGTTCTGTAACCAAATTCAAGAAATTTATCCACAACAAAAATATCTACCTCGCCTAAGCTTCCTTAATATTTTAGCAAGCAAACAAATGGTTGATTGATCTGGTGATATTTGTTAAACCAACACTTTCCGGCCCAAATATTCTCCCCATAAATAAATCTTGTATATTGTCCACCCCTACTACTAGCTCAAATAAGGACATCATATAGTCAGTCATATTCCTCATACATGAATTTACCGGAACTAATCTACCACGTCTACAACAAAATTTATCTTTCCAACACCATAGTCTAGGAACTTCCCTAGCTTCCACATTCATCCATTGTTTACTCAACAAGTTTTCACATTTAAAAGAACTCCGAGATATCAAAATGGCAAAAATCCATATCTATAGGTAATTTTCAACAATTTTGCAACATCCCCAAGGAAATATATAACACTCATGTGGAATTTAAGCCGAAGTCCTAGTAGTTTCTCAAATAGAGACATGATAAGTATCAGGTTCTTGCCTTGCTCCACATTATAACCCATCTGGAAGATTGCGTCATTTGAATATTCCATGCAAGCCCAATATATCATGTGTGCAAACCATTTATTTCAATATTTGTTTACCACAACAAATGAACCATCAATGCCCGACAACAAAAACCAGCATACAAGCATAGCCTGTAAACTTCCACACCTAATGAAACAACAAAACCATAGAATAAAGATCAAAAACCATAGGATAAATATTACTACTCCCTCCTTTTTAAAATATAAGATGTTTTAGCTTTTGTGAAACGAATGTATATATCTAGATGGCTTTTAGTGTGCAGGTTCCATCTAGATATATACATTCGTTTCACAAAACCTAAAAAATCTTATATTATGAAACGGATGGAGTATATTCTAAACAGTGTAAGGAAACCATAAGAACTGTTTGATTCTTCAGCATACACCATCAACAGATTAAAACGGAATACAAATAAGCAAGTAGCTAATATTCTATTTCAAATATGAATTACTAGAAATGCTAAGTTAAAAATCATACCATCCCCTTTTTACTATACCATATAACCACACCAGTACATTCCTTGGTTGGATTATTATTTGCAAAACTACACAAATTTTAACAGTTCTATACTCTATTTCTCAGGTACCAAACAGGAGCTATAACAGATTGTTATATAGTCCGTAGAAGCAAACGCATCCTCGTCATGATAAGCTGCCATGAGTTTGATGGTGATCAGAAAGCGCAGCAGCTCAGGTAAATATTATAATAAGCTTGTTTTTGTATGCAAGTAATTACATAGGTTTTGGCTATCTAGGAGGAATGCAACATGATACATATATATAGGTTTACTACACGCCATACACGCTACACAACATGTACGAAATATGTCACTGCAACAAATGTTGAAGGGATCTTTAGAATTAGGCATCTGCACAAGAATATCCATTTTGCTGGCACATTTTCGGATACCAAAATTTTTAAATAAAAATTGCACTAAACGTCCCAAAACTTCATAAATTTGCAAACTCGAGCCTCTGTTTTTCTATCCATATGATTGAAAAAATAGTAAGTGTGGCTACTACATATTAATGTCAGTGGGTCTATTCATTCAAGTAAATCATTATGGTAATATATCTCTAACACTGATCTGTAATGTAATTGGGAGAACATTTTTCTACAAACACAACACATTACAGGATGTTATTAGCTTCACCAAATTAATTACCATTTTGGTGCAGATTTGTCTCGAAATCAACATAACAAATACGATAAATGTAGGCTGGTAGGAGCTTTTTTTGATAAAAAGGTTTTGCCCCGATTTCCAAAATAGAAACCAAACACTACACTGTCTCCACTAATAATTCCAACAAACGTCATGAGGCTCGGGGACGGCTGTGTGCTCTGCCTATGGAAACCATCAAGGGCTCTATGGTGCTTTTCATCGACTTCGCAAGTTGGCATCCCTCCACCGGCCGGACTCCTTCCCAGTGGCGGCACCATGAAATGGCTGGCGGGTATTCATTTTACGAAAAAAATTAGTCTCAATACACAATATAAACTATGAGAATTAAAGCTCTTTCCCATAATGGAAATATGCTACTGCCAACAGCATTGGGTTCTTCTTCATCTAGATTACAAGAAACAAAGAAGAAATACACAAATAGTCAATATGTTGTTGGGATGCTAGTAATTGATGCAAATATGTGGTACTTGTAATTTATACACTACTAGTAAATTATATACGGCTAGTCTGGTGGTAATTGATAGATACAAAACTGAATTATCGAATCTGCTAGAAGGATTTTGTTGCACAGCTAGTAATTGATAGAAATTACAAAACAGAATAAGCTACTATAATAAGATCAAAGAGGGAAGAAACGCATGGAAAGTTGGAAACGTACCTGGCCGTTCCCGTGGTGATGTCCGCCGGCGGCCGCCTGCAGCCGCTTGATGACCACTTCCGTCTGGCTCGTCGCTGGCCGCTTCTCGTCCGTCCGAGGGGCGAGGGCCGCCTGCCGGCCTACCACCATGCCGCGCCGCCGTCTGGTGGAGCTGTGGAGGTCGCGTCTGCGTGGCGGCTGTGTGTCCCTGGCGTGAGTAGGGAATGACTCTGGTCGTGATACACGTGCAGTGTGGTGCAACCTCGATAATCGTAGTGGACTGCTCGCTCTATGGGTTATGGGCCGAATGACAACTCGATTACACGTATTTCCTTTGTTTTAAAATATAAAATGTTTTAGGTTTGTGAAGAAAAATGTTTCACAAATCTAAAACATCTTTACTTTGAAACGAAAGAAATATGATTTTTTTTTCTTAGATTCTCCATGCTCCTTCCTCTTGAATCCTACCCAGCCACGACCAATCCCATCTTCCGCCTCCATCTCCATGGATTCCATTCTGCAGCGGCATCCAAGTCGGTCCGCACGCCAGCACCTGATGCTGCCTCTCCAAAGTGAAACAAAACAGAAAATCTAAGAACACACCAGTTGCGACAACAGCCTGATCTGCTACTGTCAACTGAAAGTGCAGATTCAAAGTTTCTTCACGTGCAATGTTTAGCAGAACACCCTCCCCCTCTCTCTCTCTCCCTCTCACACATACGAGTGTCCTCCCAAATGGGGTGCACCACGGCCGGACAAGAGAGCATTTTGTCTCTTTCAAATGGATAAAAACGGACGCATTTGGTATCATAAATCCTCCTCCCTGTTGGGATGGCCTAAGGCATTCATTCTCATCCGTTTAAAGAGGTGTCAGTAGTATTATAATATGATACAATATCATAGCATACGTAAAGAAAATGTTAAATACATCTTATACATCAAATTGCATTGAGATTCTACAAATCATTAAATACCATGGGACTATGATACGACAAGATAATACTAAGCACTATAGATCGGTTGTATCATATCCTGCTATCATATGCAGGATACTACTAATATGATACTTCCATTATGACCAACCTAACTGATACTACTGAATGTCAAAAAGACTAGTTTTTTGACATAGTAAAGGAGCTCATTATTATAAATCTACTACTCCCTCTGTCACGGTTTGGAGGGCGTTTTAGAGAGATTGTTGGAATCTAGGTGGACGCTGATTGGGGCTGGATTTTTGCCAAAAACATGCGCCCATTAATTATTCGGCGCCCTATTAAACGTAATTACTCAATAAAAATGAGGAGTTTAGGCGCATGCATTGGTGGAATTGCATGCAAGAATTAATTCCTTGGCTGCATGAAGTAGGAAGTGGGGAGAAAAAGGTGGGCATTAACTCTGTAATTAAGTCTAACGCGCCTAGGAGGAGAGGAGTTTTGGAAACGCGTGACTTTTGTAAGACGCCCTCCAACCGTGACAGAGGAATACAAAACATCATCTTTCATTTATTGCATGTTAAGACGTAGAAACGCGCGACATGGAATTTGTGACTATACATAATACATTTACATTTGCCTTGGTTGCTTTGTCTCTGATACGCTTCATCGGCCGTTGTAGTTTCTTCATTCTGTAACCTATTTTGTCAGATTAATAAGGCTGTGTTTTAAAATATATTTATACAGAAATTATCTGAATGGCTCACTCCTCCTGCAGCTTGGCCTACGCTCAGAAACTGTGGAACGAGAAGGGGCTGCAATGTATGGTCCTTGTCAGTTTCGCCTTGCAGGTTAACATCCTCTTATACGGCGCCATGCGGAGACGCCTCCCCTTCAATATCCTACTGTGGATCTCATACCAAATGGCAGACTTCGCCGCCGTCTTTGTCCTCGCCCACCTCAGTCTCCAAACAAACGATCCCCATCACCAGCTAGTGCTCCTGTGGGCACCGGTCCTGCTGCTCCACCTTGGCGGGCAGGACAATGCTACCGCCTTTTCCATGGAGGACAATGAGCTGTGGTTGCGCCACCTTCTGGGCCTCATCGCCCAGGTGGCTGTAGCTATCTATGTCGTGGCCAAGTCATGGCACGACAAGCAGCTCGTGGCTCCTGTCGTGCTACTGTTTCTCTCGGGCACCGTCAAGTATGCCGAGAGGACATTGGCTCTTAAGAAGGCCACACTGCAGGCCATCAAGGGCAAACACATGCGTGATGTGTACAAGGCGTTGAAGAAATTCCAAGATCCTAAAGGGAACCTAGTGCCGTCGGAGATCGTCAAGTACAGCCAAGAGATTGTTGGCCAAAATAAATGGTGGCTCCAAGAAGACTACGCTGAACTCGTGAAAGCAGCTGTTGATAGCCTACCTAGTTGCATGAGTGTGCTGACTGGCATCCCCATGGCGCCATGGGTTTTGCCGTATATATTTCAGATGACAGAGAAAATATCCAAGCGCAACCAGCCAGGACCAGGGAAAGCTGGAAGCAATAAGAAGGACTGGTCGTTCTCATCTAGGGCATACAAGATGGTTGAGATCCAGCTCTCGCTCATCTATGATCGCCTATACACCAAAGACGGCATATGGTACAACCAACCCATGATCCTGAGAATCGGCCTTCGGCTCCTCACATTGGGCACCACTTCAATGGCATTGCTGCTCTTGGTGATGGCGAGGAAGAAGAGCGTTTACAGCCGTGTGGACATCCTTGTCACCTACATCCTGCTGGCTGGGGCTGTTATGCTAGAGGTGTGGTCCATGCTAATAGTCACGCTATCCTCATATTGCTTCCTCCGTGAAAAAATCGGAGTGAACATGTTCACAAGAGCAATATTCTATCCGTTAAGGATTGGCCAATCATTTACACATTGGTCGAACAGGTGGGAGCAATACAACCTGATTGCTGGATGCATCATGGAAAAACAAGCCTGTGTCCTTACAAGGGTGATCAAAGACCGTCTTGGCCTCCCATACAATCTGCACCACTACCCCATCAGTATCTCGGAAAAGACCAAGGAGCTTATCTGCAATGAGCTGGACGACCAAGACAGGTGCCAGAAGTTCAGCCATGTCCGAGGCCAGGGAATCCTGGCCCTGAGAGAGCACGGTGGAATGTCCGAGGAGCTGTACGACAGCATCGACAAGGTAGACTTCCCCAGGAGTGTGCTCACGTGGCACCTCATCACCGACATATGCTTCTTTCTCACAGGGGGCATCGCCAGCCAGCATGACCAACCTCGCATGAGACTCAGCCAGGAGGTCTCCAACTACCTGATGGATCTCCTCATGCAGCGGCGCGTAATGGACAACAGCGAAGGGTACGTGGCGCACCTCAGGGCCCAAGAGGAGGTCAAGCTCATGCTCGCGCGTCATGGTGACAAGGTGAGGTATGTTGATGACATCGAGGACATTAGGAAGATGCTGGAGGCCGACTTATTGAGCTGCCATGTCGTCGACACGATGCCCTCCCACTCGGACGAGGTGGAGGGGCACGTCGTGGATATTGCGCCGGAAATTACGGACGCCATGAGGCCGGTTCTGCCCCAAGCGTGGAGCCTTGCGAAGATACTGCTACGCGCCGACCCGGCTGACGGGTTGTCAGAGCAAGGCGGTGGCGCTCCCTGGAAGCTGATCGCATCGGTGTGGATGGAGATGTTGTTCTACCTCGCCCCCCGGTGCCAGCCCAAGTTCCACGCTGAAAAACTCACCGCCGGCGGGGAGTTCATCACCCATGTCAGGTTCCTGCTCCATAACCGAGGGCTCGGCTGGAACTGTGCCCCTACGCGCACTTGACATGCATGCCTGCCTCCATGGGCGCCACGCCAGGCACTATCACCTATATATATATGTCTATTTTGTGTTAACCTGGATGTACCAGAACCTATGTCCGTCACGTGTACTTTTGATTTTCTGAAATAAGTCAATGCCTGTGTCGTGCTGCGGCAAAATACATTAGTATAGTTACCTATTTTCCTATAATCATGTGTGTAAACGTCGGCCGGCCATGATGTATGGCGCGGGTGAAAAGGATCAAGGCTGGTTGATTAGGATCTCGATGAATAAATGAGAAAAGACGCAACTTGAGCGCGTCGCCAAAAATTCTGTGTGTTCCTCTCTCTATGTGTGTGTGTTCTTTGTCAGTTATTTCGTCGGAATCCGAGAGTTCCATCGAAGTGGTGCTCATAATTCCCACGAATCCAATCCACCGTGATCACGAGCACGCATAGAAACCATATAGTACGTACTAGCTCCGTCGCCACTCCCATCCATGCGCCGCCATGGCCCTTTCCCGAGCACCGGTCCCTCTTTTCCCTTAATCCCTCCCTAGATCCTGACCGAACTACACCATCCTCCGGAATAGAACAAAGATATGGACGCCGCATCCACCCCTCGATCTCCGGCCACAGGATCCGCCGGACTCCTTCGACCGGTGGAATGGAATGGAATGGCCGTTGCACTGAACCCCCGCCTGTAACTTCTCCTCCGTCCCACTATCCGGTCTCCCTCCTACCCCTCACTGTCTGAAGCGGCAAGGTGTCACGGTGCTGGGCGAGGTCGAGCATGTGCAGGTCCTTGGCGGTTATCCCCAGGATCTTTGCCCCTCGTCGGTATGCCGGTGACGGACAGAGAAGAGGGCGGCGGGGAGCCGAGGAGGGTCCCGACATCGGGGTAGGCCGCCTGACGCATCGGTAGGGGGTGGGGATGCCAGACATGGCTGGAGGAGGTGTATGGACATGAGTCAACAGACGCGCTCGTCCTGGATGTGAGGATTTGAGATTAGGAATAGAAGATTACCAAGATTTGTTGATGAATTTGAATGCCAATTTGGAAGTTTGGGCAAGGAATCGACTAGATTCGAGGATATGGGAGCAAGATGTAGAGCTATACTGAAGAGGAACGAACGGAGCGCGCGCTACTGCTGCTGGTCGTGGCCGCAGCCATATCGTGTTTGTGAGTCGGCTCGGCCGTTGTGCAACTGATGTAGGCCTAGTTCTTTCGATGGCTTCTTCCAAAGCTGCCCTACCCTCAGCTTCTTGGAAAGCCGGTTTAAAAAAATTGCAAGGCTTCTAAATTTGTTTAAACTTAACTATTTTGAAAGCCTCGGAATATTTTAAGACCGGCTTCCCCAGGAAGCTAAGGGAGGTGGCTTCTCGGAGAAGTCCCAAAAAGAACTGGGTCTTAGTCGTTTCCAATTTGCTAGCTCGCCGATGTGGTTTGATGCTAGGATGTACTACCTTCGTTCCATATTTAGTTTGGTAAAAGGTTTTGTATTATGGAACGGATTTATAGTATTTCCTTTGTCTAAAAAAACTTACTTAAGTTTGTCTAAATTTAAACATATCTAGACGTATTTTAATGTATAGATATGTTTGAAATTAGAGTCAGTTATTTCTGGAAGGAGGGAGTACTTAGTAATTTGCAACGTTGTTTACTGCTACCTGATGTTTATAAAATTTCTTGAGTTTTATCAATTTGCATTGTTTAAGTTTTATTTATAGTATTTTATTTTACTATTTCGTAGTATCGCACGGGCATTTAGCTAGTATATAGTAAGAAGCACATCTCACGCAAAACCAACGGGAAAACAAGCAGAAAAATAGGATTAGAGTACGAGACGCACAGCAAAAAACTCGAAAGGCTCCATAGATGATCTGTGCTTGCAACCACATAAGAAGAAATTGGAGGATGAAAAAAATATGTACTCCCTCCGTTTAAAAATATAAGATGTTTTAGATTTGTGAAAGAAATGTATCTTGACATCTTTTAGTGTGTATATTCATTTAAACCTATACACTAAAAGTTGTCTAGATACATTAGCTTTATTAATCTAAAACATCTAATATTTCTAAACAGAGGGAGTATATACAAGAAATCCTCTCTTGAAACCATAAAGAATCATAATCTCCTAGGCGAAAAACAGAAGTTTTCCCTTGAGATATCCTCCGAATTTCCTCAACAATTGAAGGGTCTTCTGCTTGATGTCTAAAAATTTCGTGCTTAAGATCACTGCCATAACTACGGTTATAGGGTTTTCTAACGTTGCCCTTCTAATCCCGAACTTATCACAGAATTCTTCAGAAATGAATGAAGTAGTTGCACCAGTATCAAATAGAACTTTGCCGGGATTGGTAAGGATATTGAGCGTACCTATCACTGCATGCTCCGAGTTATCCACCTCTTCTAGGGTTGCACAATTCAGCTTCCCGATAGGTCTGTTCCTCTTGCCATTGTTGTTTTTGCCATAATTCCCTCCTTTATTGGGCTATCCATTTCCTTCACTGGCTTACCTTCCATATCTAACTGGACAACCTCCTTGTGGTTTGCTTGAACAATTTGGCTTTATGTGACCTCTCTGACCACAAGCATGACACACAATTACTGGTTTCGGGCAATCCCTGCTCATATGCTCTGGAAGTTTGCAATTGTGGCATATAATATTCTTTACGTTTGGATTTCCACTTCGATTGGAATTGTTGCTGTTATAGGGTCTATTCCTTGGTTTGAATTCCAGATTGGGCTTGGGCTTACTTGCTTGTATCCTCTTGGTTTCCTTCTTAGCTCTCTTCCTTCTATGCTCTTGGACATTCTTGTAGTCATCTTCAAATGTGATAGCTGCATCCAGCAACTGCTGATAAGTTTGCTTATTAGCCAACCTTAACTGCATCCACACAAATGGATTTAATCCACGCAAGAAACGCTTCTTCCTATTTTCCTCTGTATTAACTTCTTCCTCCGCATATCGAGACAGTTGACTAAACTCCCGAATATACTTCATAACACTAGTATATCCTCGCTCCAGCTCCTCAAATTCTCTCCGCTTCAACTCCATAACACTCTCCGGAACATGATATTCACGGAATCTCTGTTTAAACTCTTCCCAAGTGTACTCCCTTCCTGGATGTTGCATGCCTAACTGATTCTCCCACCATGATGCTGCAGGTCCAGTCAGAAGATGAGTTGCATACCTCAATTTCTCCTCATCATTGCAACCTACAGTCTTCATCTTTCTTTCTATATCTGCTAGCTAATCTTCTGCATCCATTGGTTCAGGAGCTGATGCAAAATGTAACGGCCTTGCATTCTGGAAGTCAGAAAGACTCACTCCTCCACCTTCAGGTGCTCTCTGATTTTCTCATCCAAGCAACAACTCCTCCATGAACTTGTTCTGGGTCTCTTGCATCATTTGCATACACTGCATAAAGTTCTGCTCCATTAATGGCCTCATTGGTGGTGGTGGTAACGTTCCCTGATTTCCTGCGTCTGCATCGGCCTTCTCCTTGCCCTCACATTCCATCCGTTGTTGCTCAGATTTGGTCTCTACACCCGTATCCATGACCCCCTAGTCCTGCAGCATAAAGCGAATACTCATAATTACATCATGCACATGTGTTCTGAGCTCAACTTTACGCACAGAACTAGTCACACAATGAAAATCCAAATAAAATCCAAATATGCATTTCACATATTATACATTACAATATCATAATAATACAAGTCATTACAACATATACCATATAGGTATAATCACAACACTACCTCATTACCTAACTACCTTATTTTCTTGGATTACAATACATAGTACTTGATACTTCTTACTAAGCCGCCTGCTTTTAGTAATAACTACGCTCATCATACATGCTTGATGTCCAACCGTGATGACGTGACGTTCGTCGCACAGTTTGTGGAACAAATAGCCTTCCAGAAGGAACATACTCAGTATCTGAAGTGTCAGGACTTGAGTCATTACTCAACCTGAGCGCATTGACTCCCTCCAACTCATCTGAAAAGTCTTCAGAAACATATTCAACATTATCACCCACTTGCATCTCCTGAGCTTCATTCCTTGAGTTCTCAACAGAATACGCAGATCCTGCTGCTCCTCAGGTGCTCCTTTGGGCAAGATAGTTAAACGCCGGATAATGTATATTCCCTGGGTTTTGAGAAGGTGTTGATGATTCAAACACTCTCTCCTCAGGATCTTCTTCTTCATCCTGATTATTTATGAATATGGTATATCTACTACTGTTACTAGAGTTAATTCTTGCACCCATCCAACTAGATTGTCCAACATTTCTGTCAGAACCATCTATGGACATCTGGTGTTCCTGGAATCCTTCAGATGATCCCATTCTCCAGCCATCAGAATTCTCAATAGGAAGTTCTGAATCAGAACCATCCTCTGAACCCTGTGGTACTGCATACCTCATATCCATAGTAGGATCATACATAGGTTCATGCCTTGGTGAATAAGGATATGGTATAAAAGATTCAGGATATGTAGGTATATCCTGAAAGTTGGGTTTTGTACTACTACTCGCTTCCTTCTCCAACTAGACTGCTAACTGCTTCCTCCTTTCCGGATCAGTTAGATCCTCTAACATGTCATTTTTATCTTCGACAATCACTTGACGTGTCTTATAAAAAGGCATAGCAGTGTTCAATATCTATCCATAAACTTGGAAGCTAACTTAGGATGCTTCTTAACTAAAGTAAGATGATCCGGTACAGGCTCCGAGTCTATAGAATCATGAGGTATCACCGAAAATGTGCTACCGTCCAACTCCTTGGCTTTATGCTCCCGGATATTAGCTATCGCCTCCACAACAGCAACATGATATGCTGCTAAGTGACTCCTACCTTCACCTATAGGTAGATCGTGATATAATCCAAGCTCCTCTGGGAGTTGGATACTCACATGATACTTTGATAACATACGACCATCATAATAGGTTATGGTATTCACTAGAATTCTAGTTGGACAACTAAAAATCTTTAAAAGTTGACGAAGTTGGTTTGTGAATGATCCTTGATAATCATCAAGAGTCTCCTATTTCCTTACCAAAGTCTGTTTTGGAAACTCTGTATATAAGAAAAATATTTTTATTAGTAACCAATAATATATTGCATCATAACAAAGAATTATCGCACTAAAACATATAACGTAATATTCTCATTTGAATACCCATTATATTTCTTTTAGATAATTCTTTATCATTGCTACACCCTCCTACAGGTAATACCCTTTACTAGGTTTCCAACCTAAGTTCAAAGCAATTTGCTCTAATATCAACAGCGGTGACCCAGTATACCACTACATGTGTAGTACACTATAGTCGTTGACATGACATCCACAGAACACCGTTCCGTAAATATCACATCCCTCAGAGTGGTACAACAGAAACATTGCGGGTCCATATTACAAACATACACACATTATTATTATTACAATAACGGAAGTTCAAGACTTTCAAAAGGTTCAACTTACAAACCAAAATATAAGTGTTTCAGCGGAAGTTTCAAAGTGATAACTTAAACTCCAAATTGAGCTCAACAACTTATTGCTATGTATTTTTCATGTTGCTCGGCTCAAGTGGCTCCTAGAACTATAGTAATTATTCAGACTCTTGGTACTCTCCTCCGTAGACGATATCGTAGTCCTCCCCTTCTACGGCTCCATACAAATTGGGATCTTCATAGAAGACCTCCTCTTGGCTCTCAGTTGCATACATTGGAGTATCTTCGGGATCCTCAGAGTCTAAGCAAGGGATCAAAGGAAAGGGTGAGTAACAGCGTTACACAGAAAGTTCATTATATGCAAGGTGGGAAGTTTGATGCTCTATCTACCACCTCGGACTATCAGTCCTTGGCACTATGCAATTTCGTAAATCTTTCTTCAAAGATTGATTTTATTATGAAAATCTATGACCATCAGCCTTTACAGGTTGACTAGAACTTTCATGGTGTTCCTTTCCTGCCATGTTCGTAGCTCCTTCTCGGAACAGGAAGTAACAAGTTACAGTTTTTTACACTCTGCAGAGGTGCGTTACTTTTTCCATGAGAGACCAACTTCCTTGTTGCACAACCTGGCGTACTTTACCATCCACAATTCTGTGATGTGGGGCCCAGTAGTTGGTCCAAGCCAATCACTGCCCTCTCCGCGACCTCATATGTCTGCATGATCCTTCGGGGCCAGCTAACCTCCGTTAAGCCCCCTTTCGGGCAGGCTAAAACCCTGATTAGTTCCTAAAGATTCTATGACCTGGTGATGCCCGGACGAGTACCATTTAATTAGACTATATCCCTAAACACCATTCATAGATAATCTAGACACCAAAAGTGTGGGGCGTAAGGGTGCCCACCCATATGTTGGATCCGCACAAGGAATCATAACGTCACGTTAAGGTCATCTTGCCTCCATACGAGAGAAAAAGGATACAGCTGACTTCTCCGTCCCATCCCAAATCGCATGGTTAACGCGTAATATACGGCGCAAGAATCACTGATGTCATGGGTTATTAATCCCTAATGGTTCATCATGATTGCAAATAGAAACCTAAGTTCTATTTCCCCATCATATCATCACTTAGGATGATATCTAAGATTTATTTATTTTGAGAAAATAATCTTTTCTTTTTTTGAATAGAGATGATAACACACAATTTGCAAATACTTTATAAACACTCTTCAAAGGACATGAGCAAGTGATGAACTTGCCTTGTGATTGCAAGGTAGTGAAGTCGGAGGCTTTCACTGGACCTTGAGCTTCTATGTCTACAAAACCATCAATATTGCCCGGTAAGGACAATATTGAAAGAAGCAAAATGATTATGCAAAGTAATGTAATGCATTATTTAGCTTTGTGTGTATTCTCCCCCATTAAAAATTCTTTTTAATAATAAAGAATTTATAAATATTAATTTTAATATTTATTGAATATTGTATTCTTTTATTTTATTTCATTTTTATAATTCCTTTAAGAATTATCATTTAAATACTAAAAATTGATATTAAATATTTTTTTAGTATTTTTCTAAAATACTAAATTATTAATATTTAATGAAAGTGATTTTTATTTATTTTTATCATCTTTCAATAATTTTATAAAATTCCGTAAGGAATATATAGATTATAAAATTCTTAATAAAAATTATATGCCTAAAATTTTATTTCTTAATTTATTTGGATAATTTGGATTATTGTGAATCCAAAAATATTCTATTTATAATTTTTGGATTTTTATTTTATTTTCTAGAATTTATTTAAATACAGGGGCATTTTGGTCTTTCCTTAATTATTAAAAACTTCCTTTTGTTAATTGGGCTGTCTATGTTGGTTTATTGGGCCCTTGTGGACCAATAGGGCAGAACCAAAGCGACTCCCCAAAGGGTCCTGGCCCAACCAGCCCACACTCTCTCTGTCACTCTCTCGTTCTCATCTCTCTTCTTCTCCTCACCCGACCCCGTGGTAGGCGATGCCACCACCGGCGATTCACGCCACCGTGGAACTCCTCGGCCGTTGCTGTGATGCATAGGGTGATTGTTGACCCTGCTCCACCTTCATGTCCAACTCGATTTGGACCTGGGGCTCCCCTATGGCCAGACCGGCTCCGTCCCGAACCCTAGGGTTTGGGGTAGTGCTGGTACTGTCGTCGCCGCTGCTCCCGTGTGATGTGGTGGTGTTCCTCACCTTCAGGCGTGGTTGTGGTTGCCGCCTCGGCGTGGTATGGGTCGCAGCGCCCCCTTGGGGTGCTCCCCGTGCCACTGTGCTCGTCGTCACCCTCTGCTTCCTCTTCTCGCCCACCGCTACAACCTTCAGTAAGTTATCCTCTTCTTCCCCTCGTGTCCTCTATGCTATGCCACCCTGGACTATGTGTTTGTAGTGGATACTCCTAGCTAGTGGTCAGGTCCTGATTAGGGTTTTTTGTTCTGCTTAGGGTTCATATCCCTCTGTTGATTAAATATCTGATGATTTGGATCATGTATTAATGATCCCTAAGCATGATGAGTGGTTGTTTGATGTGGATTACTGCTTATGTTTGGTTTTGATGAAGCTAATGGCTTACCAGATTGATTCCACTGGTTAATTTGATATGGTTCAGATGATAATGTTACTGTAGAATCATTACTTGGAGATTCTAGTGGTTTGAGAGCTCACCACTATCATTACTTATTTTCTGAGAGTGATTTTTGAGTGATGAAGTCACTGTATCTGTAGTTGGTGGATTATGAATTCATATACAGCTGGGGATCAATTGGTCTCTTACAGTAATGTTATGTATATGTATCTTCCTGGAAATGATTCCTGTGATTAGTATCAGGAAAATGATTGGTAGTTGGCTGTGAGTGTATCTGTGCAAGCTAGATGACTAATATGCTTGGTTTAGAAGCTGTTCTTGTGACACCATCCTAGTATGGCACACAAGACTAGGTTCTATTACTTGGCTTGATTTTGTTTAAGATTAAGATTAGCTTGATATCAGATATAAGTGGAAACTTCTTTCCTTGGATCCCTAAAGCCTATGATGTTGGTCTGAGGTTTAGGGTCCAGGTCCTTATCTTGTTGTTTCTCATGGATCTGTTCTAGTTGTGATACCAGCTACTGATTCCTGTGTCAAGGTTGGTAAAAATGATTTGTAGGCTTGATAAGTTATATTTATCCATAAGATGTAGAAATTCTAAGGTGCTACTCCTGTTTAAGAGGTGTGCCTAGAAGTTCAAATCTTAGCTATATCCATTCTTGGAATTTAGGATATAACCTGATAACTAGGATCAATGATGTTGTTCTGAGATCCTGGTTGGATTTATATATTTTTTTGATTGTTTTTGGTGTTTAAAAACTTCAATGATGGATTCACCCCACTTGGGTGTTTTTCTGAGAAGTTGAGTATGAGACAACTCATGAATGCGTGTCTAGCTTAGACAGCTAAATCATGTGATGGTCTTTTACTACTTACCACAACAATGGAGTTGTTGGGGTTGCAATTTTGTTGATCTTGTGGCTTGATCTTGCTGATTGTGTGGCTAGCCTGATCTGGTGCTTCTTCTGATACTTCTAGCTCCTGGAAATGTCCTTGATCTTGTTTTCCACCTCCTGGTCCTATTGGCTTGACCTTGATCTTGCTATCCACCTGATCTTCCCCCTCCTTATGTCACCATCTTGGCGAGATGATCAAGGTTGTGGTTAGTGTGATCTGGTTTGGTTTGGTTTGGTTTGGCTACTGTGCTTGGTGTGTATGAACAAGGAAATGGTGTTGGGGTTGCTTGCCCATGGCTATGCTGAGAAGTTTTGTTTGTTTGGCCTGTTGTTGCTGTGCTGACAGCACACACCATGCAGTTAGGTGTGTGTGCTGCTTGTGTGCATGTTGCACCTTGTGGGTATGCTCAGGGAATGAAAGTTACCTTTTATCTGATTACACTTACTTGTCTGGTGAAACTTGCCCCTTCTTGCTGTTTGGAGTTATTTGACTTATGGCTTAAAAATGATGAAAGATTTAGTTCTTTCATATTGGTGAAACTTGCCGCTAAAAGATTTACTCAATGATGTAAAGTGGAACAGTGCATCTCACTGTGACTACCGAGAGTAAAAGAATATCTTAACCTTTTATTTTCTCTCTTTCTTTGTTTATTCTTTCTTTTTCAGGTACAAGACTTGAAGATTCAAGATTTAGATTAGGTTTTCTTTTTCTTATAGAATTCCCTTGTAATATTTACTTTATTCCTTTGTAATCTTTATTTATCTTTTTGTAATAAAGATTGTAATCTTACTCAATATATAAAGGTTCTTTTGTTTCATTTACTATTGTAAAGATTCTTGATTAAGTTACCTTTTGTAACTTATTTATTGAATAAAGATATGGAATGAATATTTATTTATTGAGTTGTCAATCTTATACAAAATTTCTGGTTACTATGTAATGTTTATTCATTATCTTTATAAGTTACATTTTGTAACTTATTCATTGAATAACTATATGAAATAAATATTAATTTACTTAATTGTTTTATATCCTTTAAAGTTTAAGATACTAAATACTATTTCTTGATTCAATATCATTCTCACACACAATCCTAATCCTTTTAAAAATATAAATTCAAATCTCAAGTTTGAATTCAAATTCCTTTCCCCAAAACACTTAATCCATAAAGATCATGTCAAAATTTATAACGATCATTCTCCAAGGCTATTCCTAACTTAAAGAGTGAAAGAAACTTTGATTACTTTAGCTTTTTATTTTGCAAAAAATTTACTCATATTTTTACAAATGAATGCATGCAATTGCACAGATTCCTAAATCTACCCTTCGTTGGTTCCTAAATGCTGGGATGTTACAGTGTCGAATCAATAAATTAGATAATACTACCCACGAAGACTATTGCGATCCCCTACACTTGTGGGTCATCAGTCACTTGCAGGCACAAATGACAGCCGATCTTCAGACGGAGAGTACTGATTACAGATGCTCTCTTTCGTCCGGACCCCTACTTCTTCACCGGCAGGTCCAGCAGACCTGGCTGAGTCACCTAGAGGAGAAGCTACGACGTAACTACGGGGTTATCACGTGCACCCGCTCTTCGGACATTTCTCACCACCCGGTACCACAGCGTCCTCCGCGGCACTCGACGCACCAGCAGCAGCAGCAGGCACCCTCACCCCTACGATAGTCTCCCCGTCCACGGCTTACACCACAGACGACGCCGAGACCTCCTCCCCCAAACCAGGCTGGAGGTTCGACATGGCATCAGCAGTCTTCTTTCAACTGTTGGCAGAAGAAACAACCACCTTTGCACGATGGAGGTTCGTCGTGGCAGCACCAGCAGCAGGAGCCTTGGGGTCACCCTGCCATGCCAAGCTACGGGTTTCGCCCACAACCACAGGGTACGCGTCTTACAAGATAAGCGTCGAGGCTCAGTTCATGTCAAGTTCTTACATACTTCGTTTTCATGTGCAGGAGCAATCGGAATGCAGGGGTCTATGCCTGGCTATCAGACATCTATGTCCGGATCCGCATGGACTGATCAGGACGCTGATGATAACACTCAGGATTTTCATGACGTAGAGCAGTTGGGTGAACATTTTTCAGACTCCTCCCCCCGACCCCACACACGAGACTTAGTACGATGAGTATGGGTCGGTGATTCCTCCCCGACAGGTTTGGCCGCCGAACAGGTTCGGTTGGACGACGCCTCCTTACCCACCACCCGAGCGTCGCGGCAGACGACATCGCTGATATGGCAGACGTATCTATCTATCGGTATATGAGACATATATTTATCTATGTATGAGACATGTCTATCTATGCATGAGACATCTACTTATGTATGAGACATATATCTATCTATGTATGAGACATCTTTCTATTATTTCATGATTTTATTCGACAAACACTTCAACATAGCTTGCAACACAGTTCAACATAACTTGCAGTACATACATAAGAGTGCTCTCTATCCTTAGCACGATGCCTTTCCCTTTCCCTTCGACGATGCCTCTCCCTTTCCCTTCGATGATCCCTCGCCCTTTCTCTTCTTGTCATTGCTCTTCTTGGCCTGTGCTTTCTTCTTCTCCTGCCTCTTGTCCCACTCAGCTCTCGCCTTTCTTCCAACGGATGGTGGCATGAATATATCATACTCATCTTTGCTCTCTTCTATCCAGGCCCAAGGTGACTCAGCCTTCTGCAGCATGTCAGCTTCACTCTTCTTGGCCTGTGCTTTCTTCTTCTCCTGCCTCTTGTCCCACTCAGCTCTCGCCTTGCTTCCAACGGATGGCGGCATGAAGATATCATCCTCATCTTCGCTCTCTTCTATCCAGTCCCAAGGTTCCTCAACCGTCTCCATCATGTCAGCTTCACTCTTGAAGTCTAGCGTGTCCCACCTTGCCTGGATCCTGATAAGCTCTTCTCGTACCTGATTTGGGGTCCTTAGTTCCCACCCTCTCCGATGAAGTTCCTTACCAAGCAGAACAAGAGCATCATCAAAAACGAGGAGGTCCTCCTATTGGGCTGATTTATTGCCTATCATAACATTTCTGGCTAATTGGAAAAGCTCAACGAACATCTGTGGCAGCCAGGGAAACGCGTCGGTCATAGTGGAGAGGAGAGGAGGGAAATGCGAGAGTAAGAGGAGACGGGAGGAGGGAAATGCGAGAATAAGAGGAGGAAGAGATGAAAGGGGTGAAGAGATAACATCTCGTTGCCCAGATTTATAGAGGCACCAAACAGAATAGGCGGGAAAAAGGACGGGTAAAAAAGGGCAGGAAGGAGTGGCGGGAAAAATCGGCGGGTACAAAAGGGCGGGAAGGAGTGGCGGGAAAAATCGGCAGGAAGGAGTGGCGGAAAAAAACGGCGTCAAATAATTAGCCGATCAACTAGGGCTGCATTGATCATGCAGGATTTGGTTAGAGGCAGGACGATTAGGCTATCGGTCAGGGTCTGACCGATTAGACTAATCGGCTTGGGCCTGGCCGATTGTCCCTGTCGTCCTGGAGCAAGCCGACTATAGGTGTGGGACCAAGCCGAATGCACGGTGGCACTTGCTGTCGGCCAGGGCCTGGCCGACTGGCCCAGTCGGGTTCCTCTAGGCCGACAAAGTGCTAGATCTATAAATTGCTAAAAACGTATAATAGATCTGGAATAAATTAAAAAAAAGTGTATTATTTAAAAAAAATCGCGTCCTCAGCTAGTCGCTGTTTTCAGAAAAAACACAGAATTTTTTTAAAAGTTTCCGAGATGCATGGAGCCAGCGCCCAGCAGGGAGCGGGAATCGCTCCCACATGAGGAGATGCCCTTAACCGTACGTAAACAGTGAACACTACGCAGCAGTAGTCGTATATGTTCCCTTCGAGAACATTCTTTGCTCTAGTCCTTAGAAACACAGGTTGTAGCTAGCACACAAATCTTGTCTCTAACGACGCTCATATGTTCATTCTTTGCTCCAACCCGCAAGCAAAGTGGATTATTCCAATACGTGGTCCTTCTTCTCCACCTATAAAATAACCATGGAGCTGCGCATGCTGCCGCCTCACTTCCTAAAAAACACTACCACCTCGCTCGCTTCCTCTCAACTACACTCCCGCCGGCCGGCAGGCACATCTGAACCGATCTGATCGACGGCGATGACGATGGCGTCTTCCACGCCAGAGCCGTAGGCCGTCCTGGTGGTAACTACACTCATCACCACTGCATAGCCTAGCTAGCTTTGATATCCTTCTGCTTCTAATCTAGTCTAAGATGACTTGTTTGCAGAATGTCCACTTAAAATACTTGAAATTTTAGCAAAGTTGGCAGCTTTCTCATTCTACCAGACTATTTTATTATTAAGAACCAGTGCAAGGTCACCAAGTTAACCTAAAAGTTTCTAACAAAAACAAGTCCACCTAGAACTCAATTTTTTGTAGAATATATACTAGCAGAGTGCCCGTATGTTGCCACGGTCCATTAATTTCCTGTGTCACCTTTTTTGTTTAAAAAAATTCTTTTATCACATAATGTATGTGGAAAAAGGTAAGATTCTACTTGGGTTGAGAGGATTATAGCCATAACTTGAGGTTGTATGCATCTAAAAAAAGAAATTAACTACTTATCTCTTATTAACTAAGATTTACTCCATAACACTTTGAAGATATACAACATTATGATGTGTTCATCTTCATTTGTATTGTAGTTCAGTAGGTATACCGATAAAATTCTCTCTAGCCTCATAACCATCCTACACGAGAGTTTGGTCGAGAGATCCCTTGCTAGAGGGAGGTGACATGTGTTGTTCCCCATGTTATTGTATCTAGAGTAGGGATGGCAATGGGGCCCCGAAACCCGCAAAACCGATGGGTACCCGCCTTAAATGGGGAGGGTTTGGTAAAAAGTTAGACCCGCCAAGTCTAACGGTGCGGGTATGGGGTGGCAAACCCATACCCGTAGACCTGCAGACCCGCTCCAAGCCTTAACCATATCTCTATTAATCCTATGCCTAACCACACGTCCCACATGGCAGACAACACACATCACATGCATACGATGGAATATAGAGTCCTAAAGATAGCACATGCACGCATGCGTCCCTTTCCACCAACTCCATCCCAATATCCCATATGTGTCAGCGTCACTCCTGTCTCATGCGCTAGTGGGTACCCGTCAGGGCCCTGAACCCGGTCGGGTCGCGGGTCTGGTAAGAAATGAGACCCGAAAACTTAAACGGGACGGGTATGGGGAGAGCGTACCCGGCCCCGAATAGGCGGGTGCCATCCCCTAATCTAGAGGCAGTTACAAACCTTACATGCTCTTGATAATTGCATATTAGGATTGGGATCAATTTTTACGTTTTTAGTAGAGCAGGTGAAATAGACAGTTTAGAAAGTGATTTAATTTTTAAATAGGACATAAGCTGTGTAGCAGATAATGTACCATAGTGAATTAAAAGATTGACAATGGTTATGAACTTACATATCTGCAAACTTACATATCTACCATTTTTTAATAAAAAAAATCAAGGACATGAGCTCATGTACGCACGAGAAAACCAACCAGGTCCATCTCCACCGGCAAAATAAAAAATTCTATCTCGATTTCTCTTGTTGCATGTACACGGCCGTCCCGCGCATGTTGTGTCGATTCATCGGCATCCCCATAGCTCCGCCCACCTACTAAAAATCCTTCCCAAAGAATGGATCGGGATCCTCCCGAAGCTGCGACGGCGGATCCATGTGGGACCTCCGGCATCCCCTTCTAATTCTTTCAAAGAATCTTTGTCTCACTTGAGGAGGGCATATTCCATGGAATTGAGACTTTGGCCATGGATGAGACGCTACCGCTTCGGCTCCTTCGTGTTAGGCGTCCCGAGCAGCCACTATCTGCCTCCACGGCCGTCAGTCTCGACGCCTCCGCGCTAGACGGTGAGCGGCACGGCCCTTTTCTTGACCTTTGTCTCCTCGTTGGGCGCTGGGGCCCTCAGTGTCCAGGCATGCATGCATGTTCCTCGCCTTCTTTCTTTATGAGACACTGCTGGGACCCACTGTCAATTCAATACGGTGCAGCAAAAATAGGAACCGAAATCTCGATACACTTTGTCAAATTGTATCGGTACCATAGTGTGGTTGGTCTTAGTTCAATCAAATGAACTAAAATTTCACACTTCTTTAAATAGAACACTACTTCATCAGTTTGAACTAAAAAGGGCTAGAGGCTACTCTAATGATGGTCAGTTGTCAGTTGGCTCTACGATCTTGGTTGTATCGCCCTTTCTGTCCATCTCCCACTAATTCATAGTCACCTTGCACATTTTGTTACCACAAGTAAAATAAAAATGTTCCTTTGTCCTATTTTTTAAAATAAATGTCCATTTCCACCTCTTCCTAAGCTACCCTAGCAAGCTTCTCACATGTAAAAAGAAGTGGTGGCTCCAGGTTTCAAAGGGTTGGTATTCATTTTGCTATTTTATAAAAAAAATCATCGTTTTCTTAAAACCATTGGTATTCACTTGAATACCAAGGAAGACCCCTGGTGCCGCCCTGGTACAAAGCAACGTTATCTTGCTGACTATTTTTCTAAAATGCATCATTGACAAAAAATATGAGCACCTATGTAAGGGAATGTACTATGGCTACTAACATAGATTTTTTATGTTATGTGTCATCTAGAGAACTCAAGGAAAAATATTATACAATGTTTAACCACAAATAAAAGTAAATAATCCCGGAGATACAACTGAAACAACATCATAGTCTCACGAAATACAATTCTTCAGATAAAAAAGAAGTTCCATCTAGCTTCCAATTTCGCCACATTTTCTTTGCTACACCACCAAATGACCATCAATGCCACAACTTCTCTCATACCTCTAGCCTCCTAACTACGGGAGCCTAACCTTGCGATCGACTAAAAGCTTCAACTGTTGCGAGCGTTGATGAACCAACTATCCCGCGCTTTTATGTATAAAAGTGTGGTCATAGGCATTATATTTTGGAAAACAAGCTTTGTCCATACTTTCATATTATCCAATAATCACCGCTATGCCAACTGCACCCAGATTTATATCCTTTCTACTAAGAGTGGGCAGCCAACTATCCATTATCTCCTAAACATTTGTAGCGGAAACCCAAAAAGTAGGGTATTACACGATGGAATATATCTGGCCAATGATCAACCAAAGAACAAAATATTCTACAAGTTCTTCCTAGGAACAAAATGGACATCGGGACTTACCTTCCTACCCTTTTTTTGGATTATCCTTATTCAGAGTGATCTTGATTTAGCCTAATCAAATGAAAACCTTACTTAAGATGCAATTTAACTTTCCAAATAAATTTTACATCAAAAGCAACTTGTTGTAATTTAGGGATTTGTACATCCATCTAAGAGTGGAAACACCTTTAATATCGAAATTCAAACTATCATTTCAACCATTGCGAGCCTCGACGAGCCACTTGTCATGTAGTTCTATTTGTACTACCTCCCTTCTAAGGCTTAAGGCTTTCTTTTTTGAAAAGTCAAACTATGTAAAGTTTGACCAAGTTTGTAGAAAAGTATACTAATATTTACAATATGAAATACATACCATTTGATACATCATGAAAAATATATTCACATGGTATCTATATAATATCATAGTTGTTGATAGTTTTTTCTAAAACTTTGGTCAAATTTTTTGTAGCTTGACTTTTCAAAAAAAAAGCCTTAAGCCTTGGGATGGAGGGAGTAAGATATTTCCTTCTAAATACTTTTTCCCAAATTCAAGAACCATTTTCTAGGTTCTGTAACCAAATTCAAGAAATTTATCCACAACAAAAATATCTACCTCGCCTAAGCTTCCTTAATATTTTAGCAAGCAAACAAATGGTTGATTGATCTGGTGATATTTGTTAAACCAACACTTTCCGGCCCAAATATTCTCCCCATAAATAAATCTTGTATATTGTCCACCCCTACTACTAGCTCAAATAAGGACATCATATAGTCAGTCATATTCCTCATACATGAATTTACCGGAACTAATCTACCACGTCTACAACAAAATTTATCTTTCCAACACCATAGTCTAGGAACTTCCCTAGCTTCCACATTCATCCATTGTTTACTCAACAAGTTTTCACATTTAAAAGAACTCCGAGATATCAAAATGGCAAAAATCCATATCTATAGGTAATTTTCAACAATTTTGCAACATCCCCAAGGAAATATATAACACTCATGTGGAATTTAAGCCGAAGTCCTAGTAGTTTCTCAAATAGAGACATGATAAGTATCAGGTTCTTGCCTTGCTCCACATTATAACCCATCTGGAAGATTGCGTCATTTGAATATTCCATGCAAGCCCAATATATCATGTGTGCAAACCATTTATTTCAATATTTGTTTACCACAACAAATGAACCATCAATGCCCGACAACAAAAACCAGCATACAAGCATAGCCTGTAAACTTCCACACCTAATGAAACAACAAAACCATAGAATAAAGATCAAAAACCATAGGATAAATATTACTACTCCCTCCTTTTTAAATATAAGATGTTTTAGCTTTTGTGAAACGAATGTATATATCTAGATGGCTTTTAGTGTGCAGGTTCCATCTAGATATATACATTCGTTTCACAAAACCTAAAAAATCTTATATTATGAAACGGATGGAGTATATTCTAAACAGTGTAAGGAAACCATAAGAACTGTTTGATTCTTCAGCATACACCATCAACAGATTAAAACGGAATACAAATAAGCAAGTAGCTAATATTCTATTTCAAATATGAATTACTAGAAATGCTAAGTTAAAAATCATACCATCCCCTTTTTACTATACCATATAACCACACCAGTACATTCCTTGGTTGGATTATTATTTGCAAAACTACACAAATTTTAACAGTTCTATACTCTATTTCTCAGGTACCAAACAGGAGCTATAACAGATTGTTATATAGTCCGTAGAAGCAAACGCATCCTCGTCATGATAAGCTGCCATGAGTTTGATGGTGATCAGAAAGCGCAGCAGCTCAGGTAAATATTATAATAAGCTTGTTTTTGTATGCAAGTAATTACATAGGTTTTGGCTATCTAGGAGGAATGCAACATGATACATATATATAGGTTTACTACACGCCATACACGCTACACAACATGTACGAAATATGTCACTGCAACAAATGTTGAAGGGATCTTTAGAATTAGGCATCTGCACAAGAATATCCATTTTGCTGGCACATTTTCGGATACCAAAATTTTTAAATAAAAATTGCACTAAACGTCCCAAAACTTCATAAATTTGCAAACTCGAGCCTCTGTTTTTCTATCCATATGATTGAAAAAATAGTAAGTGTGGCTACTACATATTAATGTCAGTGGGTCTATTCATTCAAGTAAATCATTATGGTAATATATCTCTAACACTGATCTGTAATGTAATTGGGAGAACATTTTTCTACAAACACAACACATTACAGGATGTTATTAGCTTCACCAAATTAATTACCATTTTGGTGCAGATTTGTCTCGAAATCAACATAACAAATACGATAAATGTAGGCTGGTAGGAGCTTTTTTTGATAAAAAGGTTTTGCCCCGATTTCCAAAATAGAAACCAAACACTACACTGTCTCCACTAATAATTCCAACAAACGTCATGAGGCTCGGGGACGGCTGTGTGCTCTGCCTATGGAAACCATCAAGGGCTCTATGGTGCTTTTCATCGACTTCGCAAGTTGGCATCCCTCCACCGGCCGGACTCCTTCCCAGTGGCGGCACCATGAAATGGCTGGCGGGTATTCATTTTACGAAAAAAATTAGTCTCAATACACAATATAAACTATGAGAATTAAAGCTCTTTCCCATAATGGAAATATGCTACTGCCAACAGCATTGGGTTCTTCTTCATCTAGATTACAAGAAACAAAGAAGAAATACACAAATAGTCAATATGTTGTTGGGATGCTAGTAATTGATGCAAATATGTGGTACTTGTAATTTATACACTACTAGTAAATTATATACGGCTAGTCTGGTGGTAATTGATAGATACAAAACTGAATTACCGAATCTGCTAGAAGGATTTTGTTGCACAGCTAGTAATTGATAGAAATTACAAAACAGAATAAGCTACTATAATAAGATCAAAGAGGGAAGAAACGCATGGAAAGTTGGAAACGTACCTGGCCGTTCCCGTGGTGATGTCCGCCGGCGGCCGCCTGCAGCCGCTTGATGACCACTTCCGTCTGGCTCGTCGCTGGCCGCTGCTCGTCCGTCCGAGGGGCGAGGGCCGCCTGCCGGCCTACCACCATGCCGCGCCGCCGTCTGGTGGAGCTGTGGAGGTCGCGTCTGCGTGGCGGCTGTGTGTCCCTGGCGTGAGTGGGGAATGACTCTGGTCGTGATACACGTGCAGTGTGGTGCAACCTCGATAATCGTAGTGGACTGCTCGCTCTATGGGTTATGGGCCGAATGACAACTCGATTACACGTACTTCCTTTGTTTTAAAATATAAAATGTTTTAGGTTTGTGAAGAAAAATGTTTCACAAATCTAAAACATCTTTACTTTGAAACGAAAGAAATATGATTTTTTTTTCTTAGATTCTCCATGCTCCTTCCTCTTGAATCCTACCCAGCCACGACCAATCCCATCTTCCGCCTCCATCTCCATGGATTCCATTCTGCAGCGGCATCCAAGTCGGTCCGCACGCCAGCACCTGATGCTGCCTCTCCAAAGTGAAACAAAACAGAAAATCTAAGAACACACCAGTTGCGACAACAGCCTGATCTGCTACTGTCAACTGAAAGTGCAGATTCAAAGTTTCTTCACGTGCAATGTTTAGCAGAACACCCTCCCCCTCTCTCTCTCTCCCTCTCACACATACGAGTGTCCTCCCAAATGGGGTGCACCACGGCCGGACAAGAGAGCATTTTGTCTCTTTCAAATGGATAAAAACGGACGCATTTGGTATCATAAATCCTCCTCCCTGTTGGGATGGCCTAAGGCATTCATTCTCATCCGTTTAAAGAGGTGTCAGTAGTATTATAATATGATACAATATCATAGCATACGTAAAGAAAATGTTAAATACATCTTATACATCAAATTGCATTGAGATTCTACAAATCATTAAATACCATGGGACTATGATACGACAAGATAATACTAAGCACTATAGATCGGTTGTATCATATCCTGCTATCATATGCAGGATACTACTAATATGATACTTCCATTATGACCAACCTAACTGATACTACTGAATGTCAAAAAGACTAGTTTTTTGACATAGTAAAGGAGCTCATTATTATAAATCTACTACTCCCTCTGTCACGGTTTGGAGGGCGTTTTAGAGAGATTGTTGGAATCTAGGTGGACGCTGATTGGGGCTGGATTTTTGCCAAAAACATGCGCCCATTAATTATTCGGCGCCCTATTAAACGTAATTACTCAATAAAAATGAGGAGTTTAGGCGCATGCATTGGTGGAATTGCATGCAAGAATTAATTCCTTGGCTGCATGAAGTAGGAAGTGGGGAGAAAAAGGTGGGCATTAACTCTGTAATTAAGTCTAACGCGCCTAGGAGGAGAGGAGTTTTGGAAACGCGTGACTTTTGTAAGACGCCCTCCAAACCGTGACAGAGGGAATACAAAACATCATCTTTCATTTATTGCATGTTAAGACGTAGAAACGCGCGACATGGAATTTGTGACTATACATAATACATTTACATTTGCCTTGGTTGCTTTGTCTCTGATACGCTTCATCGGCCGTTGTAGTTTCTTCATTCTGTAACCTATTTTGTCAGATTAATAAGGCTGTGTTTTAAAATATATTTATACAGAAATTATCTGAATGGCTCACTCCTCCTGCAGCTTGGCCTACGCTCAGAAACTGTGGAACGAGAAGGGGCTGCAATGTATGGTCCTTGTCAGTTTCGCCTTGCAGGTTAACATCCTCTTATACGGCGCCATGCGGAGACGCCTCCCCTTCAATATCCTACTGTGGATCTCATACCAAATGGCAGACTTCGCCGCCGTCTTTGTCCTCGCCCACCTCAGTCTCCAAACAAACGATCCCCATCACCAGCTAGTGCTCCTGTGGGCACCGGTCCTGCTGCTCCACCTTGGCGGGCAGGACAATGCTACCGCCTTTTCCATGGAGGACAATGAGCTGTGGTTGCGCCACCTTCTGGGCCTCATCGCCCAGGTGGCTGTAGCTATCTATGTCGTGGCCAAGTCATGGCACGACAAGCAGCTCGTGGCTCCTGTCGTGCTACTGTTTCTCTCGGGCACCGTCAAGTATGCCGAGAGGACATTGGCTCTTAAGAAGGCCACACTGCAGGCCATCAAGGGCAAACACATGCGTGATGTGTACAAGGCGTTGAAGAAATTCCAAGATCCTAAAGGGAACCTAGTGCCGTCGGAGATCGTCAAGTACAGCCAAGAGATTGTTGGCCAAAATAAATGGTGGCTCCAAGAAGACTACGCTGAACTCGTGAAAGCAGCTGTTGATAGCCTACCTAGTTGCATGAGTGTGCTGACTGGCATCCCCATGGCGCCATGGGTTTTGCCGTATATATTTCAGATGACAGAGAAAATATCCAAGCGCAACCAGCCAGGACCAGGGAAAGCTGGAAGCAATAAGAAGGACTGGTCGTTCTCATCTAGGGCATACAAGATGGTTGAGATCCAGCTCGCTCATCTATGATCGCCTATACACCAAAGACGGCATATGGTACAACCAACCCATGATCCTGAGAATCGGCCTTCGGCTCCTCACATTGGGCACCACTTCAATGGCATTGCTGCTCTTGGTGATGGCGAGGAAGAAGAGCGTTTACAGCCGTGTGGACATCCTTGTCACCTACATCCTGCTGGCTGGGGCTGTTATGCTAGAGGTGTGGTCCATGCTAATAGTCACGCTATCCTCATATTGCTTCCTCCGTGAAAAAATCGGAGTGAACATGTTCACAAGAGCAATATTCTATCCGTTAAGGATTGGCCAATCATTTACACATTGGTCGAACAGGTGGGAGCAATACAACCTGATTGCTGGATGCATCATGGAAAAACAAGCCTGTGTCCTTACAAGGGTGATCAAAGACCGTCTTGGCCTCCCATACAATCTGCACCACTACCCCATCAGTATCTCGGAAAAGACCAAGGAGCTTATCTGCAATGAGCTGGACGACCAAGACAGGTGCCAGAAGTTCAGCCATGTCCGAGGCCAGGGAATCCTGGCCCTGAGAGAGCACGGTGGAATGTCCGAGGAGCTGTACGACAGCATCGACAAGGTAGACTTCCCCAGGAGTGTGCTCACGTGGCACCTCATCACCGACATATGCTTCTTTCTCACAGGGGGCATCGCCAGCCAGCATGACCAACCTCGCATGAGACTCAGCCAGGAGGTCTCCAACTACCTGATGGATCTCCTCATGCAGCGGCGCGTAATGGACAACAGCGAAGGGTACGTGGCGCACCTCAGGGCCCAAGAGGAGGTCAAGCTCATGCTCGCGCGTCATGGTGACAAGGTGAGGTATGTTGATGACATCGAGGACATTAGGAAGATGCTGGAGGCCGACTTATTGAGCTGCCATGTCGTCGACACGATGCCCTCCCACTCGGACGAGGTGGAGGGGCACGTCGTGGATATTGCGCCGGAAATTACGGACGCCATGAGGCCGGTTCTGCCCCAAGCGTGGAGCCTTGCGAAGATACTGCTACGCGCCGACCCGGCTGACGGGTTGTCAGAGCAAGGCGGTGGCGCTCCCTGGAAGCTGATCGCATCGGTGTGGATGGAGATGTTGTTCTACCTCGCCCCCCGGTGCCAGCCCAAGTTCCACGCTGAAAAACTCACCGCCGGCGGGGAGTTCATCACCCATGTCAGGTTCCTGCTCCATAACCGAGGGCTCGGCTGGAACTGTGCCCCTACGCGCACTTGACATGCATGCCTGCCTCCATGGGCGCCACGCCAGGCACTATCACCTATATATATATGTCTATTTTGTGTTAACCTGGATGTACCAGAACCTATGTCCGTCACGTGTACTTTTGATTTTCTGAAATAAGTCAATGCCTGTGTCGTGCTGCGGCAAAATACATTAGTATAGTTACCTATTTTCCTATAATCATGTGTGTAAACGTCGGCCGGCCATGATGTATGGCGCGGGTGAAAAGGATCAAGGCTGGTTGATTAGGATCTCGATGAATAAATGAGAAAAGACGCAACTTGAGCGCGTCGCCAAAAATTCTGTGTGTTCCTCTCTCTATGTGTGTGTGTTCTTTGTCAGTTATTTCGTCGGAATCCGAGAGTTCCATCGAAGTGGTGCTCATAATGTAGCAAAAAATATAGTGATGTAGCAAATAACCCGATTTCGCCGAAGACTTCGTCGGAGGCCTCGTAGCAGAAATGTACACTATTATAGCAAAACGAAAGTAAAAACATTATGCTACCGCCGTCAGGAGCAAACGAGGCCGAGCGCGGCCGCCGTCGATAGCAACACTGCCACAGAAGCACGCCGTGCTCACAGGAGGTGTCGCCAGCGGTGAGGCAAGCTCACGAGGTGGGAGACGAGGGAGAGGACCAACATGGAGCGGCGCGGGCCCTCTCCTAGAGGCGGCGACCGGCGATGGAGTGCTCTCATGGAGATCTGACGGTATGGCACTCTCCTGGATATAGCAGGGGGCGACGCCTGTCGTGGTTGGAGATGGAAGGCCAGCGACTCTGACTTCACCTTCGACGACCCAGACGAAGCCTCGCATCCCACGACGCCTAAACCCATGTCGGCCCATGCCAACAGTTGACCACACACATGAACGACAGACAGCTCCGACATGACGCCGAGCCTCCCCAGTGAAATATGTTGGGCTTGCGCCGACCAAGCCCTCTGTAAATACCACCGACCGCCGGTCATCGTCGCCGCCCAGACGCGCTCCATCGCAGCTCTGAATCCATACCAACACAGCAAGCACAAAGAACCCATTGGACACGCCGGAAAGACTGACTACCAAAGCCCGAACCGCGACCCACGCTCAGCTCGACGCATCATCGTTGCCAAACTGCACATCAGCGCCCTTGAGGAGCCGCCTCAGCACCCACATGACGGCCCAGCCACCATCCACGAGTCTCCAAGCTCCAGTCGACCCCGAAAATGATGCCCCCAAGGAGGAGAAAGACATGCAGCACCTTCATCGCCCGATCCCGAGGATCTGAGGTTTCCCTCCGGAAGACCACGGGCAAGGGGAGGAGCCCACGGCAACGCTTCCAAGAAAGTCAACGGCACCCGCGGGTGTCGCCGCCGCCGGTTCCGACCGAAGCCGGAACACGGATTTCTCCTCGGGAATCTCCACCACCTACAAGCCGAAGTGGCCAACTGCAGTTGCCACCATACCTCCATTGCCGCCCGACGGGAGACCCATCGGCGGCCACAACATCCAAGCACGAACCATCTTCTCGCCTCCTTGCCGCTACCAAGCCACGGAAGGTCTAGCAGCACCACCTCCCAAGCCACCACCTGCCGCCATCACCAAGCCTAGCAGGAGCCAGCCCTCAGCCGCGACCGCCACCAGCCACCACGCTGAGAGGAGGCCCTCCCAGAACCAGACGGGCCCAGATCGGGCCTGCAAGGCGCGCTCCAGCCAGGGTGACGGCGCTGCGAGGTCCCGCGCATCCAACCCCATCTCCCCCGCCCCCGCTACTCTGCCTCGCGCCTCTGCGACGGCCAAGCGGACTGCGCCGCCACCTGCCCGTGAGAGCCTTCCCTGCCGATCTCCAAGCCTCCACGTCAGTTCTCCACGACCTTCGGCAGTGGGGCTCCCGCCGCCACCACGATGACGGCCAGCAGCGGTGGCGAGGGGGGCTCGAGCGGAGGGAGGCCCCCCGGCGACGGCTAGGGTTTCCCCGGTCGCCGGGAGTGACTCGGGTCGGGGGTATCTTTTTCGAGTGGTCACAATACACGTAAGCTGAGACTGTTTGTTCAAACATGTCAGGTGCATCATTGGTGTTTGTTAAAAAACTAAAACATTGGACAATACAAGAAAATATTAGTTCATCCGAATCCTAATTATTGTTTCGGATTTATATAGATTCGAATATATCTAGCACTAAAACATGACTAGATATATTTGAATCTAGACAAATATAAGAATATTCGTTAGGATCGAAAGGAGTATGTTAAATTGGAAAAATGACACATGCATATCTATCGCATTTGTTAACAGATTATTTTCTTTTTAATTTCAAACGATCGCCTCTACTTCCACCTATCGTACGACTCACAACTGTCTCGTCACTAGTGCACACGTACCCCTCTAACACCGGTTTGGAGGACCCTCTAACACGGGTTATAGAACCGCTATTGCGGTTTCGGTGTTAGAGGCCCCCCCTTTAACATCGGTTCTTATACGAACCGGTGTTAAAGGGTGGCGCACGTGGGGCTGCCGCAGCACTCACCCCCCCCCCTCTGTCGCGGCAGGAAAACGGCCTAAATCTCTGCCGCGGCAGAGTTCTGCCCCTGCCCCGTTCTGGGCGTATTTCTGCGGCGCGGCGGGGACGGGGAGGGGGAGGGGGAATCGATCGGGAGCGGTATACACATACATCGTCATCGGTACATACGAGTACATGAATAATTAAGCAACTATTATTATACACAACATCGTCATTGTGTGGTATTCTCCGTAAACGTTGAAGCATCAAGTACAAGACAAACACGTTCAAGCATATATACAACGTTCATTTTGGTGGATATCTAAAGAGTTCTCCGCCAGGCGTGACGACCTCATCAAGTATGAACCCCGCCAATTCCTCTTAAATGGCTCGTATGCGGTCAAATGGTAGGAGTTGGTCCCGCATTCGTTCAATCTGAATATATATGAAGAATGGGGTCAATATATATATATAAGAATAAAACTCAACACAACTGATGGTAATAAAATAATGTTGTGTACTTTGTTTACTTACTCTAAGTTGTTCTAGTGCGGCTTGGCCCGTCGCACATATCGTGTTGCGAATGAACTCGCAAACATAGTACCCACATAAGTTATTGCCGTGTCCCTGATGCACGCACTTTACGAGAATAGAGAGTTCAATCAAAATAATAATCAATAAAGCATGATATAATGGAATTGAAAGCAGAATCAAAGAGATACGCATACCTAGCTAGCTAGTATTACTTACATTTTGGTCTACAAATTTTAGTTCTTCTGACCATTCACCCACGGCCCTGCCCGTGAACCTTTTCCAAACCCTGTCCGGCAAAGAAAATGGATAAAGGAGTAATTAATTACTTGTTGTCACGAAAGTTGTCGATCTAGTGCGATAATATGATTGAAATTACCTCTGGAGCATCTCTCTAAAGTCTGCCCATAGCTCTTTTTCTTTTCGTAACGAGTCCATGACAAGGACTTTTCCTGAGTCAGGTTGAATCACTAGCAGAATAAAGTGGAACCCACGCACGCATAACTCATCATCAGTTAAACTTAACATCGAGTAAGCCGAAACAGAATGTGTACAAGAGAGGGTAACAGTACTCACGAGAAGTTGTAAGGCAATAGTATTTCCCTTTTGGTTTGTTGTCTCAGTAAAGACCTTAGCAAGAAATCTTCTGTTTGCCCGGATTTGTCTCTTACCACTTGTTCATGAACTCTATTTGGGTCAACGAACCCAATGTCAAAAGGGCCTCCTTTCATGCATTTCATAACCTTTTTCCTGCATAATAGTATATATATAAATATATGGTGAGCATATATATATACATGCAATTAATGAATTGAATGAGATGAGAGAGAAATTAAAGAAATAGTACTTACACACAATAAAGGCTGATTGCAGCTTTGTCGAGTTCCTTCTGATTGAATAGAAAATGCAAGTCTTGAATGTTGAAGGTCATCGCGTCGTCTCCGCACAAGAAAATCTGATCTCTTCATTACTGCAGAAAGGCTTATAGCCTCCAGGTGATTAGTGACAGACAATATTGTGCCTGTCACTACTAAGCTCTCCTAGTGACAGGCAAGGATAAGCCTGTCACTAGTACAAAATAGTAGTGACAGACATACAAATGTGGCTGTCACTAGCATTATTTTTTTGAATTCATCCGAACGAAAATTTACCTAACTAGCATGGTGGCCCTCGCAAATGCGAGGGCATCACCTTCAATAGTTGTTGTTTTTTTATAGAATAACCATATTTGGGTGTGTCCATCTATAATTGATAGTAAATACACAAATGGAGGAAAGTATTACATTTTAGTCACCATACATGTTAAATATATATCACATGAGTAGAAAACATCTTTAATCGTATTTAATTCATATTTGGATTATTATTAGGCTATTTACATAAACACTATAGTAATTCTAACTATAAAATTTGTAAGGCTAACATCGCGACGGGAAAATAATTAAGATTTGCTTCAGCAATGACCCTAGAATCCTTATACCATTATGATCCAATATAAATAGTTTTTTAATAAAGTAAAATAATAACTTAACCTTATTAAGATATAGGTCAACTGTAGTTTTTGTTTTACTTTTTATCTCATATCTACCGAGTTCACTTGATATCAATAACAAAGGTTAGAGAAGTTTAATTAATGTTGATATAGAATGTCATTTATTTTCCAACACATACAATATTATGTTTTAATATTTTTAAAATCCTTCCATGCTAAGATCGACATTCAATGATCTCGCTCACTTGTAGGTTGGATAGATATCATAGTTTTCGCATCTTAATCAGTCATCATTATTTCTACATGATTGCAAATTTCAATGACATGTACAAATACATTTTATGGATAATAAACATAGAAACTTCATCGCAAAACCACGCAAATATACATAAAAGATTTAATCACATCATATGCAAACGTTGATATAATTTTGTCCCCTAAATGTTTTATGCAACTCAACTTTTGTTTTCTATTTGACTATGATTTATATATTTTTTTCTAATATTTCCAATCCTCATAAGTAATCATGATAGCTGAATATTTAATTCTAGAATTAAGTGTTACCATGAATTAAAATTTAAAACTGGCCACATGTACTGTTGGATTATGACGAAAATATATACTATCGGTTGCATCTCTTGAAAACAACCCATTTTTTGTGTTGATAGCTATCTAGCAGTATCATCGCCTTCTTAAGGATTTATCTACATGCTTAATATCCGATTCTCCCTCTCCATGCATAACTTTTGCTCGTATCACTGTTTTATTATACTATGTTTTTCTAGGTTATGAATGATAGTATCATGAAGCTCAAAGCCAATTGCAGAACTCCTTTCTAGTTTACCATCCAACACTGAATTGTAAGGTTATAGAGATAAATTCATCCACACCTTTGTTATATCATCTCTATAAGGTAGCATGACACTATCACATTATTTGCATATATATAGAATCAAGGGATTCTATAAAAATTAAATTATCAATTCCCTTTTCAAATTTAATCATTCCAATTGTACAATCATAGGATGATGTTTATATATGTCATTTAACTAAGTTCATGACTTATTTTCTTGTTTAGAGTTGAGTATAATGTCATTAATTATAAACGTAATACACTTTTGTCATATCAAATATTAGCTATTAAAATCTATACATATTTAGAATACCTATCAGTTGTGACATGTTCAAGACATAATGTGTAGTTATGAAGATCTCTAACTATGATTTTCTTAAGTAAAACTATAAAAATCCATTAACTATGCTTTTTGAAACAAAATTATGATAATATGATGGTTTTTATATTGTTTACACATAGATATAAACATCAATTATTTGTGATCTACGAATAGAAAGAAGGTCCGCTACATTAACAAAAACATGTTTTGATTCTTTGAGAACTCCTCACATGTATCCTTTACCTACTATGCATATTGTGATCTTCTACCATAATTTGAAGTATCCTTTTTAAGATATGGATAGTTCAAATTGTAGGATGCATCAACAAATCGGCTGATTTGTTTGATTGTTGAATACTTTGCATTTTATGATAATCTCTAGTACATCTCACTTTTTGTGTTGTATTGTGATTCCATTGTGTCACTTATAAATGCGAATAATTCTTGATCATGGTAGATTGACCTGATGTTTTTAATTTAGTTTTCTTTAGAATATTCACTACCTTGAATGTTTGATTGTGAGTCGCCCAGGTGGTTGGAACCACAATAATATTTTTTAATTTGTTTGTATTTCATTGAAATTTTGTAAGGATGTCAATTTCTTATTTTTTAATTTGTTTGTATTTCGTCGGAATCCGAGAGTTTCATCAAAGTGGTGCTCATAATTCGTTCTCACGAATCCAATCCACCGTGATCATCGATCACACTAATCTTTTCTGGGTTCGTGGTGCTCTTTCTTTCGGTATATATCAGAGCCGCCTCAAGGTTCGTTCTCTTTCCTTGGATCAATAATCGAGCGAGGGCTCGGCTGGCTGCATGGACGCCACGCCAGGCAGTATATATACTCCACGTCTTTCGAGCTATCAACAAGTTTTATGCTCTATGACTGATGTGTGTTTTGCCTAGCTAAAGAGTGGTGTGTAATGTTGAAAATGACACGCTTGGTAACGGTTTCTATTCTGGTGTGTTTTTATTCTTGTATATATGACAACACATACTACAATACTGTTTTATTTTTGTTCTTTCTTTTTTGGACTTTGCTAACACATACAATACTGTTTTATTTTTGTTCTTTCTTTTTTTTGGACTTTGCTAACACATACAATACTGTTTTATTTTTGTTCTTTCTTTTTTTTGGACTTTGCTAACACATACAATACTGTTTTATTTTTGTTCTTTCTTTTTTGGACTTTGCTAACTGTGCGGCGGCTGACCAATCCCGAAAAAGATCAACTATCGTGCTTTTTCCCCCCGGAACGAGAGCGTGAACGTACACAACCGTTTTCGTGTATCCCTTCACCGACCAGCTAGCTAGTCCGGCCTGTTTAAAAGGGGCCCATCTGACACCAACCACTGTCTTGCTTCTTTTCAATCAAATATACTACTACCTCTCTCCGATCCTAAATAAGTGTCGCTATTTTAAACTAGAGTTAGTTCAAAACCGTGACACTTATTTAGGATCGGAGGGAGTATATAAGAAGCAGATCTCATGCAAAACCAAAGGGAAAACAAGCAGAAAAATAGGATCAGAGTACCAGACGCACAGCAAAAAACTCGAAAGACTCCATAGATGATCTGTGCTTGGAATCACATAAGAAGAAATTGGAGGATGAAAAAAACATGTAGTACGTACATACAAGAAATCCTCTCACTGCTTGGCCCCCTCTTTTATCTTAGAACCTTGCTCCCTGCAATCTCTTCTCCCAGAAAACCAATTATCTTGAACAAAAGGGTATCATTCCATGGAGAAACAAACATCATCCCAGGAACACAACCATACTCGTGAATTGTCAAACACATGTATCTTAGGTGGTTTTCGCACCAAAAAGTGGCACAAAAACTACAGATTCTATGTTAGGTTGAGAAACTTAAAAAACCGCTCACACATTGCACATAGTAGAGAATTTACCAAATTCCCAGATGGATCGGTCGAAGATTAACATATTAATCAGTTGTGATTAAAATCAGTCGAATTACCAGATTAAATCAATCCTAGTTATATACAACTACCAGATTAATCACTAACAACTACCAGATTAATCACTCAAGGCTACCCATTTAATCACTCACAGCTAACTGTTTAATGACTCACAACTACCAGATAAATCACCCATGGCTACCAAAATCAGTCACTAATAGCTACCAGATTAATCACCAAAGCTAGGAGATTAATCACTCAAGGCTGTTCATTTTAATCACTCATAGCTACTAGATTAATCACTCATGGCTACCAAAATTAGTCTCTAACAGCTATCAGATTAATCACCAAAGCTACCCGATTAATCACCCACAACACCATATTAATCACTGTCAAAGGAGTCATATGCCCACCAATGACATGACTACTCCCGCGGGCTCATCCTCGGCCTACCTGTCAAATTGTTAGTACATGCATGAGCAGGAGCAAAACCAATAGTATAAGTTGATGAACTAGATCATCCACGGAACAAATATTTGCTCCTCCTCCCGACCCCGTGCGGCGCCGCCACCGCCGCACTGGGTCGCCACCCGCTTCCCCGGCCAGCCCGCTCGCCCCCTCCTCTCCGCCGATGTCGGATCAGACGCCAGACAACGCTCCAGCGGCGAGGCGACGGCGGGCCCCAGCCCTCTCGCGTGTCGCTTCCATGGTGGCAGCGGCTTGAGATCCAGGAAACGGCGGCGGCGCTCCAGTGGATCTATAGGAGTAATGGCGGGGGGCGGCAGCCGGTGAGCTCTGATGGCAGCGGTCCCTAGGCGGCGGGGCGACGGGTGGTGGCGAGATCTAAGGTTCCTAGATCAGTCGTCTTCACCTCCTCGACGTCGGCCAGTTGTAGGGGTTCGTAGCATGGAAAACAATAAATCTATATCGCATGAACACACAAAAATCAAGATCTATCTACTAGATCATAGCAAAGAGTCGATAGAGTACAAACCCTCAAAGATCCAAAGCGGTTAACGAGAGCTGATTCTCGTGGGTGATGTAGTCGTTCACCGCCATCGATTGCTTGTATAGGTTCTGCAGGACAGTGATTGCAGTGTTTGGGAAACAGTACTTGAGAACACCTACTGCTAAAGACACTGCTCAGATCCTCGTAGTCAATGAAAGTAGAGGATTTCCTGTGATGCTTGGAAGCATAGACTGCATGCATTGACACGGGAAGAACTGTCCATTTGCATGGCAGTAAATGTACAAAGGCCACAAAGGAGGTTGCACTGTGATACTTGAGCCAGTTGCTACACATGATCTTTGGATCTGGCTCCTTCTTTGGCATGGAAGGATCAAACAATGACATCAACGTCCTCAACTCCTCAAATGTCTTTTCCAAACTTGTTGAGGGTCATGCTTCCCCTGTGTATTTTGAGATCAACGGACACCATTACAACAAGGGATACTATCTTGCAGATGAAAATTATCCAAGATGACCAACATTTGTGAAGACTACCTCAAACCCAATGATCCCCAAGCATATGCTCAGTATGCCAAGAAACAAGAAGCTTGCAGGAAGGACGTGGAGCGGGCATTGGTGTGCTCCAACAGAGGTTTGTAGTTGTCTGGCTCCCTGCTATGACCTGGTCGAAAGATCAGATGTGGAAAGTGATAAATTGTTGCGTGACCTTGCATAACATGATTACTAAGGACGAGAGGAAGGACCCAATGAGTTTGGTCGAGCAAAACAAGCCCTACTACAGACATGAACCTCTTGCATAACCTTATCACCAGGTGCTGCCAATCTGGGCTGCCTTCATCACCATGCATCAGGAGATCCGAGACTCGGTAGTGCATCAACAACTGCAGGATGATCTGGTTGAGCACCTATGGACACGCAGGGGCAACACGTAGATGCTAAGCATGAACTGGCCAAAATATATTGTATTATCATTATATGCTGAACTATGTTTAATTTTATACCAAATTGTGGTTAATTTTATGCCGAACTATGCCGAACATTTCTATGTATTCATATTATGCCGAACTATACAAAAAACTGGTCGAATTTAAGTCAATTAGACGAAAAACGCCGACCAGATAATTTGGCCCAATGCGAGTAAGAAAGTGGATGTTTTCAGGCTGAAAACTACCTTCGTAAGGTAAGACGCTATTTAGATCCGAATTTCAGCCAAAAAGGCCCAACGAGTGAAGGTGTTAGACCCGATCGAACAGACCTTGATCATTTAGATCACGATGAAGATGCCCTTTGGACGTACGTCTGAGACCGAAAGGACAGGCAGACAGGGTGTCGGCATGCATCATGACCGAGACCTTTAAAAAAAAATATAGACCGACGGACCAGAATAAAGTCCTCCACTAACTTATGCTTTTATACAAAGAAGAACGCATGGAAGAGGTCTTTCAGAAAATTTAAATTATTAAAACTATTGAGAAAATTTTGAATTTTTATAGGAAATTATACATGTTTTGATTTATATTGTGGTAAAGTTTAGTTCCATCTGGATCAACGTTTTTCTGACTAAATAGTGTAAACTGGTGCTCGAAAATGTAAACAGGTATTTAATCACAAACTAGTTATCCAAATCTGACGTTTCAAAACGAGGCATTTATAATTTACTGGTTTTTTTCAAAATATTCTGAATAGTTCGTTTTAGCATTTTTGTTTAAAACTAGAACCAACGTGAAACGTTGGATCTTAGATGGAAGATAGATGTTGGAGATAAGTGACCGTAAGACTTGGTCTGGGGAAAATTAACAACGCTCGGCAGAGCCCGACCCGGCCCGACCTCGCGTCGCCCGACCTAGGCGACACGAGGGGAGAACCTGCCGCCGTCCCTAGCTCTTCCTCCCTTGTTTCCCCGCTTTCCCGCCGCCACCATAGGTCCCGCCGGTAAAGCCCGGGCGGTGACGGCGGTGGAGCTCTCTCCGCGCGCGTAGACAGCTCCTGTTCTGGCAGCGGCGACATGTGTTCCGACGCGGAGGCGGCGGTAAGGTGCCGTGGGTTCCCGGCAGCGCATGCGGGTCCGGGAACGGCAGAGAAGTAGCCTTCACGGCGCGAGAGGCGCCCCTGCTACAGCGGGTGGGAGCCGTGGGCTCGTTCGGGCCTAGATGGGCTTGGGCGGGCTACGGTTTGGGCCCCTGCAGTAGGCAAGCGCGTTGGAGCCTGGTGGTGCTGGCTGCTGGGTACCGCGGCGGTGGGATGGATCCCCTCTGTACAGCCCCTGTTCTTCGGGTGATCGAGGTGGGACGGCGACAAGCACATCCTGCCCCACCATCGGCATCTCTGGCTCGCCTCTCGTCGGCGATGGTTCCAAAAGGCGGCTCCTTGCTGCACGTGCTTCGACAGTTTGGGGTCGACGGCAGGGCCAGGAGAAATGCTCGTGTGATGCTGACGACTGCAATGCACGTGTGTCGCCGTCACCTTCTTGGAGGTGTCGTCATGGCGCTGCTTGTGCCTCCCCACGTCAATCACCGGGGGAAACCTTGATTCAGTCTACGGATCGGGTGACGGCGATGCATCTGTTTCATTCCCTTGTTGGAGGCGCCGCTCAGGTGATTCAATGAGTCCTTGGTGCGCTAGATGGAGTCTGGACTTGGCTGCCGCCTAGAGCTTGGGCTTCCAGGGCGCTATATACACCGTTGTTGGTTCTTCCATGTCAACGCCTCCTCCAGTCGGGATTGGTCCCGCCGTTCGCTCGCCAACTTGGTCGCTATGGGAAATCGGTGCGTTGGCTTGTGCCTTCCTTGAGTTGGATCGGTCTTGTGTAATTCCTTCCTTCGATTATAACGCGGTCTAGAAGCTCGGTGTGTCATCCCCTTGCCATGCTTGGTTGGAGATGGCTCAAGGAGAGTCGTTGTCGTGTGGTTGGTGGAGTTGTGTTGTATCCGGGAGACGTTGTGTTTGTATCTTGTAGCCTTTTGGCGTGGTATCAGTCATCTTGGTCTCTTCTTCTATAAAATCCCGATACACTTGCCAGGATGTATGCTTGAAAAAAAGACTTGGTCTGGGCAAGTCACCGAAGCTGCGTCCGATTGATCACAGTCAGGTAGGGTAACGCGCATCTTGAAAAAGAAGTAAAAAGCAAGAAACGACGAACAGCAGCAATCAGCTGGTGGCGTGTAAAGCATTTTTGGGTGCGATAGCTGCGTGGAACTTAACCAAGAAGGAAGGATCGATGCGCTGTTTCTTCCACTTCCAGTCCACTCCACTCCACCTACTACTACATACTGCTCCTCCAGCTCCACACCAACGCCGGCCGGCGTCCGGTCGATCGAGCTCCTCCTCCACGATCGACACCGCTGGAGGCAGGTACGATCGTCGATCTCCCTGCTTGCCGCCGACGTGTGATTCGATCTCATTTTCATGAGCAGGCCTCCCTCCTGCTGTAAAGCTTGTTGGGCTTATTAGTGGCTGCTATGGCTAACTCCGATTAATCCAACCTCTCCTTTCCAGGCTATAATATATATATATAGCTAGATTGACGGCAGCAAATTCGAGCTCCCTCGCCGGCCGGGTCCACACTCTTTCTGTTGGCCTCACACAAGCAAGCACATAGCGGTCGGGCGCGGGGGGATGGGGAAAGTATGGCGGCGGCGACGGCGGAGGCACCACTCGAAGTGGATGGAGTGAAGGATCGTCCCAAGGGGTTGGGGTTGCCGTGCCCGTGGGGAAGATCATGCGGCAACCACAGCCACGGCGAAGCGCCACTGAAATCTGTGGGAGTTAAGGAAGACGCCAAACGGGTGGTCGCTAGTAGCGTCGGTGCTGGGGGATCCGGTGTCGCGGGGTCACTCGAGGATGATGGAACTGCTGCAGTGCTGTGCTTAATGGAGGAGGACTTGTTACTGATCCTTCTCCCCAGGGGTGGACTGGTGATGCTGGTACTGGTGCTGCATTGGACCCTTGCCATGGGGCTTGGAGGGTGAGCCACCATGGTTGCCACCTGTGAAGCCTCTCTTCCTGTTGTCCTTCACGAAGTTCAGAGAACCGCCGTGAAGGGCTTTCAGCCTTTCCTCTTCCTGGGAGCACATCCCAATGGTCTTTTCTATGTCCCACTTTTCAGGGGACATATTATAGTTTATTACAAAGTTTTCAAAAGGCTGTGGAAGTGAGGCCATCACAAGGTGCACCAAGAGTGCTGGCTTTAGCTCGAGGTCCTCATCCATGGGCTTGAGCTTTGCTGCCATGTTTGACATCCTCAAGATGTGCTCTCTTATTCCGTGGGGTCCTCCCGTGTACTTTTCAGTAACCAGCTGCTTTAACAGCTGGGTCGCATACATCTTTGAAGAGCCAGTAAACTGGCTCTTTATCTTGGCGAGATACTCGCCCACGGTAGCACACTCTCCAATTGAGCCCACTATTGCGTTCTCAATTGTGTTCTTTACGAAGGCCAGCGTCTTCTTGTTGGCATTCACCCATTTCTGGTTATCAATAGAGTAGGCCAGCTCCAATGGAGCATGGTCCCTCTTCCTTTTCTCAAAGTCAGCACTTTCTTCTGCAGCACCCCTAACCGGGTCATCGGGCTTGACTGGTTGCTTGGTGTCAACCACCCAATCCACTTCGGCGCATACGAACGCCAAGTCAACTTTCTTCCTCCATTCGGAGTAGTTGTCCCCCCTTAGGAGCGGGATGTCCTTCAAACATGCCATGAGGTTGAGACCTCCTGAAAATCACAAAAGATGTGAGATCACCAAGTAAAACAACTGTATGCGTTAATTCAACGTTGGTATAAATTAAGCATGCAATCGTTTCGTGCTATTTAAAATTACATCACCGTTGGGCAGAAATAAATTTAAATGCACCTTTTAATACTTAATAGGAAAAAGATTATGGTCATGTGTATTAATAACGTTGGTCAATTAATAGCATGAGTCATAATCACTTTAATCACATCTTTATATCAAGATTTAATCAACTTTTATTGCATTTGGTGCAATTTTGAACCATACATTTGCAATGTAAAAACACTATTTGCAGCGGAAACTTTCATTAAAAGACACATACTTTGCAGAAAAATCTGCTTTTACAATGTTCTCTAGTCACAATATACTCAAAAGTAAAAGGACTAGAGAAAACTATACAAAAAATTGCTTAAAAACTAAGCAAAACTATTAAAAACAACTCTGTAATAGAAAAAACTGCGGAAAAAAACTGCCCTCTCACCTGGGCGGCTCCGCCCTGGCGGCCAGCGGCGGCCAACACGTTATATACCGCAGCGCCGTCACGGCAACTTTGTCGCCCGGGCAGCCAGCCAGCCCGCTTTAGCCTGGCCTTAGCCAGCTGGCTACGCTTGCTGCCAGCTGGCTACCGCCGCCCAATGACCTGCCTCGGCCAGATGCCCGCCTCGCTCAGCGGCCTGCCAGCGTGGCCCATCTCGCCCCGCGCCGCTTCATCCTGGCCGTCCACGCGCGCAACCCTACATCCGACGGTCGCCCGCGTCCCTCGGAGGCATAAAAGCGCCCGCAGCCGCCGCCCCCCTGGAACCCTAGCTCACTTCTCCCCACTCCGCCCCCGCGTCCACTCTCCGCGGCGGCGCCGCGTTTCCACCGCGTCTGCCCCGCGTCCCTCGTGGCGGCGCCGCGCTCACCCGCGGCAGCCCCACGTCGGCTCTGCGGCGGCGACGCGTCCTCTCCGCGTCTGCCCCGCGGCCCTTGTGGCGGCGCGTCGGGCCCGCGTGCAGCGGCGGTGCTGTGGAGGAGCGGACGAGCCGGCTTCGGCCCCTCCCTCCCCACGCCCCTTCCTCTCTCGGTGGTGCCCCCCGATGCCGAGGCGAGGCGGCCGCCTCCGGCGCGCCCCTCCCTCTGGCTCAGCGGCGTGGCCCGTTCGAGCACGAGGCGAGGTGGCCGCGTCTGCCGCGCGCCCCTCCCTCCTCTGCTTGTTCCGGTGGCGCGAGCTCCGCGCGGGTCTGAGGCGAGGCGAGGTGGCCACAGTGGCGCGCCCCTCCCTCTGCCTTGCTCCTCCGGCGAGAACGGCTGAGGCGAGGAGGCCGCGTTTCCGCGCGCCCCTCCCTCTTCCCTCTCTGTGAGCCATGGCCCCCCCATCCTCCTTGCCGGCGGTGCGTCCACCCGAGGGTGGGCGCACCACCGTCAAGAGGGGCGGTGGTGGAGCCTTTGCTCCCTTTTTTTTTGTTTACTTGGTCCTTAGTGGAACTGCGGCGGCGCCCCCCACCTTGCTCCTTGCCGATGTGTGCATCCACCCGAGGGTGGGTGCACCATCGTCAAGTGGCCGAGGTGTGGGGCGGAGACTTTTCCGGTGATGGCCGGAGTGGACCTCTTTTTCCTTTTTGATTGTCTTTTCTTTGGGGATCTATGGGGTTAGGACTTGCATTCGGGATTCTTTTGGGGCTTTAGATCTAAGGTTTTTCTTTGCCCCGAAGGGTGTGTTCTTCTTCTAGATGTCTCCACAATGGATGCCCATCTAGATCGAGAGGAACGGCGCGGCCATACGGCAGGCGCAACTTTGGATCTAACACTTCCTTTTGAACCTTTTACTTTCTACAATAAGCACTGTAAAATCTAGCAACTAAAACCAATGGCTCTGATACCAATGTTGATTTGACTTTACCACGGATCTAGTCTAGATCTAACAGTAGCACTATACATTACCTTTAGATCGAAAACAGAGAGAGAGAGAGAACCGAGAGTGGACTCTACCTGCTCCTTGGCTCGAGAAACACGAGCCGGAGGGAATCCCCGAGCTGGTGCCGGAGCTAGAACCTCCGTCATTGGCCATGGGTGAAAAGGGTGAGTGTGGGGAGCGTGTGGCTAGGGTGGCGTCGGTGGAGCTTCCCGTCGGCGCAGCGCTAGCCTAGATCGGATTGGCTTGTAGGTGGGGCGGCTAGGGCACGGCTAACCTCGTAGATCGTGCTGCCGGTCTCCCCACCACTTTATATAGCGCTGGCGACAGGGGCCCACCAACCTAGATAAGGATGGGCGCCCCCGATCGAAGCCTTGATTAGAAGCGTCTTTGGGCCGTTGGGCCCAGTCACGTTAGAGATCTATCTAACAGGACTCTCTTGATGACAGAACAGCGGTGGGGAAGAAGGTGTGGCGGCCACGGCCACGGCCACAGCGACCGGCGAAAGCGCCACTGAATGCGGTGGGAGTGAAATACGCCCAAGGAGGCGTCGCTGTGGCGTCGTCGATGCTAGAGGCTCCGGTGGTCGCAGCGGCAAGGGGCCACTGGGACAAAGGGCCACTACTTGAGGATCATGGGACTGCAGCAGTGTGCCGGATGGACTCTCTTGACGTAGCTCCGGTTGTTATCGCCATGACACAACGACACAAATCGGTGGGAGCAGTACTGAAGAAGGACACCAAAGAGGTTGCCTTGGGGAAAGTGTGGCGGCCACGGAAACCGGCGAAGAAGGCGCCATTGAAAGCTGTAGGAGGAGTGAAAGACACAAAATGGGTTGATGTGATCGGCGTCGATGATGGGGAGGTCGTCAAGGCGTCGGGGCCAGGGGCTCCAATGGTCGCGGCGGAGAAGGGGCCATTGGAAGATGGGATTGCCATGTGCCGGATAGACACTCTCGATGGGGCTCCAGTTATCACCACGACCAGACAGAAAGCAGCAGTGGGACTGATGAAGGACGCCAGAGGAGTTGTTGTTGTGGGGAAAATGTGGCAGCCACGACGACCGGTGAAGGCACCACTAAAAGCGGTGGGAGTGGAAGTAGACACCAAAGAGGTTGCTATGATCACAGTTCATCGGGTAGTCGAGGCGTCGGTGCTAGAGGCTCCGGTGGTCGCACCGGCCAGCGGAGGGGAGAAGGGGTCACTTGAGGATGGGACTGTAGTGTGGCAGATGGACTCTCTTGATGGGGCTCTGGTTATTGCCACGACACGACAGGAAGCGGTGGGAGTGAGGAACACCCAAGGGGTTGCAATGGGGAAGATGTGGCGGCCACGTCGACCAACGGAGGCTCCACTAGTAGTGGGGGCTCCGGTGCTCATGGCCGGTGAGAAGGGCCTCCCATTGGAGGAAGGGATTGCACTATGCCAGGTGGACGCTCTCGATGGGGCTCCGGTCATCTCCACAACACTAAAGGAAGAGGTCGGAGTGAACAACCCCGAAGGGTGTGTGGTTGGGAAAAGGTGGCGACCACGACGATCGGCGAAGAAACCACTGGAAGCGTTGGGAGTGAATGATGCAGAAGGTCTTGCGGTGATCACTCTCACCAGGGAGGTAGAGCCATTGGTGCTTGGGGTTTCGGTGGTCGCGGAAGTTGAGGACATGGAGAAGGGACCACTGGAGGATAGGATTGTGTTGTGCCGGGTGGATGCTCTCAATGGGGCTCCAGTTATCGCCACCGATGAGAAGGAAGAGGTCTCAGCGCAAGGGGATCCGATGGTCCCGGCAGACGGGGGCGAGGAAAAGGGATCACTAGAGGATGGGATTGTGGTGTGCCGGGTGGACGCTCTTGATGGGGCTCCGAATATCTCAACAACACGACAGGAAGAGGTTAGAGTGAAGACTGCCGAAGGGGTTGCAGTGGGTAAAAGGCGACGACCACGACGATCGGCGAAGAAACCACTGGAAGCATTGGGAGTGAAGGATGCAGAAGGTGTTGCGGTGATCGCTCTCATCGGGGAGGTAGAGCCATTGGTGCTTGGGGTTCCAGTGGTCGCGGCAGTTGGGGGCAGGGAGAAGGGACCACTGGAGGATGGGATTGTGGTGTGCCGGGTGGATGCTCTCAATGCGGCTCCGGTTATGGCCACCCATGAGAAGGAAGAGGTCTGGGTGCAAGAGGATCCAGTGGTCGCAGAAGCCGGGGGTGGGGAGAAGGGATCACTGGAAGATGGGATTGTGGTGTGCCCGGTGGACACTCTCAATGGAGATCCCTTTATCGCCACCGATGAAAAGGAAGAGGTCTCAGTGCAAGGGAATCCGGTGTTCCCGACCGTTGACCAAAAGGTCGATGCCCCGGTGTTGGAGAGGATGCAAACAATCACCGTGAAAGGAAATGGCAAGGAGGACAAGGATAAGGAGGGGATCAAGTGGCTAAAGCACTACTCTACGGCGCAAAGCATACTCGTCATTGGAGACGGTGACTTCTCCTTCTCACTGGCGCTCGCCACCGCGTTCGGCTCAGGAGGGAACCTCGTCGCGACATCCCTCGACTCTTACGGTTCGATATACTTTCCCTTTTTTCTTCATGCTTATGTTATGACCAAATGTGCGCTTTGTATTCAAACTATTAGTAGTAGTAATTGGCTGACGATATTACATTTTTTTTTGGACTTGGAACCAACCTAGCGTAGGGTACATACTAAAATGCCGTGTGTTAATTTGAGAATTCGTAGAGAACTCTGTATCTTCTTCTGGTTTAAGAAGGATGTGGTACACTTTACTCGGTTAGCATCAAGTCTACCTTAAATACCGAGTGAGAACATCAATACAGTGAAAACATATCAGTGCATCAGGCTAACTCACAAAAAGATTCTTGATTTAATTCCTGGTCACAACCTCTTTTTGATACATTCTTTTGTGAAGTTGTTGTATTTATATAGTTTTTGCTCTTCGGATTTCTTATTTGTTTCACTCTTAATTCTGAACCACATAGCTAGGGATAGTGGTGTGTCATTGTGATTTTTGCGACCATTTCTAGATGAACTTACCTGTTTTCTCTACATTCTTTTTGTGGAAACCTCTTGTACAGAGGCTCTATCGAGGAAGTATGGCAAAGCAGAATCTAATGTAAGAGAGCTGAAAAGATTGGGGGCCACAGTTTTGCATGGCGTTGATGCAGAAACGATGAAGCTTCACCCATATCTGGAGATGAGACGATTCGATCGCATTGTCTTTAATTTTCCTCATGCTGGGTTCAAAGGAAAAGAGTATCAGCTGCATGTCATCAGGTATGTATACTAATGATTGGTTAATCCATGGATTAGAAAATCACTCTCATTTTTCATGTGAACTAGTTAGTCATTAACTTCTTGGTTATTCTGACATGTAGCTCGCATAAGCAGCTGGTGCGTGGGTTTTTGGCAAATGCGCGGCAACTGCTTCGGCCCTGTGGTGAAATCCACCTTAGCCACAAGAAAGGATTTCCTTACGATGCATGGGGTATCAAGAAACTAGCCTGCGAGTCCTGTCTTATCATGGTCCGGAAAGTTGATTTTTCTAAGGAAGATTACCCTGGTTATAACCAAAAGAGAGGAGATGGTGTAACGTGCGATGATTCTTTTCCGCTAGGTCCTTGCTGGACTTTTATGTTCCGCGCCGGAGAAGTAGAGAAGCTGAAGAAAGCGCATGGAAACAGGGTTGGTTTGATCTCATCATGCCTTGGTGAACCTGGCAAATGCTATCCTCCTAGCATATCGGCAGCCAGCATGATGTGGCCATTTGATCTGCATCCAACATGGCCTCAGCCACATTTTCCTCCGGTTCACATGCCAATAGCAATTGATCCTTGCCCCTTTGGACTTGCTGGATTGGAAGATCCATTCAACTGTTATGGTACTTCCTTTCATCACCAGCACATAGTCCAGCCAACACATCAGGAGCAGCCTTGGTACCAAGAGGGACCTCCAATTGGGACACCATGGACACCCCAAGAACACCAGAGCCTTCAAAAGGAGTACGAAATTCACAGGCAACTGACGCGGTCCCTTGAAGATCGCTACATGGAATCTGTTGAGAGGCAGGCAACGTTGGAAATGTTGATCCAAGTCTATGGAAGACACTGAATTGAGGACCCTTCTGGAGGTTGTGTGTCTCTGCTACAAGGGTTCACTAGAGCAGAGAAACTCTGACCTATGGCGGCACAGGTACGGGGATACCGCAATTTCTGAAAAACAGCAATACGGCGAGTGTATATAAAATTTAATAAATGCCATGTAATAAAAAAATGTTTGGCTGTTGAAAAAACTATAGAATCAATCTTCTCATCTTCCACATCCTTCTACCGCTAACAATATGCTTCCAGACCACTTTTTTTCTTTTTTAAAAGTATAATATATGCGCTTTCGGACCAGAATATATGCCAATCCATCCTGGAATGTAGACGTATTGTACAACATCTTTTTCCTTTTCTTTTTCAACAGGGGAACGGGGAGGAGGGAGGAACCAGATGGTGAAACTTTTGTAAAAAAAGCCTGGTCTGGAATTCTTCACAGCACCAATCTGGTCTCAAGACCCCAAAAATATCTTACAGTCACAACATGCAAGTGCCCAATCTGCTAGTACTGATGTGGTTACCACTGCAGATAAAAAAAACTAACAGATGATCTGCAAAATAAAATTTTATTTGGCAGTCATACATACCAGGCATAGGTATGTGTTAAGATGTAAATGACAACTTCAGACTAATGCATGAAAAGAGCTTATATAGGAATTGCTTAGTCCAACTGTAACAGTGGCACCAAGCTTGTTTGATGCATTTCTGGCTTGCCAAAGACATAACATGAATATTGTGCAACTGCTGACGAAGTACAAGATATATTGCAGGAGAAATCACAGGTATCTTAGCGAGACAAGATAGGCAACATCAACCTCTAAAAAAGGATATCAATTCAGAAACAGAGTAAGTGGTTGAGGGACAGACTTACTTCTGCTCCCGCTCCAGAGCTCTTTTTCTCACGCTATTTTTACTCGATTATTTTTGGAAAGGCAACTCAAATGTTATAGAAAGAAGATATTCATCAAACATAAAACTTCATTGCATAAAATTTGACAGGGAAGGAGAGAATTGAGAAACTGCCTCTTAAGCTAGAAATTCCATACATTATCCATCTCAGAGAGGAGGCGATCGGGAGTACAATGTAGTATCATTGAAAGGGAGAAGCTCTGCACTAAACAAACTTGGAAACCAGCCAGCCTAGTAGCAACAGATACTCTCTGGTTTGTTTTCTAAAATCCACGGGCAGAAAATTCCCACCTGAATTCTCACTGAAAAAATGGTCTCAAAGCAGAGCACAAATGCTAGAAATGTTCCAGCTTCCACTGTCAATACAGTGTTAACCTGAAAAAAGTGTTATTCTTCTAGTGGCAGGCCCCCTGAGCAGAGCAGCATGCGTTCCGTTTTAACTAGAAAGCCAAAAAAATAGCATAGAGATCGTAAGTATGTACCTTTTGTTGATAGCAAGTTGCTAACTTCCCCGCAATAAGGCCGGTTGCTAACTTTACTGAATATGGTTCTCAAAATGTTCATAATGTTTGGACTTTAAGAAACCTTGACAGTGTAATCCTCCTCTTCCTCTTTTAAGCTCTTGATACACTTGATTTGCTAGTTGTTTTGCCCATTCCTCCAGGCCCAACAGAAAAAATGATAGGTGGTCGTAGTTTGACATGTTCAATCCCCATCGTGGTTTCTATGCACTCCGCTCCACTTTGCAAGAAAATCCCCATTAACCCAAAACTCCTTCTCTATTTTTCAATAATTTTATGAATAAGCATATATAGAACTCTTTCCTGCAACTCCTTCCATGTTAATTGCTCGTGGTCTTGCGCTAAGATAATTGGGGCAGCGAAGAATCACTCTATTCTTTTTGAGATTCGAGTAGTAAAGAGAGAGATCTACTATACATCCGCATGTACTCTCTCTCTCCATTCCAAAATATTTGAATGGAGCGAGTATTTGTTTTTCATCCCATATGTTCCATGTGTGTTTCACCAAACTCTCAATAAAAATAAATGACCAATTTTGCGTAACTAATGGTCGTTTTCTTCAAAAGAAAGAAAAGAGTAGAACATGTACACTAATTTGTGGTGACCAAGACAAAATAAAAGATAGCTGCCAAAAAGCCATGTCTGCTGTACGGAATATATATTTGCCAATGCGATGCAAAGAACAAAACGACTAGTGAGCGATTTCGAAGGAGTGGCAAAAGATATTATGTAGCACATGTCACAACAAAATTCCAGAGATTGTTGCATACCCGTTTACCTTGCTTTTTTTTTGAATATTTTGTTACCTTATTTCTTTGGGTGCAGGTGTGCTTTTCCCAGTTATAGATTTTTTTTTCTTTCGATAAAGTGGTTTATCCCCTCCACCATCGAGCCCATTTTGCAGATTTTTGCAATGTGCATTGGCTCCACTTTTAGGCCCGTTAAAGATCCAAGAAGCAGCCCATATAGAGTCATGATACTTTTTTTCTGCCAGTTTTCTATAAAATGAAAATCGCAAAATAAAAAAGAAAATGAATGGAGATGGGAGGTATCGAACCCCCTGCCTCTTCAGATGCATTCTGAGCGCTCTACCATTTGAGCTGCTCCCTCCTTCACGGTTTGCAGGACGTTCTACAAAAATCTCACGGACCTAGACGTGTAAGTATTGGCTAAAAATTAGGCCTATTAATGAGCGGTTAAGGCGCATGCATTGGTGAGAGACTGTTGCATGCATAGGAAGTTGGGAGGAAAGGTGCCACATTAATTAACAATTAATTTTTATGCGCCTAGAAACGTTGCAGTTTTGGAAAAACCCAAATTTGATTAGGCGCCCTGCAAACCGTGAAGCAGATAGTACATCCCCTTTGATATCTGTTGCATTAATTAAACCAATTAATACTACTAATTAAGAATTAATACCAAGTAAGCCAATCAGGCAAAAAGAAAGAAAAATCCTCATCTGTCGATTGTCGACTGTGAAAACTGGAACGGTCAATGCCGCATCCGGTCGATGAGATGGTGATCATGCTAATGGTTGAAGTAGCCTGATCCACCAATGTTGGACGAAACGAGCAGCATCACGCTGGTTAGGCTGGTTCTAGTGCTAGTATCATAAGGTGTATCATGCATGCCAACTTGACAAAAATCTGATGTGGCGTCATAATTAATGAAGAGAGAGGTGCTTAGTGTATCATAGGTAGATACCGTATCATACCACGTAAAGCTAGAAATCATAATGGCAAGTAAATCTTGTACACACATTTTATATAGAGATTCTACAAATCAATAAATATACCACTACTATGATACTACTATATGATACAATACACTAGAGACATAGTATCATGCACTAGTATCATATGCATGATACTAGTAGTATGATACTACCATTAGGACCAGCCTTATGGCAGCAAGCCACACCAGGGCCCTATCTGTAGCACCAAAGGCAAATAAGAAATTATCACGAACAAACTTCTGAGCAGCATAAACATACCCACAGAGCAAACAGGCAAAGTTCTCGGGGGATCCAGGGAAAAAGATTACTCACCTTCCGAGCTACTGGGCACGGTCCACTCATCGACAACGATGGTTTTACCAACCTCGACACTATCACCAACCTTGACTTGCTCGACCTGCTCATTGTCTCTCGAGCTTCGGGTCTCGGCCGACGACACGATGCCCTGGAACTCCTCGCTCACGAGCAGTGCGGCCAGCAGGTCCATGAAGGTCTCCCGCTCGTTGCCACTGACGGCTCTTGACCTGTCTTTATTTTCTGCACAAAAGAGCACAAAGTTAAGTGAAGGGGGACTCCAAAGGGCGAAGTAAAGAATAAAATTACAAGCAAGAACAAATAAAGCATTTTCTCACCTCTTTTTGCCTAAGAAGGGCGAGGGGGATGCTGCCTTGGCGGTGTGATCCACCCCCCCCATCTCCTCTCGCCGCTTCTTTGCATCGGCGTGTTTCTGAAGGTAATTGGGGTGTGTCCACCACGCTAACATTGCCGTGAAGCACCGCTCGTCATTACCCACGAACTGAGGAGGGTTCTACATCCACAAGACACACGTATTAGTACAATAGAAAATAGAATAAGGTCAAGAAATCAATAAAACAAAAATGCAACTACTGCGGTATCGCCACTCGAAGAGCATCTCCCGGGCTTGGCTCTTGTTCATCCAAATCTTGCGATCGCCGAACCAGTTGCGGACACAGTTCACGCGTGCCTCGTAGTGCATGTCTTGCACCTTCCTCTTGGCAAGCTCGTGAACAATCATCAAACACTCCCTTTTGTGCGCCATGTCTATGTCGAAGAACTTCTACAAGTATGCACATAGGGAAAAAAGGGGGTTCAAAGCCACAAGTTCAAGTATATTTCATCCTCAAGGCGATTGAATTATGACAAGCGAAACAAACTTACCCAGAACAAAACCTGAACCTTCTCCGCGATGGTGGTGTACTTTTTTTCGGGATCTTCAGCATAGTGGTAATGCTTCCAAGTCCAAGCCACATCCTTTGAACCATTTGGGAGAGTGACAATCCCAGGAAAATACTTTCTAACCAAGGCTCCAAGGATGCTTGAGTAGCCACGATATGGCTTGATCCCATCCTCATATAGAAAGGCACTGCAAAATGAAAAGACAAGGTCAGTATGTGATAAAAATTACAATGTATGGTGACATGGATATGCCCTACGGGTACCCGATGTTATCCTACCTGGTCCAACCCGAAGGAAGGCCCACTCGACAACCTGCTAGGGTCCATGACGCCTATGACGTTTCAGCTACTATGAAGCCCATATGGACACGGACTCCCAAGCGCACAAGACAAGGAAATCTCAAGACTAGAGTTTGAATACAACTTGTAACCTACTCGTATCGGTACCTAAGACCTAGCCTCCCCATATATAAAGGCTAGGAGGGTCCAACGAGGGGGGCACGACCTAATCTCTCCACACCCCGATAGACTAGACCACAACAGATCTACAGATCTCTCGACTCATACTTTGGCACACGCATCCACGCCAGATCGAATCTGCGCACCCTGTAACCTTCGGTTCCGCCGTAATCAAGAGCAGACAAGCAGGAGTAGGGTTTTCCCTCCGGGGGCCTGAACCTAGGTAAATCCCGTGTCCCCTGGTTGCTTGTCTGTTAACCGTGCCACGATCTCCAGCATCCCCATCTTCTCCAAAACCCAAGTCCATAACAATGGGCATTGACGAGATCAAACCTCGTCAATTGGCGCCGTCTGTGGGAATTGGGGCTACTGATTGTGCGGTCGTGACGGTTCCGACCCGATCGATCTACAACTCCGAGGAGACGGAGAATCACCTCCTCTTCAGCGCTTTCGACTTCACCGCCCACTCGCCGGCCACCATGAAGGATTTCGAGCCCGTAGGCGACGGACTCGAAATTTTGTTCGGGAGTTTCTGCTTCCAGGTGGGACAAACTGGCACCCTCCGCCTCCCTGAGCGGGTGCCCGTGCCGTCAATCAGGCCCGCCTCGTGGGCTCCACACCCCGTGCTACGCACGTCACCATCGACAGATGAGTTCTACAGCAGCAGCTGCTGCAACTCCGATCTGTGTGATCCACCTTCGGATGAAGGGACCTACGGTTCCGGATCCAAAAGCTGCGGCAGCAGCCAACCAATCTGCAAGCGCTATCTATGCGCCACAGTCATCCAAACCGACGAGGAAACGCCTAACCCGCCGCCCAACCGAAACGGCGAAACGCCCGTCGCTGCTATGACTGCGGTCCGCCGCGTCGACTACGTCCGCCACGTACCGTGTCAACTTCGCCACGACAACCAACAAAGCTAAGTTTCTCCTCTACTTAGAGCTGATTTCCTTTTTAACTCGCACTCGAAACACTCGGGGGTTGCGCCCTCTTCGAGTAACCTAATGTGCCATCGGCTCCACGCACTCGAGCACCTCGAACGCGACAGCCCGAGTAGCTGATTCTGCCTGACCGTCGAATCCTTGAACTCCGAGTGCCTCGGCAAGGTACTGAGACTAAGGGTAATCAGGCTAACGAAAAGGCCTAGCATACAGTAGAACAGTGTCAACTCGATCGGCACCAGAATCTTACTATACAAGCCGACAGGCAAATATTCTTTTCAAGATAGAAGTACTTCACAATTTCTTATATTTTCTGCAGCTTACAAGGATGTCGACTGCGTCGAGCTATTCTATCGGGTCCTCCAATAGGAGTCGACAAAACAACTGGCTACGCCATAAACAGAAGACCCGAGTCGAAACCCTCGGATGGTTGCATCGCTTGATGCTACACAGGCGCGACGCTGACTATGTACCCGACAGAAGCAACGATGTCGACTTCATCCGCAACGTCGAGTCCTTTCGGATAAACATCGCGCGGCTCCGCTACGCCGACTCTTGGATCCTTATGCGTGAGACGCTGACTCGATGCACTTCCGGGTCAGTGGTTTCTCCTCGCATGAGTCTCCACTCGAGTTTGCGACTCGACTAGACACTAGGGGGCTACTCCTATCAGGAGCGCTGGCCGCGCACCCGAAGCATGAATAGCATACTACGCCAATGATCTATTCTTCGAGTCCTACGTCGAGTCTGCGACTCCACTACGGACTCGGGGGCTACTCCCATAGGGAGGATGGATTTAAGCATCCGAAAATTTTTCGAGTCCTGCGGACTTAACGACTAAAACAATGCTTGAATTAAAGTCTCCGCTCGAGTCTACGACTCGAACAGACACTCGGGGGCTACTCCCATAGGGATCCCTGGTCGCGCACCCTATGAATTCTTCGACTGCAATCCTTCGGATCAGCATGCAAAAACTTTTCGGCAACTTTGCCCCAATTAACGCTAAGTGAGAAACATCCTCCTTGGCCACCCGAAACACCTCCGCGGTGATAAAATTTCGGATGCTGTGTCTGCGACGCAAAGATAAGACCTACAGATACCATCTGATGACCTGGTAACGCACACGACTGCGCTCTGCTAGTGAAAATCCGTGCCAACAGTCGCGATGAAAATTCTGACGGACGCGTTGGGTACATCATTCGAAAACTACTGGGATTCTACTCTTATAAGCCCTCAATGGCCTGAGATGAATTACGCCAGCATATGTTCCGGGTTCGAGTCAAGGGACTCGAATCTGAAGAAGATCGTGTTGTTTTGTCCTAAGACAGTTAACTGACCCTGATCCGTCGGGAGAGTCAGGCACACGCATCAACAATCCCTGCACACTCAAATCATACTCTAAACAAACAGAGACAGCTGCACCCAAAAGATTGAAGAGTCCTCAGCCGAATCTACGATTCGACTGAACACTCGGGGGCTACTGACATGGATATGCCCTACGGGTACCCGATGTTATCCTACCTGGTCCAACCCGAAGGAAGGCCCACTCGACAACCTGCTAGGGTCCATGACGCCTATGACGTTTCAGCTACTATGAAGCCCATATGGACACGGACTCCCAAGCGCACAAGACAAGGAAATCTCAAGACTAGAGTTTGAATACAACTTGTAACCTACTCGTATCGGTACCTGAGACCTAGCCTCCCCATATATAAAGGCTAGGAGGGTCCAACGAGGGGGGCACGACCTAATCTCTCCACACCCCGATAGACTAGACCACAACAGATCTACAGATCTCTCGACTCATACTTTGGCACACGCATCCACGCCAGATCGAATCTGCGCACCCTGTAACCTTCGGTTCTGCCGTAATCAAGAGCGCAACAGGTGAGTAGGGTTTTCCCTCCGGGGGCCTGAACCTAGGTAAATCTCGTGTCCCCTAGTTGCTTGTCTGTTAACCGTGCCACGATCTCCAGCATCCCCATCTTCTCCAAAACCCAAGTCCATAACAATGGGCATTGACGAGATTAAACCTCGTCATATGGTTTACGGTCAAATCATGTACCTCGACCCAGCGGGCACGAGTACCTTGTCCGCATAGGGATAAGGTAGGTCGGGGAGTCTCGAAACCCCATGCCGATATGGAGCCTTCTTCCGCGGCACCAGGCTCGGGTCCATGGTCGCGTAACTCCTCAAGGTACAGCATCTCATCCTCCAAAGGCGCCCACCTCAAGGACGTGTCAACCTCGTAGGGTAAAGACCCCAACCCCTCATCCTCCTCCTCCTGCTGCTACTCCTGCTCCTCCTCGTCAGAATCCGAGTGCGTCCCCTCATCCTCCTGATGTCGGACAAGCGTGTATCGGCTCATATGACATCTTAAGGTCACGGAGGAGTTTGGTCGAATAGTAGAAGTTCTCTGGCAAGAGGTGCCCTTTCGGCAGAATGCTGCCAATGACGGCAAGCATATCATCAAAGTCCTCTCTGGTCAAGTTCCTGTGGCTCTTGAAGGCCAAAAGGCGAGCTATGGCATCCAGTTGGGTAACATCTGTATATGAATGAAGGGGTCTCTATGAGGCAAACAAAGTATCGTAGTACTTTGTCGTGTTTTCCTCCGGCTCCTCACTTGTCTCCGCCTCCTGAGGTGTCTCCGCCTCTACATGAGGGCTTTCAGGCGCATTAGCATTCACAAAGTTTTGTATGCACCTATCAAAACCAGCATCAAATTCTCCCCTTGGCTGACTCTGCTGCTGACCCTGCCGTGACTCCCTCCTAGCACGTTTCGCTAACTTTTCACCATGGAATGTCCAAGTCTTGTAGGATGGTGTGAACCCGTAATTGAGCAGGTGAGTACTCACATCATCCTTCGAATGTGTATTCCGGTTCTTGCATCTTGCACAGGGGCAGAAAATTCTTCTGGGTCTGTTGGGGACGGCAAATGCCCGGTTCACAAAGTCCTCGGCCTTTTCTTGCCATTCTGAGGTAAAGTCCCACTTACTGACATAGCCATCATACATCCAGTCACGATTCTCCATCCTCTAATCAGTACCAAAAACGACATATATAATGCTTTCAATTAATCATGCCATATAAATAAATCCGGTATTAGTTCGGTTAATTTTAGCAAACATATATTTTACGCCATACATATATCCACCTATCTCTCTAATAGGTAAAGAGGGTCCTATCAACCGCCGGATCCGTAGATTGATTATGTTCTCCCTGCTCTACCCCGATCCGACATAGAATTTCGGCAGCACCTCCCCGCTGCTCTCCCGATACACGTCTCGGCAAAAAGCCAAGAGGGATGTGCATCCGGAGAACAACAGGGGAGCTGCCAAATCTATCTCGGTGAGTAGAACAAGGAAAACATACCCAACTACGCATCCGCCGGCTGTCCCGATAAATGCCGTAAGAGTTATGCTTCATAATATGCGAGACCACTAATGCATATTTATCCAGATAACCCTTACGGCCGGGAAGAGACGCCTAGGTAACGCGACAGACTTGGTGATCTACACACGAAAATAACCCTAGGTATTTGCAAGATAGGAGAATAGATTTTTACCCTTGAAGCGTGATCGAGAGGTGAAGAAGATCAGTGACCCTCCCGCAAAATGACCTACACCGTCGACAACCCCACCTTCAGATTCGACACATATCCTGCATATACACATGCCAAAATTTAAACATAATAGATATACACAACTAATATATCTACAACTAACATATCTACAACACTAGAACTAACATATCTACAACTAATGTACTAACCTAATGTGTCCCCCCTTGCATGCATGCGCTCTAACCTAGAAGCGAAGGTTCTGGACCTGTATAAGGGGGAATCTCCCCGTTACGGTTAAACCGGAACGTATAGTGCCCCAAATTGTGAACCAACATGGTTTTACATCATCCCATGACCTATTCAAACACAAAACAAGAGATAGCTATGCCGGGCTACCCCTGTCAGAAGAATGTCTAGGGGGGTAGACGATCCGAGGCCCGCAGATCAGGGTTTCACCGGAGAAGACCACGAGAACGTCGAAATCAGATGAAACCTTGCATGTTTCCCTAGAAAATGTGTGTGAGTGTGGTGCCAGGTTGGTATATGTTCTTGCATGTGTCCCCCCTCGCATGCATGCGCTCTAACCTAGAAGCGAAAGTTCTGGACCTCTATAAGGGCGAATCTCCCCGTTACGGTGAAACCGGACCGTATAGTGCCCCAACTTGTGAACCAACATGGTTTTACATCATCCTATGACCTAGTCAAACACAAAACAAGAGAGAGCTATGCCGGGCTACCCCTGTCAGAAGAATCTCTAGGGGTAGACGATCCGAGGCCCGCAGATCAGGGTTTCGCCGGAGGAAGACCACGAGAACGTCGGAATCATCTGAAAACTTGCATGTGTCCCTAGCATATGCGTGTGAGTGTGGTGCAAGGTTGGTAGGTCCCATGTGTAAGTCCCAAGTGTGACCCCCTTTGTAGACATGCATGCGTTAATACTTAGTAAAATCCTAGATATATACGTGGAAACTCCCGCCACTGGTTCTGTCAACCCTCTTGAGGAGCGGACGATAGTTTCTCTTGTAGATATAGCATGTACCAGCTCTTCATAAGGATTGAGACCATGGAAATATGAACTTTGCACTAGACCATAAGCTTCTGGAGGATGCTGAACTTCATTTCCATTAGGTGGGTGCCTAGTCACAAACTTTGAGAAACATTCCTCAACCAATCGTCAAGAGTAGAATTTCCCCTCATGGTAGAGCTGACCAACAAAACCAAGCAAGTTGTTGGACTACTTTTGAATCTTTCAAGGTCACTCTTTGGGTCAATCAAAAGACCAAGATGAGAGGATTTCATGACAAAGTCTGAAATTTGTTGTTTGACATCCTTTATAGATTGTTCTCAATTTTGAGTACCTCAAGGACATGCATGCATGTGCCCTAGCACATGCATGAAAAGTGTGGTGCTATGTTGGAACATACAAAAATTAACTACTAGTCTGCGAGTGATTGCATGTGTCCCCCCTCGCTTGCATGCGCTCTAACCTAGAAGCGAAGGTTCTGGACCTGTATAAGGGGGAATCTCCCTGTTATGGTGAAACCGGACCGTATAGTGCCCCAACTTGTGAACCAACATGGTTTCACATCATCCCATGACATAATCAAACATAAAACAAGAGAGAGCTACGCCGGGCTACCCCTGTCAGAAGAATGTCTAGGGGGGTAGACGATCCGAGCCTCGCAGATTAGGGTTTCGCCAGAGGAAGACCACGAGAACGTCGGAATCAGATGAAAACTTGCATGTGTCCCTAGCAAATGTGTGTGAGTGTGGTGCAAGGTTGGTATATGTGCTTGCATGTGTCCCCCTCGCATGCATGCGCTCTAACCTAGAAGCGAAAGGTTCTGGACTTGTATAAGGGGGAATCTCCCCGTTACGGTGAAACCGGACCGTATAGTGCCCCAACTTGTGAACCAACATGGTTTTACATCATCCTATGACCTAGTCAAACACAAAACAAGAGAGAGATACGCCGGGCTACCCCTGTCAGAAGAATGTCTAGGGGGGGGGGGGTAGACGATCCGAGGTCCGCAGATCAGGGTTTCACCGGAGGAAGACCACGAGAACGTCGGAATCAGATGAAAACTTGCATGTGTCCCTAGCAAATGTGTGTGAGTGTGGTGCCAGGTTGGTATATGTGCTTGCATGTGTCCCCCCTCGCATGCATGCGCTCTAACCTAGAAGCGAAGGTTCTAGACCTGTATAAGGGGGAATCTACCCGTTACGGTGAAACCGTGTCGTATAGTGCCCCAACTTATGAACCAACATCGTTTCACATCATCCCATGACATAATCAAACACAAAACAAGAGAGAGCTACGCCGGGCTACCCCTGACAGAAGAATGTCTAGGGGGTAGACGATCCGAGGCCCACAGATCATCAAGGTTTCGCCAGAGGAAGTCCACGAGAACGTCGGAATCAGGGGGGTGCATGTATATAGTGATCAAGACCACAATAACCTATGATCATATGTGTGCTCTCATGATCCTATGAAATAATATCACCTAACATATATGTAATAAAAGCCTTGCTAATTAAAGAAATGAAAAAGGTGAAAAAAAATCTTTGCGTGTGTCTGATGGTGAGAGACTAACGGCAAAGAATCTTGTCGTGTGTTTGACGGCGACAGGCACACGGCAAAGGACCTCTTTGCCGTGTGTTTTGTCCTCTGCCGTGCGCATTTACGTATTTTCTAATTTTCTTTTTATTTTTTCTTTCAATTGTATCTATTTAAAGTTTTTAGTTAACTTTTTGTAGGCTATTTGTTAGTATTCAGACCATGGAAACACTAACTTTGCAATAGACCATAAGGTTCTAGAGTATGCTGAACTTCATTTCCACTAGGTAGACGATCCGAGGCCCGTAGATCATCAGGGTTTCGCCGGAGGAAGACCACGAGAACGTCGGAATCATCTGAAAACTTGCATGTGTCCATAGCATATGTGTGTGAGTGTGGTGCAAGGTTGGTATATGTGCTTGCATGTGTCCCCCTCGCACTAACCTAGAAGCGAAGGTTCTGGACCTGTATAAGGGGGAATCTCCCCGTTACGGTGAAACCAGACCGTATAGTGCCCCAACTTGTGAACCAACATGGTTTTACATCATCCTACGACCTAGTCAAACACAAAACAAGAGAGAGCTACACCGGGCTACCCCTGTCAGAAGAATGTTTTGGGGGGTAGACGATTCGAGACCCGCAGATCATCAGGGTTTCGCCGGAGGAAGACCACGAGAACGTCGGAATCAGATGAAAACTTGCATGTGTCCATAGCATATGTGTGTGAGTGTGGTGCAAGGTTGGTATATGTGCTTGCATGTGTCCCCCCTTGCATGCATGCGCTCTAACATAGAACCAAAGGTTCTGGACCTGTATAAGGGGGAATCTCCCTGTTACGGTGAAACCGGACCGTATAGTGCCCCAACTTGTGAACCAACATGGTTTTACATCATCTCATGAACTAGTCAAACACAAAACAAGAGAGAGCTACGCCGGGCTACCCCTATCAGAAGAATGTCTAGGGGGGTAGATGATCCGAGGCCCGCAGATCAGGGTTTCGCCGGAGGAAGACGACGAGAACGTCGAAATCAGATGAAAACTTGCATGTGTCCCTAGCAAATGTGTGTGAGTGTGGTGCCAGGTTGGTATATGTGATTGCATGTGTCCCCCCTCGCATGCATGCGCTCTAACCTAGAAGCGAAGGTTCTGGACCTATATAAGGGGAAATCTCCCTGTTACGGTGAAACCGGACCGTATAGTGCCCCAACTTATGAACCAACATGGTTTTACATCATCCTATGACCTAGTCAAACACAAAACAAGAGAGAGCTACGCCGGGCTACCCCTGTCAGAAGAATGTCTAGGGGGTAGACGATCTGAGGCCCGCAGATCAAGGTTTTGCCGGAGGAAGACCACGAGAACGTCGGAATCATCTGAAAACTTGCATGTGTCCCTAGCATATGTGTATGAGTGTGGTGCAAGGTTGGTAGGTCCCATGTGTAAGTCCCAAGTGTGACCCCCTTTATAGACATGCATGCGTTAGTACTTAGTAAAATCCTGGATATATACGTGGAAACTCCCGCCACTGGTTCTGTCAACCCTCTTGTGGAGCGGACGATAGTTTCTCTTGTAGATATAGCATGTACTACCTCTTCATAAGGATTGAGACCATGGAAATATGAACTTTGCACTAGACCATAAGCTTCTGGAGGATGCTGAACTTCATTTCCATTAGGTGGGTGCCTAGTCACAAACTTTGAGAAACATTCCTCAACCAATCGTCAAGAGTAGAATTTCCCCTCACGGTAGAGCTAGCCAACAAAACCAAGCAAGTTGTTGGACTACTTTTGAATCTTTAAAGGTCACTCTTTGGGTCAATCAAAAGACCAAGATGAGAGGATTTCATGACAAAGTCTGAAATTTGTTGTTTGACATCCTTTATAGATTGTTCTCAATTTTGAGTACCTCAAGGACATGCATGCATGTGCCCTAGCACATGCATGAAAAGTGTGGTGCTATGTTGGAACATACAAAAATTAACTACTAGTCTGCGGGTGATTGCATGTGTCCCCCCTCGCTTGCATGCGCTCTAACCTAGAAGCGAAGGTTCTGGACCTGTATAAGGGGAATCTCACATACGTGAAACCGGACCATATAGTGCCCCAACTTGTGAACCAACATGGTTTCACATCATCCCATGACATAATCAAACATAAAACAAGAGAGAGCTACGCCGGGCTACCCCTGTCAGAAGAATGTCTAGGGGGTAGACGATCCGAGCCTCGCAGATTAGGGTTTCGCCAGAGGAAGACCACGAGAACGTCGGAATCATATGAAAACTTGCATGTGTCCCTAGCAAATGTGTGTGAGTGTGGTGCAAGGTTGGTATATGTGCTTGCATGTGTCCCCCTCGCATGCATGCGCTCTAACCTAGAAGCGAAAGGTTCTGGACTTGTATAAGGGGGAATCTCCCCGTTACGGTGAAACCGGACCGTATAGTGCCCCAACTTGTGAACCAACATGGTTTTACATCATCCTATGACCTAGTCAAACACAAAACAAGAGAGAGCTACGCCGGGCTACCCCTGTCAGAAAAATGTCTAGGGGGGGGTAGACGATCCGAGGTCTGCAGATCAGGGTTTCACCGGAGGAAGACCACGAGAACGTCGGAATCAGATGAAAACTTGCATGTGTCCCTAGCAAATGTGTGTGAGTGTGGTGCCAGGTTGGTATATGTGCTTGCATGTGTCCCCCCTCGCATGCATGCGCTCTAACCTAGAAGCGAAGGTTCTGGACCTGTATAAGGGGGAATCTACCCGTTACGGTGAAACCGTGTCGTATAGTGCCCCAACTTATGAACCAACATGGTTTCACATCATCCCATGACATAATCAAACACAAAACAAGAGAGAGCTACGCCGGGCTACCCCTGACAGAAGAATGTCTAGGGGGTAGACGATCCGAGGCCCACAAATCATCAGGGTTTCGCCAGAGGAAGTCCACGGGAACGTCGGAATCAGGGGGGTGCATGTATATAGTGATCAAGACCACAATAACCTATGATCATATGTGTGCTCTCATGATCCTATGAAATAATATCACCTAACATATATGTAATAAAAGCCTTGCTAATTAAAGAAATGAAAAAGGTGAAAAAAAATCTTTGTGTGTGTCTGATGGTGAGAGACACACGGCAAAGAATCTTGTCGTGTGTTTGACGGCGACAGGCACACGGCAAAGGACCTCTTTGCCGTGTGTTTTGTCCTCTGCCGTGCGCATTTACGTATTTTCTAATTTTCTTTTTATTTTTTCTTTCAATTGTATTTATTTAAAGTTTTTAGTTAACTTTTTGTAGGCTATTTGTTAGTATTCAGACCATGGAAACACTAACTTTGCAATAGACCATAAGGTTCTAGAGTATGCTGAACTTCATTTCCATTAGGTAGACGATCCGAGGCCCGCAGATCATCAGGGTTTCGCCGGAGGAAGACCACGAGAACGTCGGAATCATCTGAAAACTTGCATGTGTCCATAGCATATGTGTGTGAGTGTGGTGCAAGGTTGGTATATGTGCTTGCATGTGTCCCCCTCGCACTAACCTAGAAGCGAAGGTTACGGACTGTATAAGGGGAATCTCCCGTTCACGGTGAAACTGAACCGTATAGTGCCCCAACTTGTGAACCAACATGGTTTTACATCATCCTACGACCTAGTCAAACACAAAACAAGAGAGAGCTACACCGGGCTACCCCTGTCAGAAGAATGTTTTGGGGGGTAGACGATTCGAGACCCGCAGATCATCAGGGTTTCGCCGGAGGAAGACCACGAGAACGTCGGAATCAGATGAAAACTTGCATGTGTCCATAGCATATGTGTGTGAGTGTGGTGCAAGGTTGGTATATGTGCTTGCATGTGTCCCCCCTTGCATGCATGCGCTCTAACCTAGAACCAAAGGTTCTGGACCTGTATAAGGGGGAATTTCCCTGTTACGGTGAAACCGGACCGTATAGTGCCCCAACTTGTGAACCAACATGGTTTTACATCATCCCATGACCTAGTAAAACACAAAACAAGAGAGAGCTACGCCGGGCTACCCCTATCAGAAGAATGTCTAGGGGGGTAGATGATCCGAGGCCCGCAGATCAGGGTTTCGCCGGAGGAAGACCACGAGAACGTCGAAATCAGATGAAAACTTGCATGTGTCCCTAGCAAATGTGTGTGAGTGTGGTGCCAGGTTGGTATATGTGATTGCATGTGTCCCCCCTCGCATGCATGCGCTCTAACCTAGAAGCGAAGGTTCTGGACCTATATAAGGGGAAATCTCCCTGTTACGGTGAAACCGACCGTATAGTGCCCCAACTTATGAACCAACATGGTTTTACATCATCCTATGACCTAGTCAAACACAAAACAAGAGAGAGCTACGCCGGGCTACCCCTGTCAGAAGAATGTCTAGGGGGGGTAGACGATCCGAGGTCCGCAGATCAGGGTTTCACCGGAGGAAGACCACGAGAACGTCGGAATCAGATGAAAACTTGCATGTGTCCCTAGAAAATGTGTGTGAGTGTGGTGCAAGGTTGGTATATGTGCTTGCATGTGTCCCCCTCGCATGCATGCGCTCTAACCTAGAAGCGAAAGGTTCTGGACCTGTATAAGGGGGAATCTCCCCGTTACGGTGAAACCGGACCGTATAGTGCCCCAACTTGTGAACCAACATGGTTTTACATCATCCTATGACCTAGTCAAACACAAAACAAGAGAGATCTACGCCGGGCTACCCCTGTCAGAAGAATGTCTAGGGGGGTAGACGATCCGAGGCCCGCAGATCACGGTTTCGCCGGAGGAAGACTACGAGAACATCGGAATCGGATGAAAACTTGCCCGTGTCCCTAGCAAATGTGTCCGAGTGTGGTTCCAGGTTGGTATATGTGCTTGCATGTGTCCCTCCTCGCATGCATGCGCTCTAACCTAGAAGCCAAGGTTCTCGACCTGTATAAGGGGGAATCTCCCCGTTACGGTGAAACCGGGCCGTATAGTGCCCCAACTTGTGAACCAACATGGTTTCACATCATCCCATGACATAATCAAACACAGAACAAGAGAGAGCTACGCCGGGCTACCCCTGTCAGAAGAATGTCTAGGGGGTAGACGATCCGAGGCCCGCAGATCATCAGGGTTTCGCTGGAGGAAGTCCACGAGAACGTCGGAATCAGGGGGTGCATGTATATAGTGATCAAGACCACAATAACCTATGATCATATGTGAGCTCTCATGATCCTATGAAATAATATCACCTAACATATATGTAATAAAAGCCTTGCTAATTAAAGAAATGAAAAAGGTGAAAAAAATCTTTGTCGTGTGTCTGACGGTGAGAGACACACAGCAAAGGACATTTGCCGTGTGTTTGACGGCGACAGGAACACGGCAAAGGACCTCTTTACCGTGTGTTTTGTCCTTTGCCGTGTGCATTTACGTATTTTCTAATTTTCTTTTTATTTTTTCTTTCAATTGTATTTATTTAAAGTTTTTAGTTAACTTTTTGTAGGCTATTTGTTACTATTCAGACCATGGAAACACTAACTTTGCAATATACCATAAGGTTCTAGAGGATGCTAAACTTCATTTCCATTAAGTAGACGATCCGAGGCCCGCAGATCATCAGGGTTTCACCGGAGGAAGACCACGAGAACGTCGGAATCATCTGAAAACTTGCATGTGTCCATAGCATATGTGTGTGAGTGTGGTGCAAGGTTGGTATATGTGCTTGCATGTGCCCCCCTCGAACTAACCTAGAAGCGAAGGTTTTGGACCTGTATAAGGGGGAATCTCCCCGTTACGGTGAAACCAGACCGTATAGTGCCCCAACTTGTGAACCAACATGGTTTTACATCATCCTATGACCTAGTCAAACACAAAACAAGAGAGAGCTACGCCGGGCTACACCTGTCAGAAGAATGTCTAGGGGGGTAGACGATCCGAGGCCCGCAGATCATCAGGGTTTCGCCGGAGGAAGACCACGAGAATGTCGGAATCAGATAAAAACTTGCATGTGTCCATAGCATATGTGTGTGAGTGTGGTGCAAGGTTGGTATATGTGCTTGCATGTGTCCCCCCTCGCATGCATGCGCTCTAACCTAGAAGCGAAGGTTCTGGATCTGTATAAGGGGGAATCTCCCTGTTATGGTGAAATCGGACCGTATAGTGCCCCAACTTGCGAACCAACATGGTTTTACATCATCCCATGACCTAGCCAAACACAAAACAAGAGAGAGTTATGCCGGGCTACCCCTGTCAGAAGAATGTCTAGGGGGGTAGACGATCCGAGGCCCGCAGATCAGTGTTTCGCCGGAGGAAGACCACGAGAACGTCGGAATCAGATGAAAACTTGCATGTGTACCTAGCAAATGTGTGTGAGTGTGGTGCTAGGTTGGTATATGTGCTTGCATGTGTCCCCCCTCGCATGCATGCGCTCTAACCTAGAAGCGAAGGTTCTGGACCTATATAAGGGGGAATCTCCCCGTTACGGTGAAACCGGACCGTATAGTGCCCCAACTTGTGAACCAACATGGTTTTACATCATCCTATGACCTAGTCAAACAAAAAATAAGAGAGAGCTACGCCGGGCAACCCCTGTCAGAAGAATCTCTAGGGGGGTAGACGATCCGAGGCCCGCAGATCAGGGTTTCGCCGGAGGAAGACCACGAGAACGTCGGAATTATCTGAAAACTTGCATGTGTCCCTAGCATATGTGTGTGAGTGTGGTGCAAGGTTGGTAGGTCCCATGTGTAAGTCCCAAGTGTGACCCCCTTTGTAGACATGCATGCGTTAATACTTAGTAAAATCTTGGATATATACGTGGAAACTCCCGCCACTGGTTCTGTCAACCCTCTTGAGGAGCGGACGATAGTTTCTCTTGTAGATATAGCATGTACCAGCTCTTCATAAGGATTGAGACCATGGAAATATGAACTTTGCACTAGACCATAAGCTTCTGGAGGATGCTGAACTTCATTTCCATTAGGTGGGAGCCTAGTCACAAACTTGGAGAAACATTCCTCAACCAATCGTGAAGAGTAGAATTTCCCCTCACGGTAGAGCTGACCAACAAAACCAAGCAAGCTGTTGGACTACTTTTGAATCTTTCAAGGTCCCTCTTTGGGTCAATCAAAAGACCAAGATGAGAGATTTTCATGACAAAGTCTGAAATTTGTTGTTGGACATCCTTTATAGATTGTTCTCAATTTTGAGTACCTCAAGGACATGCATGGATGTGCCCTAGCACATGCATGAAAAGTGTGGTGCTATGTTGGAACATACAAAAATTAACTACTAGTCTGCGGGTGATTGCATGTGTCCCCCCTCGCATGCATGCGCTCTAACCTAGAAGCGAAGGTTCTGGACCTGTATAAGGGGGAATCTCCCCGTTACGGTGAAACCAGACCGTATAGTGCCCCAACTTGTGAACCAACATGGTTTCACATCATCCCATGACATAATCAAACACAAAACAAGAGAGAGCTACGCCGGGCTAACCCTGTCAGAAGAATGTCTAGGGGGGTAGACGATCCGAGCACCGCAGATTAGGGTTTCGCTAGAGGAAGACCACGAGAACGTCGGAATCATATGAAAACTTGCGTGTGTCCCTAGCATATGTGTGTTAGTGTGGTGCAAGTTTGGTATAGGTGATTGCATGTGTCCCCCCTAGCATGCATGCGCTCTAACCTAGAAGCGAAAGGTTGTGGACCTATATAAGGGGGAATCTCCCCGTTACGGTGAAACCGGACCGTATAGTGCCCCAACTTGTGAACCAACATGGGTTTACATCATCGTATGACCTAGTCAAACACAAAACAAGAGAGAGCTACGTCGGGCTACCCCTGTCAGAAGAATGTCTAAGGGGGTAGACGATCTGAGGCCCGCAGATGAAGGTTTCGCCGGAGGAAGACCACGAGAACGTCGGAATCAGATGAAAACTTGCATGTGTCCCTAGCAAATCTGTGTGAGTGTGGTGCCAGGTTGGTATATGTGCTTGCATGTGTCCCCCCTCGCATGCATGCGCTCTAACCTAGAAGCGAAAGGTTCTGGACCTGTATAAGGGGGAATCTCCCCGTCCCGGTGAAACCGGACCATATAAGGGGGGGTGCATGTATATAGTGATCAAGCCACAATAACTTATGATCATATGTGTGTGCTCATGATCCTGTGAAATAATATCACCTAACATATATGTAATAAAAGCCTTGCTAATTAAAGAAAAGAAAAAGGTGAAAAAAATGTTTTGCCGTGTATACAGAAGAATACACACGACAAAGATTATCTTTGCCGTGTACCTGACGGCGAGGGCACACGACAAAGATTCTGCCGTTAGCCCCTGCTGGCGGGTGACCCTGCGAGGCCACGGGGCCCGCTTCTTTGCCGTGAATATATCTTTGCCGTGTGTCTTCATTGACTTTGCCGTGCTGATTTTCTTTGCCGTGTGTTCTCGTCTGTCCATTGCCGTGTTTATTTCTTTGTCGTGTTCTTTTTCTGCAGTTTGCCGTGCAACTGTTCTTTGCCGTGTTCCTCTTCATTTACACACGACAAAGATTATCTTTGCCGTGTTCCGGGCCTTTTGGCACACGGCAAAGAGCTGGGTCGACGGCAGCAAACATTTTTCCCGTAGTGTCGTGAATTGTCAAACACATGTATCTTAGGTGGTTTTCACACCAAAAAGTGGCACAAAAACTACAGATTCTATGTTAGGTTGAGAAACTTAAAAAAACTGCTCACATTGCACAGAGTAGAGAATTCATCAAATTCCCAGATGGATCGGTCGAAGATTAACAGATTAATCAGTTGTGATTAAAATCAGTCGAATTACGATATTAAATCAGTCCTAGTTATATACAACTACCAGATTAATCACTAACAACTACCAGATTAATCACTCAAGGCTACCCATTTAATCTCTTACAGCTAACTGTTTAATGACTCACAACTACCAGATTAATCAGTAAATCACCCATGGCTACCAAAATCAGTCACTAATAGCTACCAGATTAATCACCAAAGCTAGGAGATTAATTAATCACTCAAGGCTGTTCATTTTAATCACTCATAGCTACTAGATTAATCACTCATGGCTACCAAAATTAGTCTCTAACAGCTATCAGATTAATCACCAAAGCTACCCGATTAATCACCCACAACACCATATTAATCACTGTCAAAGGAGTCATATGCCCACCAATGACATGACTACTCCCGCGGGCTCATCCTCGGCCTACCTGTCAAATTGTTAGTACATGCATGAGCAGGAGCAAAACCAATAGTATAATTTGATGAACTAGATCATCCACGGGACAAATATTTGCTCCTCCTGCCGACCCCGTGCGGCACCGCCACCGCCGCACTGGGTCGCCACCCGCTCCCCCGGCTAGCCACCCCCTCCCGCTCGCCCCCTCCTCTCCGCTGCTGTCGGATCAGTCGCCAGACAAAGCTCCAGCGGCGAGGCGACGGCGGGCCCCATCCCTCTCGCGTGTCGCTTCCATGGTGGCAGTGGCTTGAGATCCAGGAAACGGCGGCGGCGCTCCAGCGGATCTATAGGAGTAATGGCGGGGGGGGGGGAAGGGGGGCGGCCGGTGAGCTCTGATGGCAGCGGTCCCTAGGCGGCGGGGCGGCGGCGCTCCAGCGGATCTATAGGAGTAATGGCGGGGGGGAGGGGGGCGGCCGGTGAGCTCTGATGGCAGCGGTCCCTAGGCGGCGGGGCGGCGGGTGGTGGCAAGATCAAAGGTTCCTAGATCGGCCGTCTTCACCTCCTCGATGTCGGCCGGTTGTAGGGGTTCGTAGCATGGAAAACAATAAATTTCTATCGCATGAACACACAAAAGTCAAGATCTATCTACTAGATCGTAGCAATGAGTCAATAGAGTACTAACCCTCGAAGATCCAAACCGGTTAACGAGAGCAGATTCTCGTGGGTGATGTAGTCGTTCACCGCCATCGATTGCTTGTATAGGTTATGCAGGGCAGTGATTGCAGTGTTTGGGAAATAGTACTTGAGAACACCCACTGCTAAAGACACTGCTCAGATCCTCGTAGTCAATAAAAGTAGAGAATTTCATGTGATGCTTGGAAGCATAGACTGCATGCATTGATACTGGAAGAACTGTCTATTTGCATGGCAGTAAATGTACAAAGGTCACAAAGAAGATTGCACTGTGATACTTGAGGCAGTTGCTACACATGATCTTTGGATCTGTCTCCTTCTTTGGCATGGAAGGATCGAACAACGACATCAACGTCCTCAACTCCTCAAATGTCTTTTCCAAGCTTGTTGAGGGTCATGCTCCTCCTGTGGACTTTGAGATCAACGGACCCCATTACAACAAGGGATACTATCTTGCAGATGACATTTATCCAAGATGACCAACATTTGTGAAGACTATCTCAAAACCAATGATCCCCAAGCATGCTAAGTATGCCAAGAAACAAGAAGCTTGCAGAAAGGACGTGGAGCGGGAATTTGGTGTCCTCCAACAGAGATTTGCAGTTGTTTGGCTCCCTGCTATGACCTGGTCAAAAGATCAGATGTGGAAAGTGATGAATTATTGTATGACCTTGCACAACATGATTATTGAGGATGAGAGGAAGGACCCAATGAGTTTGGTCGAACAGAACGGGCCATACTACAGACCGGGACCGCTTGCAGAGCCTTATCACCAGGTGCCGCCAACCTGGGCTGCCTTTATCGCCATGCGTCAGGAGATCCGAGACTCGGTAGTGCATCAGCAGCTGCAGGATGATCTGGTTGAGCACCTATGGACACGCAGGGGCAATACGTAGATGCCGAGTATGAACTGGCCGAAATATGTTGTATTTTCATTATATGTCGAACTATTTTAATTTCATACTGAACCGTGGTCAATTTCATGCCCAACATTTCTATGTATTTATATTATGCCGAACTATGCCGAAAACTGGTCGAATTTGAGCCGAATTTAGGCGAAAAAACGCTGACCGGAAAATTTGGCCCGAGAATGCGAGCGAGAGAGTGGACGTTCTCAGACCGAAAACTACCTTCTGTCCGGCCCTATTTAGGTCTAGATTTTGGATGGAAACGCCCCACGAGTGAATGTGCTATTAGGCCCGATCGGACAGACCCTTGATCATTTAGATCACGGTGGAGATGCCCTTGGACTTCTGAGACCGAAAGGACAGGCAGACAGCGGTGTGGGCATGCATCATGACCGAGACCTTTAAAAAAAAAATTAGACGACGGACCAGAATAAAGTCCTCCACTAACAGTGCTTTCATACAAAAGAAGAACACATGAAAGAGGTCTTTCGGAAATTTTAAATAATTAAAACTTTTTGGAAAATTTTGAATTTTTTATAGTAAATTATATTACATGTTTTGATTTATATTGTGGTGAAGTTTAGTTCCACCAGGATTAACGTTTTGTGATTAAATAGTTTAAACTGGTGTTAGAAAATGTAAAAAGTTATTTAGTCGCAAACTAGTTATCCAAATCGGACGTTTCAAAATGAGGCATTTACACTTTACTGTAATTTTTTGAAAATATTCTGAATAGTTCGCTATAGCTTTTTTAAAAAAAAAAAAATTAGAAGCAACGTGAAACGTTGGATCTTAGATGGAAGATAGATGTTGTAGAGGTAAGTGACGGTAAGACTTGGTGTGGGCAAGTCACCGAAGCTGCGTCCGATCGATCACAGTCAGGTAGGGTAACGCGCATCTTGAAAAAGAAGAAAAGCAGGCGCGTAAAATTAAAGCAAGAAACGACAGCAGCAATAATCAGCTGGTGGCGTGTAAAGCATTTTTGGGTGCGGTAGCTGCGTGGAACTTAACCAAGAAGGAAGGATCGATGCTGTTTCCTCCACTCCACTCCAGGCCTCCTACTACATACTGATCCTCCAGCTCCACACCGACGCCGGCCGGCGTCCGGTCGATCGAGCTCCTCCTCCACGACCGACACCGCAGGAGGCAGGTACCATCGTCGATCGATCTCCCTGCTTGCCGCCGTGTGATTCGATCTCATCTTCATGAGCAGGCCTCCCTCCTGCTGTAACGCCTGTTGGGCTTATTAGTGGCTGCTATGGCTAACTCCGATTAATCCAACCTCTCCTTTCCAGGCTATAATTTTATATATAGAGCTAGATTGACGGCAGAAAATTCGAGCTCCCTCGCCGGCCGGGTCCACACTCTTTCTGTTGGCCTCACACAAGCAAGCACATAGCGGTCGGGCGCGGGGGGATGGGGAAAGTATGGCGGCCACGGCGGCGACCGGCGGAGGCACCACTCGAAGTGGATGGAGTGAAGGATCGTCCCCAAGGGGTTGGGGTTGCCGTGCCCGTGGGGAAGATCATGCGGCAACCACAGCCACGGCGACCGGCGAAAGCGCCACTGAAATCTGTGGGAGTTAAGGAAGACGCCAAACGGGTGGTCGCTAGTAGCGTCGGTGCTGGGGGATCCGGTGTCGCGGGGTCACTTGAGGATGATGGAACTGCTGCAGTACTGTGCTTAATGGAGGAGGACTCTCTTGATGACAGAACAGCGGTGGGGAAGAAGGTGTGGCGGCCACGGCCACAGTCACAGCGGCCGGCGAAAGCGCCACTGAATGCGGTGGTCGCAGCGGCAAGGGGCCACTGGGACAAAGGGCCACTACTTGAGGATCATGGGACTGCAGCAGTGTGCCGGATGGACTCTCTTGACGTAGCTCCGGCTGTTATCGCCATGACACAACGACACAAATCGGTGGGAGCAGTACTGAAGAAGGACACCAAAGAGGTTGCCTTGGGGAAAGTGTGGCGGCCACGGAAACCGGCGAAGAAGGCGCCATTGAAAGCTGTAGGAGTGAAAGACACAACAGGGGTTGATGTGATCGGCGTCGATGATGGGGAGGTCATCAAGGCGTCGGGGCTAGGGGCTTCAATGGTCGCGGCGGAGAAGTGGCCATTGGAAGATGGGATTGCCATGTGCCGGATAGACACTCTCGGTGGGGCGACCAGACAGAAAGCAGCAGTGGGACTGATGAAGGACGCCAGAGGAGGGGTTGTTGTGGGGAAAATGTGGCAGCCACGACGACCACCGGTGAAGGCGCCACTGAAAGCGGTGGGAGTGAATGACACCCAAGGGGTTGCTGTGATCACCGTTGATGGGGTGGTCGAGGCCGCAAAGGTCGTGGAGAAGGGGCCACTTGAGGATGAGATTGCGATGTGCCTGATGGACTCTCTTGATCAGGCTCCGGTTATCGCCACGACACGACATGAAGCAGTGGAAGTGAAGAACACCAAAGGGGTTGTTGTGGGGAAAATGTGGCGGCCACGTCGACCAGCGAAGGATCTTGTAGAAGTGGTGGGAGTGAAGGACGACGAAGGGGTTGTGGTGACCGATGTTGATAGGAAGGTCGAGGCATCGGTACTACTAGGGGCTCCGGTGCTCATGGGCCGTGAGAAGGTGCCACTGGAGGAAGGGATTGCACTATGCCAGGTGGACGCTCTCGATGGGGCTCCGGTTATCTCCACAACACTAAAGGAAGAGGTCAAATTGAACAACGCCGAAGGGGGTGCGGTGGGGAAAAGGCGGCGACCACGACGATCGGCGAAGAAACCACTAGAAGCCTTGGGAGTGAAGGATGCAGAAGGGGTTGCGGTGATCACTCTTGTCGGGGAGGTAGAGCCATTGGTGCTTGGGGTTCCGATGGTCGCAGAAGTTGGGGACAGGGAGAAGGGACCACTGGAGGATGGGATTGTGGTGTGCCCAGTGGATGCTCTCAATGGGGCTCCGGTTATCGCCACCGATGAGAAGGAAGAGGTCTCGGTGCAAGGGGATCCCGTGGTCCCGGCAGCCGTGGGCAGGGAGAAGGGATCACTAGAGGATGGGATTGTGGTGTGCCGAGTGGACGCTCTTGATCGGGCTCCGGTTATCTCCACAACACGAGAGGAAGAGGTCGGAGTGAAGAGCGATGAAGGAGTTGTGGTGGGTAAAAGGAGGCGACCACGACGATCGGTGAAGAAACCACTAGAAGCATTGGGAGTGAATGATGCAGAAGGGGTTGCAGTGAACACTCTCACCGGGGAGGTCGAGCCATTGGTGCTTGGGGTTCTGGTGGTCACGGAAGTTGGGGGTAGGGAGAAGGGACAACTGGAGGATGGGATTGTGGTGTGCCCAGTGGATGCTCTCAATGCGGCTCCGGTTATGGCCACCGATGAAAAGGAAGAGGTCTGGGTGCAAGGGGATCCAGTGGTCGCGGAAGCCAGGGGTGGGGAGAAGGGATCACTAGAGGATGGGATTGTGGTGTGCCGAGTGGACGCTCTTGATCGGGCTCCGGTTATCTCCACAACACGAGAGGAAGAGGTCGGAGTGAAGAGCGATGAAGGGGTTGTGGTGGGTAAAAGGAGGCGACCACGACGATCGGTGAAGAAACCACTAGAAGCATTGGGAGTGAATGATGCGGAAGGGGTTGCAGTGAACACTCTCACCGGGGAGGTCGAGCCATTGGTGCTTGGGGTTCTGGTGGTCACGGAATTTGGGGGTAGGGATAAGGGACAACTGGAGGATGGGATTGTGGTGTGCCCAGTGGATGCTCTCAATGCGGCTCCGGTTATGGCCACCGATGAAAAGGAAGAGGTCTGGGTGCAAGGGGATCCAGTGGTCGCGGAAGCCAGGGGTGGGGAGAAGGGATCACTGGAGGATGGGATTGTGGTGTGCCGAGTGGACACTCTCAAAGGAGATCCCTTTATTGCCACCGATGAGAAGGAAGAGGTCTCAGTGCAAGGGAATCCGGTGTTCCCGGCGGTTGACCAAAAGGTCGATGCCCCGGTGTTGGAGAGGATGCAAACAATCACCGTGAAAGGAAATGGTAAGGAGGAGAAGGATAAGGAGGGGATCAAGTGGCTGAAGCACTACTCCACGGCGCAAAGCATACTCATCATTGGAGACGGCGACTTCTCCTTCTCAGTGGCACTCGCCACCACGTTCGGCTCAGGAGGGAACCTCGTCGCAACATCCCTCGACACTTACGGTTTGATATCCCATTCCGTTTTTCTTGCTGCTTGTGATATGACCAAATGTGCGGTTTGTATTCAAACTATTAGTAGTAGTAATTGGCTGACGATATTACATTTTTTTTTGGACTTGGAACCAACCTAGCGTAGGGTACATACTAAAATGCCGTGTGTTAATTTGAGAATTCGTAGAGAACTCTGTATCTTCTTCTGGTTTAAGAAGGATATGGTACACTTTACTCGGTTAGCATCAAGTCTACCTTAAATACCGAGTGAGAACATCAATACAGTGAAAACATATCAGTGCATCAGGCTAACTCACAAAAAGATTCTTGATTTAATTCCTGGTCACAACCTCTTTTTGATACATTCTTTTGTGAAGTTGTTGTATTTATATAGTTTTTGCTCTTCGGATTTCTTATTTGTTTCACTCTTAATTCTGAACCACATAGCTAGGGATAGTGGTGTGTCATTGTGATTTTTGCGACCATTTCTAGATGAACTTACCTGTTTTCTCTACATTCTTTTTGTGGAAACCTCTTGTACAGAGGCTCTATCGAGGAAGTATGGCAAAGCAGAATCTAATGTAAGAGAGCTGAAAAGATTGGGGGCCACAGTTTTGCATGGCGTTGATGCAGAAACGATGAAGCTTCACCCATATCTGGAGATGAGACGATTCGATCGCATTGTCTTTAATTTTCCTCATGCTGGGTTCAAAGGAAAAGAGTATCAGCTGCATGTCATCAGGTATGTATACTAATGATTGGTTAATCCATGGATTAGAAAATCACTCTCATTTTTCATGTGAACTGATTAGTCATTAACTTGTTGTTTATTCTTACATATGTAGCTCGCATAAGCAGCTGGTGCGTGGATTTTTGGCAAATGCGCGGCAACTGCTTCGGCCCTGTGGTGAAATCCACATTAGCCACAAGAAAGGATTTCCTTACGATGCATGGGGTATCAAGAAACTAGCCTGCGAGTCCTGTCTTATCATGGTCCGGAAAGTCGATTTTTCTAAGGAAGATTACCCTGGTTATAACCAAAAGAGAGGAGATGGTGTAACGTGCGATGATTCTTTTCCGCTAGGTCCTTGCTGGACTTTTATGTTCCGCGCCGGAGAAGTAGAGAAGCTGAAGAAAGCGCATGGAAACAGGGTTGGTTTGATCTCATCATGCCTTGGTGAACCTGGCAAATGCTATCCTCCTAGCATATCGGCAGCCAGCATGATGTGGCCATTTGATCTGCATCCAACATGGCCTCAGCCACATTTTCCTCCGGTTCACATGCCAATAGCAATTGATCCTTGCCCCTTTGGACTTGCTGGATTGGAAGATCCATTCAACTGTTATGGTACTTCCTTTCATCACCAGGGCATGGTCCAGCCAACACATCAGGAGCAGCCTTGCAGGTACCAAGAGGGACCTCCAATTGAGACACCATGGACACCGCAAGAACACCAGAGCCTTCAAAAGGAGTACGAAATTCACAGGCAACTGACGCGGTCCCTTGAAGATCGCTACATGGAATCTGTTGAGAGGCAGGCAACAACGTTGGAAATGTCGATCCAAGTCTATGGAAGACACTGAATTGAGGACCCTTCTGGAGGTTGTGTGTCTCTGCTACAAGGGTTCACTAGAGCAGAGAAACTCTGACCTATGGCGGCACAGGCACGGGGATACCGCAATTTCTGAAAAACAGCCATACGGCGAGTGTATATAAAATTTAATAAATGCCATGTAATAAAAAAAATGTTTGGCTGTTGAAAAAACTATAGAATCAATCTTCTCATATTTCACATCCTTCTACCGCTAACAATATGCTTCCAGACCACTTTTTTTCTTTTTTAAAAGTATAATATATGCGCTTTCGGACCAGAATATATGCCAATCCATCCTGGAATGTAGACGTATTGTACACCATCTTTTTCCTTTTCTTTTTCAACAGGGGAACGGGGAGGAGGGAGGAACCAGATGGTGAAACTTTTGTAAAAAAAGCCTGGTCTGGAATTCTTCACAGCACCAATCTGGTCTCAAGACCCCAAAAATATCTTACAATCACAACATGCAAGTGCCCAATCTGCTAGTACTGATGTGGTTACCACTCAAATTATTTTTCTCACCCTATTTTTACTCGATTATTTTTTGAAAGGCAACTCAAATGTTGTAGAAAGAAGATATTCATCATACATAAAACTTCATTGCATAAAATTTGACAGGGAAGGAGAGAATTGAGAAACTGCCTCTTAAGCTAGAAATTCCATACATTATCCATCTCAGAGAGGAGGCGATCGGGAGTACAATGTAGTATCATTGAAAGGGAGAAGCTCTGCACTAAACAAACTTGGAAACCAGCCAGCCTAGTAGCAACAGATACTCTCTGGTTTGTTTTCTAAAATCCACGGGCAGAAAATTCCCACCTGAATTCTCACTGAAAAAATGGTCTCAAAGCAGAGCACAAATGCTAGAAATGTTCCAGCTTCCACTGTCAATACAGTGTTAACCTGAAAAAAGTGTTATTCTTCTAGTGGCAGGCCCCCTGAGCAGAGCAGCATGCGTTCCGTTTTAACTAGAAAGCCAAAAAAATAGCATAGAGATCGTAAGTATGTACCTTTTGTTGATAGCAAGTTGCTAACTTCCCCGCAATAAGGCCGGTTGCTAACTTTACTGAATATGGTTCTCAAAATGTTCATAATGTTTGGACTTTAAGAAACCTTGACAGTGTAATCCTCCTCTTCCTCTTTTAAGCTCTTGATACACTTGATTTGCTAGTTGTTTTGCCCATTCCTCCAGGCCCAACAGAAAAAAAAATGATAGGTGGTCGTAGTTTGACATGTTCAATCCCCATCGTGGTTTCTATGCACTCCGCTCCACTTTGCAAGAAAATCCCCATTAACCCAAAACTCCTTCTCTATTTTTCAATAATAGCATAGAACTCTTTCCTGCAACTCCTTCCATGTTAATTGCTCGTGGTCTTGCGCTAAGATAATTGGGGCAGCGAAGAATCACTCTATTCTTTTTGAGATTAGAGTAGTAAAGAGAGAGATCTACTATACATCCGCATGTACTCTCTCTCCATTCCAAAATATTTGAATGGAGCGAGTATTTTTTTTCATCCCATATGTTCCATGTGTGTTTCATCAAACTCTCAATAAAAATAAATGACCAATTTTGCGTAACTAATGGTCGTTTTCTTCAAAAGAAAGAAAAGAGTAGAACATGTACACTAATTTGTGGTGACCCAAGACAAAATAAAAGATAGCTGCCAAAAAGCCATGTCTGCTGTACGGAATATATATTTGCCAATGCGATGCAAAGAACAAAACGACTAGTGAGCGATTTCGAAGGAGTGGCAAAAGATATTATGTAGCACATGTCACAACAAAATTCCAGAGATTGTTGCATACCCGTTTACCTTGCTTTTTTTTTGAATATTTTGTTACCTTATTTCTTTGGGTGCAGGTGTGCTTTTCCCAGTTATAGATTTTTTTTTCTTTCGATAAAGTGGTTTATCCCCTCCACCATCGAGCCCATTTTGCAGATTTTTGCAATGTGCATTGGCTCCACTTTTAGGCCCGTTAAAGATCCAAGAAGCAGCCCATATAGAGTCATGATTCTTTTTTTCTGCCAGTTTTCTATAAAAAGAAAATCGCAAAATAAAAAAGAAAATGAATGGAGATGGGAGGTATCGAACCCCCTGCCTCTTCAGATGCATTCTGAGCGCTCTACCATTTGAGCTACATCCCCATTGATATCTGTTGCATTAATTAAACCAATTAATACTACTAATTAAGAATTAATACCAAGTAAGCCAATCAGGAATTGAACGGTTGCCTTCTTCCTCCATAAAAAAAGGATATATACATATCAACAACGAATTACAGTCAGCAAGGGCAAGAAAAAAACAGCCTCCAAAAAGATGATTACGCTGCTATACTGAATATATTTCCCATCGCGGCCGCCAAAAAGAAAGAAAATTCCTCATCTGTCGATTGTCGACTGTGAAAACTGGAACGGTCAACGCCGCATCCGGTCGATGAGATGGTGATCATGCTAAGGGTTGAAGTAGCCTGATCCACCAATGTTGGACGAAACGAGCAGCATCACGCTGGTTATGGCAGCAAGCCACACCAGGGCCCTATCTGTAGCACCAAAGGAAAATAAGAAATTATCACAAACAAACTTCTGAACAGCATAAACATACGCACAGAGCAAACGGGCAAAGTTCTCACGGGATCCAGGGAAAAAGATTACTCACCTTCCGAGCTACTGGGCACGGTCCCCTCATTGACAACGATGGTTTTACCAACCTCGACACTATCACCGACCTTGACTTGCTCGACCTGCTCATTGTCTCTCGAGCTTCGGGTCTCGGCCGACGACACGATGCCCTGGAACTCCTCGCTCACGAGCAGTGCGGCCAGCAGGTCCATGAAGGTCTCCCGCTCGTTGCCACTGAAGTCACCCTGTTGCTTGGCACCGCCGTCAATCCGGACGTAGTCGAGCACGTCCTCGTCTGAGATGTAGCCTGCAGCGTACTCGGTTTTCACCCCTTCGTCTTCTTCGTCCTCGACGTATGCTTTGTATGTGAGCCGGAGGAGGACTTCGCCGGATGACCGCTTTCCAAAGAAGCCCCATCCTCCATATAACGTCACGATCTTGTCAGTAGGTACTGTATCTTTGAGTGAGCTTAGATCAACCTGGAAAAAAAACATAAGAATGGAAACTCAACCCACTAATAAAAGCTGACCAGAAGAGAATTGTGCATATCAAACATTTGAACCAGCAAAGCAAATAAACAGGCAGACTATGCAAAGAAATAGTACAGTAAACCGCAATGTTCTATGCACCAATATATGTATTTTGAAAGAGGACAAAGAGAAACGTAGACGGTCAAACCTTACCTCTCCGGTACCGATAGTGATGTCAGTCAGACCAACCGAATCCTTCACTTGAATGCACAACTTTTGTTTGCGAGGGTTTGTAACTAGCATATGGAAGTCCTGTTTCATGTGAAGTGTTTAGTTATAAGCATGGTATCACATACGTGTAGATTTCAGTAAAATGCAAGTTTGAAATAAGAACTGTGTTAGAACTTTACTTGATTCCAGATTGGTTCTTCTGGTAGGCCAGTCACAGTTGTTTGGCTGTTTTTCTTGCTCTTTATGACTTGATCACCGAGGATCATGGCAACATATGGATCCGTCTTCCCTGCAAGTGAAATAAATTGTCTAAAAGCTCCATCAACAAGAAACAGATGTTCTTCAGAAAAACTAAACTGCATTTTCTTCCTTTTTAGCCTATGTAAGTGCAACTGAATCAAAGGATTTAAATTAATGTAATGGCTGCTGAATTTTCAGAACAGCACACCCACAGAAGCACCACTCAGACTGTGAAAAGCTTTCCATCACTATACTACTGTTTCAACAAAGACATGAGCACACTGTCTAAACCAAGAAAAATCCAAGTACGCTATACACTGGACCAGAGATAACTGTTTCAGTCTTCAATGGGTGGGGGATGGGGAGTCTTTTTGGACCCAGGTTTAATGTTTGCCAATGCCTATCATACTCTAACTGAAGAAATTAGTTAGGGGACTTTCTTGTTTCAAACAACAAGGTACAATATTTGGTCGACAGAAACGAATTGTATCTCAGTTCTAAACTAATAAGCAGATGGTAAATCAGACATTAAAGAAAAGCAAAGAGTCATTACCGAACAAGACAAAGCTAAGCTTCCTAGCATCAACTAGTGTCACCGATAGCTCTCCAACAAAGTCTTTATTCCCATCTTGAGTTAATTCAGTCGCAACACCTTGCATTATACCGCTTGCAACATTCTGAATTATGTCACTCGTGACATCTCCTGCAACAGGTCCCATAGCTCTCCCCTTTTCAAAATCAAGGACGATCTTTTTGGGCCGGACAAAGAGACGTGGCAGATCTTCCGTTAGAAGTTTCGTGAGAAATCTAGTAGCAGAAATTAGAAGTAACTTGTTAGGTCACTAGATAATGGTGCAAGACCTTTCTATCAAGCAGTAGCATAAAAAATGATATTTTTCTCTGATAAAGAACTGAGCCTGGAGTCATTAAGTCTGGGCTAATCTATAGAATTTTCCTGAAACATGATACAGGCAACATAATGTGACTTCAATTAAATATGTTCACCACTGAATTCGAACACCCTTTATCTTCTGAAAATTTGAACCATGGCTACTAAAACATTCAGTAGTCTGTTATTCATATTAATAAGGAGAACAAATTATACTCCCTCCATTCCATAATTCTTGTCGTGATTTTAGCTCAAATTTAAACTAAAACCACGACAAGAATTATGGAACGGAGAGCATAGTAACCAACTAAGATAAAAAGTAACTAGAAAGTGAAAAATGCATTAGTAGGCATTTCCCATGTAGCAACACCAGTATGTATCAGTTGTTCTGCACAGATATTTGAGATGGCAGGGCTTACATTGATAGAACAGGAATTGCTGGTGGAGGCGAGACCACGTACATGCAAATATTTTTTAGCAAATTGTTAGCAAATAAACAAAGTAATTGCTGGGCATGTCATCAAAGGGACACAAAAAAGTATATAAAAGGTTCACAATTCACAACCACCCAACAAAACATGAACAACAGCTTATGAATAGGAGACAGGACACAATATAGCTGCCAGTGGAACTGTGGCATGTTAACAGTGTTCAGCATGCAGAAACTCACTAAATTAAGACCTAGAAATTAACAGACTCATGCAATTACTTATCCTCTGATTTTCTTTCAACCATCTCAACGCAACTGGAAATGAACACAGACCTGTCTGCAGAAGAGATGTATTTGTAAGACATATCTTCAGTTCACTATTTTGTCTAGGTATTTGTAAGCCATATCTTCAGTTCACTATTGTGTCGAGCATGTGCTACACTGCAATCTAAAGAAGTAACTGAACAATCCAAAATTATAAAATTATACTGCCTTTGTTGCATTCAGTAAGTCAAATTTATTAAGAGGGGCCAACCATACTTTGTCATTCAGTTTCAGTAGCCCAAGCTAATTGGCTACAAAAATCATGAAATTATGTACAGGTTACAAATATAAGGAGTAAGGTTGCACGAGTAGTTGCATACCCATCAGATTAAAGAGCCGGAACAGCGACAGCTCAAACTTTATCTTGGGAAGGGACACGAATGCCCAAGACGCAGCTCCCACCCATGGCTCTGTCGGTATAAGCCTCAGTTTAACCCACAACTCCCCATCGATATCAAAATCTCGAACCCAGACCGGCACAACGATTGGTACGGCACTGAACTTTAAGGAGAGGGCCAACGCCATGCGTGCATCGCCGGCATAACGAATGCCAATTTGGTACCTGAAATACAGAATGAATGAGTTACTCCTGAGTTGCCCCGTTCCATACCAAAATCATGAACATACTCAAATACCCACCCACACTATAGTAATATCAATCAGGTTCATGAGGTACCCTGGTTCCATATCTTTGAAGCCATCTAACAGTTGGTTTTGAGTGCTGGACTAGAACAATCCCAGTTTGTTGACCTTCACTTTTTTTTTCTCTTGCACAGATACTAATAATTTGTTGATGAACTAAAACTATGATTCACTACTATAACCCCCAACCATTCTGGACCAAATTCTATTGCCAATTACATAGTTACTGAAGTGCATAGAACACCAATATCAGTGTGGACCTATCACGAGTTGTTTCCAATTCAGTGGGAGACAATTGATTGAATTACGCTTAGGCGGTCTGCAACACTAACAAGAAGAGAGGGCAGACTCACTGCAGGTCGTTGGCTCGTCTGGACGTCCGGCGCTCGACATTCCTCACCGACAAGGGCTCCTCGCCGAGGTAGAACTGCCTGATCTCTACCCGGTTGACGTAGTCTGGCTTCTGGAGGTTGTCGATGACGGGCTGCAGGAGGCCGACGATCCAGTTCTCGATGCCGGGGCGGTAGACCTTCCATAGCTTTCCCAGGACCATGTTGACCCACTCGACGGACTCCTTGCGCTGCAGGTCCTTCTCCTCGAGGAAGAGGGAGAAGCCGGAGGTGGGCACCTGCGGCCAGGTGCCGTTGACCCTGACCTCCCGCTCGGCGGCGCGGCGGCGGCGGAGGGTGAGCAGCTTGTCGAAGGCGGCGCCGACGAAGAAGAAGAGCGCGAAGAGGCCGAGGACGGAGCGGCTGATGGCGGGGAGGGGCGGGGGTGCGGGGAGCGGGTGGATGACGCCTAGCTGGGTGCGGAGCTTGGAGACCAGCGGGTCCTCCGTCGGCCCGGCGGAGAAGGCGGAGGAGGGGCGCGAGGGGGAGGGGGTGGAGGAGGAGGGTGGTGGTGGGTTCGAGGGGGAAGAGAGGTTGGTGTTGGAGGAGAGCGGCGGGGCTGGGGGCCTGGGCCGGGGCGGAAAGGCGGCGGCTTTGGGGATGGGGAGGCATCGTGGGCGAGTGCGGTGGAGGAGGGGAAGGGAGGGGAGGAAGCAGGAGGTGGGGGTAGGGCTAGAGAGGGATGCGGGATGAGAAGGCGGCGGGGTGCCGGCGGAGGGGGGCAGCATCGGGGTGCACCGACATCCGGCGGGGGAGGCGTGGGGCTCGCCGGACAAGATATGGGGCAGCTAGTGGTGGATGCTGCCTGAAGGGCGCAGCGAGAAGAGAGAGAGAGAAGCGGTGGACACCATCCACCACTCTGACTCTGCTCTGCTCTGCTGCCGCTCAAGAGTCAAGGGAATTTTGTATGCTATTTTTTATACCAACACGTGAAAGGTATCTTCGACTTACGAGCTCTAGTGATCCTTCAAAAAATTATATTTACAAGTCATAAAAGAATCTAAAAATAAAATGTAGATGTAGTTACAGATGTATTTTAAAAGCATGCAAACTCGCTACGCTGGATTCTTTAAATTTTAGGGAACACAAAAAATGACAAAATTTGGTAGTTATTATTGGAGTAAAATGTGCACTTGTCACTTTTATGTGACTCAAGACAGGTATTCTAAATTGAGATCTTGCACGTTTATAGGATACATCGTTGAGTATATCCTAAATATTTTTACAACTTTTTAAAACTTATAAATATGATTTTATAATTTATAAAATTATATACATCTCTAGAGCTCGGGGGCAGAAATCCCTACTCCACCATTCACTTTTATATGAGTAATAGAATGCATTCATGTTTTTCCAACTTGTCGAGCACACTCAGCCTGCTCACTATGTTCATCGAAGACCCTATGGGGGCCCATCACCGATCTGTTCACGATACAAATTTGTATTTGCGAACATATGTTATCAATCAAATGTGGAAAGATCCGTAGTTATGTTGTTCATAGACAAGTTTTCCTATTAGCAGTGTTGACCTAAGTGGTGGTTTGGGTCTGTTCTGGTTGTCATCAATGTCAATGTCGGTATCTGTTTAAGGATTCAACGACCGGCGCATTGACACGCTTATCGCCATGGAGAGTGTCCTGACGTGGAGGTCAACCTTTGTATATGGGGAGCCCTGTTTTGGGGTTTCGGCGAGATTTACAGCGCCTTAGACCCGATACATGTTTTAGAGTTATGACCAAAAACTTATCGTTTTCACGTTTTATGATTGTTTTCATGAGTTATTGCTCACTGTTTTGGGGTCCAGGGCGATTTATACGAACATAAGACCTAGTACATGTTTGAGACTTATGACCAAAAACTCGTCGTTTTCATGTTTTATGGCCATTTTCATGAGTTATTGGCCACGATTTTAGAGTTCAACGGCGATTTGCATGCCTGTAAGACCTAATTCATGTTTGTGAGATATGACCAAAAACTCGTCATTTTCGCGTGCATGGACGTTTTCATGAGCTATTCCCCACAGTTTTGGGGTTCCATGGAGATTTGCATGGCCCGTAAGACCCGATACAAGTTTGAGAGTTATCACCAAAAACTATTCGTTTTCATGTTTTATGGCCGTTTTCAAGACCTATTGTCCATAGTTTTAGGGTTTTAGGGAGATTTACGGCGACTTTAAGACCCGGTCATTTTCACATTTTATGGCCGTTTTTATGAGCTATTGCCCACTGTTTTGGGGTTCCAAGGCGATTTACACCGACCAAAGACCCGATACATGTTTGAGAGTTACGACCAAAAACTCGTTGTTTTCGCGTTTTATGGACGTTTTCATGCGTTATTGCCCACAGTTTTGGGGTTCCAGGCCGATTTCTAACGACCGAAAGACTTGTTACATGTTTGAGAGTTATAACAAAAAACTCAGCGTTTTCATGTTTTATGGCCATTTTCATGAGTTATTGGCGACAGTTTTCGGGTTAAAGAGAGATTTGCATGGCCGTAAGACCCAATACATGTTTGAGAGATATGACTAAAAACTCGTCGTTTTCACGTTTTATGGCCGTTTTCATGAGCTATTCCCCACAGTTTTAGGATTCCATGAAAATTTGCATGGCCCGTAAGACCCGGTACATGTTTGAGAGTAATCCCCAAAAACTTATCGTTTTCACGTTTTATGTCCGTTTTTATGACCTATTGTCCATAGTTTTGGGGTTCTAGGGCGATTTACAACCACTGTAAGACCCGATTCATGTATGAGTTACCACCAAGCAGTCGTTGTTTTCTGGTTTATTGCAGTTTTCATGAGCTATTACCCACAGTTTTGGTGTTTCAGTGCGATTTCCATGACCTGTTAGACCCGACACATGTTTAAGAGATGTCACAAATAACTCGTCATTTTAACGTTTTATGGATGTTTTCATGAGCTACTGCCCACTGTTTTGGGGTTTTAGGACGATATACATGGACTTAAGACCCGATACATGTTAGAGATATGACCAAAAAATCATCGTTTTCACGTTTTATGTCCGTTTTCATGAGTTATTGGGTTCAATGGAGATTTGCATGGCACGTAAGACCCGATGCATGTTTGAGAGTTATCATCAAAAACTGATCGTTTTCACGTTTTATGGCCGTTTTCATGACCTATTATCCAACGACTATAAGACCCGGTACATGTATGAGATTTACCACAAAGCACTCATCATTTTCACGTTTTATGACCGTTTTCATCAGCTATTACCCACAGTTTTGGGGTTTCGGCGGGATTTACATGGCACAAATGACCCGATACATGTTTAAGAGTTATCACAAATAACTCGTCATTTTCTCGATTTATGGCCGTTTTCATAAGCTATTGCCCACTGTTTTGGGGTTCTAGGGTGTGTTACACTGACCTAAGAGCTGATACATGTTTGAGAGTTATGACCAAAAACCCGTCGTTTTCGCGTTTTATGGACGTTTTCATGAGTTATTGCCCATATTTTTGGGGTTCTAAGATGATTTATAATGACCGTAAGACCTGATACATGTTTGAGATTTATGACCAAAAACTCGTTATTTTCGTGTTTTATGGCCGTTTTCCTGACTTATTGGCCAGAGTTTTTGGGTTCTAGGGCAACTTGCATGGCCCATAAGACCCGATACATGTTTGAGAGTTATCACCAAAAGTTGCCGTTTTCACATTTTATGGCCATTTTCATGACCTATTGTCCATAGTTTTGGGGTTCTTGTTCGATTTACAACGATTGTAAGACCCAGTGCATGTATGAGAGTTACCACCAAGCCCTCGTCATTTTCTCATTGTATTGTCGTTTTCATGAGCAATTACGTACAGTTTTGGGGTTCCAGGGCGATTTCCATGGCCCGTAAGACCTAATACATGTTTAAAAGATATCACGAATAATTCATCAATTTTACATTTTATGGACGTTTTCATGAGATATAGCCCACAATTTTGGGGTTTAAGGGCGATATACACCTACCTAAGAACCAATATATGTTTCAGAGTTATGACCAAAAACTTATCGTTTTCACGTTTTATGGTTGTTATCATGAGTTATTGCCCACTGTTTTGGGGGTCCAGGGTAATTAAAAATGAACGTAATATCTGGTAAATGTTTTAGACTTATGATCAAAAACTCGTCGTTTTCATGTTTTATGGCCGTTTTCATGAGTTATTGGCCATAGTTTTGGAGTTCTAGGGCGATTTGCATGGTCCGTAATACCTGATTCATGTTTGTGAGATATGACCAAAAACTCGTCATTTTCGCATTTCATGGACGTTTTCATGAGCTATTCCCCACAGTTTTGGGGTTCCATGGATATTTACATGGCCCGTAAGACCCGGTCCAAGTTTGAGAGTTATCACCAAAAACTATTCGTTTTCACGTTTTATGGCCGTTTTCAAGACCTATTGTCAATAGTTTTAGGGTTCTAGGGCGATTTACGGCGATTTTAAGACCCGGTACATCTATGAGAGTTATCAACAAGCAGTCGTCATTTTCACGTTTTATGGCCTTTTTCATGAACTATTATTCACAGTTTTGGGGTTTCAGGGTGATTTCCATGGCCCGTAAGAGCCGATACATATTTAAGAGATATCGCAAAAAAACGTCATTTTCCCGTTTTATGGCCGCTTTCATGAGCTATTGTCCACTTTTTTAGGGTTCTAGGGCGATTTACACCAACCTAAGACCTGATACATGTTTTAGAGTTATGACCAAAAATTTGTCCTTTTCGCGTTTTATGGCCGTTTTCATGAGTTATTGCCCACATTTTTGGGATTCTGGAGCGATTTTTAACGACCGGAAGACCTCATACATGTTTGAGAGTTATGACCAAAAACTCATCGTTTTCGTGTTTTATGGCCGTTTTCATGAGTTATTGGCCACGATTTGGGGTTTCAAGGCAATTTTTATGGCCCGTAAGAACCGATACATGTTTAAGAGATATGACCAAAAACTCGTCATTTTCGCGTTTTTAGCCATTTTCATGAGCTATTCCCCACAGTTTTAGGGTTCCATGGACATTTGCATGGCCCGTAAGACCCAATACATGTTTGAGAGTTATCACCAAAGACATATCGTTTTCACGTTTTATGGCCGTTTTTATGACCTATTGTCCATAATTTTGGGGTTCTAGGGCGATTTATGGTGACTTTAAGACCTGGTACATGTATGAGAGTTATCACCAAGAAGTCATCGTTTTCATGTTTTATGGCCGTTGTCATGAGTTTTTAACCACAGTTTTGGTTGATCCAGGGCGATTTCCATGGACCGTAAGACCTGATACATATTTAAGAGATACCACAAAAAATTGTGATTTTCGCGGTTTATGTCCGTTTGCATGAGCTATGCCCACTTTGTTGGGGTTCTAGGGCGATTTACACCCACCAAAGACCCGATACATGTTTTAGACTTATGACCAAAAACACATTGCTTTCATGTTTTATGGCTGTTTTTATGAGTTATTGGCCACAGTTTGGGGTCCAGAGCGATTTGCATGGCACGTAAGACCCGATACATATTTGATATTTATGACCAAAAACTCGTCATTTTCGCGTTTGATGGGCGTTTTCATGAGCTATTCCCCACAGTTTTGGGGTTCAATGCAGATTTGCATGGCACGTAAGACCCGATACATGTTTGAGAGTTATCACTAAAAACTGATCGTTTTCACGTTTTATGGCTGTTTTCATGACTTATTGTGCAACGACTGTAAGACCCGATACATGTATGAGAGCTACCACAAAGCACTCGTTATTTTCACGTTTTATGTCCGTTTTCATGACCCACGGTTTTGGGGTTCTGGCGGGATTTACATGGCACAAAAGATCCGATACATGTTTAAGAGATATCACAAATAACTCGTCATTTTCTTGATTTATGGATGTTTTCATGAGATATTTGCCCACTGTTTCTAGGGTTCTAGGGAGAGTTACACCGACCTAAGAGCTGATAAATATTTGAGAGTTATAACCAAAAACCCGTCGTTTTCGCGTTTTATGGACGTTTTCATGAGTTATTGCCCACAATTTTGGCGTTCTAAGGCGATTTGTAATGACCGTAAGACCTGATACATGTTTGAGATTTATGACCAAAAACTCGTTGTTTTCGTGTTTTATGGCCGTTTTCCTGACTTATTGGCCAAAGTTTTTGGGTTCCAGGGCAATTTGCATGGCCTGTAAGACCCGATTCGTGTTTGAGAGATATGACCAAAAGCTCGTCGTTTTCACATTTTATGGCTGTTTTCATGAACTAGGTGAAAGAACATTTTATAATCCCTAGTGTTTTGTGTGTTAGATAACAATATCAAGGATTATTTAATGTGTGTTGAAGTGTTGCAACTCTCTTTGAGAAAAAGGGAAAAGGATTCTGCCTTTGGGGGCGGATAATCCGCCCCATCCGCCCCTCCCTCTTCCCAAGCAGGCGCAAGCCCCAGAAGGGGGGCGGAGTTTTGGCCAGATTTTCCGGCCCCGCCGGATAATCCGCCCCTCAGGGGGGCCGGATAGTACGCCTCCCATGCTCATCGCCAAGGCGCAAGCCCCAGAGAGGGGGCGGAGTGTTGGCCGGACTTTCCGGTCTGGCCGGATAATCCGCCCCTAGAGGGGGCCGGATTATCCGCCCCCCCCCCCCCCCAAGATCTTCACCAAGTTTTGTAGGCGCCAGCCCTAGAGAGGGGGCGGAGTTTTCCCCGTAGAATCCGCCCTGGGGACGGAGTTTTTCCAGGGGGAGGATAATCCACCCCAAGTGGGGGGCGGATAATCCGCCCCCAAAGTTGTGCAACGGACAGATCTGGGGAGGGGGTATTTAAGCCAGCCTTCCCCCTCCTGCCAGACCCCTTGATTCATTCGAAAAAGACGAGATCTGATCGGCAACCTTCATCCAAGAGAGCTCCACCTAGATCCACCCAAAGGCCCCGTCCCTTGGGGAATCAAAGGAGGAGAACTCGATCTTCATCATCAGCAATCAAGCGCTTCATCTCCTCTCCATTCATTTGGAGAACCCCCGATCTAGTATTTCTTGCAAATACCTAGATCCTTGTTTTTGTTTATATTGATAAACCTTGTTCTTGTGGCAGCTTGTTGTCATCTCGGGAGCCCCCAATTCGGTTGTGGGTGTGTGCCCCGATAGTGTTGTAAAAGTCACCGGTTCCCGCCTTGAAGGGATCCAATAGTGGAGAAGGTGGATCAGGCCTCTCGTGGCGAGATCCACCGGAGAATAGGGTGAGGCCTATTGTGGCGTGGTGGTCTTAGAACCTCCCACCCCTCCAACGCAGATGTACTTCCCTTAACAAGGAAGGAACTGCGTTAAAATAAATCCCTGTGTCTCCGCGTGCTCCACTATGGTTTCCTCGCTCCTCTTTTTACGTGCTTAGTAGTTAGGGTTGCATATAGGGAAATTCTCGTAGTTGCATATCTAGAGAATTTACTTTGTGTCAAGCCTAAAATTGAAAAAGTATTAAAAATTGGTTAGCACCTATTCATCCCCCCTCTAGGTGCCCATACGATCCATTTCAATTGGTATCAGAGCCTCGGCTCTTATTTTGGGCTTAATCGCCTAAGAGAAGTATGGGTTCCAAGGTAGATTGGAGTGATGCTCCGGAGGTAGTCACCATGAACGATCTCAAGACGTTGGAAACAACCTTGGTGAATTCAATGGAGGCTAAGATGGAAGAGATGCATCAATTGATAATGCGTCTCTCCACATCCGTAGCATGACCTCCATCTAACTCTGAGGATACCACTCCGCAATCCAAGGAAACGGGTAAAACTGTTTCTAAAGATGACGAAGTGGTTGGTGATGACACTAGCAAGAGCTCCTCCTCGAAAAAGGATAGTGGTAAGGATGGATACAATGAGGTTTCTCATGTGTATTCCCCTGATCCACCTATTCCTCACCCACATATACATAATAGGGGTGATCCACCCAAACTTTCTGCATCTACTTTTACTCAATGGAAATTTTTGATGAAATCTCATGTGTGCAGTTCCTCCATAGAGTTGTGGAAGATCATCGAAAATGGTCTTCATGTTGGAAACCCCAACAATCTCACAAGAAGAGAAGTGGTCGATAGCCAACTCAACGCTACAGCTCTACACATGATACAGCTTGGTGTGGGTGACAAAGATATGCCACACATTTAGCATCTTAGTACAGCGAAGGAAGCTTGGGATGCTCTCACCGAGCTCTTCATCGGAAATGAAAGTATGAAGAGGAATAGATATGATGCATTGAGCAACGAAGCTGAAGGATTCTATATGTTGGATGGAGAAGACCATGAAGACATGTATAGGAGGCTTAAGGCTATAGCCACAAATTTCAGAAATCATGGTGCCGCTCATGTTGATGATGCATGGATCAAGCGCAAGTATGTCAGTGCTCTTATGCCGTTTGAGCCCACAGATTTGAAAAGTATCCAAGGTAGGCATAACTATCACCTCATGACATCCAATGAGGTAATGCAAGAAATGGCCGTCTTCAAAGTGGCTGCCAAGAATGCCGAAGATGCTCGTGCTCGAGCTATGGGGATGCAAAAAGGGGTCAACGTGGCCTTGAAGACTAGTGTGATTGATCATGATGAATATGCTCTAGAAGGTCTGGACTGTCCTGAGGATATAAAAAGGATTCATGGACAATACTTGGCTCTTTATGCTAGAAACTTCTGGAAAGATCCAGCCAAGGCTAAAGCTGAACTGGAACGCAAGAGTGGAGCATATGGAAGAAAAGAAAATGGTCCCAAGTTGAGAACAAGTTTCAACTGTGGTGACCGTCAGACTTCAGAGCTGAGTGTCCATATCAAAGTAGGGAAGATAATGGAGGAAGACTCATTTTCAAGGACAAGTCAAAGGCTCCACGCAAGAAACAGTTTGTAAAGAAGAATGCTCCTTTCAAGAAGCAACCAAAGATTGTTCTAGTGGCTCAAGAAGAATATTCATCGGGAAGTGAAGATGAGGACAAGGACGATAGCTCTCAAGAGGTGGCTGCTATAGCCACCACATCTACATCAACTTCTCTCTTCGACTCTCCGAACGAAAACATCATCAACAAGAATGCTACTTGTCTCATGGCAAGGAGCTCTGAGGTAACTTCTTCTAACTCTTCTTTTCCTAAGGCTATGATTGACATGGATGATCCTACTAGCCTTAAGGTTAAAGAAGAGATTATTGCTTTGGATTATTTCTATACTAACTTGCAAGGTGAGCACAAAGTTCGTTTTGAAGCTCTTATGGATCAGCTAGCCCAAAACGAAGCTCTCCTTGAAGAAAAGGGCAGAATTGAAAGGGAGGATGCAATGGAAATTGCATCCTTAAAAAATGCTCTTGAAGAAGAGGAAAAGGCTCGGGTCTCTCTTGAAGAGAGGCTTGAGTCTATTGAAGAGTCACATGATGAAATTGTGACTAAACTTGTTAAGGAACGTGACAATGCTGTCACCAAAGCAAAGAAGTTAAAGAAGGAAAAGATTGACTTTGGGGCTGCTCATGATAGACTCTCCGAGGAATTGGAGAAACTTGACAATGCTCACCAGGCGTGGAAAAATGAGTTCTCTATTCTCAGTGAGTCACATGATCAGCTTCAAAGTCGATTGGCCAAATATGATACTCCTAGCTCATCCAACTCAACATATAGTAACAAGGAAAATGCTAGTGTGGAAAAAGAAGTCATCAAGGACATCACTCCCAAGGATAAAGGTGTGCTTGATGAAGTCCTTGGAAAACAAAGGTCAAATCATGGTAAAGAGGGACTCGGGTATGTCACCAAGTCCAAGAAGAAGAAAACCAAGAAGAACAAAACCAAGAATGTGCTATCAAAGATAAGCACCGCTGAGAAGAATATCACAAAAGACAAGACTAACAATATTGGTTTTGCAGGGTCTCACAATCCGAATTATGAACTCTTTTGTGATGTCTATGGCGATGTTTACGCTTATTATGTAGGTCCTGTTGATGAATATATTGCTTGGTCTATTTGGGTCCCAAAGACCCTTGTTACTAACATGAAAGGGCCCATTGAAAAATGGGTACCTAAAACCAAGAAGTAATTTTCTTGCAGGGCTATGCTTCCGGTGGGTCGAAATGGGTGCTGGATAGTGCCTGCACTAGTCATATGACCGGAAGCAAGGAGATCATCACGGAGATGCGTCCAAATCATGATAATATCACAGTATCCTATGGTGATAAGTCTAAATCTCAGGTATTGGGTCTTGGCAAGGTTGTGGTTGCCCACGATATCTCTCTCGTGGACGTCATGCTTGTTGAGACCCTCGGTTACAACCTTCTTTCTGTTCGTGCCCTTGGCAAGATGGGTTTTGCTGTTTTTATCGATGATGATTTGGTGGTACTCTTGTGGAGCAAGTCTCTAAAGGTTGCTTTCGTTGGATACATCGAAAATGACCTGTATGTGGTGGACTTCTCAGGGAAAACCACTTCGGGTCCGATGTGTCTATTCAGAAAGGCTGACGTGGGCTGGCTATGGCATCGCCGTTTAGCCCATGTCAACATGAGAACTTTGCAAACTCTCCAGAAGGGTGGCCACATCCTTGGACTAAAATACAATGTCTCTTTTGCCAAAGATCGTGTTTGCAGGGCTTGTGTAGAAGGGAAAATGCATGAGTCTCCCCACAAGAGGAAGACTATTGTGTCATCAAAGAGGATCTTGGAATTAATTCATGTGGATTTATTTGGTCCTCCTTCTCATGCAAGTCTTGGTGGGAAGAAATATTGCTTGGTCATTGTCGATGATTACTCAAGATACACATGGGTCTATTTTTTCAAGCTGAAAAGTGAGACTCAACAAACTGTCATTGACTTTGCCAATGAAGTCCAACGTCAACACAATGTTCCTATCTTGGCAATAAGAAGTGACAACGGCTCCGAATTCAAGAACTACACTTTGAATGAGTTTCTGAGCGAAGAGGGGATTAGACATCAATATTCCGCTGCGTACACCCCTCAACAAAATGGTGTAGCCGAGAGGAAGAACCGGACTTTGATGGACATGGCAAGATCAATGTTGGCTGAATTCAAGTCTCCTTATAATTTTTGTGCTGAAGCCATATCCACTGCTTGTCACTCATCAAACCGGCTCTACCTCCGAAATATTTTGGACAAGACTCCATATGAAATTCTTACCGTAATAAGCCCAACATCTCATACTTGTGGTATTCGGGTGTAAGTGTTTCTTTCTTATTAAAGGTGTCCATTTGTCAAAATTTGAGTCCAAGGCTTTAGAAGGTATTTTTGTTGGTTACGGTGCCGAATCCCACACTTATAGAGTCTACAACAATCTCACTGGGATTGTTGTAGAATCTTGTAGTGTGGAGTTCGATGAAAATAACGGCTCCTTTGCAGGGCAAGTTGATGTTTGTGATGCAGATGTTGAAATACCCCAAGATGCCATAAGAAGAATGGGCATGGGATTTTTCCGCCCCATTGAGGAACCCCTTGTGGCGGATCGGGAAGGACAATGCTCCACACATGTGGAGCCCTCATCTACACAAGATCAACAAGCTCCTACTGTTGGAGAAATTCCTGCACCAACACCACAATCTGCTGAAGATCATCTGTCCCCTGGACAAGTTGGTAGTCCCAGGCCGGACTATCCGCCCCCTACAAAGGGCGGACAATCCGCCCCTGGCACTCCAACTCGTTCCAGATGATCCGGAGGAGAAGCCAACAACTCTGAAGCTCCCAGGCCGAATTCTCCGGCCCCGAGGGCAGATTATCCGGCCCTGGGTCTCCAAATCCTGTCAGACACTCTCAGGAAGAAGGCTCTGGTACTTCACCTCCCAGGCCGGATAGTCCGGCCCCTCCAAGGGGCGGATTATCCGGCCCTGAAGAAAAAACTCAGCAGCAATCTTCTGGTGTTAACGCAGACCAAGATCAGGGGCAAGGCAGTAATCAAGACAAGGATACAAATACTGATTCAACTCCTTCTAGAAACAATAAGGACATTGAGGCTTGTCGCAAGGCTCGTGCTTATCAGAACCTTGAACTAAGGGGTCACACTCTTGAGAAGGTTGTTGGTGATCTATGACGAAGGGTATCCACTAGAAGAGAACTTGCAAGCTTCTGTGATCATCAAGATCACATTTCCATGGTTGAACCGAAGAAGGTTTTTGATGCTCTTGAAGACCCCAATTGGGTTGTTGCAATGCATGAAGAATTAAATAACTTCGAACGCAACAAAGTTTGGAATCTCGTAGAGAAACCAAAGGATTGCCGCAATGTTATCGGCACCAAGTGGATCTTCAAGAACAAACAAGATGAAAATGGCATTGTTGTGAGGAATAAAGCACGACTCGTGGCTCAAGGATTCTCTCAAGTGGAAGGAATTGATTTTGGCGAGACCTATGCTCCTGTGGCTCGTCTTGAGTCCATCCGTATCCTTCTTGCATATGCAACCCATCATAATTTTAAATTACAACAAATGGATGTTAAGAGCGCTTTCCTTAATGGTCCTCTACATGAGTTAGTATACGTCAAGCAGCCCCCAGGGTTTGAGGACCCCAAATTTCTGAACCATGTCTACAAACTCGATAAGGCGCTCTATGGCCTTAAATAAGCCCCACGTGCGTGGTATGAGCACCTTAAAGAGCTTTTGCTAGACCGTGGATTCGAAGTTGGGTAAATCGATCCCACTCTTTTTACTAAGAAGGTTAATGGGGAGCTTTTTGTATGCCAACTTTATGTAGATGACATTATTTTTGGCTCTACTAACCAAGATTTTAACAATGAATTTTCAAAGCTTATGACTGACAGGTTTGAGATGTCCATGATGGGTGAGCTGAGGTTCTTTCTTGGATTTGAGATCAAACAACTTAGAGAGGGAACCTTTATTAATCAAGCTAAGTACATCCAAGACATGCTCAAAAGGTTCAAGATGACGGATCTCAATGGTGTTGCTACCCCAATGCAAACAAAGTGTCATCTTGAGCTCAATCCCAAGGGTAAAGACGTGGATCAAAAGGTATACCGATCCATGATCGGCTCTCTCCTTTACCTTTGTGCATCTAGGCCCGATATCGTGTTAAGTGTAGGAGTGTGTTCAAGGTACTAAGCCGCTCCTAATGAAAGCCACTTAGTGGCGGTCAAGCGAATCTTTCGATATTTGGTTCATTCCCCAAATTTTGGGTTATGGTATCCCAAGGGTTCAAGTTTCTCTCTATGTGGTTACACTGATTCAGATTGGGCTGGTGACAAAGATGATAGGAAATCAACCTCTGGTGCATGTCAATTCTTGGGCAGGTCTCTAGTGTGTTGGTCATCAAAGAAACAAAATTGTATTTCACTCTCAACCGTCGAAGCTGAATATGTTGCTGCTGCAAGTGCTTGTACACAATTGTTATGGATGAGGCAAACTTTAAAGGAATATGGTGTCAATTGTGACAAAGTGCCTCTATTATGCGACAATGAAAGTTCTATCAAAATTGCTTACAATCCCGTGCAGCATACAAGAACAAAACATATAGAGATTCGCAACCACTTTATTCGGGATCATGTTGCTCGTGGTGATATTGCCCTATCCTTTGTGAGCACGAAGAACCAACTTGCTGATATTTTCACGAAGCCTCTTGATGAAGCAAGATTTTGTTATTTGAGGAATGAGCTAAATATCATAGATTCAAGGAGCTTGGTTTGACTACCCTTGCACACTCACTTGCTCTTATTCATGTATTTGGTTTAGATGCGGGCATAGACATAGGGGGAGTGTGGTCCTAATTGATTGGGCCAACCCTCCCCCCATAATGCCGAAAACAAGTAAAATCATTTCCCTTAATATCATTTTGTGATATGTGGGTCATCGATGAGCATTGGTTTTGAACTCAAGATACATCTTCGCGGTGTCATGCCATGCGCTCCAACATGGTGGCTTCGGCCACCGCCCTCTTCCTCGAGAAGAGTTGGTTTCTTATGGGTCTCATTGGATTTTCTTGCATATCTCATGTTCTTATGGAAAACACACTCAAATTTGGCTTTTGATTGATTTGATTCTTGCAAATTTGGGTGTGTAGTACCATCTCAGTTTGATGCTCTCAACCCAAGCCTTTCTCTCCCTCTTTGAACCATCTATTCTTGCACACAAGTCCTCTAAAACACCATCGAGGGGTTTGCTAGGTTGCTCTGGCCTGAATCTGTAATTTACAGAATTCCAGGGGGGGGCAGATTATCCGCCTTAAGTGGGGGGCGGATTATCCGCCCCGGGCGAAATCGGCCCCTTATAGGCTGGGTCGGGAGGCGGGCTCAAGCAGCCAGCCCTCCCAACCCTACCTCCGCCTCACCGCCAGAGCATCCGCCTCTCCCGGATTCGATTCGACCACCGGATTCTCCGGGCTCTCCCCGGATCTTCTTCACCTCGCCTCCGGGTATCTTCTCCTCCGCGATTTTCCTCCAATGAATGAGGGTAACTCCCTCATCTCTCTCCTTTTGTATGGGATGCATTTTATTTGGTGGAAATCTCGTTGTAGAAGGTCCTTGGTGTTGTTCCTTACATGCTAGAATCAGTATAATTGCAACCCTAGTACCCGATCTATTTTGCCATGGTAGATCTGGGCCAATCCAGAAAATTTCTGCGGTGGGCGGATTATCCGCCCCTGCCAGGGCCGGATAATCCGGCCTGGAGATTAAATTCTGGTCTGTTTTGGTCCTGCTTCTGCAATACACATCATTGGTATGGGTTGCAATGCTACTCTTTCTCTGTGTTCTTTCCTGGACTTGTGTGTATGTTTATCTCCATGCTATCCCTCTAATGCTTTTCACAGGTGGTTCCAAGCCGACCAAGACCTTCGTCCGTCGTTCCCGTGCCCGTTATCTCAAGCCTACTGCAAAAGGGAAGTTCATTAACGAGACCGAGGTCAGCAGAGCAGCAAGAGAGGCTAAACGGATGGCAGCGGCAAGTAAGAAAACTAAGAGGACCGCATCTCGCAAGGGCAAACAGTCTCGGCCCAATTACAAGGCTATGGACAGTCTTCAGTATGCCACCATTCGCCAGACTGATTATTATGATGAGGCTGACAGTGATGGTGCCCCCGAGGACTCTATGTTTTGGAATGCCCACTTTCGGGCTATTCATGATGATGTCTATGCTACTCTCAAGCTTCGCCCTATGCATCCCATCAATTTGACTGAGGCTCAATCCAAGACAAGGCTCATTGAGGCACTAGATGTGACCAACAATATGGGGCTGCACCACCTCATGACTATCCAATGCGACTATGATTCCTCTGTGGTGCGGTAGTTCTTCTCAACTCTGGTGATTTGCGGTGATGAGCGCCGTACTATGAAGTGGATGACAGGGACCACCATGATTCATTCGGACTTTAGCACCTTTGGGCAGGTTCTTGGTTATGCATTCCATGGCTGTGACACTCCTTCAGGCCACCGTATCATCTCTCCTCTGAAGCCATCCAAGGATACTGCACTTGCTCCTTGCCTTTCTTCTGATGGTGTTGCTGGTACTTTCGCTGGCCTCTCTCCCTTGTATGACTCCCTTGTTGGCATATTTAGGGACTGCATCGCTCCTAGTGGTGGCAACAATGACATGATCCGTGGCCACCTGGTTCCACTCCTTGCTTTTGCTCACGAGTGTGCCACTAACTCTGGATCAGCCACATGTTACAAACTGGATGTCATGGACTATATTTATCATGAGATGACGGATGCTATGATCAACAGGCTCTCTATTCCTTATGCTCCTTTCATAATGATGCTCGTCAAGCATATGTTTCCACATGAGGATTTTGGCACTGATTTGGATGGAATTCACAAGACCAAGAAAATCTACAACAAGGCTCAGAAGACCCATCACCCTTCCACTGCCCCGGAGTCCTTGATGCGTGATGCTCGGGCTAGTGGTCATCGTTCCACGGTGTCCCCAATGGCACGCGAGGTTAAGCAGCTCACTTGGTTCCAGCAGCACATTCTTTGATGGGCATTGACACTCACAAGGGCCAATATGAGGCTTACCACAGGGATCATGAGAGGGATCACACGCAACAGCTTATTCTCCACCATGTCTCAAAGCATGCCATCCACCTCCTCCCACTGCTCCGGATCCGTATGCTCAGTGGAACACCTCAGGGATCAACTATGGCTTGCTCGAGAGTTGCCTCTTTCCTCCTCCACCGAGGGCACCCACTCCTCCAGGTGATGACGATGATGATGAGTATGATGAAGAGGAAGGGGACGGGAATGACTACGACGAGGATGAGGAGGAGTGATCTACAGGGGCGTTAGCATCGCTCTTCTTCCTTTTTGGCGTTTCGATGCCAAAGGGGGAGAAGTAGTTCTATTAGGTCTCGTGGATTTGCAAGGGTCGGGCGCAAGCATTTTCTTTTAGTCGTTTTATTTGCTTGCTTGTGCCTTTTTTTAGCGTGAACTTATTTGCTATTTGTGTTTAATTATGTAATACTATGTCGTGCTCCACTATGTTTGGTACTATGTTTGGTATTCATGGAATTCTGGATTTATCTATTGATCTCATGGAATTCTGGATTTATCTATGGAGCATATTTGATGGCATATGGATTCATGGGATTATCTATGTATGCATCAGTATTGTTGGGATGTGCTTGGAGGCTATCAAACAAACTATGTTCTTTGGCTATATTCTCATCCCGGTGGTATGACCTTGTTTCCCAAACCACCTTGTTTCAATTATCTTTGTAATGGAAGTTGTTTATCTCTAGTGTGTGTATTTGTATTCAAATGCAAATTTTAAATATGCACACATCTAGGGGGAGCGTCTTTCATTATTTAAGGTGGCATTAGCCGGTTTCATTGCAAATCCTAATATTGTCATCTAACACCAAAAAGGGGGAGATTGAAAGAACATTTTATAATCCCTAGTGTTTTGTGTGTTAGATAACAATATCAAGGATTATTTAATGTGTGTTGAAGTGTTGCAACTCTCTTTGAGAAAAAGGAAAAGGATTACGCTTTGGGGCGGATTATCCCCCACCCAGCGGATAATCCGCCCCTCCCTCTTCCCAAGCGCGCCACTCTAGAAGGCGGAGTTTTGGCCGGATTTTCCGGCCCCGCCGGATAATCCGCCCCTCAGGGGGGCCGGATAGTCCGCCCCCATGCTCATCGCCAAGGCGCAAGCCCCAGAGAGGGGGCGGAATGTTGGCCGGACTTTCCGGTCTGGCCGGATAATCCGCCCCTGGAGGGGGCCGGATTATCCGCCCCTGGAGGGGGCCGGATTATCCGCGCCCCCAAGATCTTCACCAAGTTTTGTAGGCGCCAGCCCCAGAGAGGGGGCGGAGTTTCCCCCGGAGAATCCGCCCTAGGGGCGGAGTTTTCCTAGGGGGCGGATAATCGGCCCCCAAAGTTGTGCAACAGCCAGATCTGGGGAGGGGGTATTTAAGCCAGCCTTCCCCCTCCTGCCAGACCCCTTGATTCATTCGAAAAAGACGAGATCTAATCAGCAACCTTCATCCAAGAGACCTCCACCTAGATCCACCCAAAGGCCCCGTCCCTTGGGGAATCGAAGGAGGAGAACTCGATCTTCATCATCAGCAATCAAGCGCTTCATCTCCTCTCCATTCATTTGGAGAACCCCCGATCTAGTATTTCTTGCAAATACCTAGATCCTTGTTTTTGTTTATATTGATAAACCTTGTTCTTGTGGCAGCTTGTTGTCATCTCGGGAGCCCCCAATTCGGTTGTGGGTGTGTGCCCCGATAGTGTTGTAAAAGGCACCGGTTATCGCCTCGAAGGGATCCAATAGTGGAGAAGGTGGATCAGGCCTCTCGTGGCGAGATCCATCGGAGAATAGGGTGAGGCCTATTATGGCGTGGTGGTCTTAGAACCGCCCACCCCTCCAACACAGATGTACTTCCCTTAACATGGAAGGAACTGCGGTAAAACAAATCCCTGTGTCTCCGCGTGCTCCAGTACGGTTTCCTCGCTCCTCTTTTTACGTGCTTAGTAGTTAGGGTTGCGTATCGGGAAATTCTCGTAGTTGCATATCTAGAGAATTTACTTTGTGTCAAGCCTAAAATTGAAAAAGTATTAAAAATTGGTTAGCACCTATTCACCCCCCTCTAGGTGCCCATACGATCCATTTCACTAGGGTTCCATGGAGATTTGCATGGCCCATAAGACCCGATACATGTTTGAGAGTTATCACCAAAAACTTGTCGTTTACACATTTTATCGCAATTTTCATGACCTATTGTCCATAGTTTTGGGGTTATAGTTCGATTTACAACGACTGTAAGACCTAGTGCATGTATGAGAGTTACCACTAAGCACTCATCGTTTTCTCATTGCATTGTCGTTTTCATGAGCAATTACCCACAGTTTTGGGTTTCTAGGGCGATTTCCATGGCCCGTAAGACCTAATACATGTTTAAAAGATATCACAAATGATTCGTCAGTTTTATATTTTATGGACGTTTTCATGAGCTATTATCCACAGTTTTGGGGCTCCTGGGCGATTTCCATGGCCCATAAGAGCCGATACATATTATAGAGATATCGCAAAAGCACGTCATTTTCGCGTTTTATGGCCGTTTTCATGAGCTATTGTCCACTTTTTTGGGGTTCTAGGGCGATTTACACGATCCTAAGACCCGATACATGTTTTAGAGTTATGACCAAAAACTCGTGCTTTTCGCGTTTTATGGCCGTTTTCATGAGTTATTGCCCACAATTTTGGGATTCCAGGGCGATTTCTAACGACCGAAAGACCTTATATATGTTTGAGAGTTATGATAAAAAACTCATCGTTTTCGTGTTTTATGGCCGTTTTCATAAGTTATTGGCCATGGTTTTGGGGTTCCAAGGCAATTTGCATGGCCCGTAAGAACCGATACATGTTTGAGTGATATGACCAAAAATCATCCTTTTCGCATTTTTAGCCGTTTTCATGAGCCATTCCCCACAGTTTTAGGGTTCCATGGACATTTTCTTGGCTCGTAAGACCCAATACATGTTTGAGAGTTATCACCAAAGTCATATCGTTTTCATGTTTTATGGCCGTTTTCATGACCTATTGTCCATACTTTTGGGGTTCTAGGGCGATTTATGGTGACTTTAAGACCTGGTACATGTATGAGAGTTATCACCAAGCAGTCGTCATTTTCATGTTTTATGGCCGTTGTCATGAGCTATTAACCAAAGTTTTGGGGGTTTCAGGGCGATTTCCATGGCAGTAAGACCCGATACATATTTAAGAGATACCACAAAAAAACTTGTGATTTTCGCGTTTTATGTCCGTTTTCATGAGATGTGCCCACTGTTTTGGGGTTCTAGGGCGATTTACACCCACCAAAGACCCGATACATGTTTTAGAGTTATGACCAAAAACACATTGTTTTCAGGTTTTATGGCTGTTTTTATAAGTTATTGGCCACAGTTTGGGGTCTAGAGAAATTTGCATGGCACGTAAGACCCGATACATGTTTGATATTTATGACCAAAAATTCATCATTTTCGCGTTTGGTGGGCCTCTTCATGAGCTATTCCCCACAGTTTTGGGGTTCAATGGAGATTTGCATGGCACGTAAGACCCGATACATGTTTGACAGTTATCACGAAACACTGATCGTTTTCACATTTTATGGACGTTTTCATGACTTATTGTGCAACGACTATAAGACCCGGTACATGTATGAGATTTACCACAAAGCACTCGTCATTTTCACGTTTTATGACCGTTTTCATGACCCACGGTTTTGGGGTGCTGGCGGGATTTACATGGCAGAAAAGACCAGATACATGTTTAAGAGATATCACAAATAAGTCGTCATTTTCTCGATTTATGGACGTTTTCATGAGCTATTGCCCACTGTTTTGGGGGTTCTAGGGCGAGTTACACTGACCTGAGAGCTGATACATATTTGAGAGTTATGACCAAAAACCCGTCGTTTTCGCGTTTTATGGACGTTTTCATGAGTTATTGCCCAGAGTTTTGGGGTTCTAAGGCGATTTATAATGACCGTAAGACCTGATACATGTTTGAGATTTATGACCAAAAACTCGTTGTTTTCGTGTTTTATGGCCGTTTTCCTGACTTATTGGCCAATTGTTTTGGGTTCTAGGGCAACATGCATGGCCTATAAGACCCGATTCATGTTTGAGAGATATAACCAAAAGCTCGTCGTTTTCGCATTTTTATGGTTGTTTTCATGAACTAGGGTTCCATGGAGATTTGCATGGCCCATAAGACCCGACACATGTTTGAGAGTTATCACCAAAAACTTGTCGTTTTCACATTTTATGGCCATTTTCATGACCTATTGTCCATAGTTTTGGTGTTCTAGTTCGATTTACAATGATTGTAAGACCTAGTGCATGTATGAGAGATACTAGGAAGCACTCGTCGTTTTCTCATTGTATTGTCGTTTTCGTGAGCAATTACCCACATTTTTGGGGTTCGAGGGCGATTTCCAAGGCCCGTAAGACCTAATACATGTTTAAAATATATCACGAATAATTTGTAGTTTTGCATTTTATGGAAGTTTTCGCAGATAGCCCACAATTTTGGGGTTTTAATGAGATATCCACCTACCTAAGAACCGATACATGTTTCAGAGTTATGACCAAAAACTCATCGTTTTCACGTTTTATGGCTGTTTTCATGAGTTATTGCCCACTGTTTTGGGGGTCCACGGCGATTTAAAATGAACGTAAGATGTGGAAAATATTTGAGACTTATAACCAAAAACTCGTCGTTTTCATGTTTTATGGCCGTTTTCATGAGTTATTGGCCATAGTTTTGGAGTTCTAGGGCGATTTGCATGGCCCGTAAGACCTGATTCATGTTTGTGAGATATGACCAAAAACTCGTCGTTTTCGCATTTCACGGAAGTTTTCATGAGCTGTTCCCACAGTTTTGGGGTTCCATTGAGATTTGCATGGCCCGTAAGACCCGATACAAGTTTGAGAGTTATCACCAAAAACTATTCGTTTTCACGTTTTATGGCCGTTTTCAAGACCTATTTTCCATAGTTTTGGGGTTCTAGGGTGATTTACGGCGATTTTAAGACCCGATACATGTATGAGAGTTATCACCAAGCAGTCGTCGTTTTCACATTTTATGGCCATTTTTATGAGCTATTATCCACAGTTTTGGGGTTCCAGGGCGATTTCCATGGCCCGTAAGAGCCGATACATATTTAAGAGATATCACAAAAAACTCGTCATTTTCGCGTTTTATGGCTGTTTTCTTGAGCTATTGTCCACTTTTTGGGGTTCTATGGCGATTTACACCAACCTAAGACACGATACATGTTTTAGAGTTATGACCAAAAACTCGTCCTTTTCGCATTTTATGGCCGTTTTCATGAGTTATTGTCCACAATTTTGGGATTCCAGGGCGATTTCTAATGACCGAAAGACCTCATACATGTTTGATAGTTATGACCAAAAACTCATCGTTTTCGTGTTTTGTAGGCATTTTCATGAGTTATTGGCCACAGTTTTGGGGTTCCAATGCAATTTGCATGGCCCGTAAGAATCGATACATGTTTGAGAGATATGACCAAAAACTCATCGTTTTCGCGTTTTTTAGCCGTTTTCATGAGCCATTCCCCATAGTTTTAGGGTTCCATGGACATTTGCATGGCCCGTAAGACCCAATACATGTTTGAGAGTTATCACCAAAGACATATCGTTTTCATGATTTATGGCCGTTTTCATGACCTGGTCCATAATTTTGGGGTTCTAGGGCGATTTATGGTGACTTTAAGACCTGGTACATGTATGAGAGTTATCACCAAGCAGTCATCTTTTTCATGTTTTATGGCCGTTGTCATGAGCTATTAACCACAGTTTTGGGGTTTCCAGGACGATTTCCATGGCCCGTAAGACCCAATACATATTTAAGAGATAACACATAAAAACTTGTGATTTTCGCGTTTTATGTCCATTTTCATGAGCTATGTCCACTGTTTTGGGGTTCTAGGGCGATTTACACCCACCAAAGACCCGATACATGTTTTATAGTTATGACCAAAAACACATTGTTTTCACGTTTTATGGCTGTTTTTACGAGTTATTGGTCACAATTTGGGGTCTAGAGCGATTTGCATGCCACGTAGACCCGATACATGTTTGATATTTATGACCAAAAACTCGTCATTTTCGAGTTTGGTGGGTGTTTTCATGAGCTATTTCCCACAGTTTTGCGGTTCAATGGAGATTTGCATGGCACGTAAGACCCGATACATGTTTAAGAGTTATCACCAAAAACTGATCGTTTTCATGTTTTATGGCTGTTTTCATGACTTATCGACTGTAAGACACGGTTCTTGTATGAGAGTTACCACAAGCACTCGTCATTTTCACGTTTTATGACCGTTTTCATGACCCACGGTTTTGGGGTCCTGGCGGGATTTACATGGCACAAAAGACCAGATACATGTTTAAGAGATATCACAAATAACTCGTCATTTTCTTGATTTATGGACGTTTCATGAGCTATTGCCCACGGTTTTGGGGGTTCCAGGGCGAGTTACACTGACCTAAGAGCTAATACATGTTTGAGAGTTATGACCAAAAACCCGTCGTTTTCACGTTTTTGGGACGTTTTAACGATTTATTGCCCATAGTTTTGGGGTTCTAAGACGATTTATAATGACCGTAAGACCTGATACATGTTTGAGATTTATGACCAAAAACTCGTTGTTTTCGTGTTTTATGTCCGTTTTCCTGACTTATTGGCCAAAGTTTTTGGGTTCTAGGGCAACATGCATGGCCTGTAAGACCGGATTCATGTTTGCGAGATATGACCAAAAGCTCGCTGCGTTTCGCATTTTATGGTCGTTTTCATGAACTATGGTTCGATGGAGATTTGCATGGCCCGTAAGACCCGATACATGTTCGAGAATTATGACCAAAAACTTGTCGTTTTCACATTTTATGGCCATTTTCATGACCTATTGTCCATAGTTTTGGGGTTCTAGTTCGATTTACAACGATTGTAAGACCTAGTGCACGTATGAGAGTTACCACCAAGCACTCGTTGTTTTCTCATTGTATTATCGTTTTTGTGAGACATTACCCACAGTTTTGGGGTTCGAGGTCGATTTCCAAGGCCCGTAAGACTTAATACATGTTTAAAAGATATCACGAATAATTGTAGTTTTGCATTTTATGACGTTTTCATGAGATATAGCCCACAATTTTGGGGTTTTAATGAGATATCCACCTACCTAAGAACCGATACATGTTTCAGAGTTATGACCAAAAACTCATCGTTTTCACGTTTTATGGCTGTTTTCATGAGTTATTGCCCACTGTTTTGGGGGTCCACGGCGATTTAAAATGAACGTAAGATGTGGAAAATATTTGAGACTTATAACCAAAAACTCGTCGTTTTCATGTTTTATGGCCGTTTTCATGAGTTATTGGCCATAGTTTTGGAGTTCTAGGGCGATTTGCATGGCCCGTAAGACCTGATTCATGTTTGTGAGATATGACCAAAACTCGCTGCTTTCGCATTTCACGGAAGTTTTCATGAGTTCCCTACGCTTTGGGGTTCCATTGAGATTTGCATGGCCCGTAAGACCCGATACAAGTTTGAGAGTTATCACCAAAAACTATTCGTTTTCACGTTTTATGGCCGTTTTCAAGACCTATTTTCCATAGTTTTGGGGTTCTAGGGTGATTTACGGCGATTTTAAGACCCGATACATGTATGAGAGTTATCACCAAGCAGTCGTCGTTTTCACATTTTATGGCCATTTTTATGAGCTATTATCCACAGTTTTGGGGTTCCAGGGCGATTTCCATGGCCCGTAAGAGCCGATACATATTTAAGAGATATCACAAAAAACTCGTCATTTTCGCGTTTTATGGCTGTTTTCTTGAGCTATTGTCCACTTTTTGGGGTTCTATGGCGATTTACACCAACCTAAGACACGATACATGTTTTAGAGTTATGACCAAAAACTCGTCCTTTTCGCATTTTATGGCCGTTTTCATGAGTTATTGTCCACAATTTTGGGATTCCAGGGCGATTTCTAATGACCGAAAGACCTCATACATGTTTGATAGTTATGACCAAAAACTCATCGTTTTCGTGTTTTGTAGGCATTTTCATGAGTTATTGGCCACAGTTTTGGGGTTCCAATGCAATTTGCATGGCCCGTAAGAATCGATACATGTTTGAGAGATATGACCAAAAACTCATCGTTTTCGCGTTTTTTAGCCGTTTTCATGAGCCATTCCCCATAGTTTTAGGGTTCCATGGACATTTGCATGGCCCGTAAGACCCAATACATGTTTGAGAGTTATCACCAAAGACATATCGTTTTCATGATTTATGGCCGTTTTCATGACCTGGTCCATAATTTTGGGGTTCTAGGGCGATTTATGGTGACTTTAAGACCTGGTACATGTATGAGAGTTATCACCAAGCAGTCATCTTTTTCATGTTTTATGGCCGTTGTCATGAGCTATTAACCACAGTTTTGGGGTTTCCAGGACGATTTCCATGGCCCGTAAGACCCAATACATATTTAAGAGATAACACATAAAAACTTGTGATTTTCGCGTTTTATGTCCATTTTCATGAGCTATGTCCACTGTTTTGGGGTTCTAGGGCGATTTACACCCACCAAAGACCCGATACATGTTTTATAGTTATGACCAAAAACACATTGTTTTCACGTTTTATGGCTGTTTTTACGAGTTATTGGTCACAATTTGGGGTCTAGAGCGATTTGCATGCCACGTAGACCCGATACATGTTTGATATTTATGACCAAAAACTCGTCATTTTCGAGTTTGGTGGGTGTTTTCATGAGCTATTTCCCACAGTTTTGCGGTTCAATGGAGATTTGCATGGCACGTAAGACCCGATACATGTTTAAGAGTTATCACCAAAAACTGATCGTTTTCATGTTTTATGCTTTTCATGACTTATCGATCAGAAGACACGGTTCTTGTATGAGAGTTACCACAAGCACTCGTCATTTTCACGTTTTATGACCGTTTTCATGACCCACGGTTTTGGGGTCCTGGCGGGATTTACATGGCACAAAAGACCAGATACATGTTTAAGAGATATCACAAATAACTCGTCATTTTCTTGATTTATGGACGTTTCATGAGCTATTGCCCACGGTTTTGGGGGTTCCAGGGCGAGTTACACTGACCTAAGAGCTAATACATGTTTGAGAGTTATGACCAAAAACCCGTCGTTTTCACGTTTTTGGGACGTTTTAACGATTTATTGCCCATAGTTTTGGGGTTCTAAGACGATTTATAATGACCGTAAGACCTGATACATGTTTGAGATTTATGACCAAAAACTCGTTGTTTTCGTGTTTTATGTCCGTTTTCCTGACTTATTGGCCAAAGTTTTTGGGTTCTAGGGCAACATGCATGGCCTGTAAGACCGGATTCATGTTTGCGAGATATGACCAAAAGCTCGTCGTTTTCGCATTTTATGGTCGTTTTCATGAACTATGGTTCGATGGAGATTTGCATGGCCCGTAAGACCCGATACATGTTCGAGAATTATGACCAAAAACTTGTCGTTTTCACATTTTATGGCCATTTTCATGACCTATTGTCCATAGTTTTGGGGTTCTAGTTCGATTTACAACGATTGTAAGACCTAGTGCACGTATGAGAGTTACCACCAAGCACTCGTTGTTTTCTCATTGTATTATCGTTTTTGTGAGACATTACCCACAGTTTTGGGGTTCGAGGTCGATTTCCAAGGCCCGTAAGACTTAATACATGTTTAAAAGATATCACGAATAATTGTAGTTTTGCATTTTATGACGTTTTCATGAGATATAGCCCACAATTTTGGGGTTTCAGGGAGATATCCACCTATCTAAGATCCGATACATGTTTCAGAGTTATGACCAAAAACTCATCGTTTTCACGTTTTATGGCTGTTTTCATGAGTTATTGCCCACTGTTTTGGGGGTCCACGGCGATTTAAAATGAACGTTAGATGTGGAAAATGTTAAGACTTATGACCAAAAACTCGTCGCTTTCATGCTATATGGCCGTTTTCATGAGTTATTGGCCATAGTTTTGGAGTTCTAGGGCGATTTGCATGGCCCGTAAGACCTGATTCATGTTTGTGAGATATGACCAAAAACTCGTCGTTTTCGCATTTCATGGACGTTTTCATGAGCTATTCCCCACAGTTTTGGGGTTCCATTGAGATTTGCATGGCCCGTAAGACCCGATACAAGTTTGAGAGTTATCACCAAAAACTATTCGTTTTCATGTTTTATGGCCGTTTTCAAGACCTATTGTCCAAAGTTTTGGGGTTCTAGGGCGATTTACGGCGATTTTAAGACCCGATACATGTATGAGAGTTATCACCAGCAAATGGTTGCTTTTCACGTTTTATGGCCATTTTCATGAGCTATTATCCACAGTTTTGGGGTTCTAGGGCGATTTCCATGGCCCGTAAGAGCCGATACATATTTAAGAGATATCACAAAAAAACTCGTCATTTTCGCGTTTTATGGCTGTTTTCATGAGCTATTGTCCACGTTTTCGGGTTCTAGGGCGATTTACACGAACCTAAGACCCGATACACGTTTTAGAGTTATGACCCAAAACTCGTCCTTTTCGCATTTTATGGCCGTTTTCATGAGTTACTGCCCACAATTTTGGGATTCCAGGGCGATTTCTAACGACCGAAAGACCTCATACATGTTTGAGAGTTATGACCAAAAACTCATCGTTTTCGTGTTTTGTAGCCATTTTCATGAGTTATTGGCCACGGTTTTGGGGGTTCCAATGCAATTTGCATGGCCGCTAAGAACCGATACATGTTCGAGAGATATGACCAAAAACTTGTCATTTTCGCGTTTTTTAGCCGTTTTCATGAGCCATTCCCCATAGTTTTAGGGTTCCATGGACATTTGCATGGCCCGTAAGACCCAATACATGTTTGAGAGTTATCACCAAAGACATATCGTTTTCATGATTTATGGCCGTTTTCATGACCTATTGTCCATAATTTTGGGGTTCTAGGGCGATTTATGGTGACTTTAAGACCTGGTACATGTATGAGAGTTATCACCAAGCAGTCGTCTTTTTCATGTTTGATGGCCGTTGTCATGAGCTATTAACCACAGTTTTGGGGTTTCCAGGGCGATTTCCATGGCCCGTAAGACCCGATACATATTTAAGAGATACCACACAAAAACTTGTGATTTTCGCGTTTTATGTCTGTTTTCATGAGCTATGCCCACTGTTTTGGGGTTCTAGGGCGATTTACACCCACCAAAGACCCGATACATGTTTTATAGTTATGACCAAAAACACATTGTTTTCACGTTTTATGGCTGTTTTTACGAGTTATTGGCCACAGTTTGGGGTCTATAGCGATTTGCATGCCACGTAAGACCCGATACATGTTTGATATTTATGACCAAAAACTCGTCATTTTCGAGTTTGGTGGGCGTTTTCATGAGCTATTTCCCATAGTTTTGGGGTTCAATGGAGATTTGCATGGCACGTAAGACCCGATACATGTTTAAGAGTTATCACCAAAAACTGATCGTTTTCATGTTTTGTGGTTGTTTTCATGACTTATCGACTGTAAGACACGGTTCTTGTATGAGAGTTACCACAAGCACTCGTCATTTTCACGTTTTATGACAGTTTTCATGACCCACGGTTTTGGGGTTCTGGCGGGATTTACATGGCACAAAAGACCCGATACATGTTTAAGAGATATCACAAATAACTCGTCATTTTCTCGATTTATGGACGTTTCATGAGCTATTGCCCACGGTTTTGGGGGTTCCAGGGCGAGTTACACTGACCTAAGAGCTAATACATGTTTGAGAGTTATGACCAAAAACCCGTCGTTTTCACGTTTTTTGGACATTTTAACGAGTTATTGCCCATAGTTTTGGGGTTCTAAGGCGATTTATAATGACCATAAGACCTGATACATGTTTGAGATTTATGAACAAAAACTCGTTGTTTTCGTGTTTTATGGCCGTTTTCCTGACTTATTGGCATAGTTTTGGTGTTCTAGTTCGATTTACAACGATTGTAAAACCTAGTGCATGTATGAGAGTTACCACCAAGCACTCGTCGTTTTCTCATTGTATTGTCGTTTTCGTGAGCAATTACCCACAGTTTTGGGGTTCGAGGTCGATTTCCAAGGCCCGTAAGACTTAATACATGTTTAAAAGATATCACGAATAATTGTAGTTTTGCATTTTATGGACGTTTTCATGAGTTATAGCCCACAATTTTGGGGTTTCAGGGAGATATCCACCTACCTAAGATCCGATACATGTTTCAGAGTAATGACCAAAAACTCATCGTTTTCACGTTTTATGGCTGTTTTCATGAGTTATTGCCCACTGTTTTGGGGGTCCACGGCGATTTAAAATGAACGTAAGATGTGGAAAATATTTGAGACTTATAACCAAAAACTCGTCGTTTTCATGTTTTATGGCCGTTTTCATGAGTTATTGGCCATAGTTTTGGAGTTCTAGGGTGATTTGCATGGCCCGTAAGACCTGATTCATGTTTGTGAGATATGACCAAAAACTCGTCGTTTTCGCATTTCACGGACGTTTTCATGAGCTGTTCCCCACAGTTTTGGGGTTACATTGAGATTTGCATGACCCGTAAGAGCCGATACAAGTTTGAGAGTTATCACCAAAAACTATTCGTTTTCACGTTTTATGGCCGTTTTCAAGACCTATTGTCCAAAGTTTTGGGGTTCTAGGGCTTTATTTACCATTTTAAGACCCGATACATGTATGAGAGTTATCACCAAGCAGTCGTCGTTTTCACGTTTTATGGCCATTTTCATGAGCTATTATCCACAGTTTTGGGGTTCCAGGGCGATTTCCATGGCCCGTAAGAGCCGATACATATTTAAGAGATATCATAAAAAAACTCGTCATTTTCACGTTTTATGGCTGTTTTCATGAGCTATTGTCCACGTTTTGGGGTTCGAGGGCGATTTACACCAACCTAAGACCCGATACATGTTTTAGAGTTATGACCAAAAACTCGTCCTTTTCGCATTTTATGGCCGTTTTCATGAGTTACTGCCCACAATTTTGGGATTCCAGGGCGATTTCTAACGACCGAAAGACCTCATACATGTTTGAGAGTTATGACCAAAAACTCATCGTTTTCGTGTTTTGTAGCCATTTTCATGAGTTATTGGCCACGGTTTTGGGGTTCCAATGCAATTTGCATGGCCCCTAAGAACCGTTACATGTTCGAGAGATATGACCAAAAATTCGTCGTTTTCGCGTTTTTTAGCCATTTTCATAAGCCATTCCCCATAGTTTTAGGGTTCCATGGACATTTGCATGGCCCGTAAGACCCAATACATGTTTGAGAGTTATCACCAAAGACATATCGTTTTCATGATTTATGGCCGTTTTCATGACCTATGTCCATAATTTTGGGGTTCTAGTGCGATTTATGGTGACTTTAAGACCTGGTACATGTATGAGAGTTATCACCAAGCGTTGCCTTTTCATGTTTTATGGCCGTTGTCATGAGCTATTAACTACGCTTTTGGGGTTTGTATGCATTTCCATGGCCCGTAAGACCAGATACATATCTAAGAGATACCACACAAAAACTTGTGATTTTCGCGTTTTATGTCCGTTTTCATGAGCTATGCCCACTGTTTTGGGGTTCTAGGGCGATTTACACCCACCAAAGACCCGATACATGTTTTATAGTTATGACCAAAAACACATTGTTTTTGACGTTTTATGGCTGTTTTTACGAGTTATTGGCCACAGTTTGGGGTCTATAGCGATTTGCATGCCACGTAAGACCCGATACATGTTTGATATTTATGACCAAAAAATCGTCATTTTCGAGTTTGGTGGGCGTTTTCATAAGCTATTTCCCACAGTTTTGGGGTTCAATGGAGATTTGCATGGCACGTAAGACCCGATACATGTTTAAGAGTTATCACCAAAAACTGATCGTTTTCATGTTTTATGGCTGTTTTCATGACTTATCGACTGTAAGACACGGTTCTTGTATGAGAGTTACCACAAGCACTCGTCATTTTCACGTTTTATGACCGTTTTCATGACCCACGGTTTTGGGGTTCTGGCGGGATTTACATGGCACAAAAGACCCGATACATGTTTAAGAGATATCACAAATAACTCGTCATTTTCTCGATTTATGGACGTTTCATGAGCTATTGCCCACGGTTTTGGGGGTTCCAGGGCGAGTTACACTGACCTAAGAGCTAATACATGTTTGAGAGTTATGACCAAAAACCCGTTGTTTTCACGTTTTTTGGACGTTTTAACGAGTTATTGCCCATAGTTTTGGGGTTCTAAGGCGATTTATAATGACCATAAGACCTGATACATGTTTGAGATTTATGAACAAAAACTCGTTGTTTTCGTGTTTTATAGCCGTTTTCCTGACTTATTGGCATAGTTTTGGTGTTCTAGTTCGATTTACAACGATTGTAAAACCTAGTGCATGTATGAGAGTTACCACCAAGCACTCGTCGTTCTCTCATTGTATTGTCGTTTTCGTGAGCAATTACCCACAGTTTTGGGGTTCGAGGTCGATTTCCAAGGCCCGTAAGACTTAATACATGTTGAAAAGATATCACGAATAATTGTAGTTTTGCATTTTATGGACGTTTTCATGAGATATAGCCCACAATTTCGGGGTTTCAGGGAGATATCCACCTACCTAAGATCCGATACATGTTTCAGAGTTATGACCAAAAACTCATCGTTTTCACGTTTTATGGCTGTTTTCATGAGTTATTGCCCACTGTTTTGGGGGTCCACGGCGATTTAAAATGAACGTTAGATGTGGAAAATGTTGAGACTTATGACCAAAAACTCGTCGTTTTCATGTTTTATGGCCGTTTTCATGAGTTATTGGCCATAGTAATGGAGTTCTAGGGCGATTTGCATGGCCCGTAAGACCTGATTCATGTTTGTGAGATATGACCAAAAACTCGTCGTTTTCGCATTTCACGGACGTTTTCATGAGCTATTCCCCACAGTTTTGGGGTTCCATTGAGATTTGCATGGCCCGTAAGACCCGATACAAGTTTGAGAGTTATCACTAAAAACTATTCGTTTTCACGTTTTATGGCCGTTTTCAAGACCTATTGTCCAAAGTTTTGGGGTTCTAGGGCGATTTACGGCGATTTTAAGACCCGATACATGTATGAGAGTTATCACCAAGCAGTCGTCGTTTTCACGTTTTATGGCCATTTTCATGAGCTATTATCCACAGTTTTGGGGTTCTGTATGCATTTCCATGGCCCGTAAGAGCCGATACATATTTAAGAGATATCATAAAAAAACTCGTCATTTTCACGTTTTATGGCTGTTTTCATGAGCTATTGTCCACGTTTTGGGGTTCGAGGGCGATTTACACCAACCTAAGACCCGATACATGTTTTAGAGTTATGACCAAAAACTCGTCCTTCTCGCATTTTATGGCCGTTTTCATGAGTTACTGCCCACAATTTTGGGATTCCAGGGCGATTTCTAACGACCGAAAGACCTCATACATGTTTGAGAGTTATGACCAAAAACTCATAGTTTTCGTGTTTTGTAGCCATTTTCATGAGTTATTGGCCACGGTTTTGGGGTTCCAATGCAATTTGCATGGCCCCTAAGAACCGATACATGTTCGAGAGATATGACCAAAAATTCATCGTTTTCGCGTTTTTTAGCCGTTTTCATAGGCCATTCCCCATAGTTTTAGGGTTCCATGGACATTTGCATGGCCCGTAAGACCCAATACATGTTTGAGAGTTATCACCAAAGACATATCGTTTTCATGATTTATGGCCGTTTCATGACCTATTGTCCATAATTTTGGGGTTCTAGTGCGATTTATGGTGACTTTAAGACCTGGTACATGTATGAGAGTTATCACCAAGCAGTCGTCTTTTTCATGTTTTATGGCCGTTGTCATGAGCTATTAACCACAGTTTTGGGGTTTCCAGGGCGATTTCCATGGCCCGTAAGACCAGATACATATCTAAGAGATACCACACAAAAACTTGTGATTTTCGCGTTTTATGTCCGTTTTCATGAGCTATGCCCACTGTTTTGGGGTTCTAGGGCGATTTACACCCACCAAAGACCCGATACATTTTTTATAGTTATGACCAAAAACACATTGTTTTTGACGTTTTATGGCTGTTTTTACGAGTTATTGGCCACAGTTTGGGGTCTATAGCGATTTGCATGCCACGTAAGACCCGATACATGTTTGATATTTATGACCAAAAAATCGTCATTTTCGAGTTTGGTGGGCGTTTTCATGAGCTATTTCCCACAGTTTTGGGGTTCAATGGAGATTTGCATGGCACGTAAGACCCGATACATGTTTAAGAGTTATCACCAAAAACCGATCGTTTTCATGTTTTATGGCTGTTTCCATGACTTATCGACTATAAGACACGGTTCTTGTATGGGAGTTACCACAAGCACTCGTCATTTTCACGTTTTATGACCGTTTTCATGACCCACGTTTGGGGTTCTGGCGGGATTTACATGGCACAAAAGACCCGATACATGTTTAAGAGATATCACAAATAACTCGTCATTTTCTCGATTTATGGACGTTTCATGAGCTATTGCCCACGGTTTTGGGGGTTCCAGGGCGAGTTACACTGACCTAAGAGCTAATACATGTTTGAGAGTTATGACCAAAAACCCGTCGTTTTCACGTTTTTTGGACGTTTTAACGAGTTATTGCCCATAGTTTTGGGGTTCTAAGGCGATTTATAATGACCGTAAGACCTGATACATGTTTGAGATTTATGAACAAAAACTCGTTGTTTTCGTGTTTTATGGCTGTTTTCCTGACTTATTGGCATAGTTTTGGTGTCTAGTTCGATTTACAACGATTGTAAAACCTAGTGCATGTATGAGAGTTACCACCAAGCACTCGTCGTTCTCTCATTGTATTGTCGTTTTCGTGAGCAATTACCCATAGTTTTGGGGTTCGAGGTCGATTTCCAAGGCCCGTAAGACTTAATACATGTTTAAAAGATATCACGAATAATTGTAGTTTTGCATTTTATGGACGTTTTCATGAGATATAGCCCACAATTTCGGGGTTTCAGGGAGATATCCACCTACCTAAGATCCGATACATGTTTCAGAGTTATGACCAAAATCTCATCGTTTTCACGTTTTATGGCTGTTTTCATGAGTTATTGCCCACTGTTTTGGGGATCCACGGCGATTTAAAATGAACGTTAGATGTGGAAAATGTTGAGACTTATGACCAAAAACACGTCGTTTTCATGTTTTATGGCCGTTTTCATGAGTTATTGGCCATAGTTTTGGAGTTCTAGGGCGATTTGCATGGCCCGTAAGACCTGATTCATGTTTGTGAGATATGACCAAAAACTTGTCGTTTTCGCATTTCACGGACGTTTTCATGAGCGATTCCCCACAGTTTTGGGGTTCCATTGAGATTTGCATGGCCCGTAAGACCCGATACAAGTTTGAGAGTTATCACCAAAAACTATTCGTTTTCACGTTTTATGGCCGTTTTCAAGACCTATTGTCCAAAGTTTTGGGGTTCTAGGGCGATTTACGGTGATTTTAAGACCCGATACATGTATGAGAGTTATCACCAAGCAGTCGTCGTTTTCACGTTTTATGGCCATTTTCATGAGCTATTATCCACAGTTTTGGGGTTCCAGGGCGATTTCCATGGCCCGTAAGAGCCGATACATATTTAAAAGATATCACAAAAAACTCGTCATTTTCACTTTTTATGGCTGTTTTCATGAGCTATTGTCCATGTTTTGGGGTTCTAGGGCGATTTACACCAACCTAAGACCCGATACATGTTTTAGAGTTATGAGCAAAAACTCGTCCTTTTCGCATTTTATGGCCGTTTTCATGAGTTACTGCCCACAATTTTGGGATTCCAGGGCGATTTCTAACGACCGAAAGACCTCATACATGTTTGAGAGTTATGACCAAAAACTCATCGTTTTCGTGTTTTGTAGCCATTTTCATGAGTTATTGGCCACGGTTTTGGGGTTCCAATGCAATTTGCATGGCCCCTAAGAACCGATATATGTTCGAGAGATATGACCAAAAACTCGTCGTTTTCGCGTTTTTTAGCCGTTTTCATGAGCCATTCCCCATAGTTTTAGGGTTCCATGGACATTTGCATGGCCCGTAAGACCCAATACATGTTTGAGAGTTATCACCAAAGACATATCTTTTTCATGATTTATGGCCGTTTTCATGACCTATTGTCCATAATTTTGGGGTTCTAGGGCGATTTATGGTGACTTTAAGACCTGGTACATGTATGAGAGTTATCACCAAGAAGTCGTCTTTTTCATGTTTTATGGCCGTTGTCATGAGCTATTAACCACAGTTTTGGGGTTCTAGGGCGATTTCCATGGCCCGTAAGAGCCGATACATATTTAAGAGATATCACAAAAAAACTCGTCATTTTCGCGTTTTATGGCTGTTTTCATGAGCTATTGTCCACGTTTTCGGGTTCTAGGGCGATTTACACGAACCTAAGACCCGATACACGTTTTAGAGTTATGACCCAAAACTCGTCCTTTTCGCATTTTATGGCCGTTTTCATGAGTTACTGCCCACAATTTTGGGATTCTGTACATTTCTAACGACCGAAAGACCTCATACATGTTTGAGAGTTATGACCAAAAACTCATCGTTTTCGTGTTTTGTAGCCATTTTCATGAGTTATTGGCCACGGTTTTGGGGGTTCCAATGCAATTTGCATGGCCCCTAAGAACCGATACATGTTCGAGAGATATGACCAAAAACTCGTCGTTTTCGCGTTTTTTAGCCGTTTTCATGAGCCATTCCCCATAGTTTTAGGGTTCCATGGACATTTGCATGGCCCGTAAGACCCAATACATGTTTGAGAGTTATCACCAAAGACATATCTTTTTCATGATTTATGGCCGTTTTCATGACCTATTGTCCATAATTTTGGGGTTCTAGGGCGATTTATGGTGACTTTAAGACCTGGTACATGTATGAGAGTTATCACCAAGCAGTCGTTTTTTTAATGTTTTATTGCCGTTGTCATGAGCTATTAACCACGCTTTGGGGTTTGTGGTGATTTCCATGGCCAGTAAGACCCGATACATATTTAAGAGATACCACACAAAAACTTGTGATTTTCGCGTTTTATGTCCATTTTCATGAGCTATGCCCACTGTTTTGGGGTTCTAGGGCGATTTATACCCACCAAAGACCCGATACATGTTTTATATATATGACCAAAAACACATTGTTTTCATGTTTTATGGCTGTTTTTACGAGTTATTGGCCACAGTTTGGGGGTCTAGAGCGATTTGCATGGCACGTAAGACCCGATACATGTTTGATATTTATGACCAAAAACTCGTCATTTTCGAGTTTGGTGGGCATTTTCATGAGCTATTTCCCACAGTTTTGGGGTTCAATGGAGATTTGCATGGCACGTAAGACCCAATACATGTTTAAGAGTTATCACCAAAAACTGATCGTTTTCATGTTTTATGGCTGTTTTCATGACTTATCGACTGTAAGACACGGTACATGTATGAGAGTTACCACAAGCACTCGTCATGTTCACGTTTTATGACCGTTTTCATGACCCACGGTTTTGGGGTTCTGGCGGGATTTACATGGCACAAAAGACCCGATACATGTTTAAGAGATATCACAATTAACTTGTCATTTTCTCGATTTATGGACGTTTTCATGACCCACTGTTTTGGGGGTTCCAGGGCGAGTTACACTGACCTAAGAGCTGATACACGTTTGAGAGTTATGACCAAAAACCCGTCGTTTTCGCGTTTTTTGGACGTTTTAACGAGCTATTGCCCATAGTTTTGGGGTTCTAAGGCAATTTATAATGACCGTAAGACCTGATACATGTTTGAGATTTAGGAACAAAAACTCATTGTTTTCGTGCTTTATGGCCATTTTCCTGACTTATTGGCCAAAGTTTTTGGGTTCTAGGGCAACATGCATGGCCTGTAAGACCGGATTCATGTTTGAGAGATATGACCAAAAGCTCGTCGTTTTCGCATTTTATGGTCGTTTTCATGAACTAGAGTTCGATGGAGATTTGCATGGCCCATAAGACCCGATACATGTTTGAGAGTTATCACCAAAAACTTGTCGTTTTCACATTTTATGGCCATTTTCATGACCTATTGTCCATAGTTTTGGCGTTCTAGTTCGATTTACAACGATTGTAAAACCTAGTGCATGTATGAGAGTTACCACCAAGCACTCGTCGTTTTCTCATTGTATTGTCGTTTTCGTGAGCAATTACCCACAGTTTTGGGGTTCGAGGGCGATTTCCAAGGCCTGTAAGACCTAATACATGTTTAAAAGATATCACGAATAATTTGTAGTTTTGCATTTTATGGAAGTTTTCATGAGATATAGCCCACAATTTTGGGGTTTTAGGGAGATATCCACCTACCTAAGAACCGATACATGTTTCAGAGGTATGACCAAAAACTCATCGTTTTCACGTTTTATGGCTGTTTTCATGAGTTATTGCCCACTGTTTTGGGGGTCCACGGCGATTTAAAATGAACGTAAGATGTGGAAAATATTTGAGACTTATGACCAAAAACTCGTCGTTTTCATGTTTTATGGCCATAGTTTTGGAGTTCTAGGGCGATTTGCAGGGCCCGTAAGACCTGATTCATGTTTGTGAGATATGACCAAAAACTCGTTGTTTTCGCATTTCACGGACGTTTTCATGAGCTATTCCCCATAGTTTTGGGGTTCCATTAAGATTTGCATGGCCCGTAAGACCCGATACAAGTTTGAGAGTTATCACCAAAAACTATTCGTTTTCACGTTTTATGTCCGTTTCCAAGACCTATTGTCCATAGTTTTGGGGTTCTAGGGCGATTTACGGCGATTTTAAGACCCGATACATGTATGAGAGTTATCACCAAGCATTCGTTGTTTTCACGTTTTATGGCCATTTTCATGAGCTATTATCCACAGTTTTGGGGTTCCTGGGCGATTTCCATGGCCCGTAAGAGCCGATACTTATTTAAGAGATATCGCAAAAAAACTCGTCATTTTCGCGTTTTATGGCTGTTTTCATGAGCTATTGTCCACTTTTTGGGGTTCTAGGGCGATTTACACCAACCTAAGACCCAATACATGTTTTAGAGTTATGACCAAAAACTCGTCCTTTTCGCATTTATGGCCGTTTTCATGAGTTATTGCCCACAATTTTGGGATTCCAGGGCGATTTCTAACGACCGAAAGACCTCATACATGTTTGGGAGTTATGACCAAAATCTCATCGTTTTCGTGTTTTGTAGCCGTTTTCATGAGTTATTGGCCACTGTTTTGGGGTTCCAAGGCAATTTGCATGGCTGGTAAGAACCGATACATGTTTGAGAGATATGACCAAAAAATCGTCGTTTTCGCGTTATTTAGCCGTTTTCATAAGCCATTACCACTAGTAGAAAACAGGCTATCCGTTCGTGCCCCCTGACAGCATTAGTCCTGGTTACGCCACGAACTGGGACTAATGCTGACACGCATCCCGGTTCGAGCGGGCACGGTGGCGGGAGGCATGCGTCCTTGTTGGTAAGGGTTCATACGTACTGGTTTGTCATACAAACCGGGACTAAAGGTTGGGCATCAGCCACGTGGCATGGCACACACCTTTAGTCCCGGTTTGTGTGTTACAAACCGGGACGTATGATCCTGCCCTCTATAAATGCGACGCCCCAGCCCTCTGCCTCCCCTCTGTTTTTTCTTGGTGGAAGGTGTGAGAGGTGTGCCAGATTTTTTCCTATGCATGCATTCAAGGTGTTTGATGAAATGTTTGAGTGAATGACCCTGTTCAATTTCTCATAGAACAAAAATATAGAAGGTGGACGAGACGCACTTGAGCTTTCTCCTCTTTATTTCCCTCGATCGAGGTTAGCAATCTTATCTTTTCTCTGCCATTGTCCCGTTTTTGATAAACTTACTTATATGATGCAGATGAACGGTCGGGAATGGATGTACGGTGACCGGCGTGTACCCGGGTACATTAAAGGCGTGGATAAACTTATCGATGTGGCTACGGCAAACAAAGAGAATGGTTTATACGTTGTCCATGTGTTCAATGTCGGAACAACAAGGAGTACGCTTCCTCGAAAATCATTCACGGCCACCTAATTATGAAAGGTTTCATGCCCAACTATAATTGCTGGACCAAGCACGGGGAAAGAGGGGTTATGATGGAAGACGGTGAAGAAGAAGGTGATGATAACAACTATCATCATATGTTTCCTGAATACAATGATACTGCAGTGGAAGACAATGAAGAGGAAGGAGGTGAAGAACGGGCATCAGATGAGCCCGCTGATGAACTTGGTAGGGTCATTTCTGATGCAAAGTGAGACTGTGAAATAGAAAATGAGAAGTTGAAGTTAGAGGGCATGTTAGAAGATCACAAGAAATTGTTGTACCCAAATTGTGAAGATGGCAGCACAAAGCTCGGTACCACACTGGAATTGCTGTGATGGAAGGCAGAGTGTGGTCTAACTGACTCCTCATTTGAAAAGATGCTGAAAATAATGAAGCCGAAGTTTCCAAAACATAACGAACTTCCCGAGAGTACCTACGAAGCAAAGAAGACTCTCTGTCCTCTAGGATTAGATGTGCAAAAGATACATGCATACATTAATGACTGCATCCTCATCATGTAAGGAGTATGAGAATTTAGATAAGTGCTCGGTATGCAATGCATTGCGGTATAAGATCAGACGAGATGGCCCTGGTGATGTTGAGGGAGAGCCCCTCCGGAAGAGGGTTCCTGCTAAGGTTATGTGGTATGCTCCTATAATACCAAGGTTGATACGCATGTTCAGAAACAAAGAGCATGCCAGGTTGTTGCAATGGCACAAAGAAGACCATAAGAAAGACGGGAAGTTGAGACACCCTGCGAATGGGTCACAGTGGAGAAAAATTGAGAGAGACTTCCCGGACTTTGCAGGTGACGCAAGGAACTTATGGTTTGGTCTAAGTACGGATGGCATGAATCCTTTTGGGGAGCAGAGCTGCAAATACAAAGACTGACCCGTGACTCTATGTATCTACAACCTTCCTCCTTGGTTGTGCATGAAGCGTAAGTTCATTATGATGCCAGTGCTCATCCAAGGCCCGAAGCAACCGGGCAACGACATTGATCTATACCTTAGGCCATTAGTTGAAGAACTCTTACAGCCGTGGGGCAAACCAGGTGTACATGCGTGGGATGAGAACAAACAGGAGCCATTTGATCTATGAGGGTTGCTTTTCGTAACCATCAATGATTGGCCTGCTCTTAGTAACCTTTCAGGACAGACAAACAAAGGATATAAGGCATGCACACACTGTTTAGATAAGACTGAAGGTACCTATTTGCATAAATGAAAGAAGGTTGTGTACCTGGCGAATCGACGATTTCTTCTGACCAATCATCCCGTAAGAAAGAAAGGCAAGCATTTCAAGGAGGCGATCACCTAAGAAGCCTGAACTCCTTGCTGGTGATGATGTATTTGGTATGGTCAAGACATAGAAGTAATCTTTGGAAAGGGTCCTGGTCAATCAGTTCAACGACGTCCAGGGACACACACCCATGTGGAAGAAGAAATCTATATTTGAGCTGCCATATTGGAAAGTCCTACGTGTCCGCTTCTTCAATCGACGTGATGCACGTGACGAAGAATCTTTGCGTGAACTCGCTAGGATTCCTAGGCGGTATGGGAAGAAAAAGATACACCGTAAGCACGGAGGACCAACAAATTATGAAAGACCCAAAGAACATGCATACACGTACAAGATTAAGACGGATAAAGGCGCCACTTAAGTCGTGCCTATGCTCTTACCAAAGCAGAGAAGGAAATCTTTTTTGAAGTCCTTTACAGTATCAAGGTGTCGTCTGGCTTCTCATCTAATATAAAGGGGATAATAAATATGGCAGAGAAAAAGTTCCAAAACCTGAAGTTTCATGACTATCACGTGATTATGACGCAGTTGCTTCCGATTGCATTGAGGGAGCTTCTACCGGAAAATGTTCGAGTACCCATTGTGAAGCTGTGTGCATTCCTCAATGCAATATCTCAAAAGGTAATCAATCCAGATATTCTGCCAAGGTTACATAAGGATGTGGTACAATGTATTGTTAGTTTTGAGTTGGTGTTCCACCATCCTTCTTCAATATTATGACTCATCTCCTGGTTCACCTAGTGGAAGAGATTGCCATTCTCGGTCCTGTATTTCTGCATAATATGTTCCCCTTTGAGAGGTTCATGGGAGTCTGAAAGAAATATGTTCATAACCGTGCTAGACCAGAAGGAAGCATCTCCAAAGGGATATGGAACAGAGGAGGTCATTGAGTTTTGTGTTGACTTTATTCCTGACCTTAAGCCGATTGGTGTTTCTGACTCGCGACATGAGGGAAGATTAAGTGGAAAAGGCACGCTGGGAAAGAAAGCAATGATATGTAGGGACGGGGTTTCTTTCACTAAAGCACACTATACAGTTCTACATAATTCCACCTTGGCAGCTCCGTATATCGAGGAACACAAGAATATTGTACGCTCCAAAAACCCGGGGAAGCCTGAATCATGGATTACAGATGAACACATGAAGTCTTTCGGTGGTTGGATGCGGACACATCTCTTGAATGACACCACCTGGAGATCAGCTATACTTGTTGGTCACACACCATCTTCATCAGTATTGAATTTCCAAGGGTAAAATAAATGGGAATACATTCTACACGATCGCCTAAGATAAAAAGAGCACCAACCAAAATAGTGGTGTCCTCTTTGATGCAAATGATTTAGAATGGACAAAAGGACACATACTATGGTTACATAGAGGAGATATGGGAACTAGACTATGGAGTCTCTTTTAAGGTCCCTTTGTTTCACGCAAATGGGTCAACCTAAATGGGAAGGGTAAAGATAGACCAGTTATGGAATGACAACAAAGGATCTCAACAATCTTGGTTATAGAGATGAAGCATTCTTCCTAGCCAATGATGTGTCTCAGGTTTTCTATGTGAAGGACATGTCCTCCGATCAAAAAAAGAAAAAATATGCAAACGAATACATCATATGATGAGCTAAAGCGTCACATAGTTCTTTCAGGGAAAAGAAACATCGTGGGAAACGAGGACAAGACAGACATGTCCGAAGATTATAATAAGTTTGATAAAATGCCGACCTTCACAGTGAAAACTGACCCAAGCATTCCATTAAGTAAAGAAGATGCTCCATGGTTACGTCTGAAGCGATCATAAGGAAGGACATATGCCAAGAAGTTCATGCTCATATTGTGTAACTCTAGTTCATGTCTGGCCGGGATATCTTATGATGTTTGCAATTTTCCAAGTTTAATAAATGTATTGAGTGTTAGTCCTTTGTGGCTCGACCGACTATATATAGGGGGCCTTTAGTCCTGGTTTTGTAGTCTCGGTTTTTAATATTAATAAATGTCTTGAGTGTTAGTCCTGCTTAGGAGTGGAGCGGGACTAAAGGGGGCCTTTAGTCCCGATTCGTAGAACGACTTTCCCGAACTATGAAGAAGTTGTCCCGATTCGTACTTACCACTAAGATCTGATCTCCAAACGCGCGTGGTCACATAGTAGGGAGTGCCTCTATGACCAGTTTCTTGGAGATGCCGAGGATCGATTCAAGATCTCCCTAAACTGGTTGTAGTGGTCTCCCCGCTCGAAAAACAATATTGAGATGCCTCAACTGGCCGGAGGATCGGACTCACAAGGATGCCTATTTATAGTACAAGCAGGTCGGCATAGTGTCGACACATACGACATAATGTTGACACTCACCCCTATTATTACTGCTGACTCGTGTTTTGTACCGGTTGGTGTCTCCAACCGGAAATAAAGGTTCATCTTTAGTCCTGGTTGGTGACACCATCCGGGACAAGGTACACGCCGCACGACATAATGTCGACACTCACCCCTATCATTAGTGTTGCCTGGCCCAGCCTGCCGAAATCCCTCCAACCTGGACTAAAGATGACCCTATCAATGTTGTTGTGCCCCTATTAGTGCTGTTTCAGAATGCTACTGTCCCATTTTTCAAAAATACTAGACCACCTTACATGGACTATCTCCCAACCGGGACATCTCAAACATTTTCGTCCATCCTGGGTAAAAAGGACAAATGTCTGTCGAATCGATAGGAAGTGGGTCCGGTTTGTACTACAGGTACATGATCTAACGCCCGTGATTTTTTGAAAAAATCATTTTTAGACTCACAATATGTGGTTTCTTTAGAGATCTAATGCAATTTCTAACGATGCTCGTCCCCTATCTTCATGCACCACTCAATTATAGTTAGAAATTCAAAAAATTCAAAACGGGCATAAGAAATTCAAAAAAATCCGAACAATGAAAATCCTTCGCGTGGTGTCATATTATGTGACATAGTTGAAAGTAAAAAATACCAGACTTGGTATATTGATCATGTCTCGAAAAAACCTTCACAAAATGACCTATCATGTTCGAGGTTTCATGGCTTTCGGTCCAAATGACCGATGTTATGTGCTGAATCACAGCATAGTTTGTGATGCTGTGCCCATATTATGCATGAATGTGGACATTGGTATGGAGAACAATGTTGCAGGAGGAAGTTTTCCTTTTCGTCGCACGGAAAAGCCCTTTTCTATTTTCCGAGCGCAAAAAACGAGTCGTTTTGTGAAGTAACCACCTAAATGCTGTTTCAGAATGCTACCGTCCCTTTTTTCTAAAATACTAGACCACCTTACATGGACTATATCTCAACCGGGACATCTCAAACATTTTCGTCCATCCCGGGTAAAAAGGACAAATGTCTGTCGAATCGGTAGGAAGTGGGTCCGCTTTGTACTACAGGTACATGAACTAATGCCCGTGATGTTATGAAAAAAATCATTTTTAGACTCGCAATATGTGGTTTCTTGAGAGATCCAATGCAATTTCCAACGATGCTCGTCCCCTATCTTCATGCACGCCTGTTCGACCATAGTTAGAAATTCAAAAAATTCAAAACGGGCATAAGAAATTCAAAAAAATACGAACAATGAAAATCCTTCGCGTGGTGTCATATTACGTGACATAGTTGAAAGTAAAAATACTAGACTTGGTATATTGATCATGTCTCGAAAAAACCTTCACTAAATGACCTATCATGTTCGAGGTTTCATGGTTTTCGGTCCAAATGACCGATGTTATATGCTGAATCACGGCATAGTTTGTGATGCAGTGCCCATATTATGCATGCATGTGGACATTGGTATGGAGAACAATGTTGCAGGAGGAAGTTTTCCTTTTCGTCGCACGGAAAAGCCCTTTTCCGTTTTCAGAGCGCAAAAAACGGGTCGTTTTGTGAAGTAACCACCAAAATGCTGTTTCAGAATGCTACCACCCCATTTTTCTAAAATACTAGACCACCTTAAATGGACTATATCCCAACCGGGACATCTCAAACCTTTTTGTCAATCCCGGGTAAAAAGGACAAATGTCTGCCGAATCGGTAGGAAGTGGGTCCGGTTTGTACTACAGGTACATGATCTAACGCCCGTGATTTTTTGAAAAAATCATTTTTAGACTCGCAATATGTGGTTTCTTCAGAGATCCAATGCAATTTCTAACGATGCTCGTCCCCTATCTTCATGCACGCCGGTTCGACCATAGTTAGAATTTCAAAAAATTCAAAACGGGCATATGAAATTCAAAAAAATCCGAACAATGAAAATCCTTCGCGTGGTGTCATATTATGTGACATAGTTGAAAGGAAAAATACCAGACTTGGTATATTGATCATGTCTCGAAAAAACCTTCACAAAATGACCTATCATGTTCGAGGTTTCATGGCTTTCGGTCCAAATGACCGATGTTATGTGCTGAATCACGACATAGTTTGTGATGCTGTGCCCATATTATGCATGAATGTGGACATTGGTATGGAGAACAATGTTGCAGGAGGAAGTTTTCCTTTTTGTCGCACGGAAAAGCCCTTTTCCATTTTCCAAGCGCAAAAAACGGGTCGTTTTGTGATATAACCACCTAAATGCTGTTTCAGAATGCTACCGTCCCATTTTTCTAAAATACTAGACCACCTTACATGGACTATATCCCAACTGGGACTTCTCAAACCTTTTCGTCCATCCCGGGTAAAAAGGACAAATGTCTGCCGAATCGGTAGGAAGTGGGTCCGGTTTGTACTACAGGTACATGATCTAACGTCCGTGATTTTTTGAAAAAATCATTTTTAGACTCACAATATGTGGTTTCTTCAGAGATCCAATGCCATTTCTAACGATGCTCGTCCCCTATCTTCATGCACGCCGGTTCGACCATAGTTGGAAATTCAAAAAATTCAAAACGGGCATAAGAAATTCAAAAAAAAATCCGAACAATGAAAATCCTTCGCGTGGTGTCATATTATGTGACATAGTTGAAAGGAAAAAATACCGGACTTGGTATATTGATCATGTCTCGAAAAAACCTTCACAAAATGACCTATCATGTTCGAGGTTTCATGGCTTTCGGTCCAAGTGACCGATGTTATGTGCTGAATCACGGCATAGTTTGTGATGTTGTTCCCATATTATGCATGAATGTGGAAATTGGTATGGAGAACAATGTTGCAAGAGGAAGTTTTCCTTTTCGTCGCACGAAAAAGCCCTTTTCCATTTTCTGAGCGCAAAAAAGCGGTAGTTTTGTGAAGTAACCACCAAAATGCTGTTTCAAAATGCTACCGTCCCATTTTTCTAAAATACTAGACCACCTTACATGGACTATCTCCCAACCGGGACATCTCAAACCTTTTGGTCCATCCCGAGTAAAAAGGACAAATGTCTGCCGAATCAGCAGGAAGTGGGTCCGGTTTGTACTACAGGTGCATGATCTAACGCCCGTGATTTTTTGAAAAAAATCATTTTTAGACTCACAATATGTGGTTTCTTCAGAGATCCAATGAAATTTCTAACGATTCTCGTCCCCTATCTTCATGCACGCCGGTTCGACCATAGTTAGAAATTCAACAAATTCAAAACAGGCATAAGAAATTCAAAAAAATCCGAACAATGAAAATCCTTCGCGTGGTGTCATATTATGTGACATAGTTGAAAGAAAAAATACCAGACTTGGTATATTGATCATGTCTCGAAAAAACCTTCACAAAATGACCTATCATGTTCGAGGTTTCATGGCTTTCTGTCCAAATGACCGATGTTATGTGCTGAATCACGGCATAGTTTGTGATGCTGTGCCCATATTATGCATGAATGTGGACATTGGTATGGAGAACAATGTTGCAGGAGGAAGTTTTCCTTTTCGTCGCACAGAAAAGCCCTTTTCCATTTTCGAGCGTAAAAAACGGGTCGTTTTGTGAAGTAACCACCAAAATGCTGTTTCAGAATGCTACCGTCCCATTTTTCTAAAATACCAGACTACCTTACATGGACTATCTCCCAACCGGGACCTCTCAAACCTTTTCGTCCATCCCGGGTAAAAAGGACAAATGTCTGCCGAATCGGCAGGAAGTGGGTCCGGTTTGAACTACAGGTAAATGATCTAATGCCCGTGATATTTTGAAAAAATCATTTTTAGACTCGCAATATGTGGTTTCTTCAGAGATCCAATGAAAGTTCTAAATGAGCCATTTTTCTTCCTGCCATTTCTTCCCGCCATTTTTCTTCTCGCTATTTTTCTTCCCGCCATTTTTTCCCGCCATTTCTTCCCGCCATTTTTCTTACCGCCATTTTTTCCCGCCAGTTCTCCCCGCCATTTCTTCCCGCCAGTTTTTCCCACCAGTTCTTCCCGCTAGTTCTTCCCTCCAGTTATCTTCCTGCCATTTCTCACTATATATATAGGGTTGGCCTCCATTGTCATTGCACATCTCTAGACTCATATATGCAACCTCATCACTCTTTCCCATGGCTTCCACCGTAGCACTAACCCCTAGGGAGGCGGAGGCGCTTTGCGCCTCGAACTACCCCCCGTCACTTGCCATCGTGTCCCTATCGATCGGATGCTAGCCGAGGCGGCTTGCCTCCTGTCCCTTTAGGTGTGGCGCGTCGGATGGCCATCACGAACCACTACTACTTCGAGCTCACGCTGAAGCAGCGGAGGAATCCCAGATGGCATCCCGACTATTTCTCGACTTACGAAGCCTTCTTCGTGGATCGGCGTGATAGGGCGCTCGCCACGCACGAGGAGTACGGTCCACCTCCTCCAAACTTCAACGAGGCCGGCCGTCGGCTGTGGTGGCGTGACCGGACTCTCCAAAGCATCATGGCCTATGACACGGCCGCCGACTCTAACCCCCTTTTGCGCTACCCTCAAGTCCAGCCCACTCGTACTCAGCCTTCAAGGTTCAACTACGACGAATTCTAACGACGACAAATGACGATGGTCATGCATGTACGACACCACAAAGGGCGAGTATTACAGGTGTAGGCAGGAGCATGACTGAATCACTCCAACATTGCAAAACAAGTTCGGCCAATTGTGGCTTAATCTGGCCATGTATCTTAATTTTCAGTTCTTCTATGTAACTTAGTGTTAGTTGCGTTATGTACTTTAATTCCAGTTCTATCCTAATAAAATTTTCTTCCCGCCCATTATTTTCCGTTCTTTTTTCCCACCCATTAATATATAAAAAATATAAGTTAATTCAAATCCAAATTAAAAAAAAATGTTTTGAATTAGTTATTCAAATCCAAACACTTTTTATGTTTAAAGTTTTTCTAAATTCCAAATTAATATTCAAAAAATATAAGCTAATTCATTTTTAATTTTAAATGGTTACATTAATTATTTTTAATTACATAAAATGGTTTTGAATTAGTTACTCAAATCCAAACACTTTTTATGTTTAAAGTTTTTCTAAATTCCAAATTAATATTCAAAAAATATAAGTTAATTCATTTTTAATTTTAAATGGTTCAAAGTTTAAATGGTTACATTAATTATTTTTAAAAAGAGAAAATGGTTTTGAATTATTTATTCAAATTCAAACACTTTTTATGTTTAAAGTTTTTCTAAATTCCATATTAATATTTAAAAAATATAAGTTAATTCATTTTTAATTTTAAATGGTTATATTAATTATTTTTAAAAATAGAAAATGGTTTTGAATTAGTTATTCAAATCCAAACACTTTTTATGTTATAGTTTTTCTAAATTCCACATTAATATTCAAAAAATATAAGTTAATTCATTTTTAATTTTAAATGGTTCATATTTTCAATGGTTACATTAATTATTTTTTAAAAATAGAAAATGGTTTTGAATTAGTTATTCAAATCCAAACACTTTTTATGTTTAAAGTTTTTCTAAATTCCAAATTAATATTCAAAAAATATAAGTTAATTCATTTTTAATTTTAAATGGTTCATAGTTTAAATGGTTACGTTAATTATTTTTAAAAACAGAAAATGGTTTTGAATTAGTTATTGAAATTCAAACACTTTTTATGTTTAAAGTTTTTCTAAATTCCAAAGTAATTATCATTTAGAAAACATTACAAATTTAAACCCCAAATAAAAATAAGGCGGGAACAGAGAGAAAATTCCTGATTTTTTTTGAAAATAGGGTCATACGTTCCGATTGGAGCCACCAACCGGGACTAAAGACCCTGCGCGCGCCCCTTGGGCTGATGAAAAAAAGATGGAGTATACGTCCCGGTTGGTGGCTCCAACCAGGACGTATGACCCTTTAGTCCCGGTTGGAGCCACCAACCGGGACAAAAGGTCCTTTGGTTATAACTTGCTCGCCTCCTCTTCTTCTTCCCCATCTCACTTCTCTGCTTCATTGACGCCATGAGTCTCGCGCCTTTGTCGACCGAGCTCCACTCGAGCTCCCGCTTGTCGACCACCACCGCTGTCCCCTGGCCAGCGCCACCACCGCCGCGCGTCGTCGCCTCCAGAAGGTACGCCCCTCGGAACTAAACTCGCTCGCGACCCTCAAAACCCTAGGCGGAGCCTCGCTCACTCCCGCTGAAGCGGGCGGCTTTCCCCTCCCCTTCCCCCCTCCCGCTACCGCCAGAGAGGTTCGGCTTGGCCTGCGGCCCGGCATGGCGGGGCCCTCTCCTCTCTCATTGTGGCAATACGGGCGTCGCATGGGGACGCGGCGCGCTGCTTTAGCGGTGGCGTGGTGGTGATGCAGGTGCGGGGTCGTGGTGGCGGCGGCTCGAGCCTGCGCGCTGATCGTCATTGGATCGGGCGGAGGTCCGTGGGAGATGGTGTCGGGCGTTCTTTGGCTGGGCGGCGGCCAGAGGTGGCGGTGCAGCGGCATGGCTGCGCTAACCAGCCCCAATCGAGATGGGAGGTGGGGGATGACGAGTGGTCCACGCCTGTCAGTGTCACTGGGAGAGAAAAAACATCAGGGAAGGGCAAGGTCTGGCTTGCCAAGCAAAGCTGTATGACTAGGTTAGTTTAGTTAGGTTTTTTTGTTATTTTCTTTTTCTTATTTTCTGACATGTGGTCCCAAGTTGTAAATTATTTTAAATATTCCAAAATGATTTAAAATGAATTAAAACTCGATAAATTCATAACTAATTTATTTTAAATTAGAAAAATACAAATAATATACCAAAATGTTCGGAAAAATGAAACCTATCTAACTAAGATATAATCATACATTCTTAACCAACTTTTATGGCAAGTTTAATTAGAAGAACCAATTGAACCCCACAGGTGATTCCGATGATCCCCCTGTTTTAGGGTTTGCACATTGTATTATGTCATGTATTGATTGCCGCATTTCTTTCTGGTATTGGATCTTCGCGATAGGATCCGAGCCCGATGGTTTCTCCGAATTAGGGTTTCTGAAATTGTAAATTCATTTTTATTATTATGTATGTATATATTAGGGTTTCTCCGAATTAGTGTTTATATCTACCAACACCATACCTAACATTCTCCCTTAGCCGCTTTGACTTATCCGTTTTTCCACCTATGGAGAAAATATGGACCCACACGACAGAGACGAAGAGAAGGAAGAGTTGATCCAAGGTGTGATCCCCGTGGAAGAAAATTTAGATGTATCGACGTTTCTGAACAACTTCGGTGAGGGTGATCCTCTTTTTGCCGAAAGAGACGACTTGTTTGAGGTTGAAGGTGATGCCTTCCGCGAGGGAGAAGGCGATGCCTTGTGTGATCGAGAAGACGACCGCTCCGGCAAGGTGCATGTAATATAATTAATTCATTAATTAATCATCTGCTATCTATATAGAAATAGTAACGATGATCTTTCTTCTTTTAGCCCTCCGGATCGAAGAAATCTACTGAAAAGAGCATACGATGCCCAACCAAGACGTTGGAAGACCATGAGAGGTTCTAGATTGAAGATATCGGTGAAGACGGCAAACCGACGGCTCCCGAAGTTGTCGCAAACAAATTTGTGGCACAATGCGGAGTAATCGTTAGGGACTTAATCCTAATCACCATTCGAAATTGGAATAGGCCTGCTGATGTGAAAAAAGAGGGAACATGTTTATTTGTCCCTAACAAGGCCAAAGATTTACTGTGGAAGAGGCTCATGGTTAATTTCAAACTACCGAAGATAGATCTGGATCCAAATGCGGAGGATCCAGTTGAGGACGCCTTAGAACATGGGAGAGCCATGTAGGCTAAGGTCAGGGAGTGGGCTATGAATAAGATGGGCCAGTGTTTCACCAACTGGAAGAAAAGATTGCACCTTGACTATGTCGTGAAAGAGAAGACTTCGGATTTCAAGAAGATTCAGTTTGAGAAGATAAAACCATTCTGGGCTGAGTTTGTGAATTACAAGACATCAGAAAATGCTAAGAAAATGTCCGCAGAACTAATGTTGAATGTCAATGCTAACAAGAAGTATCACCATACTATGGGGCAAGGTGGCTACAGGGCTGGCATTCCTAAGTGGGAGAAACTTGAGCATGAACTGCGTGCTAAAAAGATCATCCTAGAGACAGACGATTGGATCGAACGTGCAAGGAATTGGTTTTACGGGCATGGGGGCAAGTTGGACTCGGAAGGGAAGTGTATATATAACATACGACATAAAGAAGACCCCGTGCCAATCGAGAAGATGAGAAAAGCAGTAAAGGCTATTAAAGATGGGGACTTCATTCCCGATAGAGAGAGTGGCGAGCTCACACTCGCCCTTGGAAATAAGGAACATGATGGACGAACACGAGGCACAAGCGGCTCCAAACCATGGAGGACTGGGTTTCCCAAAGAGAGGAAGAAATATCCTGATAAAAGCCGTTAGAGGAGAAAGGACAAGGCGTAAGTTGAAGCAGATATTCAGAAAGAGCGAATGCGTATAATTGAAGAACAAATAAAGCAACAACAAGATGAAATTAACGCACTTAAAGAGCAAAGTACTACCAGCCCATCTCAGCAGCACATGGTAGTAGAAACTATATTCGATGCTACCGGCCAATCAAATAATCGAAAAAGCAGTGTGGCTTCCACCAAGGTCCCGGGTGATGACAATGACGATGGTGCACCGACGATGGCTCCTGTTGGCTACCCAGTGGATGATACCACACAGATGAAACACTACGAGCTACATGTCAAAGTTGTGAACATATCAATGAAGGTGGCGGTCGGCTATGCCTTACCAATTGGACCCACACCAACTTACCACTGTCGTCCGGTTCCATAGGGCTACACTGTTGTTGGGGTGGATGAAATCATGCCCACCTTTGAAGTTTTGAAGCTTGACTACCCTGCAGGTGAAGGGGATGTGACTAAACTGGGAGACGCAACAAACGTCACCATTCTATGGCCAAAGGAATGTATCGTGCTTCGAAATCACACACCAAGGCCATCTTCGCCGCCGCCTCACCCGTCTCCAGCGAGGTCATCGCCGTCGCAGCAGCCATCTTCGTCGCCTCACCTGGCTCCATCGCCTCACCCGTCTCTGTCGCCTCACCAATCTCCGGCAACATCGCAAGGCAGCCATTGCCGGCGCCAGATAAAAAGCGAAGCGCATTCACCGCACTCTCGCCGTGGTAAGTGATCGCCGAAACATAAACAAGAGCCTCTTCCAAAAGTACCAAAGGTTCCTCCCAAGAGAGCTTATGACTGTACTGAAGAGGAGACTACGACTATCGTTGATGCGGAAACGACAACGTTTTTCGCTAAGCTAAGGCAGCCGAAAGAGCCAGAGTTCCCCAGCACCAAAGAAGAAAAAGCTAGAGTGTTCAAAATGCTAAAGACTCTTCATCAACCCGAGCCAAAGCTGTCATCAGACTATGAGCGTTCTATTCTCAAGTCACATGCGGCACAACAAGCCTCGAAGAGCAGTACTGATGCAAGCGAGAAATCTATTGCCCAGCTCGGAGAACAAGCAAAAAAGTCTTGTGCCCCTCTCAAGGTGATTTCCCATACCAATTTGGGTTAGAGCAAATATTCGGTCGAATAGCAGTATGATCCAGAGGTAGTTGCACAATACGGAGAAGCTGGCGCTCCTCAAGGTATGAGTATTGCCCAGTGAAAGGATACAGATGTCGCCTAGAGGGGGGAGGGGTGAATAGGCGATTAAAACTTTTCCTAGAGTGGCTCAACAAAGGCGGAATAAAACTAGTGTTTACTTTGTTAACCACAACCTAAACAACTAAGGTTCACCTATGTGCACCAACAACTTATGCTAAGCAATACAAGCAACAAAGTGATAGCAAGATATATATTACTTCAAGCACGAAGGCTATCACAATGTAAAGTGCATAAGTAAATAGCTCGGGTATAGAGATAACCGAGGCACGCGGGGACACCGATATTTTACCGAGTTCCTCCCACCATGGAGTACGTCTCGTTTGGAGAGGGGGTGGTATCAAACCACCAACGCCACAAAAGGCCTCCCTTATTCTCCGGTGAATCTCACCCCAATGGGATCGATCCACGCTTCCACTATCGGTGCACTTATTGGTGGCAACCGGAACCTCTCACAAGGTTGGGGCACTTCTCCACAACTTAATTGGAGGCTCCCAACAAATGCCACAAAAGGCCACAATGCCACCAATGCCACAAAACCGTCTAGGGTTCCTAGAACCCAAGAGGGACAAGCTCCAATGAGTAACTCAAACAAAATCCTCCGAGGAGAACTCAAACCGATGCACCAAATGCAAATGGCAAGAACACCACAAAGATGCTCGAATCCCTCACTCTCAAGTTCCAACAAAGGTACTAAAGCTATTGGGGGAACAAGAGAGGAGGAATCAAAGAGAGACACAAAATCCACCAAAATCTAGATCCCCAAAGATACACTCACAGAGAGATGAATTGGTTAGGTCAAAACGTAGATCTAGATCACCTCCAACAACCCCTCAAATATATGCAAGAATCAATGGAGGGGTGTCTAGAAATCAAACTCAAAGAGTAAGGCAAGTAGGGGAAAAGCTTAGACAAAAAGAGGAGAAAGAAGCGACCCTAAAAGACAAAGGGATGAAGCTATTTAAAGAAACGGCAAAATCTGACCGTTGGGGCTATTTTTCTAGATGGAACGGTAGTACCGGATTTAACCGGTAGTACCGCTCAGCCCGTACCATCCCCGGACCCAGCGAGAAAAACAAGACAAATCGGACCAACCAAATCGGGGCAGAGTGGCAGCAAGCGAGTGAGGAAAGGCGGGGGCTAGCGCTAGGCGCGCGCACGGCAGCGCAGCTGGGCCCGCGCGAGGCAGCAGAGCATGCGCAGTAGCAGCAGCTACGCAGCAAGCGCGCGCATGCGGGTGGGGCCAAGCAGGCTTGCGCGCAGCAGCAGCATCGCATGCAGCTGGTCAACCGAGCTGCGCGCGCGGCCAGATGCGGGCAGCGGGAGCAGCTGGGCCCGTACGCGGGACGCGAGGCAGCAGCAGCATGGGGCTAGGGCGCGCGGGTCAACAGGCACTGCAGGGCAGCAGCGGCGCGCATGCAGCATGCAGCGAAGCGGCGGGACACGCAGGAGTAGCGGGGGCCACAGCGGGCCAGCGGCAGCGGCCCCAGTGCGCGCAACGAGCGGTGGGCAGGGCGCGCGCGGCGCCAGGCATGTGGTCAACGCGCGTGGGAGCATGACTGTGCTGCTCGGGCCTGTAAATCTAGATCTGGATCTGGGCGATTCTGGGAAAAATATCTGGGCCGACCGGTAGTACCGGATTTAGGTACCATCGGTTAGGAACGCGGCCGGCTTTCATACGGGCAGAAGACGTTCGCCTTGCCAGTACTACCGCTTGTAAAACATTGACAAGAATATTCAAACCAATAATAACTTTTGACTGAAAGCTTCGATTGACCCGATTCCAATTGCATTGGATAGAGGACGACAAGGGCTCCGATTGACCCGATTCCAAATTGCACTGGAAATATTGGTTATCACCAAGTGAGAAAGTATCAAGTACAATAATGTGGGATACCTCACTTGGTGGGAAACCAAAAAACCGGATAAATCAAACTCGCAACAAGATACATATGGGAGATCCGATTTTGATGAACAAGAGCTTGTTATGGAGATTACCACAAGCTCTATATCCTCACATGGATAAGACCAAATAACAACCAAATACGATGATGCAAGTATGCAAAGGTTTGAGCTCTCTCCGAACGATGTGACCGAATTACTCATACGAGAGCCCCTCTTGATAGTATAGTTATCTATCCTAAACCCGGTCTCACACACACAACGTGAGACCGGCAAAAGGTAAAACCTATCAAGATTATACCTTTTCCTTGAGCATTCCTCTTGAGCTCGATGTAGACGATCTTGCCCTTCTCAAGATGGTACGCCTTTCTTAATTCCTCATCATCGACCTCGCATATTGAGGTTGCCCAACATATCTTCTTTGCATTTCATTGACCTTGAAGCCAACACATGCTCCAAGCGATGCCAATGGACAAATCCTACAAGTATAACTTAATACACACATTAGTCCATAAAGATTGTCATTAATTACCAAAACCACACATGGGGGCCCAACATGTTATTTCACCCAGTACTTATCCCAGTTAGAGTATCTCCTCAGTGTGAAGTAGCATACAAATACCAAGACAAGCAACCGAGGAGGTAAATAATCTTCCAATAAAAATGCGAAGATTGCATAACTGGTACATGCATGCCACAAAGGCCGGGGCTAACTGGATAGTGCTGAGGGTTACAAAAAAGCATTATGGGAAAGAAATAGATGACATGATATCCATTGAATTTGATGAACTATCTCAATTATTCAATCAAGACGCCTTGGACAGATCAATCATCAATGCCTATTGTCTATAAGTACTAATTCTGTAATTAATTTAGTCTCTAGCTACCTCACCTCGTTTATTGCATGTATATAATCATACTATAATATGCAGAATGAAGATTCTCGAATGCAGCAGAGGACAAATATATGACATTGGGTTCATTGACCCATATTGGGTTCATCAAGCTAATCTCAAAACAAACCCCCAGGATACGGAGGATAATATCGTACACGCGTTAAGGTTTCAAGAAACCAGAAAGGAAATACTATTTCCTTACAACTTCGAGTGAGTGTTATTGTCTTGTATACACTTTTATTTCGCTTACTCGATGTTAAGTATATAATTGATTAGTTATGCATGAGCAGCTTCCACTATATTCTGTTAATCATTCAACTTGACAAAGGGCGTGTCACTACTAGGAAAATGGCTATAGGTAATCAGCACATCCGTGGCTCACATGGTTGAAGTGCCCCACGGCTAAAACAGGCGTGGCTCACGTGACCGTGCCTTACTAGTATCTGAACAACTGCGCACATGACAAAGTGCGCCACAGATGTGTGGGCCAGGCCCGCTGGCAGACGCCAAACATCTCAGGCGCACGGTCATGTGCGCCACTTGTTAGTGTCATCTGTGGCGCACATGGGGTGGTGCGCCACGCCTAAGCGCACGCCTCGCTGTGAAACGGCCACAAACTTGTGGCGACTGCCTAGGCGCCATCGAGGGGAACATCTGTGGCGCACATGGCCTAGTGCGCCACGCTTGTTCTACTCCCCGGCGCACTAGGGCTGTGGCGCCACGGATGTGTCGATTTTTAGGACAGACTTTATGTGCACATGTGTGACCACACATCCACCACCCCACACTTCACTTTCCCCTTCTTCTTCCTCCTTAGATCTAGTCGGGATCTTCTCCTTCCCACCTCAATTTTTCCACCCATTCACCATTTTTAGCATGTAAAACTTGCTTTGGATGTTACATAAGTAATAGAGGAGGTCTCCTGTCTCTCATCTCCTTCTCCTGGCCGCGTGCACCTCTCCTTTCCATCTTTCTCATGTCTCTCATCTCGTAAGTTGTCCATGTAAGGATGTGTTCATGTGTATATGGATGATGTGCTCGATCATATGTATGTAGATGATCGATGCTCATGATGTGTGTATGTGGAGAGGATGGTCATATGTGTGTGTATATGGCGAGTATCGATGATGCTCATGCATGTGTGTATGGAGAGGATAATGATATGTTCATGTGTGTATGGATCGGTCTCTCTCTCTCTCTTGTGTTTGTATGTGAACAAGTTGCCATTTGTTTTGCCAAAATGTTGATTCATTTCCATTTTGGCAAGACTTTGGCATTCATAAAGGTCCTAATTTTAGGATAGGTCATGCCGAAATTTTCTATCGACCATTGCATGCATGCATTCATTATGTGGTTCTAATAGACTTCAAAATTGTACCGTGTACACCGTGCAGGCAAAAATGGTCCGCATAATGAGCGAAGGCATTGTGGCTAGATTTTTGAAATGTGCGACGGCCGACATGGTACGAAATAACAAGACAGATATAAGATGTCCGTGCAGAAGATGCAAACCCAACTGGGTGATGACCCAGATTCCGGGAATCTACAGGCGCACCTGCTCCGCCATGGTTTCATGGATGGATACACTCGTTGGATAAGCGATGACGTAGATGATGGAGACGGTGAAGGTGGCAAACATGACGATGATCATCACGGCGAACGGGCGAGATGATGAAGAGTCTCCGGAGATGGTGAAGGTGCGAGCATCGGGATGATGATGATCTAGATGCCGAGGAGCGCATTTACGATGGAACAACGTCAGTGGGTGCGGAACCCTTATGTGCAAGAGCTGCTTCTCAACGCTGTAGTAACGCCAGCTTAGAGAGAAAGCCAAGCTCGCAGAACTTGAGAAAGACGGTTACTCCATTGTATGAAGGATGCAGGCCGATGATACCGGTTGAATGTAACGCCAAGGCTATGGAGATGAAGGCAAAGCACAAATTGAGCGACGCAAGCTTCGGACGATATGATGGCATTCGCACGATCGCCTCGGAGGGGAACACATGTCCAACTAGTATCGAGGATGCCAAGAAAATCGTCATCCTCTCGATCTACCGCACATTAGATATCACGATGCATCAACGATTGCATCATTTATCGGGCGAGGACGCGGAGAAAACCACATGTCCGTGTGCGCGTGAGTCGACACAAGAAAGGAAGAAAGCACCTCGAAAAGTGGTATGGTACTTTCCTATCACTCCTCGTCTGCAGCGCTTATTTCGCGGACCCTAAGGAAGCGGTTTCATGCGATGGCATGCGGAAAGGAAGAAGCCAGAGATGATGATGACCCGAAGGATGAGTTGGCGCACCCTTCATATTCTAGCTGAAAGATTGACCTCAATTCTCAGAATTCGTGGAGATTCGAGGAACATCAGGCTTGGTGCGAGCACCGATGGACTCAATCCGCTCGGTAGTCAGCAGCATGCACAACACTTGGCCCGTGTTTGTATGGATGTACAACCTACCTCCATGGTTGTGCATGAAGAAGAAGTACATACAAATGAGTATGCTAATTCAAGGGCGAAACAACTGGTACCGACATCAACTGTATCTCGGCCGTTGAAAGAGGAGCTAGCCACGTTATGGGAATCTGGAGCCAATACTTACGAAGCCGTCGCACAAGATTATTTCACTATGAGAGCCGCGTTGGTCACTACGGTGTAAGACTATCCAGGTTGCGTGTATATCTCGGGGCAGGTTATCCAAGGATTCCGTCATGCGTTAGGTGCATGGATAACACAAGCTATCTCCAACTAGAGAAAGATCCGTGGTCATAGAAAATCGTGTTCATGGCGCACCGGAGGTGGCTCGACAAGAATGATCCATGGAGAAACGTGGAGACCTGTTCGATGGCAAATCAGAGACCCGAGGAATCCCGGGCGAGGGAGCAGCGAAGAAGTGGAAGAGTTGTTGAAAACGGAAAGATTGTCCTAACTCGGAAAGAAGCGAAAGAGGCAACAAGACAAGCGGCCGATGAAGGTATGGAAAACAAGGTCTGCTCGAGTTGCCATCGAAGTTTCTCCGACGCCTCATAGCCTCGACATCATGCATATCATGAAAACGTGTAGAGTCCGGTCGCCACCATAATCAACATGCCGATAGGGACGAAATATGGTCGAAAGCAAGGCACCTGATATGCTTGGGTATCCGAAAGGAGCTTCACGGAGGACTACTCCCGATGATCGTGAAGATGACGATGATCATGAGTCTGAGACGACACAAGGTCGCCGAAGGGTAAAAGTTCAAGAAGAACGAATATTATCGCCTCCTTCTTGCTTCACTCTAAGCCGGATGAGATCAAACAGTTTTCAAGTGCCTTCTAGGAGTCAAATTTCCTTACGGCCACGGGCAAGATAAGCGAGATACCTAGACGAGGCAGAGGTTCATGGCATGAAGTCTCACGACGTGCCGTGCTAATGATGCGTACTTCGGTCGCACTAAGAGGGATAATGGACAAGCACGTCCGTGAAACGTTATTTGGCCTATGCAAGTTTTTCGGCGTCATCTCTAGGAAGTCGATTGGCTTGAATCAGCTCGGAAGGCTACAAGAGGAGATCGTGGTGATACTATGTGAGCTTGAGGTCTACTTCCCACCCGCATTCTTCGACATTATGGTGCATCTGCTGGTCCATGTCGTGGAGGACATCGCATAACTCGGGCCGATGTTCCTCCGCAGCATGATGGCGTTCGAAAGGATGAACGGACACATCAAAGGATACGTCATAGCAGGTCCTGGCCGGATGGAAGCATAGCCAAGGGCTTTCGGCGAAGAGTGCATCTCTTTGCACGAATTATCTAGACATCGAGAACCTCGGTCTTCCCGCCAACAGACACCTTGGCAAGCTCGACGGATCTGGTCACCGAGAGGGTCGCCGACATCGCATGCAGATTTCGATTTTCGCGCAGACTTTGATCGAGCAAACCTCGTCGGCGCTACAACATTTAGAACTGGTCGATCCTTGGGCATGTAGCACAAAAGGTTAATCGAGAAGAAGTACAAGTGACCGGGGCATACAGAGGACGCAGGAGAAATAATCAAAGAGCACAACTCAGATTTCACGCGTTGGTTTAGGCAGATGCTCCTTGATAATCCCAGCGCCGCATTCTTTCCGACACGGAAAGATCATATTCACCTTGTCGCAGGACCGATGCAAAACCTGGTGACCTATCAGCGTATGATATCAACGGCTACACATTCTACACGGAGGAAAAGGACAACAAGTATGATTATCGTAACTCAAAGCGTAACGTCGAATTCTACACCGATGACAACATGAAGGAAAGATTCTACGGAAGAATCGAGGAGATCTGGGAGCTCGACTCTGTGGAGAAAAGGTGCCGATGTTCCGTGTCATATGGGCAAAGAGCGCCGAAGAGAAGACCGTATTTCACAACCATGGTTATACCCAAGCAGCCAAATCCAAGGTCACGGCAAACGTGGCGAAAAATGAACCGTGGGTACTGGCTACCAAAGTGGACCAATGTTTTTCATTACCGACCGACAAAGCCTAGCCGTGTTGTCATGAGGAGAGGAAAAAGAAACATCATTGAATGGATGGAGTCGCCAACGAGCAAGACTTCACCAAGGCGATCCAAAAGATTGAAGATGACGACGACTACGATGCAAAGAACATACATCACAAGAAGAAAAAGGACAACCTTCCCAAAAAGGTAAATTGCTCAAAGAAGAAACATTAAAGTGCCGGGCTAAATTATTCAACCGCATACGTAAGGAAAAAGATTAAACGCTAGCTCAAAAAAATATTGTAAACGCGTTAAAAAAAAAGATTGTAATATTCATGGACAAAGTATTATGAAATTTAGTTATACTTTGAATCATATTTGTAACACTTTTATGACATATATCACTACTTTTGGGCATTTTGGAATATTTAAAAGTATTTTAAAACAAAACAAAACTTGTATGGCATAAATCACCACTTTGGACATTTTTGGAACATTTAAAAGTATTTTAAAATAAAATAAAAAGTGGAGCACCAGATTCAACCTGGGTGCTCATAGTTTAGAATAGAGCTAAGGCAGAACCTGGGCTATGACAAGATTACTAGTGCTATAAGGGGTGGCCGCCCTCTTATGTGGTAGTCCAACACATATGCGTAGCGCACTCGCCAAGGCGCTTACGGTTATCCGTAGCGCACTTGGCTAGGGTGCGCCACGCCTATGTGTGTTGGACGCCAGTCAACCGCGCTGCCCATCTCACAGACACCACACGCACTGCGGGCTGCATCTCACAATCTGCTCTCGAGGCCGCCGCCACCGCCGCCACCGCCGCCACTGCCACGTCAGCTGCGCCTCGAGGAGGAGGAGGAGGCCCGCCACTGCTGCGCCTCGAGGAGGAGGCCCGCCAGTGGAGGAGGAGGCCGCCGATCCGTGGAGGAGGAGGAGGCCCGCCGCGTGTGGAGGAGGAGGATCGCGCCGCCGCCCGTCGTCGTCCGCCTGCCGAGGTAGCCCTCTGTCTCTCCTCTCTCCTCTCTCTCCTCTCTCTCCCTCTCTCCCTCTCTCCCTCCCCTGTCTCTCTCTCCCGATGGGGTCTCACTGGGCACAGCTTGCTAGGTTGCTAGGTTGAAAGAGTCCAGATTGCTAGGTTGAACCAAGGTCTGAACCAAGCCAGATTGCTAGGTTGCTAGGTTGCTAGGTCTGAACAATGATTTGATGGTGCTTCAAGATTCAGTTAGCAGTCACCCATCTGCTTGTTCAATACTCGGTTGTTCCTGGCCTTCTAGAGTGAGCGCAGACAGGCCGCGAAGCACACTAGTGAAGCCTCCATTTGCATAGTGTCGTAGATTTGGAGATTAATACCTCAACTGTGTTTTATTGTCTTGCAATATCCCACAGAGCCAAGTATTGATATAATTCATGCGCTAGCTTGCAGTCAAGACCAATGTAATGAATTGTATCTAGAGTAGGGAAGATGTATTGCCTCTAGAGCAGAGCAGATGTCAGAGCCAGCATCAGAACACCATGCTTTAGTGTCATGTTATCCTTGGTATTGAGGCGCCCTCGCAGTGCTAGCCAGAACAATATACGGTGTTTGGGTGGTATGGCCCTGTTCTTGACCATTTAGCTTGGCACCAACGCATTACTCTATCATATAAATATGGTAGGTGTTTATAGATGTGTTTGTTTCTCTCTTATCAGGCTCAACATTTGTGTTATACTGTGATGAATCGAGAAAGGATAGGAACTATGTTAGTTGATGTTCTGCAGTGTCCGAGAGGCGATCATGCAGATCCAACATCCAATTGTTCTGTTGTCTTTGGGATGCATCTATACAACACAGATTTTTGCTAGTGCTAGTGCTGACTAGTGCTAGTGCTAGTGCTAGTACCAGTACCTAGTGCTAGTGCTAGTGCTAGTGCTAGTACTGACTAGTGCTAGTGCTAGTGCTGTTGTAAAACTTTGCTAGTGCTGTTGTAAAACTTTGCTAGTGCTAGTGCTAGTACTGACTAGTGCTAGTACTAGTGCTGTTGTAAAACTTTGCTAGTGCTAGTGTTAGTGCTGACTAGTGCTAGTGCTAGTACCAGTACCTAGTGCTAGTGCTAGTGCTAGTACCATCAAAGACTCTGAAGTTAAATTGACACAAACTTTGCTAGTGCTAGTGCTAGTACCAGACTTCATGAAGTTAAATTCAGACACAAGAATGTGCTAGTGCTGACTAATTGTAAAACTTTGCCAAATGACAAGCATTTGCAGAAGTATTTCTTGATTGATGTGATATACAGGAGCTGCTTTAACAACCAATAACCCTTATTGGAGATTATCAAGCAAGAGTTTGTGCTGGGTTGTTTCTTAACCAGCATACTAACATTAGATCTCAACTAGCATCAATAGCTATTACAATGTTTGTGCTTGTGCTTGTATGAAGCACTTTATTATGTCGTGTATGCAGGTTCTTGTATGAAACGAGTCACGATTTTTGCGGAATGTTGATTAACTTCCATTTAGTAAATCGGGCACCCTAGTTTAAGAAAATTAGCAAAGGTCATGCCGGATTTTTCCGCATTTAACCAATTATTTGTTTTTATTAGTGCAAAGATGTGTGACAACGACGAGGTGGATGTTCTAAGCGCATCAGCTGAAGGAGAACTCAGACCTCCGAATAAACAATTGACATTCTAGGAGGCGCCCAAATGCTAGAAGACAATGAAGAATACCATCCCGGAGAGCGAGGATGATGAGATGGAAGACGGAGGAAGAAGTCAAGGAACGGACGATGAAACCACGATGGCGGCGAGGGCAGGAGTGGTAGCAACCCTCCTAAGAAGAAGAAGAAGAAGCGAAGGACCGGCGCCAACACGGTCAAGACGGTCAGGGAGGAAATTATCAAGTGAGCCCATCAGGGTTCCTTTGGAGCCCACCCTTGTCATCAAAGGCGGTGGGTAAGTGGCGGCATCACCGGACAACCATCTCGATCAACACCGAGAATCTCCGGCATAAATATAATGGCCACTTGCGCACACTCCTCTTCGAGAAGTCACGCAAGATACAAGTTCCCACTAAGTACCGTAACACAAATTATCATGGGAACGGTAAACAACCGCCACAAAGATGAGCACCGCCGGCCAATTGGAGAACCGGATAAAGAAGAAGATCTATAAAGAAGGCAAAGTCTCGAGGAGATCCAGAAGATTGACCCGTAGATCACCAAGATCAGTTCCGGAGTTCAAGGAGAGGTGTGAATCCGAAGAGCCCCGCCAATAGTAATCGGGAAAGGTGCCGCAGCGATGAATATAGGTCATCACCATCTCGGATCCGGTGGATCAGTAATCGCGGAGGCCAAATGGAATAAGGAGGACGAAGAGTATAGATCCGGGATAGAAAACCCTTTATAAATTCGAACCCGCAGGTTCGAAACTACATCAGGCCCGCTACCATGTGGACCCAAAAACCAAACAACTCACCGCGGATCTGCGGTGAAGGAATTCGAGAAATTGTGGTAAGTATAATCTAATTATCGCGGATCAACACGATTGCAATCTAATCGATGATCTAAATGATTCACCGTTACTTTTCCGCAGGAGGAGGAAATTGTTGCTAGTCATGGATCCCAAGGTTCTCATCCTGTGGTCGACGGCGACCACCGGTGGGATAACCTTTTAAGCGATGGCGAACCGCCAAGAAAATAGAGACGGTTACGGAAGAAGCCGTCGTCGGGCCGTCTGGCCGCCTCGGGTAAGAATTGGGTGGATCATTTGGTCCACCACCGAGGACGCATGTGGCCGTCGGGAAGGAGCGAGGAGGAAAACCGAGAGGTTCAAGAACTTAAGGCACAAGTGGCGCGGATCCCACAGATCGCCCAAGACAACCCGCAATCACCCTCATGTCCTTCTGCTACCTTGGTGGAGTCAATAGCGAACTAGAGTGCGGGTGGTCGAGTAGGGCCGCGTCGATTCCAAGCATGGTCAAGAGCCACCGAACAACGCGGCACCGACGAATCAGCGAACTACATGTTCGTGACTCCGCTAGCACCACGGCGCAAGTGTTGGTGACACCGCCATCACAAGCGCCGAGTACATGTTGGTGCCCTCGCCATCGTCAGCGCGGCATCGGAGCTCCAAGCACCCGTCGGTAGGGAGAATACACCGCGGCCAGACCGCGCCATCAAGCAGCCCTTCCGTCTCTTGCACGCCTGCCGTCAGTCAGCAAGCGCCGACATTAGCCGATCTCGACGCCATCACGGTAAACAAATTGCTTTAATTACCGCCTTTCATGCCATCTATTACTCTTATGGCATCTCGCCCGACGATGCCAGACATGTTTTCCGAGACGGATGTTCCTTGCACTCTCTTATGCTACGTGAACAACGAAATGAGGATGTTGCCAAGGTACCATCGTTCAACCCTTGCAGCAAGACGCTCCACTCAAAGCCGATGCCGATAGCGTGCGTGGTTAAAATTAGTCGGTGCTAAGGCCGCGACGACCGAACCTCCCATTCAACCCCCTGTGAGCGGATGAAGAAGAGCCGTCGTCCTCGGTTGCTTGGCTTATTCTTGCTATGGCCAAAGAGCATGATCCGCTTGGGGCGGGGGACATCACACCACAGACAACAAAGCACCGTCGTGCGGTGACAAGCGGTGGCAAGGCCTACCGCCTTCGCCGTCACCTCCACGGTGGGTCGATGATCATGTTGATGATATGCACATGGCGCAGATCCGCCGAGGACGATGAAGACTGGAATGATCACTTCTTCAGCACCAGTTTGGCAACGAAGAAGACCTAGCTGGTGGCCCCACGAAAGCCACTATCACCAAGCGCCTGCTTGGTTCTCGGAGACGCCTCCACTTGCGCCTACAGAGCCAGCTGATACAACCAACCGGCCCTTTATTCTAAGCCCTGACACACTACATAGGGCGGCCGGTGCTTAGATTGCGGTGCCTGCCCGCTCTCCAAAAGGAAAAAAGGGCAGGAAAAGAAAATCTAGCAGCTCGAGCCAGTCGGTGGCGTCAACAACTGCAAATCCGATCAGGTTTCGGGACGGGCCACCAAGACCCGAGGGAATTATGTGGAGGATTCATGTGGCGGGTGAGCCCATGCTACCTAAGAATTTGCGGAAGCTCACCAGTTCGGAACTGCAGAGTGTGCATGACGGCAAGGTCTTTATAGAGAGACGCCTTCTATCGGAGAAAGATCCCTCGCACCCGGTATTCGTGGTTAAGGTGCCACCAGGCTTAGGCTTCGTCGACAATGCCCCTGCGGATCTGTTCTTCCTGCGGTTCGAAGATATCTTCAATATGTTCCACCTATACCCGCTGCACTATACCATGGTCCGTCTGTTTTGTCTCAGCCTGGCCATGCAGATCATTAGAGAGAACACACCAGGCATCGCTATAGTGGACCCCTACTACATGCATGACGGCTGCTTGGGTTCCCCCGCCGAACGACGTATCGTGGCCTCGTACCTAAAAAGAATCCTCGTGGCGAACAAGACAAAGGAATACATTCTCGTGCCTTACTTTCCCGTGTAAGTCGTTATTCACTCGCCACCGTCGATTGGCTTTATTAGATCATCATCATTCTTTTTCCAACACATTCCATTTGAATTTTTTGCAGAGATGAACACCGACGCCATCTCCTTATCGCCAAGCATTCCCACGCCACGTATTTCGACTCGGGAGTCTAGAAAAGAAGAAAAACTACGACAAGATCAAGGAAGTTCGGATGATGCTCTCACCGCTTTGCCTCAACGGAAGGCACCACCTTCGTGCATTTGAAGGTCAAGTTCGGCACGCCTTCAATCACGTAACGGAGTTCCCCGCATGAAGCAGCGGAAAAGCAAGAAGGAAGCCTACTATGCACTCCATCACATGAGGGCGCTCCTTACTTGACCAGCAAAATTCTCGCTGCCAGATCATCTCAAACAGTGGGCAAGCAAAGGCCAAGATCAATGATTCGGATATTAGACAAGAGATGTATCGATCCAAGCATTTGGGGCAATCATCTTCGTGGATGTCATGACTTGGGGATCTTTCACGGAGGAAATATCCCAATAACCGTGACATAGAAGATCGCCTAGAGATGCAGGTGACTATAGGAAGTTCATGACGACAGGTATGCCCTCCCATTCCCTAAGCCGAGCCGAAGGCTTGATGTTGGCCTAGTTGTAGTTACAAACTATAGATGACCTTTGTGTGTGTGTGGACAAGTGTACTTATCTTATTAGGTTTATGAATCATCGCTACTTATTTTGCTTATTATTATTATATATCAATCAATGCTTGGTTTTTTTTGCTTACTCTTTGGTCCTTTGCTCAATTTGGTCCTTCTTTTTTCCTTACTCTTTTTTCGAGAATAATGCCGATGATTGAAATGTCGTGGCACACTATATATAGAATGTGTTACGATGGGATGTGAGCCTTGTGATATGCACAAGTCCGTGTCTTGTGCATCCTACTTGGCTCACCGCTCCATCGTAGCATATTCTCGTGTCCAACGACCTATGTATATATATGAGGCATTCTTTTCGAGTTATTTTGTCTTTTCGAGAATAATGCCGATGATTGAAATGTCGTGGCACAATGTATATGTGAATGTGCTATGATGGGATTGTGAGCCTTGTGATATGCACAAGTCCGTGTCTTATGCATCCTACTTGGCTCACAGCTCCATCATACCATATTCTGTGTCCAACGTACTAGCTAGTTATATATTAGGCATTCTTTCGAGCTACTTTGGTCTTTTCGAGAATAATGCCGATGATTGAAATGTCGTGGCACACTATATATGTGAATGTGCTAATGGGATCAGCTTTGTGCTATGCACAAGTCCGTGTGTGCATCCTACTTGGCGTATAGTTCCATCGTAGCATATTCCTGTGTCCAACGACCTAGCTAGTTATATATGAGGCATTCTTTTCGAGCTACTTTGGTCTTCTTCGAGAATAGTGCCGATGATTGAAATGTCGTGGCACACTATATATGTGAATGTGCTACGATGGGATTGTTCGCCTTGTGCTATGCACAGGTCCAGGTGTTGTGCATCCTACTTGGCTAACCGTTCCGTCATAGCATATTCTTGTGTCCAACGACCTATGTATATATATGAGGCATGCTTTTTGAGTTACTTTGGTCTTTTTCGAGAATAATGCCGATGATTGAAATGTCGTGGCACACTATATGTGAATGTGCTGCGATGGGATTGTTCGCCTTGTGCTATGCACAGGTCCAGGTGTTGTGCATCCTACTTGGCGAACAGTTCCATCGTAGCATATTCCTGTGTCGAACAACCTAGTTATATATGAGGCATGCTTTCTGAGTTTGGTCTTTTTGATTTAGGAGTACTTTCTATAAGTGTATCTTCATATGCGACTTTAATTATATATGTTTTTTTTCAATAATCGGTTAATTATTATTGTCAACTTATAGATGACGTGGTACGTCGTGTACAAGGGACGGGTTCGAGTTCACGATGATTGGGAAGATCGCCGGAGACAAAAACCGCTTTAGCGAATAGCTACAAAGGGTACAACACTATGGTGGAGGCGTAAGCTAGATACACGCTATCTAGCATGAGTTAGGACAAGGAACGGATGAAGACCTACACCTTCGTGCCGCGGTGATCATGCTTATCTTCTTGGTTATTTATCCCGTTTGTGTCTAGCTAGCTAGTTTAGATGTCTAGGCGAGCTTCCGAGCTCTAACTTGTTCGATCGACACATGTATTCGCATGTCACCAACTACTACTTTGTAACATGATCGAAACAATGTAACTTAGACTATGTTTTCACGTATGAGACTTATCTATATGTATTTGTTTCAATCTTGTTTTTCATATTGAGTATTTATATATACAATTGTATATCTTGTATCTCTGTGTATATCTGCTGTAATATTGTATATAATCTGGCTTGGAAATTAAAAAAAAACAAAAAATACATCTGTGGCGCACATGGTCTACCTTCTGTGGTGCACTACACCTAAAGCGCACTATGGAAGCTTAGTGGCGCACTAGGTAGTGCGCCACAGAAGATCCCTGGGGTAGCGCACCAGCCCAAACTTCTGTGGCAAGATCGGCAGTGCGCCACGCTGTTTTCTACACAACCGTGGCAAGATTAGGCAAGGCGCCACGGAGAGATAGCCATACAAGAAGGCTCGTGGCATCGCTAGTGCGCCACGGATGATGTTTCCAGGTGCGCCACTAAAGGCCATTTTCCTAGTAGTGTGTACTAGTCATGGACTCGAAACATAAACCCCTTGAGCAGTGGAAGGACATGCAGATGCTTCTCCAGCGGTAATTCTAATCATTACGACACTATATCGGCAACGTTCGTGAATTTTATGATATCAAGTAATTAATAACTTCTTTTATTCGTTTTCTTCGCCGGGCAGCGCTTGGAAACAGTTCACCAACAAGGCTAGGGGTGTTTGGAAAGAGGAGCTTACATTTCAACCACTAGATGTAAGCACCACTAGCTTTATCCGCACATCTCTTTATTTTAGTTTTGATACCATTATTATCATGCTTGATTACTATTTTGATTGAACTATGTTCTCGTAAAGTGCCTAACGCAGGGACCAGGGAAAAATTTATGTGGATACTATGTTTGCGAGTTCATCCATCAGACGTGCTGTGAGAAGGGGTGAAATTTAGAGCAACTTAACGTACGTAAAAAATTTCTATAGTTTTTAATTACCATCAAATTGTGTTTAGTTTCATTCATATAGGTTGACTCCTTTTTTAAATCAGATCGAACGTCTACGGGACGGTCTTCTGCCAAAGGATCGCGTACGAGCAATTCAGGAGGAATTGACGGGATTCTTGGATGTAGAAGTCCTAAACCTAAAAGGGGAATACTATTCGGGTGTGTATATACAATAGGGATTGTACAAAGAGCTTTTTTTTGTATGTAGTGCATGAACTCGATCCGTGTATCGAATGTAATATCGTGTGTAATATAATGGTTCCTTCATTGATGAGTGCAAAACACTAAATAAACAATAAAACAACATAAATGAATTCTCTGCCGCGGCACAAAAAGTGGCCAAAATGCTGTCGCGACAACAAAAGTTGCCAATGAATTCTTCGCCATGCAGAAATGTTTCAAATCTATGCCGCGGTAGAGGGTTATTTGTCCCGGTTCGTGTTATGAACCGGGACGGTTACTCCTCCCCCTCACCCTCTGCCGCGGCTACGTGTAAGCCCTTTTGTCCCGGTTGGTGGGGCAACCGGGACTAAAAGTTGTGGCTTTAGGCCTGATTGCCCCGTCTCGGTTGGGGAACCGGGACTAAAGCCCCTTACCAACCGGACACATAGGGCTGTTTCCACTAGTGTCCCCACAGTTTTAGGGTTCCATGGGCATTTGCATGGCTCGTAAGACCCAATACATGTTTGAGAGTTATCACCCAAGACATATCATTTTCACGTTTTATGGCCGTTTTCATGACCTATTGTCCATAATTTTGGGGTTCTAGGGCGATTTATGGTGACTTTAATACCTGATACATGTATGAGAGTTATCACCAAGCAGTCGTCGTTTTCATGTTTTATGGCCGTTGTCTTGAGCTTTTAACCACAGTTTTGGGGGTTCAAGGGCGATTTCCATGGCCCGTAAGACCTGATACATATTTAAGAGATACCACAAAAAAACTTGTGATTTTCGTGTTTTATATCCGTTTTCATGAGCTATGCCCAATGTTTTGGGGTTCTAGGCCGATTTACACCCACCAAAGACCCGATAAATGTTTTAGAGTTATAACTAAAAACACATTGTTTTCATGTTTTATGGCTGTTTTTATGAGTATTGGTCATAGTTACCACAAAGCACTCGTCATTTTCACGTTTTATGACCGTTTTCATGACCCCCGGTTTTGGGGTTCTGGCGGGATTTACATGGCACAAAAGACCCGATACATGTTTAAGAGATATCACAAATAAGTCATCATTTTCTCGATTTATGGACATTTTTATGAGCTATTTCCCACTGTTTTTGGGGTTCCAGGGCGAGTTACACTGACCTAAGAGTTGATACATGTTTGAGAGTTATGACCAAAAACCCGTCGTTTTCGCGTTTTATGGACGTTTTCATGAGTTATTGCCCACAGTTTTGGGGTTCTAAGGCGATTTATAATGACCGTAAGACAAGATACATGTTGGAGATTTATGACCAAAAACTCGTTGTTTTCGTGTTTTATGGCCGTTTTCCTCTCTTATTGGCCAATTTTTTTGGGTTCCAGGGCAATATGCATGGCCTGTAAGACCTGATTCATGTTTGAGAGATATGACCAAAAGCTCGTCGTTTTCGCATTTTTATGGCCGTTTTCATGAACTAGGGTTCCATGGAGATTTGCATGGCCCATAAGACCCGATACATGTTTGAGAGTTATCACCAAAGACTTGTCGTTTTCACATTTTTTGGCCATTTTCATGACCTATTGTCCATATTTTTGGGGTTCTAGTTCGATTTTCAACGATTGTAAGACCTAGTGCATGTATGAGAGTTATCACCAAGCACTCGTCGTTTTCTCATTGTATAGTCGTTTTCATGAGCAATTACCCACAGTTTTGGGGTTCGAGGCCGATTTACAAGGCGCATAAGACCTAATACATGTTTAAAAGATATCACAAATAATTTGTAGTTTTGCATTTTATGGACGTTTTCATGAGATATAGCCCACAAGGTTTCAGGGAGATATCCACCTACCTAAGAACCGATACATGTTTCAGAGTTATGACCAAAAACTCATCGTTTTATGGCTGTTTTCATGAGTTATTGCCCACTTTTTTGGGGGTCCACGATGATTTAAAATCAACGTAAGATGTGGAAAATGTTTGAGACTTATGACAAAAAGCTCGTCGTTTTCATGTTTTATGGCTGTTTTCATGAGTTATTGACCATAGTTTTGGAGTTCTAGGGCGATTTGCATGGCCCGTAAGACCTGATTCATGTTTGTGAGATATGACCAAAAACTCGTCGTTTTCGCATTTCATGGAATTTTTCATGAGCTATTCCCCACAGTTTTGGGGTTCCATAGAGATTTGCATGGCCCTTAAGACCCGATACAAGTTTGAGAGTTAACACAAAAAACTATCCGTTTTCATGTTTTATGGCCGTTTTCAAGACCTATTGTCCATAGTTTTGGGGTTCTAGGGCGATTTACGGCGATTTTAAGACCGGATACATGTATGTGAGTTATCACCAAGCAGTCGTCGTTTTCACGTTTTATGTCCATTTTCATGAGCTATTATCCACAGTTTTGGGGTTCCAAGGCGATTTCCATGGCCCGTAAGAGCCGATACATATTTAAGAGATAACGCGAAAAATTCATCATTTTCGCATTTTATGTCTGTTTTCAAGAGATATTGTCCACTTGTTGGGGTTCTAGGGCGACTTACACCAACATAAGACCCGATACATGTTTTAGAGTTATGACCAAAAACTCGTCCTTTTCGTATTGTATGGCCGTTTTCATGAGTTATTGTCCACAATTTTGCGATTCTAGGGCGATTTCTAACGACCAAAAGACCTCATACATGTTTGAGAGTTATGACCAAAATCTCACCGTTTTCGTTTTTTTGGCCGTTTTCATGTGTTATTGGACACGGTTTTGGGGTTCCAAGGCAATTTGCATGGCCCGTAAGAACCGATACATGTTGGAGAGATATGACCAAAAAATCATCGTTTTCGCCTTTTTAGCCATTTTCATGAGCCATTCCCCACAGTTTTAAGGTTCCATGGACATTTGCATGGCCCGTAAGACCCAATACATGTTTGAGAGTTATCACCAAAGACATATCGTTTTCACGTTTTATGGCCGTTTTCATGACCTATTGTCCATAATTTTGGGGTTCTAGGGCGATTTATGGTGACTTTAAGACCTAGTACATGTATGAGAGTTACCACGAAGCACTCGTCATTTTCCTGTTTTATGACCGTTTTCATGACCCACGGTTTTGGGGTTCTGGCAGGATTTACATGGCACAAAAGACCCACTACATGTTTAAGAGATATCACAAATAACTCGTCATTTTCTCGATTTATGGACGTTTCCATGAGCTATTGCCCACTGTTTTTGGGGTTCCAGGGCGAGTTACACTGACCTAAGAGCTGATACATGTTTGAGAGTTATGACCAAAAACCCGTCGTTGCTGCTTTTATGGACGCCATGAGTTATTGCCCACAGTTTTGGCGTTCTAAGGCAATTTATAATGACCGTAAGACCTGATACATGTTTGAGATTTATGACCAAAAACTCGTTGTTTTCGTGTTTTATGGCCGTTTTCCTCTCTTATTGGCCAAAGTTTTTGAGTTCTAGGGCAATATGCATGGCCTATAAGACCTGATTCATGTTTGAGAGATATGACCAAAAGCTCTTCGTTTTCGCATTTTATGGCCGTTTTCATGAACTAGGGTTCCATGGCGATATTCATGGCCCATAAGACCCAATACATGTTTGAGAGTTATCACCAAAGACTTGTCGTTTTCACATTTTCTGGCCATTTTCATGACCTATTGTCCATATTTTTGGGGTTCTAGTTCGATTTTCAACGACTGTAAGACCTAGTGAATGTATGAGAGTTACCACCAAGCACTCGTCGTTTTCTCATTGTATTGTTGTTTTGATGAGCAATTACCCAAAGTTTTGGGGTTCGAGGGCAATTTCCATGGCCCATAAGACCTAATACATGTTTAAAAGATATCACGAATAATTTGTAGTTTTGCATTTTATGGACGTTCTCATGAGATATAACCCACAAGGTTTCAGGGAGATATCCACCTACGTAAGAACCGATACATGTTTCAGAGTTATGACCAAAAACTCATCGTTTTCACGTTTTATGGCTGTTTTCATGAGTTATTGCCCACTTTTTTGGGGGTCCACGATGATTTAAAATCAACGTAAGATGTGGAAAATGTTTGAGACTTATGACAAAAAACTCGTCGTTTTCATGTTTTATGGCTGTTTTCATGAGTTATTGACCATAATTTTGGAGTTCTAGGGCGATTTGCATGGCCCGTAAGACCTGATTCATGTTTGTGAGATATGACCAAAAACTCGTCGTTTTCGCATTTCATGGAATTTTTCATGAGCTATTCCCCACAGTTTTGGGGTTCCATTGAGATTTGAATGGCCCGTAAGACCCGATACAAGTTTGAGAGTTATCAGCAAAAACTATCCGTTTTCATGTTTTATGGCCGTTTTCAAGACCTATTGTCCATAGTTTTAGGGTTCTAGGGCGATTTACGGTGATTTTAAGACCGGATACATGTATGTGAGTTATCACCAAGCTGTCGTTGTTTTCACATATTATGGCCATTTTCATGAGCTATTATCCACAGTTTTGGGGTTCCACGGCGATTTCCATGGCCCGTAAGAGCCGATACATATTTAAGAGATAACGCGAAAAATTCATCATTTTCGCGTTTTATGTCTGTTTTCAAGAGCTATTGTCCACTTGTTGGGGTTCTAGGGCGACTTACACCAACCTAAGACCCGATACATGTTTTAGAGTTATGACCAAAAACTCCTCCTTTTCGTATTGTATGGCCGTTTTCATGAGTTATTGTCCACAATTTTGCGATTCTAGGGCGATTTCTAACGACCGAAAGACCTCATACATGTTTGAGAGTTATGACCAAAATCTCATCGTTTTCGTTTTTTCTGGCTGTTTTCATGTGTTATTGGACACGGTTTTGGGGTTCCAAGGCAATTTGCATGGCCCGTAAGAACCGATACATGTTGGAGAGATATGACCAAAAAATCATCGTTTTCGCGTTTTTAGCCATTTTGATGAGCCATTCCCCACAGTTTTAAGGTTCCATGGACATCTGCATGGCCCGTAAGACCCAATACATGTTTGAGAGTTATCACCAAAGACATATCGCTTTCACGTTTTATGGCCGTTTTCATGACCTATTGTCCATAATTTTGGGGTTCTAGGGCGATTTATGGTGACTTTAAGACCTAGTACATATATGAGAGTTACCACAAAGCACTCATCATTTTCACGTTTTATGACTGTTTTCATGACCCATGGTTTTGGGGTTCTGGCGGGATTTACATGGCACAAAAGACCCGCTAGATGTTTAAGAGATTTCACAAATAACTCGTCATTTTCTCGATTTATGGACGTTTTCACGAGCTATTTCCCACTGTTTTGGGGGTTCCAGGGCGAGTTACACTGACCTAAGAGCTGATACATGTTTGAGAATTATGACCAAAAATCTGTCGTTTTCACGTTTTATGGACGTTTTTATGCGTTATTGCCCACAGTTTTGTTGTTCTAAGGCGATTTGCCCACAGTTTTGGCGTTCTAAGGCGATTTTCCCACAGTTTTGGGGTTCAATGGAGATTTGCATGGCACGTAAGACCCGATACATGTTTGAGAGTTATCACCAAAAACTGATCGTTTTCTTGTTTTATGGCCGTTTTCATGACTTATTGTGCAACGACTGTAAGACCCGGTACATGTATGAGAGTTACCACAAAGCACTCGTCATTTTCCTGTTTTATGACCGTTTTCATGACCCACGGTTTTGGGATTCTGGCAGGATTTATGTGGCACAAAAGACCTGATACATGTTTAAGAGATATTAGAAATAACTCGTCATTTTCTCGATTTATGGACGTTTTCATGAGCTATTGCCCACTGTTTTTGGGGTTCCAGGAAGAGTTACACTGACCTAAGAGCTGATACATGTTTGAGAGTTATGACCAAAAACCCGTTGTTTTCGCGTTTTATGGACGTTTTTCATGAGTTATTGTCCACAGTTTTGGGGTTCTCACGCGATTTATAATGACCATAAGACCTGATACATGTTTGGGATTTATGACCAAAAACTCGTTGTTTTCGTGTTTTATGGCCGTTTTCCTGTCTTATTGGCCAAAGTTTTTGGGTTCCAGGGCAAAATGCATGGCCTATAAGACCTGATTCATGTTTGAGAGATATGACCAAAAGCTCTTCGTTTTCGCATTTTATGGCCGTTTTCATGAACTAGGGTTCCATGGAGATTTGCATGGCCCATAAGACCCAATACATGTTTGAGAGTAATCACCAAAAACTTGTCGTGTTCACATTTTCTGGCCATTTTCATGACCTATTGTCCATAGTTTTGGGGTTCTAGTTCGATTTACAGCGACTGTAAGACCTAGTGCATGTATGAGAGTTACCACCAACCACTCGTCGTTTTCTCATTGTATTGTCGTTTTCATGAGCAATTACCCAAAGTTTTGGGGTTCGAGGGCGATTTCCGTGGCCCATAAGACCTAATACATGTTAAAAAGATATCACGAATAATTTGTAATTTTCCATTTTATGGACGTTTTCATGAGATATAACCCACAATTTTGGGGTTTCGGGGTGATATACACCTACCTAAGAACTGGTACATGTTTTAGAGTTATGACCAAAAACTCATCGTTTTCACGTTTTATGGCTGTTTTCATGAGTTATTGCCCACTGTTTTGGGGGTCCAGGGCGATTTAAAATGAACGTAAGACCTAGAAAATGTTTGAGACTTATAACAAAAACTCGTTGTTTTCATGTTTTATGGCCGTTTTCATGAGTTATTGGCCATAGTTTTGGAGTTCTAGGGCGATTTGCATGGCCCGTAAGACCTGATTCATGTTTGTGAGATATGACCAAAAACTAGTCGTTTTCGCATTTCATGGACGTTTTCATGAGCTATTCCCCACAGTTTTGGGGTTCCATTGAGATTTGCATGGCCCTTAAGACCCGATACAAGTTTGAGAGTTATCACCAAAAACTATTCGTTTTCACGTTTTATGGCCGTTTTCAAGACCTATTGTCCATAGTTTTGGGGTTCTAGGGTGATTTACGGCGATTTTAAGACCCGATACAGTTTTGAGAGTTATAACCAAGAAGTCGTCGTTTTCACGTTTTATGGCCATTTTCATAGGATATTATCCAAAGTTTTGGGGTTCCAGGGCGATTTCCATGGCCCGTAAGAGCCGAAAAATATTTAAGAGATATCGCAAAAAACTCGTCATTTTCGCGTTTTATGGCTGTTTTCATGAGTTATTGTCCACTTTTTGGGGTTCTAGGGCGATTTACACCAACCTAAGACCCCATACATGTTTTAGAGTTATGACAAAATACTCGTCCTTTTCGCATTTTATGGCCGTTTTCATGAGTCATTGCCCACAATTTTGGGATTCGACGGCGATTTCTAACGACCGAAAGACCTCATACATGTTTGAGAGTTATGACCAAAAACTCATCGTTTTCGTGTTTTATGGACGTTTTCAGGAGTTATTGGCCATGGTTTTGGGGTTCCAAGGCAATTTGCATGGACCGTAAGGACCGATATATGTTTGAGAGATATGACCAAAAACTCGTCGTGTTCGCGTTTTTAGGCGTTTTCATGAGCCATACCCCACAGTTTTAGGGTTCCATGGATATTTGTATGGCCCGTAAGGCCCAATACATGTTTGAGAGTTATCACCAAAGACATATCGTTTTCACGTTTTATGGCCGTTTTCATGACCTATTGTCCATAATTTTGGGGTTCTAGGGCGATTTATGGTGACTTTAAGACCTAGTATATGTATGAGAGTTATCACCAACCAGTCGTCGTTTTCATGTTTTATGGCCGTTGTCATGAGCTTTTAACCATAGCTTTGGGGGTTCCAGGGCGATTTCCGTGGCCCGTAAGACATGATACATATTTAAGAGATACCACAAAAAACTTGTGATTTTCGCGGTTTATGTCCGTTTGCATGAGCTATGCCCACTATGTTGGGGTTCTAGGGCGATCTACATCCACCCAAGACCCGATACATGTTTTAGAGTTATGACCAAAAACACATTGTTTTCACGTTTTATGGCTGTTTTTATGAGTTATTGGCCACAGTTTGGGGTCCAGAGCGATTTGCATGGCACGTAAGACCCGATACATGTTTGAGATTTATGACCAAAAACTCATCATTTTCGCGTTTGGTGGGCGTTTTCATGAGCTATTCCCCACAGTTTTGGGGTTCAATGGAGATTTGCATGGCACGTAAGACCCGATACATATTTGAGAGTTATCACCAAAACCTGATCGTTTTCACGTTTTATGGCCGTTTTCATGACTTATTGTGCAACGACTGTAAGACCCGGTACATGTATGAGAGTTACCACAAAGCACTCGTCATTTTCACTTTTTATGACCGTTTTCATGACCCACGTTTTTGGGATTCTGGCAGGATTTACGTGGCACAAAAGACCTGATACATGTTTAAGAGATATCAGAAATAACTCGTCATTTTATCGATTTATGGATGTTTTCATGAGCTATTGCCCACTGTTTTGGGGTTCCAGGACGAGTTACACTGACCTAAGAGCTGATACATGTTTGAGAGTTATGACCAAAAACCCGTCGCTGCTGCTTTTATGGACGTTTTCATGAGTTATTGCCCACAGTTTTGGGGTTCTCACGCGATTTATAATGACCGTAAGACATGATACATGTTTGAGATTTATGACCAAAAACTCGTTGTTTTCGTGTTTTATGGTCGCTTTGTCGCCTTATTGGCCAAAGTTTTTGGGTTCCAGGCAAAATGCATGGCCTATAAGACCTGATTCATGTTTGAGAGATATGACCAAAAGCTCTTCGTTGTGCATTTTATGGCCGCTTTCATGAACTAGGGTTCCATGGAGATTTGCATGGCCCATAAGACCCAATACATGTTTGAGAGTTATCACCAAAACTTGTCGCCTTCACATTTTCCGCCATTTTCATGACCTATTGTCCATAGTTTTGGGGTTCTAGTTCGATTTTCAACGAATGTAAGACCTAGTGCATGTATGAGAGTTACCACCAACCACTCGTCGTTTTCTCGTTGTATTGTCGTTTTCATGAGCAATTACCCAAAGTTTTGGGGTTCGAGGGCGATTTCCATGGCCCATAAGACCTAATACATGTTAAAAAGATATCACGAATAATTTGTAGTTTTGCATTTTTTGGACGTTTTCATGAGATATAGCCCACAATTTTGGGGTTTCGGGGCGATATACACCTACCTAAGAACTGGTACATGTTTCAGAGTTATGACCGAAAACTCATCGTTTTCACGTTTTATGGCTGTTTTAATGAGTTATCGCTTCATCGCTTTGGGGTTCCAGGGCGATTTAAAATGAACGTAAGACCTGGAAAATGTTTGAGACTTATAACAAAAACTCATTGTTTTCATGTTTTATGGCCGTTTTCATGAGTTATTGGCCATAGTTTTGGAGTTCTAGGGCGATTTGCATGGCCCGTAAGACCTGATTCATGTTTGTGAGATATGACAAAAAACTAGTCGTTTTCGCATTTCATGGACGTTTTCATGAGCTATTCCCCACAGTTTTGGGGTTCCATTGAGATTTGCATGGCCCTTAAGACCCGATACAAGTTTGAGAGTTATCACCAAAAACTATTCGTTTCCACGTTTTATGGCCGTTTTCAAGACCTATTGTCCATAGTTTTGGGGTTCTAGGGTGATTTACGGCGATTTTAAGACCCGATACAGTTTTGAGAGTTATAACCAAGAAGTCGTCGTTTTCACATTTTATGGCCATTTTAATGAGCTATTATCCAAGTATTTGGGGTTCCAGGGCGATTTCCATGGCCCGTAAGAGCCGATACATATTTAAGAGATATCGCAAAAAACTCGTCATTTTCGCGTTTATGGCTGTTTTCATGAGTTATTGTCCACTTTTTGGGGTTCTAGGGCGATTTACACCAACCTAAGACCCCATACATGTTTTAGAGTTATGACCAAATACTCGTCCTTTTCGCATTTTATGGCCGTTTTCATGAGTTATTGCCCACAAATTTGGGATTCGACGGCGATTTCTAACGACTGAAAGACCTCATACATGTTTGAGAGTTATGACCAAACACTCATCGTTTTCGTGTTTTATGGACGTTTTCAGGAGTTATTGGCCATGGTTTTGGGGTTCCAAGGCAATTTGCATGGACCGTAAGGACCGATACATGTTTGAGAGATATGACCAAAACTCGTCGTGTTCGCGTTTTTAGGCGTTTTCATGAGCCATTCCCCACAGTTTTAGGGTTCCATGGACATTTGCATGGCCCGTAAGACCCAATAAATGTTTGAGAGTTATCACCAAAGACATATCGTTTTCACGTTTTATGGCCGTTTTCATGACCTATTATCCATAATTTTGGGGTTCTAGGGCGATTTATGGTGACTTTAAGACCTAGTATATGTATGAGAGTTATCACCAACCAGTCGTCGTTTTCATGTTTTATGGCCGTTGTCATGAGCTTTTAACCATAGCTTTGGGGGTTCCAGGGCGATTTCCATGGCCCGTAAGACATGATACATATTTAAGAGATACCACAAAAAACTTGTGATTTTCGCTGTTTATGTCCGTTTGCATGAGCTATGCCCACTATGTTGGGGTTCTAGGGCGATCTACATCCACCAAAGACCCGATATATGTTTTAGAGTTATGACCAAAAACACATTGTTTTCACGTTTTATGGCTGTTTTTATGAGTTATTGGCCACAGTTTGGGGTCCAGAGCGATTTGCATGGCACGTAAGACCCGATACATGTTTGAGATTTATGACCAAAAACTCATCATTTTCGCGTTTGGTGGGCGTTTTCATGAGCTATTCCCCACAGTTTTGGGGTTCAATGGAGATTTGCATGGCACGTAAGACCCGATACATGTTTGAGAGTTATCACCAAAAACTGATCGTTTTCACGTTTTATGGCCGTTTTCATGACTTATTGTGCAACGATCAGACCGGTAAGACATGTATGAGAGTTACCACAGAGCACTCGTCATTTTCACTTTTTATGACCGTTTTCATGAACCACGGTTTTGGGATTCTGGCAGGATTTACGTGGCACAAAAGACCTGATACATGTTTAAGAGATATCAGAAATAACTCGTCATTTTCTCGATTTATGGATGTTTTCATGAGCTATTGCCCACTGTTTTTGGGGTTCCAGGATGAGTTACACTGACCTAAGAGCTGATACATGTTTGAGAGTTATGACCAAAAACCCGTCGTTTTCGCGTTTTATGGACGTTTTCATGAGTTATTGCCCATAGTTTTGGGGTTCTCATGCGATTTATAATGACCGTAAGACCTTATACATGTTTGAGATTTATGACCAAAAACTCGTTGTTTTCGTGTTTTATGGCCGTTTTCCTGTCTTATTGGCCAAAGTTTTTGGGTTCCAGGGCAAAATGCATGGCCTATAAGACCTGATTAATGTTTGAGAGATATGACCAAAAGCTCTTCGTTTTCGCATTTTATGGCCGTTTTCATGAACTAGGGTTCCGTGGAGATTTGCATGGCCCATAAGACCCAATACATGTTTGAGAGTTATCACCAAAAACTTGTCGTGTTCACATTTTCTAGCCATTTTCATGACCTATTGTCCATAGTTTTGGGGTTCTAGTTCGATTTTCAACGAATGTAAGACCTAGTGCATGTATGAGAGTTACCACCAACCACTCGTCGTTTTCTCGTTGTATTGTCGTTTTCATGAGCAATTACCCAAAGTTTTGGGGTTCGAGGGCAATTTCCATGGCCCATAAGACCTAATACATGTTAAAAAGATATCACGAATAATTTGTAGTTTTGCATTTTTTGGACGTTTTCATGAGATATAGCCCACAACTTTGGGGTTTCGGGGCGATATACACCTACCTAAGAACTGGTACATGTTTCAGAGTTATGACCAAAAACTCATCGTTTTCACGTTTTATGGCTGTTTTCATGAGTTATTGCCCACTGTTTTGGGGGTCCAGGGCGATTTAAAATGAACGTAAGACCTGGAAAATGTTTGAGACTTATAACAAAAACTCGTTGTTTTCATGTTTTATGGCTGTTTTCATGAGTTATTGGCCATAGTTTTGGAGTTCTAGGGAGATTTGCATGGCCCGTAAGACCTGATTCATGTTTGTGAGATATGACCAAAAACTAGTCGTTTTCGCATTTCATGGACGTTTTCATGAGCTATTCCCCACAGTTTTGGGGTTCCATTGAGATTTGCATGGCCCTTAAGACCCGATACAAGTTTGAGAGTTATCACCAAAAACTATTCGTTTCCACGTTTTATGGCCGTTTTCAAGACCTATTGTCCATAGTTTTGGGGTTCTAGGGTGATTTACGGCGATTTTAAGACCCGATACAGTTTTGAGAGTTATAACCAAGAAGTCGTCGTTTTCACGTTTTATGGCCATTTTCATGAGCTATTATCCAAGTATTTGGGGTTCCAGGGCGATTTCCATGGCCCGTAGGAGCCGATACATATTTAAGAGATATCGCAAAAAACTCGTCATTTTCGCGTTTATGGCTGTTTTCATGAGTTATTGTCCACTTTTTGGGGTTCTAGGGCGATTTACACCAACCTAAGACCCCATACATGTTTTAGAGTTATGACCAAATACTCGTCCTTTTCGCATTTTATGGCCGTTTTCATGAGTTATTGCCCACAAATTTGGGATTCATTACGATTTCTAACGACCGAAAGACCTCATACATGTTTGAGAGTTATGACCAAAAACTCATCGTTTTCGTGTTTTATGGACGTTTTCATGAGTTATTAGCCATGGTTTTGGGGTTCCAAGGCAATATGCATGGACCGTAAGGACCGATACATGTTTGAGAGATATGACCAAAAACTCGTCGTGTTCGCGTTTTTAGGCGTTTTCATGAGCCATACCCCACAGTTTTAGGGTTCCATGGATATTTGTATGGCCCGTAAGGCCCAATACATGTTTGAGAGTTATCACCAAAGACATATCGTTTTCACGTTTTATGGCCGTTTTCATGACCTATTGTCCATAATTTTGGGGTTCTAGGGCGATTTATGGTGACTTTAAGACCTAGTATATGTATGAGAGTTATCACCAACCAGTCGTCGTTTTCATGTTTTATGGACGTTGTCATGAGCTTTTAACCATAGCTTTGGGGGTTCTGTATGATTTCCGTGGGTCTGTAAGACATGATACATATTTAAGAGATACCACAAAAAACTTGTGATTTTCGCGGTTTATGTCCGTTTGCATGAGCTATGCCCACTATGTTGGGGTTCTAGGGCGATCTACATCCACCCAAGACCCGATACATGTTTTAGAGTTATGACCAAAAACACATTGTTTTCACGTTTTATGGCTGTTTTTATGAGTTATTGGCCACAGTTTGGGGTCCAGAGCGATTTGCATGGCACGTAAGACCCGATACATGTTTGAGATTTATGACCAAAAACTCATCATTTTCGCGTTTGGTGGGCGTTTTCATGAGCTATTCCCCACAGTTTTGGGGTTCAATGGAGATTTGCATGGCACGTAAGACCCGATACATGTTTGAGAGTTATCACCAAAACCTGATCGTTTTCACGTTTTATGGCCGTTTTCATGACTTATTGTGCAACGACTGTAAGACCCGGTACATGTATGAGAGTTACCACAGAGCACTCGTCATTTTCACTTTTTATGACCGTTTTCATGACCCACGGTTTTGGGATTCTGGCAGGATTTACGTGGCACAAAAGACCTGATACATGTTTAAGAGATATCAGAAATAACTCGTCATTTTATCGATTTATGGATGTTTTCATGAGCTATTGCCCACTGTTTTGGGGTTCCAGGACGAGTTACACTGACCTAAGAGCTGATACATGTTTGAAAGTTATGACCAAAAACCCGTCGTTTTCGCGTTTTATGGATGTTTTCATGAGTTATTGCCCACAGTTTTGGGGTTCTCACACGATTTATAATGACCGTAAGACCTGATACATGTTTGAGATTTATGACCAAAAACTCGTTGTTTTCGTGTTTTATGGCCGTTTTCCTCTCTTATTGGCCAAAGTTTTTGGGTTCCAGGGCAAAATGCATGGCCTATAAGACCTGATTCATGTTTGAGAGATATGACCAAAAGCTCTTCGTTTTCGCATTTTATGGCCGTTTTCATGAACTAGGGTTCCATGGAGATTTGCATGGCCCATAAGACCCAATACATGTTTGAGAGTTATCACCAAAAACTTGTCGTGTTCACATTTTCTGGCCATTTTCATGACCTATTGTCCATAGTTTTGGGGTTCTAGTTCGATTTTCAACGAATGTAAGACCTAGTGCATGTATGAGAGTTACCACCAACCACTCGTTTTCTCTGTATTGTCGCTTATGAGCAATTACCCAAAGTTTTGGGGTTCGAGGGCGATTTCCATGCCCCATAAGACCTAATACATGTTAAAAAGATATCACGAATAATTTGTAGTTTTGCATTTTTTGGACGTTTTCATGAGATATAGCCCACAACTTTGGGGTTTCGGGGCGATATACACCTACCTAAGAATTGGTACATGTTTCAGAGTTATGACCAAAAACTCATCGTTTTCACGTTTTATGGCTGTTTTCATGAGTTATTGCCCACTGTTTTGGGGGTCCAGGGCGATTTAAAATGAACGTAAGACCTGGAAAATGTTTGAGACTTATAACAAAAACTCATTGTTTTCATGTTTTATGGCCGTTTTCATGAGTTATTGGCCATAGTTTTGGAGTTCTAGGGCGATTTGCATGGCCCGTAAGACCTGATTCATGTTTGTGAGATATGACCAAAAACTAGTCGTTTTCGCATTTCATGGACGTTTTCATGAGCTATTCCCCACAGTTTTGGGGTTCCATTGAGATTTGCATGGCCCTTAAGACCCGATACAAGTTTGAGAGTTATCACCAAAAACTATTCATTTCCACGTTTTATGGCCGTTTTCAAGACCTATTGTCCATAGTTTTGGGGTTCTAGGGTGATTTACAGCGGTTTTAAGACCCGATACAGTTTTGAGAGTTATAACCAAGAAGTCGTCGTTTTCACGTTTTATGGCCATTTTCATGACCTATTATCCAAAGTTTTGGGGTTCCAGGGCGATTTCCATGGCCCGTAAGAGCCAATACATATTTAAGAGATATCGCAAAAAACTCGTCATTTTCGCGTTTTATGGCTGTTTTCATGAGTTATTGTCCACTTTTTGGGGTTCTAGGGCGATTTCCACCAACCTAAGACCCCATACATGTTTTAGAGTTATGACCAAATACTCGTCCTTTTCGCATTTTATGGCTGTTTTCATGAGTTATTGCCCACAATTTTGGGATTCGACAGCGATTTCTAACGACCGAAAGACCTCATACATGTTTGAGAGTTATGACCAAAAACTCATCGTTTTCGTGTTTTATGGACGTTTTCATGAGTTATTGGCCATGGTTTTGGGGTTCCAAGGCAATTTGCATGGACCGTAAGGACCGATACATGTTTGAGAGATATGACCAAAAACTCGTCGTGTTCGCGTTTTTAGGCGTTTTCATGAGCCATTCCCCACAGTTTTAGGGTTCCATGGACATTTGCATGGCCCGTAAGACCCAATACATGTTTGAGATTTATCACCGAAGACATATCGTTTTCACATTTTATGGCCGTTTTCATGACCTATTGTCCATAATTTTGGGGTTCTAGGGAGATTTATGGTGACTTTAAGACCTAGTATATGTATGACAGTTATCACCAACCAGTCGTCGTTTTCATGTTTTATGGCCGTTGTCATGAGCTTTTAACCATAGCTTTGGGGGTTCTGTATGCATTTCCATGGCCCGTAAGACATGATACATATTTAAGAGATACCACAAAAAACTTGTGATTTTCGCGGTTTATGTCCGTTTGCATGAGCTATGCCCACTATGTTGGGGTTCTAGGGCGATCTACATCCACCAAAGACCCGATACATGTTTTAGAGTTATGACCAAAAACACATTGTTTTCACGTTTTATGGCTGTTTTTATGAGTTATTGGCCACAATTTGTGGTCCAGAGCGATTTGCATGGCACGTAAGACCCGATACATGTTTGAGATTTATGACCAAAAACTCATCATTTTCGCGTTTGGTGGGCGTTTTCATGAGCTATTCCCCACAGTTTTGGGGTTCAATGGAGATTTGCATGGAACGTAAGACCCGATACATGTTTGAGAGTTATCACCAAAAACTGATCGTTTTCACGTTTTATGGCCGTTTTCATGACTTATTGTGCAACGACTGTAAGACCTGGTACATGTATGAGAGTTACCAAAAAGCACTCGTCATTTTCACTTTTTATGACCGTTTTCATGACCCACGGTTTTGGGATTCTAGCAGGATTTACGTGGCACAAAAGACCTGATACATGTTTAAGAGATATCAGCAATAACTCGTCATTTTCTCGATTTATGGACGTTTTCATGAGCTATTGCCCACTGTTTTTGGGGTTCCAGGACGAGTTACACTGACCTAAGAGCTGATACATGTTTGAGAGTTATGACCAAAACCCGCTGCTTTCGCTTTTATGGACGTTTTCATGAGTTATTGCCCACAGTTTTGGGGTTCTCACGCGATTTATAATGACCGTAAGACCTTATACATGTTTGAGATTTATGACCAAAAACTCGTTGTTTTCGTGTTTTATGGTCGTTTTCCTGTCTTATTGGCCAAATTTTTTGGGTTCCAGGGCAAAATGCATGGCCTATAAGACCTGATTCATGTTTGAGAGATATGACCAAAAGCTCTTCGCTTGTGATTTTATGGCTGCTTTTCATGAACTAGGGTTCCATGGAGATTTGCATGGCCCATAAGATCCAATACATGTTTTAGAGTTATAACCAAAAACTTGTCGTGTTCACATTTTCTGGCCATTTTCATGACCTATTGTCCATAGTTTTGGGGTTCTAGTTCGATTTTCAACGAATGTAAGACCTAGTGCATGTATGAGAGTTACCACCAACCACTCGTCGATTTCTCATTGTATTATCGTTTTCATGAGCAATTACCCAAAGTTTTGGGCTTCGAGGGCGATTTCCATGGCCCATAAGACCTAATACATGTTAAAAAGATATCACGAATAATTTGTAGTTTTGCATTTTTTGGACGTTTTCATGAGATATAGCCCACAATTTTGGGGTTTCGGGGCGATATACACCTACCTAAGAACTGGTACATGTTTCAGAGTTATGACCGAAAACTCATCGTTTTCACGTTTTATGGCTGTTTTCATGAGTTATTGCCCACTGTTTTGGGGGTCCAGGGCGATTTAAAATGAACGTAAGACCTGGAAAATGTTTGAGACTTATAACAAAAACTCGTTGTTTTCATGTTTTATGGCCGTTTTCATGAGTTATTGGCCATAGTTTTGGAGTTCTAGGGCGATTTGCATGGCCCGTAAGACTGATTCATGTTTGTGAGATATGACCAAAACTAGTCGTTGCATTTCATGGACGTTTTCATGAGCTATTCCCCACAGTTTTGGGGTTCCATTGAGATTTGCATGGCCCTTAAGACCCGATACAAGTTTGAGAGTTATCACCAAAAACTATTCGTTTTCACGTTTTATAGCCGTTTTCAAGACCTATTGTCCATAGATTTGGGGTTCTAGGGTGATTTACGGCGATTTTAAGACCCGATACAGTTTTGAGAGTTATAACCAAGAAATCGTCGTTTTCACGTTTTGTGGCCATTTTCATGAGCTATTATCCAATGTTTTGGGGTTCCAGGGCGATTTCCATGGCCCGTAAGAGCCGATACATATTTAAGAGATATCGCAAAAAACTCGTCATTTTCGCGTTTTATGGCTGTTTTCATGAGTTATTGTCCACTTTTTGGGGTTCTAGGGCGATTTACACCAACCTAAGACCCCATACATGTTTTAGAGTTATGACCAAATACTGCCTTTCGTGATTTTATGGCCGTTTTCATGAGTTATTGCCCACAATTTTGGGATTCGACGGCGATTTCTAACGACCGAAAGACCTCATACATGTTTGAGAGTTATGACCAAAAACTCATCGTTTTCGTGTTTTATGGACGTTTTCATGAGTTATTGGCCATGGTTTTGGGGTTCCAAGGCAATTTGCATGGACCGTAAGGACCGATACATGTTTGAGAGATATGACCAAAAACTCGCCGTGTTCGCGTTTTTAGGCGTTTTCATGAGCCATTCCCCACAGTTTTAGGGTTCCATGGACATTTGCATGGCCCTTAAGACCCAATACATGTTTGAGAGTTATCACCAAAGACATATCGTTTTCACGTTTTATGGCCGTTTTCATGACCTATTGTCCATAATTTTGGGGTTCTAGGGCGATTTATGGTGACTTTAAGACCTAGTATATGTATGAGAGTTATCACCAACCAGTCGTCGTTTTCATGTTTTATGGTCGTTGTCATGAGCTTTTAACCATAGCTTTGGGGGTTCCAGGGCGATATCCATGGCCCGTAAGACATGATACATATTTAAGAGATACCACAAAAAACTTGTGATTTTCACGGTTTATCTCCGTTTGCATGAGCTATGCGCACTGTGTTGGGGTTCTAGGGCGATCTACATCCACCAAAGACCGGATACATGTTTTAGAGTTATGACCAAAAACACATTGTTTTCACGTTTTATGGCTGTTTTTATGAGTTATTGGCCACAGTTTGGGGTCCAGAGCGATTTGCATGGCACGTAAGACCCGATACATGTTTGAGATTTATGACCAAAAACTCATCATTTTCGCGTTTGGTGGGCGTTTTCATGAGCTATTCCCCACAGCTTTGGGGTTCAATGGAGATTTGCATGGCACGTAAGACCCGATACATGTTTGAGAGTTATCACCAAAAACTGATCGTTTTCACGTTTTATGGCTGTTTTCATGACTTATTGTGCAACGACTGTAAGACCCGGTACATGTATGAGAGTTACCAAAAAGCACTCGTCATTTTCTCGATTTATGGACGTTTCCATGAGCTATTGCCCATTGTTTTTGGGGTTCCAGGGCGAGTTACACTGACCTAAGAGCTGATACATGTTTGAGAGTTATGACCAAAAACCCGTCGTTTTCGCGTTTTATGGACGTTTTCATGAGTTATTGCCCATAGTTTTGGCGTTCTAAGGCAATTTATAATGACCGTAAGACCTGATACATGTTTGAGATTTATGACCAAAAACTCGTTGTTTTCGTGTTTTATGGCCGTTTTCCTGTCTTATTGGCCAAATTTTTTGGGTTCCAGGGCAATATGCATGGCCTATAAGACCTGATTCATGTTTGAGAGATATGACCAAAAGCTCTTCGTTTTCGCATTTTATGGCCGTTTTCATGAACTAGGGTTCCATGGAGATTTGCATGGCCCATAAGACCCAATACATGTTTGAGAGTTATCACCAAAAACTTGTCGTGTTCACATTTTCTGGCCATTTTCATGACCTATTGTCCATAGTTTTGGGGTTCTAGTTCGATTTTCAACGAATGTAAGACCTAGTGCATGTATGAGAGTTACCACCAACCACTCGTCGTTTTCTCATTGTATTGTCGTTTTCATGAGCAATTACCCAAAGTTTTGGGGTTCGGGGGCGATTTCCATGGCCCATAATACCTAATACATGTTAAAAAGATATCACGAATAATTTGTAGTTTTGCATTTTTTGGACGTTTTCATGAGATATAGCCCACAATTTTGGGGTTTCGGGGCGATATACACCTACCTAAGAACTGGTACATGTTTCATAGTTATGAACAAAAACTCATCGTTTTCATGTTTTATGGCTGTTTTCATGAGTTATTGCGCACTGTTTTGGGGGGTCCAGGGCGATTTAAAATGAACGTAAGACCTGGAAAATGTTTGAGACTTATAACAAAAACTCGTTGTTTTCATGTTTTATGGCCGTTTTCATGAGTTATTGGCCATAGTTTTGGAGTTCTAGGGCGATTTGCATGGCCCGTAAGACCTGATTCATGTTTGTGAGATATGACCAAAAACTAGTCGTTTTCGCATTTCATGGACGTTTTCATGAGCTATTCCCCACAGTTTTGGGGTTCCATTGAGATTTGCATGGCCCTTAAGACCCGATACAAGTTTGAGAGTTATCACCAAAAACTATTCGTTTTCACGTTTTATAGCCGTTTTCAAGACCTATTGTCCATAGATTTGGGGTTCTAGGGTGATTTACGACGATTTTAAGACCCGATACAGTTTTGAGAGTTATAACCAAGAAATCGTCGTTTTCACGTTTTATGGCCATTTTCATGAGCTATTATCCAATGTTTTGGGGTTCCAGGGCGATTTCCATGGCCCGTAAGAGCCGATACATATTTAAGAGATATCGCAAAAAACTCGTCATTTTCGCGTTTTATGGCTGTTTTCATGAGTTATTGTCCACTTTTTGGGGTTCTAGGGCGATTTACACCAACCTAAGACCCCATACATGTTTTAGAGTTATGACCAAATACTCGTCCTTTTCGCATTTTATGGCCGTTTTCATGAGTTATTGCCCACAGTTTTGGGATTCGACGGCGATTTCTAACGACCGAAAGACCTCATACATGTTTGAGAGTTATGACCAAAAACTCATCGTTTTCGTGTTTTATGGACGTTTTCATGAGTTATTAGCCATGGTTTTGGGGTTCCAAGGCAATATGCATGGACCGTAAGGACCGATACATGTTTGAGAGATATGACCAAAAACTCGTCGTGTTCGCGTTTTTAGGCGTTTTCATGAGCCATTCCCACGCTTTAGGGTTCCATGGACATTTGCATGGCCCGTAAGACCCAATACATGTTTGTGAGTTATCACCAAAGACATATCGTTTTCACGTTTTATGGCCGTTTTCATGACCTATTGTCCATAATTTTGGGGTTCTAGGGCGATTTATGGTGACTTTAAGACCTAGTATATGTATGAGAGTTATCACCAACCAAATACTGCTTTTCATGTTTTATGGACGTTGTCATGAGCTTTTAACCATAGCTTTGGGGGTTCCAGGGCGATTTCCGTGGCCCGTAAGACATGATACATATTTAAGAGATACCACAAAAAACTTGTGATTTTCGCGGTTTATGTCCGTTTGCATGAGCTATGCCCATCGTGTTGGGGTTCTAGGGCGATCTACATCCAAAGAAAGACCCGATACATGTTTTAGAGTTATGACCAAAAACACATTGTTTTCCCGTTTTATGGCTGTTTTTATGAGTATTGGCCACAGTTTGGGGTCCAGAGCGATTTGCATGGCACGTAAGACCCGATACATGTTTGAGATTTATGACCAAAAACTCATCATTTCCGTGTTTGGTGGGCGTTTTCATGAGCTATTCCCCACAGTTTTGGGGTTCAATGGAGATTTGCATGGCACGTAAGACCCGATACATGTTTGAGAGTTATCACCAAACTGATCGTTTTCACGTTTTATGTCCGTTTTCATGACTTATTGTGCAACGACTGTAAGACCCGGTACATGTATGAGAGTTCCAACAAGCACTCGTCATTTTCACTTTTTATGACCGTTTTCATGACCCACGATTTTGGGATTCTGGCAGGATTTACGTGGCACAAAAGCCTGATACATGTTTAAGAGATATCAGAAATAACTCGTCATTTTCTCGATTTATGGACGTTTTCATGAGCTATAGCCCACTGTTTTTGGGGTTCCAGGACGAGTTACACTGACCTAAGAGCTGATACATGTTTGAGAGTTATGACCAAAACCCGCTGTTGCTGCTTTTATGGACGCTTTCATGAGTTATTGCCTACGTTTTGGGGGTTCTCACGCGATTTATAATGACCGTAAGACCTGATACATGTTTGAGATTTATGACCAAAAACTCATTGTTTTCGTGTTTTATGGCCGTTTTCCTGTCTTATTGGCCAAAGTTTTTGGGTTCTAGGGCAATATGCATGGCCTATAAGACCTGATTCATGTTTGAGAGATATGACCATAAGCTCTTCGTTTTCGCATTTTATGGCCGTTTTCATGAACTAGGGTTCCATGGAGATTTGCATGGCCCATAAGACCCAATACATGTTTGAGAGTTATCACCAAAAACTTGTCGTGTTCACATTTTCTGGCCATTTTCATGACCTATTGTCCATAGTTTTGGGGTTCTAGTTCGATTTTCAACGAATGTAAGACCTAGTGCATGTATGAGAGTTACCACCAACCACTGCTGCTTTTCTCATTGTATTGTCGCTTATGAGCAATTACCCAAAGTTTTGGGGTTCGGGGCGATTTCCATGGCCCATAATACCTAATACATGTTAAAAAGATATCACTAATAATTTGTAGTTTTGCATTTTTGGACGCTTTCATGAGATATAGCCCACAATTTTGGGGTTTCAATATATACACCTACCTAAGAACTGGTACATGTTTCAGAGTTATGACCAAAACTCATCGCTTTCATGTTTTATGGCTGTTTTCATGAGTTATCAAGACTGCTTTGGGGGTCCAGGCATTTAAAATGAACGTAAGACCTGGAAATTGTTTGAGACTTATAACAAAAACTCGTTGTTTTCATGTTTTATGGCCGTTTTCATGAGTTATTGGCCATAGTTTTGGAGTTCTAGGGCGATTTTCATGGCCCGAAAGACCTGATAAATTTTTGTGAGATATTACCAAAAACTATGCGTTTTCTCATTTAATTGATGTTTTCATGAGCTATTACCCACGCTTTGGGGTTCCATTGAGATTTGCATGGCCCTTAAGACCCGATATAAGTTTGAGAGTTATCACCAAATCTATTCGCTTTCACGCTTTTATGGCCGCTTTTCAAGACCTATTGTCCATAGATTTGGGGTTCTAGGTGATTTACTTGATTTTAAGACCCGATATGCTTTTGAGAGTTATAACCAAGAAGTCGCTGCTTACGCTTTATGGCCATTTTCATGAGCTATTATCCAAAGTTTTGGGGTTCCAGGGCGATTTCCATTGCCCGGAAGAGCCGATACATATTTAAGAGATATCGCAAAAAAACTCATCATTTTCGCATTGTATGGCTCTTTTCACGAGTTATTGTCCACTTTTTGGGGTTCTAGGGCGATTTACACCAACCTAAGACCCCATACATGTTTTAGAGTTATGACCAAATACTCGTCCTTTTCGCATTTTATGGCCGTTTTCATGCGGTATTGCCCCCAGGTTTGGGATTCGACGCGATTTCTAACTAATCAAAGACCTCATACATGTTTGAGAGTTATGACCAAAAACTCATCGTTTTCGTGTTTTATGGACGTTTTCATGAGTTATTAGCCATGGTTTTGGGGTTCCAAGGCAATATGCATGGACCGTAAGGACCGATACATGTTTGAGAGATATGACCAAAAACTCGCCGTGTTCGCGTTTTTAGGCGTTTTCATGAGCCATTCCCCACAGTTTTAGGGTTCCATGGACATTTGCATGGCCCGTAAGACCCAATACATGTTTGTGAGTTATCACCAAAGACATATCGTTTTCACGTTTTATGGCCGTTTTCATGACCTATTGTCCATAATTTTGGGGTTCTAGGGCGATTTATGGTGACTTTAAGACCTAGTATATGTATGAGAGTTATCACCAACCAGTCGTCGTTTTCATGTTTTATGGCCGTTGTCATGAGCTTTTAACCATAGCTTTGGGGGTTCCAGGGCGATTTCCATGGCCCGTAAGACATGATACATATTTAAGAGATACCACAAAAAACTTGTGATTTTCGCGGTTTATGTCCGTTTGCATGAGCTATGCCCACTGTGTTGGGGTTCTAGGGCGATCTACATCCAGCAAAGACCCGATACATGTTTTAGAGTTATGACCAAAAACACATTGTTTTCCCGTTTTATGGCTGTTTTTATGAGTATTGGCCACAGTTTGGGGTCCAGAGCGATTTGCATGGCACGTAAGACCCGATACATGTTTGAGATTTATGACCAAAAACTCATCATTTCCGTGTTTGGTGGGCGTTTTCATGAGCTATTCCCCACAGTTTTGGGGTTCAATGGAGATTTGCATGGCACGTAAGACCCGATACATGTTTGAGAGTTATCACCAAACTGATCGTTTTCACGTTTTATGTCCGTTTTCATGACTTATTGTGCAACGACTGTAAGACCCGGTACATGTATGAGAGTTCCAACAAGCACTCGTCATTTTCACTTTTTATGACCGTTTTCATGACCCACGGTTTTGGGATTCTGGCAGGATTTACGTGGCACAAAAGCCTGATACATGTTTAAGAGATATCAGAAATAACTCGTCATTTTCTCGATTTATGGACGTTTTCATGAGCTATAGCCCACTGTTTTTGGGGTTCCAGGACGAGTTACACTGACCTAAGAGCTGATACATGTTTGAGAGTTATGACCAAAACCCGCTGCTTTCGCTTTTATGGACGTTTTCATGAGTTATTGCCAACAGTTTTGGGGTTCTCACGCGATTTATAATGACCGTAAGACCTGATACATGTTTGAGATTTATGACCAAAAACTCGTTGTTTTCGTGTTTTATGGCTGTTTTCCTGTCTTATTGGCCAAAGTTTTTGGGTTCCAGGGCAAAATGCAGGGCCTATAAGACCTGATTCATGTTTGAGAGATATGACCAAAAGCTCTTCGTTTTCGCATTTTATGGCCGTTTTCATGAACTAGGGTTCCATGGAGATTTGCATGGCCCATAAGACCCAATACATGTTTGAGAGTTATCACCAAAAACTTGTCTTGTTCACAATATTTGGCAATTTTCATGACCTATTGTCAATAGTTTTGGGGTTCTAGTTCGATTTTCATCGAATGTAAGACCTAGTTCATGGAGGAGAGTTACCACCAACCACTCGCTGCTTTCTCATTGTATTGTCGTTTTCATGAGCAATTACCCAAAGTTTTGGGGTTCGAGGGCGATTTCCATGGCCCATAAGACCTAATACATGTTAAAAAGATATCACGAATAATTTGTAGTTTTGCATTTTTTTGGACGTTTTCATGAGATATAGCCCACAATTTTGGGGTTTCGGGGCGATATACACCTACCTAAGTACTCGTACATGTTTCATAGTTATGACCAAAAACTCATCGTTTTCACGTTTTATGGCTGTTTTCATGAGTTATTGCCCATCGCTTTGGGGGTCCGTATGCATTTAAAATGAACGTAAGTACTGGAAAATGTTTGAGAATTATAAAAAAAACTCTTTTTTTTCATTTTTTATTGCCATTTTCATGAGTTTTTGGGCATAGTTTTGGAGTTCTAGGGCGATTTGCATGGCTGTAAGACTGATTCATGTTTGTGAGATATGACCAAAACTAGTCGCTTTCGCATTTCATGGACGTTTTCATGAGATATTCCCACAGTTTTGGGGTTCCATTGAGATTTGCATGGCCCTTAAGACCCGATACAAGTTTGAGAGTTATCACCAAAAACTATTCGCTTCACGCTTTATGGCCGCTTTTCAAGACCTATTGTCCATAGTTTTGGGGTTCTAGGGTGATTTACGGTATTTTAAGACCCGATACAGTTTTGAGAGTTATAACCAAGAAGTCATCGTTTTCACGGTTTATGGCCATTTTCATGAGCTATTATCCAAAGTTTTGGGGTTCCAGGGCGATTTTCATGGCCCGTAAGAGCCGATACATATTTAAGAGATATCGCAAAAAACTCGTCATTTTCGCGTTTATGGCTGCTTTCATGAGTTATTGTCCACTTTTGGGGTTCTAGGGCGATTTACACCAACCTAAGACCCCATACATGTTTTAGAGTTATGACCAAATACTGTCCTTTTCGTGATTTTATGGCCGCTTTTCATGAGTTATCGCCCACAATTTTGGGATTCACGGCATTTCTAACGACAAAGACCTCATACATGTTTGAGAGTTATGACCAAAACTCATCGCTTTCGTGTTTTATGGACGCTTTCATGAGTTATTGGCCATGGTTTTGGGGTTCAAGGCAATTTGCATGGACCGAAGGACCAATACATGTTTGAGAGATATGACCAAAAACTGCGTGTTCGCTTTTTAGGCGCTTTTCATGAGCCATTCCTACAGTTTTAGGGTTCCATGGACATTTGCATGGCCCGTAAGACCCAATACATGTTTGAGAGTTATCACCAAAGACATATCGTTTTCACGTTTTATGGCCGTTTTCATGACCTATTGTCCATAATTTTGGGGTTCTAGGGCGATTTATGGTGACTTTAAGACCTAGTATATGTATGAGAGTTATCACCAACCAGTCGTCGTTTTCATGTTTTATGGCCGTTGTCATGAGCTTTTAACCATAGCTTTGGGGGTTCTGTGGCATTTCCATGGCTGTAAGACATGATACATATTTAAGAGATACCACAAAAAACTTGTGATTTTCGCGGTTTATGTCCGTTTGCATGAGCTATGCCCACTATGTTGGGGTTCTAGGGCGATCTACATCCACCAAAGACCCGATACATGTTTTAGAGTTATGACCAAAAACACATTGTTTTCACGTTTTATGGCTGTTTTTATGAGTTATTGGCCACAATTTGGGGTCCAGAGCGATTTGTATGGCACGTAAGACCCGATACATGTTTGAGATTTAAGACCAAAAACTCATCATTTTCGCGTTTGGTGGGCGTTTTCATGAGCTATTCCCCACAGCTTTGGGTTCAATGGAGATTTGAATGGCACGTAAGACCCGATACATGTTTGAGAGTTATCACCAAAAACTGATCGTTTTCACGTTTTATGGCCGTTTTCATGACTTATTGTGCAACGATCGTAAGACCCGTAGATGTATGAGAGTTACCACAAAGCACTCGTCATTTTCACTTTTTATGACCGCTTTAATGACCCACGGTTTTGGGATTCGCAGATTTACGTGGCACAAAAGACCGATACATGTTTAAGAGATATCAGAAATAACTCGTCATTTTCTCGATTTATGGATGTTTTCATGAGCTATTGCCCACTGTTTTTGGGGTTCCAGGACGAGTTACACTGACCTAAGAGCTGATACATGTTTGAGAGTTATGACCAAAACCCGCTGCTTTCGCTTTTGGACGCTTTCATGAGTTATCGCTTACAGTTTTGGGGTTCTCACGATTTATAATGACTGTAAGACCTGATACATGTTTGAGATTTATGACCAAAACTCGTTGTTTTCGTGTTTTATGGTCGCTTTCCGCCTTATTGGCCAAAGTTTTTGGGTTCCAGGCAAAATGCATGGCCTATAACACCTGATTCATGTTTGAGAGATATGACCAAAAGCTCTTCGTTTCGCATTTTATGGCCGTTTTCATGAACTAGGGTTCCATGGAGATTTGCATGGCCCATAAGACCCAATACATGTTTGAGAGTTATCACCAAAAACTTGTCGTGTTCACATTTTCTGGCCATTTTCATGACCTATTGTCCATAGTTTTGGGGTTCTAGTTCGATTTTCAACGAATGTAAGACCTAGTGCATGTATGAGAGTTACCACCAACCACTCGTCGTTTTCTCATTGTATTGTCGTTTTCATGAGCAATTACCCAAAGTTTTGGGGTTCGAGGGCGATTTCCATGGCCCATAAGACCTAATACATGTTAAAAAGATATTACGAATAATTTGTAGTTTTGCATTTTTTGGACGTTTTCATGAGATATAGCCCACAATTTTGGGGTTTTGGCGTATATACACCTACCTAAGAACTGGTACATGTTTCAGAGTTATGACCAAAACTCATCGCTTTCACGCTTTTATGGCTGTTTCATGAGTTATTGCCCATCGTTTTGGGGGTCCAGGCATTTAAAATGAACATAAGACCTGGAAAATGTTTGAGACTTATAACAAAAACTCGTTGTTTTCATGTTTTATGGCCGTTTTCATGAGTTATTGGCCATAGTTTTGGAGTTCTAGGGCGATTTGCATGGCCCGTAAGACCTGATTCATGTTTGTGAGATATGAGCAAAAACTAGTCGTTCGATTTCATGGACGCTTTCCATGAGCTATTCCCAGTTTTGGGGTTCCATTGAGATTTGCATGGCCCTTAAGACCCGATACAAGTTTGAGAGTTATCACCAAAACTATTCGCTTCACGCTTTATGGCCGCTTTTCAAGACCTATTGTCCATAGTTTTGGGGTTCTAGGGTGATTTACTTACGATTTTAAGACCCAATACAGCTTTTGAGAGTTATAACCAAGAAGTCGCGTTTTTCACGCTTTTATGGCCATTTTCATGAGCTATTATCCAAAGTTTTGGGGTTCCAGTATTTTCATGGCCCGTAAGAGCCGATACATATTTAAGAGATATCGCAAAAAACTCGCTATTTTCGCTTTTATGGCTGTTTTCATGAGTTATTGTCCACTTTTGGGGTTCTAGGCGATTTACACCAACCTAAGACCCCATACATGTTTCAGAGTTATGACCAAATACTCGCCCTTTTCGCATTTTATGGACGCTTTCATGAGTTATTGCCAAAGTTTTGGGATTCACGGGCTATTTCTAACGACAAAAGACCTCATACATGTTTGAGAGTTATGACCAAAACTCATCGCTTTTCGTGTCTTATGGACGCTTTTCATGAGTTATTGGCCATGGTTTTGGGGTTCCAAGGCAATTTGCATGGACCGTAAGGACCGATACATGTTTGAGAGATATGACCAAAACTCGTCGTGTTCGCTTTTAGGCGTTTTCATGAGCCATTCCCCACGCTTTAGGGTTCCATGGACATTTGCATGGCTCAGAAGACCCAATACACGCTTTGAGAGTTATCACCAAAGACATATCGCTTTCACGCTTTATGGCCGCTTTTCATGACCTATTGTCCATAATTTTGGGGTTCTAGGGCATTTATGGTGACTTTAAGACCTAGTATATGTATGAGAGTTATCACCAACCAAATCGTTTTCATGTTTTATGGCCGTTGTCATGAGCTTTTAACCATAGCTTTGGGGGTTCTGGCATTTCCATGGCCCGTAAGACATGATACATATTTAAGAGATACCACAAAAACTTGTGATTTTCACGGTTTATGTCCGCTTGCATGAGCTATGCCCAATCGTGGCCGGGTTCTAGGGCATCTACATCCACCAAAGACCCGATACATGTTTTAGAGTTATGACCAAAACACATTGTTTTCACGCTTTATGGCTGTTTTATGAGTTATTGGCCACGCTTAGGGGTCCAGAGCGATTTGCATGGCACGTAAGACCGATACATGTTTGAGATTTATGACCAAAACTCATCAATTTCGCGTTTGGTGGGCGTTTTCATGAGCTATTCCCCACAGTTTTGGGTTCAATGGAGATTTTCATGGCACGTAAGACCCGATACATGTTTGAGAGTTATCACCAAAAACTGATCGATTTCACGTTTTATGGCCGTTTTCATGACTTATTGTGCAACGACTGTAAGACCCGGTACATGTATGAGAGGTACCACAAAGCACTCGTCATTTTCACTTTTTATGACCGTTTTAATGACCCACGGTTTTGGGATTCTCGCAGATTTATGTGGCACAAAAGACCGATACATGTTTAAGAGATATCGTAAATAACTCGTCATTTTCTCGATTTATGGACGTTTTCATGAGCTATTGCCCACTGTTTTTGGGGTTCCAGGGCGAGTTAGTTAATCGACCTAAGAGTCGATACTTGTTTGAGAGTTATGACCAAAAACCCGCTGCTTTTCGCGCTTTTTGGACGCTTTTCATGAGTTATTGCCTACGCTTTTGGGGTTCTCACGCGATTTATAATGACCGTAAGACTGATACATGTTTGAGATTTATGACCAAAACTCGTTGTTTTCGTGTTTTATGGCCGCTTTTCTGTCTTATTGGCCAAAGTTTTTGGGTTCCAGGCAAAATGTATGGCCTATAAGACCTGATTCATGTTTGAGAGATATGACCAAAAGCTCTTCGTTGTGATTTTATGGCCGTTTTCATGAACTAGGGTTCCATGGAGATTTGCATGGCCCATAAGACCCAATACATGTTTGAGAGTTATCACCAAAAACTTGTCGTGTTGACATTTTCTGGCCATTTTCATGACCTATTGTCCATAGTTTTGGGGTTCTAGTTCGATTTTCAACGAATGTAAGACCTAGTGCATGTATGAGAGTTACCACCAACCACTCGTCGTTTTCTCATTGTATTGTCGTTTTCATGAGCAATTACCCAAAGTTTTGGGGTTCGAGGGCGATTTCCATGGCCCATAAGACCTAATACATGTTAAAAAGATATCACGAATAATTTGTAGTTTTGCATTTTTTTGGACGTTTTCATGATATATAGCCCACAATTTTGGGGTTTCGGGGCGATATACACCTACCTAAGTACTCGTACATGTCTCATAGTTATGACCAAAAACTCATCATTTTCACGTTTTATGGCTGTTTTCATGAGTTATTGCCCACTGTTTTGGGGGTCCAGGGCGATTTAAAATGAACGTAAGACCTGGAAAATGTTTGAGACTTATAACAAAAACTCGTTGTTTTCATGTTTTATGGCCATTTTCATGAGTTATTGGCCATAGTTTTGGAGTTCTAGGGCGATTTGCATGGCCCGTAAGACCTGATTCATGTTTGTGAGATATGACCAAAAACTAGTCGTTTTCGCATTTCATGGACGTTTTCATGAGCTATTCCCCACAGTTTTGGGGTTCCATTGAGATTTGCATGGCCGTTAAGACCCGATACAAGTTTGAGAGTTATCACCAAAAACTATTCGTTTCCACGTTTTATGGCCGTTTTCAAGACCTATTGTCCATAGTTTTGGGGTTCTAGGGTGATTTACGGCGATTTTAAGACCCGATACAGTTTTGAGAGTTATAACCAAGAAGTCATCGTTTTCACGGTTTATGGCCATTTTCATGAGCTATTATCCAAAGTTTTGGGGTTCCAGGGCGATTTTCATGGCCCGTAAGAGCCGATACATATTTAAGAGATATCGCAAAAACTCGCGTTTTATGGCTGTTTTCATGAGTTATTGTCCACTTTTTGGGGTTCTAGGGCGATTTACACCAACCTAAGACCCCATACATGTTTCAGAGTTATGACCAAATACTCGTCCTTTTCGCATTTTATGGACGTTTTCATGAGTTATTGCCCAAAGTTTTGGGATTCGACGGCTATTTCTAACGACCGAAAGACCTCATACATGTTTGAGAGTTATGACCAAAAACTCATCGTTTTCGTGTCTTATGGACGTTTTCATGAGTTATTGGCCATGGTTTTGGGGTTCGAAGGCAATTTGCATGGACCGTAAGGACCAATACATGTTTGAGAGATATGACCAAAAACTCGTCGTGTTCGCGTTTTTAGGCGTTTTCATGAGCCATTCCCCACAGTTTTAGGGTTCCATGGACATTTGCATGGCCCGTAAGACCCAATACACGTTTGAGAGTTATCACCAAAGACATATCGTTTTCACGTTTTATGGCCGTTTTCATGACCTATTGTCCATATTTTTGGGGTTCTAGGGCGATTTATGGTGACTTTAAGACCTAGTATATGTATGAGAGTTATCACCAACCAGTCGTCGTTTTCATGTTTTATGGCCGTTGTCATGAGCTTTTAACCATAGCTTTGGGGGGTTCCAGGGCGATTTCCATGGCCCGTAAGACATGATACATATTTAAGAGATACCACAAAAAACTTGTGATTTTCACGGTTTATGTCCGTTTGCATGAGCTATGCCCATGTCTTTGGGGTTCTAGGCGATCTACATCCACCAAAGACCCGATACATGTTTTAGAGTTATGACCAAAAACACATTGTTTTCACGCTTTATGGCTGTTTTATGAGTTATTGGCCGCTTAGGGGTCCAGAGCGATTTGCATGGCACGTAAGACCAGATACATGTTTGAGATTTATGACCAAAACTCATCATTTTCGTTTGGTGGGCGTTTTCATGAGCTATTCCCATGTGGTTCAATGGAGATTTGAATGGCACGTAAGACCCGATACATGTTTGAGAGTTATCACCAAAAACTGATCGTTTTCACGTTTTATGGCCGTTTTCATGACTTATTGTGCAACGACTGTAAGACCCGGTACATGTATGAGAGTTACCACAAAGCACTCGTCATTTTCACTTTTTATGACCGCTTTAATGACCCACGGTTTTGGGATTCGCAGGATTTACGTGGCACAAAAGACCGATACATGTTTAAGAGATATCAGAAATAACTCGTCATTTTCTCGATTTATGGATGTTTTCATGAGCTATTGCCCACTGTTTTGGGGTTCCGTGACGAGTTGTTACACCGACCTAAGAGTCGATACATGTTTGAGAGTTATGACCAAAACCCGCTGCTTTCGCTTTTTGGACGCTTTTCATGAGTTATTGCTTACGCTTTTGGGGTTCTCACGCGATTTATAATGACCGTAAGACCTGATACATGTTTGAGATTTATGACCAAAAACTCATAGTTTTCAAGTTTTATGGCCGCTTTTCTGCCTTATTGGCCAAAGTTTTGGGTTCTGTGGCAAAATGCATGGCCTATAAGACCTGATTCATGTTTGAGAGATATGACCAAAATCTCTTCGTTTTGCATTTTATGGCCGTTTTTCATGAACTAGGTTCCATGGAGATTTGCATGGCCCATAAGACCCAATACATGTTTGAGAGTTATCACCAAAAACTTGTCGTGTTCACATTTTCTGGCCATTTTCATGACCTATTGTCCATAGTTTTGGGGTTCTAGTTCGATTTTCAACGAATGTAAGACCTAGTGCATGTATGAGAGTTACCACCAACCACTCGTCGTTTTCTCATTGTATTGTCATTTTCATGAGCAATTACCCAAAGTTTTGGGGTTCGAGGGCGATTTCCATGGCCCATAAGACCTAATACATGTTAAAAAGATATCACGAATAATTTGTAGTTTTGCATTTTTTGGACGGTTTCATGAGATATAGCCCACAATTTTGGGGTTTCAGCGATATATACACCTACCTAAGAACTGGTACATGTTTCAGAGTTATGACCAAAAACTCATCGTTTTCACGTTTTATGGCTGTTTTCATGAGTTATTGCCCACTGTTTTGGGGGGTCCAGGGCGATTTAAAATGAACATAAGACCTGGAAAATGTTTGAGACTTATAACAAAAACTCGTTGTTTTCATGTTTTATGGCCGTTTTCATGAGTTATTGGCCATAGTTTTGGAGTTCTAGGGCGATTTGCATGGCCCGTAAGACCTGATTCATGTTTGTGAGATATGATCAAAAACTAGTCGTTGCATTTCATGGACGTTTCCATGAGCTATTCCCCACGCTTTTGGGGTTCCATTGAGATTTGCATGGCCCTTAAGACCCGATACAAGTTTGAGAGTTATCACCAAAACTATTCGCTTCCACGCTTTATGGCGCTTTTCAAGACCTATTGTCCATACTTTTGGGGTTCTAGGGTGATTTATTTACGATTTTAAGACCCTGATATGTTTTGAGAGTTATAACCAAGAAGTCGCGTTTTCACGCTTTTATGGCCATTTTCATGAGCTATTATCCAAAGTTTTGGGGTTCCAGGGCGATTTTCATGGCCCGTAAGAGACGATACATATTTAAGAGATATCGCAAAAAACTCGTCATTTTCGCGTTTTATGGCTGTTTTCATGAGTTATTGTCCACTTTTTGGGGTTCTAGGGCGATTTACACCAACCTAAGACCCCATACATGTTTCAGAGTTATGACCAAATACTCGTCCTTTTCGCATTTTATGGCCGTTTTCATGAGTTATTGCCCACAGTTTTTGGATTCACGGCTATTTCTAACTAATCGAAAGACCTCATACATGTTTGAGAGTTATGACCAAAAACTCATCGTTTTCGTGTCTTATGGACGTTTTCATGAGTTATTGGCCATGGTTTTGGGGTTCCAAGGCAATTTGCATGGACCGTAAGGACCGATACATGTTTGAGAGATATGACCAAAAACTCGTCGTGTTCGCGTTTTTAGGCGTTTTCATGAGCCATTCCCCACAGTTTTAGGGTTCCATGGACATTTGCATGGCCGTAAGACCCAATACATGTTTGAGAGTTATCACCAAAGACATATCGCTTTCACGTTTTATGGCGTTTTCATGACCTATTGTCCATAATTTTGGGGTTCTAGGGCGATTTATGGTGACTTTAAGACCTAGTATATGTATGAGAGTTATCACCAACCAGTCGTCGTTTTCATGTTTTATGGCCGTTGTCATGAGCTTTTAACCATAGCTTTGGGGGATTCTGTGGCATTTCCATGGCCGTAAGACATGATACATATTTAAGAGATACCACAAAAACTTGTGATTTTCACGGTTTATGTCCGCTTTGCATGAGCTATGCCCACTTGTCTTGGGGTTCTAGGCCATCTACATCCAATAAAGACCCGATACATGTTTTAGAGTTATGACCAAAACACATTGTTTTCACGTTTATGGCTGTTTTTATGAGTTATTGGCCACGATTAGGGGTCGAGCGATTTGCATGGCACGTAAGACCGATACATGTTTGAGATTTATGACCAAAACTCATCATTTTCGCGTTTGGTGGGCGTTTTCATGAGCTATTCCCACAGGTTCAATGGAGATTTGAATGGCACGTAAGACCGATACATGTTTGAGAGTTATCACCAAAAACTGATCGTTTTCACGTTTTATGGCCGTTTTCATGACTTATTGTGCAACGACTGTAAGACCCGGTAGATGTATGAGAGTTACCACAAAGCACTCGTCATTTTCACTTTTTATGACCGTTTTAATGACCCACGGTTTTGGGATTACGCAGATTTACGTGGCACAAAAGACCTGATACATGTTTAAGAGATATCAGAAATAATTCGTCATTTTCTCGATTTATGGATGTTTTCATGAGCTATTGCCCACTGTTTTTGGGGTTCCAGGACGAGTTACACTGACCTAAGAGCTGATACATGTTTAAGAGTTATGACCAAAAACCCGTCGTTTTCGCGTTTTATGGACGTTTTCATGAGTTATTGCCCACGCTTTGGGGTTCTCGCGATTTATAATGACCGTAAGACCTGATACATGTTTGAGATTTATGACCAAAAACTCGTTGTTTTCGTGTTTTATGGCCGTTTTCCTGTCTTATTGGCCAAAGTTTTTGGGTTCCAGGGCAAAATGCATGGCCTATAAGACCTGATTCATGTTTGAGAGATATGACCAAAATCTCTTCGTTTTCGCATTTTATGGCCGTTTTCATGAACTAGGGTTCCATGGAGATTTGCATGGCCCATAAGACCCAATACATGTTTGAGAGTTATCACCAAAAACTTGTCGTGTTCACATTTTCTGGCCATTTTCATGACCTATTGTCCATAGTTTTGGGGTTCTAGTTCGATTTTCAACGAATGTAAGACCTAGTGCATGTATGAGAGTTACCACCAACCACTCGTCGTTTTCTCATTGTATTGTCGTTTTCATGAGCAATTACCCAAAGTTTTGGGGTTCGAGGGCGATTTCCATGGCCCATAAGACCTAATACATGTTAAAAAGATATCACGAATAATTTGTAGTTTTGCATTTTTTGGACGTTTTCATGAGATATAGCCCACAATTTTGGGGTTTCGGGGCGATATACACCTACCTAAGAACTGGTACATGTTTCAGAGTTATGACCAAAAACTCATCGTTTTCACGTTTTATGGCTGTTTTCATGAGTTATTGCCCACTGTTTTGGGGGGTCCAGGGCGATTTAAAATGAACATAAGACCTGGAAAATGTTTGAGACTTATAACAAAAACTCGTTGTTTTCATGTTTTATGGCCGTTTTCATGAGTTATTGGCCATAGTTTTGGAGTTCTAGGGCGATTTGCATGGCCCGTAAGACCTGATTCATGTTTGTGAGATATGATCAAAAACTAGTCGTTTTCGCATTTCATGGACGTTTCCATGAGCTATTCCCCACAGTTTTGGGGTTCCATTGAGATTTGCATGGCCCTTAAGACCCGATACAAGTTTGAGAGTTATCACCAAAAACTATTCGTTTCCACGTTTTATGGCCGTTTTCAAGACCTATTGTCCATACTTTTGGGGTTCTAGGGTGATTTACGACGATTTTAAGACCCGATACAGTTTTGAGAGTTATAACCAAGAAGTCGTCGTTTTCACGTTTTATGGCCATTTTCATGAGCTATTATCCAAAGTTTTGGGGTTCCAGGGCGATTTTCATGGCCCGTAAGAGACGATACATATTTAAGAGATATCGCAAAAAACTCGTCATTTTCGCGTTTTATGGCTGTTTTCATGAGTTATTGTCCACTTTTTGGGGTTCTAGGGCGATTTACACCAACCTAAGACCCCATACATGTTTCAGAGTTATGACCAAATACTCGTCCTTTTCGCATTTTATGGCCGTTTTCATGAGTTATTGCCCACAGTTTTGGGATTCGACGGCTATTTCTAACGACCGAAAGACCTCATACATGTTTGAGAGTTATGACCAAAAACTCATCGTTTTCGTGTCTTATGGACGTTTTCATGAGTTATTGGCCATGGTTTTGGGGTTCCAAGGCAATTTGCATGGACCGTAAGGACCGATACATGTTTGAGAGATATGACCAAAAACTCGTCGTGTTCGCGTTTTTAGGCGTTTTCATGAGCCATTCCCCACAGTTTTAGGGTTCCATGGACATTTGCATGGCCCGTAAGACCCAATACATGTTTGAGAGTTATCACCAAAGACATATCGTTTTCACGTTTTATGGCCGTTTTCATGACCTATTGTCCATAATTTTGGGGTTCTAGGGCGATTTATGGTGACTTTAAG